>OY986975.1:8828658-8991315 GCA_963920575.1 Narthecium ossifragum | reverse complement strand
CTCAGTAGTTATTTCAACCTAGTCTAGGAGTAGTGCAGTTTACTCTGTAGGAGTGTTGATTTTTTACTAGGAGTAATATCATTCAATTTTAAGGTAGAATCGCATAGTATTTTCAAGTATCTGTACGGGAAGTAAAGAAAATCACAAAAAGTTTCATCTGTTATTAGGCTTAAGTTTACACAAAGTCCTCTTGATTGAGGCAAGGCGTAACCCATAACCCTTCTGAAAATCTCTGTGCGACGGTTGGCACACCTCACGTGCCTGGCGACCACGTATCCTTCACGGGTACAGTTTTTGAGCAACACGCTTTTTGGCGACCATAGTGGGAGGCCAAAAATGCCACTTAAGTCTACCATCATTGATCGTCAGGATCGATATGAACCAGACGGTTCGTCCTCTCAAAATCCGATGGACTTACCATTAACCTCGGAGACCTTAGGCAGCGATGCACCTCATTCCCCAGGCATGGAACCGGAAGAAATGTGGAGGGATGCCTTGGAAGAAATCAGAAAGGTAACTAATCAGCTTGAATTAATGGTCGCGACCTATCATGCTCGACAGCAGTCGACTCGCACGGACATTCAAGAAGCAGTGGCACAAGGCGTGCAGGAAATCACTGGGGAGGTCGACAAGGCCATAGGATCCCAGAAATAATCCTCAGAAAACATCAGACAAACCATCTCTGAGATGGGGGTATTCATGACAAACAGGACCCAATCACAGGCCAATAGAGTGATACAGGATGTTACCCATATTCTGTCAGAGACTACTACACCTTTAGTAAAACAAGTAGCTAAAGAAGTAATAGTCGGATTAGAACCCATCCTCGATAAACAAGCCGAGCGTCATCAGAAACTCTATAGCGAAGCAGTTCGAACGGGACGCACAGTCAATCACACAACACCCACTAGGGCAGTCGCCCGAGTCGCTGATGCTCCCAGCTCAAGCGTGCATCCACCGCTTATTGGACATTCGACTATGACCTCGAACGTTTTCCCTCAAGGGTATGTAGACCCGGGAGGGCCCAATTCCGTTTCGGCCAGTCACGGAGGGCAGAAACCATGGGCATAGGCTTCGCATACTTCAGCGACCCGAGGATATGAAGAGAACGTAGAGCATCCACCAAATTACCCTCCTAGACCACCCGGCCCGATGGGAATCACTACCGTACATTGGGGCCCTGCAGGTTATTCTGGAGGGATACCCTACCAGCCGGGTCATAACGGAGGGCAGAACACTCGAATAGGGCAGGCGTTAAACCATCCCTATCAAAATGCCCAAGGCGTGCAGTTGGGTGGACAAGAGGGACAGCCGACGACGCCACCCGATCAGTTCATGTATACAGGGGGGCAGCAACCTCCTTTTAGGACCCCATCCGGACCTCACGGCACTCGAGACCAACCCGAAAGACCCCAATATCACCATGGAGGCTACGACGATTGGAGAGGTATGCCGCCGAGGCCACCATCACACAACTGGGAGAGGCCCAGATTCGAACATCCACGGGTCGAAGCGGATTATATCGCTCAAGTAGTTGAGCAGATGTATTGGACTAGGATTCCACGAGTCGATCGACCCACGTTACGAAAACCATATCCGGATCACATAGATAGGGAATATCCCTACCCACAACATTTTAGAATGCCGGAGTTCACCCTCTTCTCAGGGGACAATGACATGTCAGCCCTAGAGCACTTGGCAAGGTTTACCTGCCAATGCTGAGAGTACGGAGACAATGATTTTCTCAAACTCCGGATATTTCATACTTCTCACAGGGTCAGCCTTTACCTGGTACATCAATCTGCCCAGGAACTCGATTTTCTCGTGGGACGACCTACAAAGCCAATTTCAGGAGTACTTCTCGAAAACCGACCCCGGGATCTCGATGGCTGATCTCGCTCGGATCCGACAAAGACAGGAGAGGGGGTTGAGCAATTCATCTCCCATTTCCGACGAGCTAAGATTAGGTGTAAAACGCCCCTCCCCGAACTGGAGTTCGTGAAATTGGCTCAAGATGGACTTGAATTCGAACTACGGAAGAAGTTCGAGGGGATGGTGTTCAACGATCTGTTCGAGTTGTCCGAGAGGGCCTCGAGATACGAACAGATGCTCCGAGAAGAATCATCTCGGAGGAGAGGCTCGCACGGCACCTACCACCAGGAACTAGAGAGCCCGGAGGTCGACCAAGCCGAGTTCGTAATGGGAAACCCATTAACATGTGAACCTTTGACCCGGCTCAATATAGAGGCTCCTAAATCCATGCAAGGGGAAACCCGTAAATATTCATTTGACATAACCGAGGCCGACAAAATCTTCGACTGGTTGGTGGCCAACAAAGGCATAAAGCTCCGACATCATATCCCGGATCCCGAGAGGTTGAAGGGAAAGGAGTTTTGTAAATGGCACCGGGTCATGACCCATGCTACAAAAAATTGCGTGGTCTTTCGCAATACAATTCAATATAGGATTGAGGCCGGTGAGCTCAAGTTCGCCGACCTGGCGCCTAAAACCAAAGTCGACAGCCACCCATTTAGAACGTCATATGTGGAGACGAATACGATTGAAAATTCTGACTCCGATTCGCATTTGCAGGCAATGCAGGTCGCATCTCGCAATGCCCGTTATTGGCAGGTGGCCAATGAATTGTTCAAACAGCTCGTGATGGCCAAGTGGCTACTAGCCCCGTATTTCTCCGAGGATGCGTACAGGGGTAAGTACATGTGGCACCTTTCGGATAGTCACACTACCGATTCGTATCACGCATTCCGGGGCTTCGTCGGACAGATGATCGTGGAGCAGAAGCTGAAACTCATAAATGAGCAAAGTAGGGCCCTACGCATCACCAACATCGGATATCTGCTACCCAAATCCACCCTGAAACCTGCGGCCAAGCCCCTGAGGACCCCACGCCCAATTCTAGTTTGGGATCGCCTACAAGCCATGCAGGAGGTAGCCCAAGAAACGTTCCCGCTTTCGACCCGGCAGACGCCGTTCATAGGGATGTTGGCATCAAACCTCGAGTCACTCCGAGATAAGATGTGTCCATAATGTTCCATGATCCTACATATCGAGCTGGTGAACCAAGGCATTGTGCAACATGATCGTATCAAGGAAGAACTGGGCGGTGACTCAATCTTCCAGGCAGCCGCCAAGGTCAATCCGGTAGAACCCCCTGTGGGTCCGAATCCAAACGACTGGCCACTCCCGGAGGCATACCCCGTCAAAAGCCAAACGACTGTTCGTCCATCTCTCCTGACAAGGACCGGGATTCGTCCCGCCAACCATCGTCGAATGGGGCCTCTACCCCTACCAAGAAAGGTCTCCAGAAATCAGCGCCGTATGATGCAGAAGCGCACCGTGATACCTCAGCAGTATTATGTCACATCTCCGGGCATCTCCCCGCCAGCGGTAAAATGCCCGTTAGAGAAAAATGAGGAAACAGAGTTCAGCGACGTCGAATCTTCTTCACGGTTAGGTTCTCGCCACATGTTGCAAAAGGAGGGACACCTAGGACACGACTATGTCCACATAGGCGAGTTCGACTGCAAGATCGCCGACTGCAACATGACCTTTACTTTGCCGGCTATGTTCTCCAACAAACGTATACAAATCGGGCGCCTGGAAGGAGACGTCGAAGATAACGAATCCATAGGGCAGGTCATGGTTTCCGATGACGTCCCAGATGAGAAACTCGCCAACGTCGACCTAGGAGCCGACGATCAAAAAACCCCCAAAGCTGGTACGCTTCTTCAACCAAATCCTTTCGATTTTTTACTCAGGAAACCTAATGATACCGATAGGGAGCACTTGAAAGCTCTTTACATTAGAGCCAAACTCGATGGAGTTATAGTGCCTCGAGTACTAATCGATAACGGTTCCGTCATAAGCCTTCTTCCCGAGGCCATGTTGGCACCTCTCGGTAAAACCCCTTCCGACTTGTTTCCTACGGAGACGGCTATTCATGGTTTTACAGGCCAATCTACTTTGGCGATCGGCGTATTACCCATGAAAGTCATGGTTGGGGGAGCAATATCAATGACGACCTTCTTTGTGGTCGATACTAAAGCGAGCTACAATGCTCTGCTCGGACACGACTGGTTACATACCAATGCATGCGTTCCATCGTCATTACATCAACTGTTAATTCTATGGAATAACAACCATCTGGAGATTATACATGCAGATCGACAGCCCCGCATGATCCATGCCAACTACATAGAGGCTACGGAAAATTCCGGCCCGGTGGAAATGTATAGGGGACGTTTCACCCACAAGGGAAAAGCCGTCGACGCCGAGGATACGGTGGCAGCATGGGGGCATCTCGAGCAGGGTGTCAATTCCAAAGACCCCGACGGGACACAGTTGAAGGTCGGAGGAGACGCGCCACCAGAAGACCATGATTAACTCTCTCTTGCCAGGAGATGGGCTCGAGGACACCCAAGCCTCGCCCACGAGGGGCAGCACCCCATCAGAAAAGTCCGGAGTTGAAGTTTCACCCGAGGTCGCCAGGACCGCCATAGCTGCCATCTCGAGGTTCGAGATTCACCTGGTCGAGCAAGGTCCCAAAGCGAACAGCCCTGGGGGACCAAAGCCAGCACAAGAAGCGCCCGAGGATGTCAAGAGACAACCTGGGTTTGTGGATATGTATAGATTTCCTGCTTTCCAAAAGGCCACATCAGTGGATGTTGGCCATCTTGTAGGTACTGAGTCGGTTGCATCCGATTCAAGTTTTTCTGCTTTCCCTAATGTAACGTCCCCGGACGAGCTTGAAGAGGTGAACTTGGGAACACCTGAAGTCCGTCGAGTTACCTATGTAAATAGATCCCTTTCAGATGAAATGAAGAAAACTTTCTCGAATCTCCTACGTGAATTCAAAGATTGTTTCGCATGGAACTACGATGAGATGCCCGGCCTCAGCTGTGATCTAGTCGAGCACCGACTCCCAATCAAACCTGGGTATAGACCGGTGAAACAGGCCCCTCGGAAACTCGCGCCAGAGAAGATCCCCACCATTAAGGAAGAGGTCGAATGCCTATTACAGGCTAAGTTCATCAGAACTGCTCGATACATAGAGTGGGTATCGAACATAGTACCTGTCACAAAGAAGAATGGGAAAATAAGAGTGTGCATCGATTATAGGAATCTCAACAAGGCCACACCAAAGGATGAGTATCCAATGCCAACAGTAGATTCGTTAGTCGATGCCGCTGCCGGGAACGAATTGATTTCCCTCATGGATGGGTATTCTGAATATAACCAAATCCAAGTAGCGCACGAGGACGTCCACAAAACGGCAATCACATGCCCCGGAGCCATAGGAACTTTCGAGTACCTGGTGATGCCTTTTGGACTTAAGAATGCAGGGGCTACATACCAAAGAGCCATGAACGCCATCTTCCACGACCTGATTGGAAGTACCCTCGAGGTTTACATCGACGACATTCTTGTTAAGTCAAAAAGAGCGGATGACCACCCCGAGGCCCTCCGGAACGTATTCCTCAGGATCCGAACCCATCAATTAAAATTAAACCCTTTGAAATGTGCGTTCGGAGTTTCCACTGGAAATTTCCTAGGATTTCTTATACACAGTAGAGGAATAGAAATCAGCCAGAATAAGGCCAAGGCGATCATCGAGACGAGAGCGCCCAGAAACAAAAAAGAACTTCAAAGTTTCTTAGGTCACCTAAATTTCTTGCGGCGCTTCATCTCAAACGCTGCCAGGAAGACCAAAGTCTTCTCCAATCTTTTAAAGTCGCAGCAAGGGCAAGAATTCAGGTGGGAGGAGAGACACCAACGGGCCTTTGAAAAAATCAAACAATATCTAACGAGATCTCCAGTGCTGGTGCCACCACAACCTGGAAAAACCCCTGAAACTATATGTCGCATCGACAAGTGATTCAATTGGTTGCCTATTAGCCCAAGATAATGAAGAGGGTCAAGAAAGGGCCATATTCTATCTTAGCCGTGCCCTCATTGATGCAGAAACGAGATATCCGTTAGTGGAGAAGTACCGTTTGGCTTTGTATTTCGCAGCCTGCAAGCTCAGACATTACTTGATAACACACACCGTTCACGTGATCACGAAAGCGGACGTAATCAAATATATGCTCTCGGACACTTTGCTGAGAGGGCGAGTGAGCAAATGGGGTTTGTTCCTAACCCAGTTTGATCTGGTGTATGTGCCTCCCAGAGCGGTTAAAGGCCAAGCTCTAGCAGAATTCCTGGCCGATCATTGTTCAGGACACGAAGCAATAGAACCGGGTTGGGAAACAGGGGTCAATGTAGTCGAGGTCACCCCTTGGAAGTTGCATTTCGACGGATCTAGCACGGCTAAGTCAGCCGGAGCCGGGATTCTTTTAATATCCCCACAGGGGTGTAAGCATAGCTTCTCGGCAAAAATTTATCCCAAGTGTTCCAACAATGCAGCCGAGTACCACGCACTAATCTTGGGGCTCGAGGTGGCATTAGACATGAATATTAGTGACCTCGAGGTGATAGGAGATTCGCGTTTGGTTATCAAGCAGTTATCAGAAGAATATCGATGCGCAAGCCCAGACCTAGAACCACTCCTACATAAGGCTCGAGAATACCTCTCCAAATTAAGAACTGTCCGTTTGACCCATGTTCCTCGAAGAGAAAATGTCGAGGCCGACCTACTGGCACAAGCAGGGTCTTGTGGCAAAGAAGAGATCACCCCAGGTTCACTAGAGGTTTCAGTGAACGTCATTAACGAGGCCGATTGGAGAAAACCGCTAAAGGAATACCTCTCAAACCCAGTTCAGGCTAGGGGGGAAAGATATCTTAGGCAAAGAGCTTCCAAATATCTGTTACTGGAAGGAGAATTGTATCGGAAGTCCTTCGAAGGACCGTTACTCCGATGCATAAACACAGATGATGCTCTCCGAGCTCTAGGAGAGGTACACGACGGGGTATGTGGAGCCCATCAAGCCGGAATCAAAATGGCTTGGCTACTTAAACGACTCGGATTCTATTGGCCAGACATGACTAATGACTCCATCAATTACGCCAAAGGTTGCTCGATGTGTCAAAAACATGGACAAATTCCTCGGGTTCCGGCCTCGGAGTTCCATTCGGTAATAAAACCTTGGCCATTCCGAGGATGGGCTATCGATGCTATGGGACCCATTGACCCTATCTCGAGCCGGGGACATCGGTATATCATCGCTGCTACCGATTACTTCACAAAATGGGTCGAGGCAATCCCAGTCAAAGAGGTAACCCAAGCGGTCACAATTAAATTCATCCAAGAGCATATCATATTTCGATTTGGATTGCCCCAATCTATCACAGTCGATCGAGCCACTAGCTTCAACGGGCAAGAAATGCAAAGGTTCGCAGAGGAATAGGGTTTTGAGATAGTAAACTCAACCCCATATTACGCCCAAGCAAATGGCCAAGCAGAATCGACAAATAAGATCATAAAATACAACGTACAAAAAATGATAGATACAGATGGAAATCCAAGAAGATGGCATGAGATATTGGGTGAAACTATTTGGGCATATCGTACATCTCGACGTGAGAGCACAGGGACTACACCTTATGAGCTGGTATACGGGCATGATGCCGTGCTTCCGGTTGAAGTCCAAGTTGGTTCTCCAAGAACAGAATACCAAGATATCATAAACACTGCCCAATACGAAGAAGCCATGCTCGGAGAACTCGACTCGCTGGAAGGAATCCGAGCCCGAGCATTAAATCGAATCAAGGCTCAAAAAAGGAAAGCCGCCCGAGCATATAACAAACGGGTGCAGGGGCGGAGTTTCCACGTCGGAGACTTGGTATGGAAGGTTATTTTACCTAAAAAAACTAAAGACCCTAACCTTGGTAAATGGAGTCCTAATTGGGAAGGACCATTTCGAATCCGAAACGTTTTCCATAGGAATGCTTACCGGCTGCAAAGTCTCAATGGTGTCGCACACCGGCATACGATAAACGGGAACTACTTAAAACATTATACTCCATCGATATGGGAGGCTAACAAAGAAGTGCTAAAACAAAATTTTCCAGAGTTATGGGATCATTTCTTATAATCTCCACTAAACAGGAAAATTATTACAGAGGAGGTCGAAAGTCCCTGACAATGTCCCATAACATCTCAAATAAAGCCAGCATGCACTCCGAGATAGCAAAATCCGAAGACGTCGAGGGAGAAGTTGAAAGCAAAACTTCGAAACGACGCATGCCAACGTCGAGTTTCTCTAGGTCAGCATCAAGTTTCTTTTCCTCATCATCCATTAAACGACATAGTGCATCCCGCTCCGCTATCTCCCGGGCCAAAACCATATCTAGATCTTGGATGTGGCGGTCTTTTGCCACCACTTGTTGGTGTAAATCTTGAAGAAGCGCCTCCCGACGACTGGAATTTTCACAGCGAGTAGTCATATCTTCGCAGAGAGTTGATACCTCGGAGACAGTCAGCGCCCGTTGGCGCACTTGTGCCATTCTCCACTCCAGTTGCTGATGGAAAGAGACCAGCAAACTCCGGAAACGCTCAAAATTCGCGTTGGAAGTTGCAGGCACTTCCCTTAGTGATTGAAGGAGTCGAGGGAGAAAGCCTCCTCTAACAAGCTCACGGATGGTACACGCACGGAAGGGTTCGAGGGCTAGAAAGATGATGGCATGATGAGTCGGGTCAGGAATGCCCATAAAGCGATTAAAAGCAGGCTCAAGGTTGGCCAGATTCTGAAGATACTCTTGAAGGGAAACACGCTCGGGGTCACCCATAACTGGCTTAGAGGAGTCGGAGCCATTGAGATCCCCAAATGAAGAGTGAGGGCCCACATTGTCAGTCCTCGGATCAGCCCTGGGTGAAGGAGAAGAAGGGGAAACAACATAATCAAGGCCTAACCAGTTAGCCTCAAAGGCAGCCAAAGGGGCAACGGTTTCCGTCGTCTCGACGACCTGTTTCCCTCGATCCATAGGAATAGATGAAGGCTCAACGGGAGAGGTCGTTAAGACTTCCTCAGGTAAGGAGGCCGAATCACCTAAAACGATCCCTGTAGACGGAATGGAAGATATAATCGGAGAAGAGATTCCTTTATCTCCTCCCATCAAATCCGTTTCAATCGGGGTAACATCCTCATGCTCTTCAACGTCAGAGACGTGTAGTTCATGGCCGCTTGACGGTTCGGAGGGTATCTCAATAGGAACGGAACGCCCACTCGGTTCGCAATTCGCTTCAAACTCGGGCAGGATGTCAGTCGCTTCGGGAAGAGGTTCGAAATCCTCGTGAAGTGCTGTATATATTACCGTACCATCCGCCGAAGAAAGCCCCGAAGGCTCTACGAGTGAATAGTCGAGGGTCTCGGCCGCACCCGGAGCTTCAGCCTGTTGATTGATCAACCCCACAGGTTCGGATTCAACCTCAGGTAATTGACAGACCTCTATAGATGAGATAGTTCCAGTAGGAAGAGCCGATAAGGATTCAAAATCCGCATCAGGATAATCCAAAGGTTGAGGTTTAGGTTCGAATTGAGATGAAGCAAGAGAGGCCTCTGGATCCGAACTCTCATCTGGAGAGGCCATAACTAACCGTCTGCGTTTAGGGCGGAGCGGTCGGTCATCATATCGTCGAGCCGGGTCGGAAGCTAGGGACGAATCCGCCGGTTCTCTGTACTCCTCGGGGGAAGGAGGAATAGGAGCCGGTTGAGTGAAGATAGTGGAAGGTCGACGCACAGACCTAGCCTTGCCAAAAGAGGGTTTCACAGGGAATTTTAACCGAGCCTGGAGTGGCTGATTGTCATCATCATCATCATCATCATCAGCATTATCATCCCGTTTCCGTTTCGAGGCTACAACCAAAGGAAAAGTTCAAAACCAGGAACAAAGGATGTACAGAGAAAACAAACTAAGTTAAAGCTCGAAGGTTAAAAAACCAACCTTTAGGAGCTTTAACCCCTGTCATTCTTAGGTAAGGGAGGTTCATCATCCTCACTGTCGTCATCAGGACGATCACTACCTCGAGGTCCTGATGCAAAATGTTTCAGACAAAAGGAAAAAAAAGGATCCAAAAATAGCCAAAATAATATCATAAACTAAAACACTCACTGCGAAGTCCAGGACTCGAATACAGTACTACCAGAAGAGGTGACAGCCTGTTGACTGAGGTTTCAATACGGCGTTTTACTGGTCCCCACCATTGTAAGAAAATCTCAGAGCAACGAGGCATACGGTCAACATTAGTAGGAAATCTAGTTTCCGACATGGCCAAGAGGAAACGTCGATGGGCCTCCGCAGCGTCGGCTCCCGAAACTTTGCGTCGCTCGGACATCCGACGTTGGTTGGTAAAAAATGGCACGGGTAGGAGTTGGATAAGTCCAAACTGACGGGCGAATAAGCAAGGAGAATACGGCTCGAGGTATAAGTCAGTGTCCAATACGACCAAATCTCGAGGAATGCACACATCCCTCCAAAAATCGGATTGAGGAAGAATCTCTCTAAATATGTCCGTGCGTTGGAAACCGGGAAGATCCCACGCCATCCATCTGCGCCGAGGATCGGAAGTCGACACCCCTCGGAAGACAATTGCAAAAGAGAGAGTTGGAGGCTGAACCCGAAGGGCAAGTGAACGGCTTAGGAACCCATGAGTAGAGCGAAGGGTCAAAAAGTTTTTCCCCTTGGCTTTCAAACTTGATTGGTTCGGGAAGTAGGCGTGGGCCCAGACCTGCACTAACCACATAGGGCCAGAATACCCTCTCTTGAAACGGTGCCAAAACGCTTCCCCCAAACACCGATAGGCCAAACCAAGAAGGAGAGGAGCGAATGCTACCGGTTGATCGGAGGTGGCGAGGTGTTCTGCCAACGGCAACCAGGATTTGGTCATCTTGGTAGAACGATTGCAACTGATGAACCTATTCAACCAGTAGTTGAAAAAGGCAATCAGCTCACGGCGTGTTACGGAGCCCGATGTTTGTTTCTCGTCTTTACAATATTGGGAGTAGGCGGTGCAGGCATCGGGATAGTCGGGAGAAGGGGAAGTCCCACCTCTAGAAGATTTCTTTTTAGAAAATCTAGAACAATCCTCGCCAAAAACATGGGTATTCGTCAGGAAAAAGACATCTGCTAGAGAAATGGACATCGGACCGTCCGGGAGCAAGAAGCAATTATAGTCCACGCTCCAAAAGCAAAGGAGGGATAACAAAAGCGAACCATCAGCAGGTTGACAGGGGATACCAATAAGGGCTTCGAGATGCATCAATTTAATTTGACATTGCCCCATTGAGTCTGCTTTCACCCTTTCAACCCACTCATCAAAGTCTTTATCAAGGGCAGGCCATCCTTTCTGGATTCTCCCATGGACCCATTGATCGAACGAAGAAGGAGGACTCGGCAGGCATGCCAAGGGAGAACTCGTAGTTGAAAGGAAAAAAGTGCGCAGTTTGGCGAATATATCAGTTTTGGAGGATGGGATAGTAATCGCCGGACCCAATCCATACCTCTTCCGGTCGACAAGGTTTTCTTGCTCAAAGAAAATCCTAGGGAGTAAAACAGCATCTTCTTCTTTCTCCAAGAAGGAGTCGAAAGACTTAGCAGAAGGGCGCAAAAAGTCCAAACAAGATGTCGTTTGATTGCCAGAAGAGGAAGATGAGAGACTCCCTAAGCCTGACATTATGGCGCACAAGAGCTTAGGAAACAGGGGTGAAGGGTTGACAGAGAGAGGAATGCGCTCGAGAACAAGAAATGATGAGCCCGGATCCAAACCCTAGAATGTCTAAACCTATCAAATACTTTTTCGCCCCGGATGTCGCTTCAAATTACGTCACGGGACGAAAAGGGGGGCAATTGTGTTACCGAGGGAAAAAGCACTCGAGTGACACGGTGGACCATCACCGTCGGAGACGCCACGTGGCGCCCATCGGAAGGAGAAACAATGTCGTAGATGTGATGTCGTACGGGTGCGGCACACGATCAGATTGAGACGTCGACCAATCAGGAGGTGCGCATATGAAATGCTCCTCGATAATCGGGCTCGATAAGTCATCATCACGGCGCCTTCATCAGTGTGAGTAAACGAGGAAATGAAGAGTATATATATATACTCAACCTCGAGGCCCGAAGGAGTTCAAATTTAGAACGTGCGTCTGAAGTCGAAGCCTAAGAGTCTCGGAGATATAAAGTCGAAGCTCGAGATATCTAGGCTAAAGGCCTCAAAACCCGAAGGCGTTCGAGACATGTGCTCGAAGTCGAAGCATAAGAGCCTCGAAAATGCAAAGTCGAAGCTCGAGATATCCAGGCTAAGGTCCTCGAAACCCGAAGGCATTCAAGACATGTGCTCGAAGTCGAAGCCTAAAAGACTCGGAAGTATATAAAGCAAAAATTTGAGTACTCAGGCTAAAGTCCGGAATCAGAATAACGTCAACACGATCTTCCCTAAACTCAGGCGGATAAGACGGAAGGTGGAAAGAATACGGGTAGCTCGGAGCTACGTGTCAAGAAATCCTCAAGGTCCGGTACGTGATGGGCCACAATCAGTGCATAATGAAACGTGACGGATCGTGGATGGGAGTCGTGGATAACGGTTAGCTACCGTCATAGTGGAGTGCGACTCGAAGTATAAAAAGGAGAGATGGGCCAAAGAGGAGCCCATCGGAAGGAGAAACATTGTCGTAGATGTGATGTCGTACGGGTGCGGCACACGATCAGACTGAGACGTCGACCAATTAGGAGGTGCGCATATTAAATGCTCCTCGATAATCGGGCTCGATAAGTCATCATCACGCCGCCTTCATCAGTGTGAGTAAACGAGGAAATGAAGAGTATATATATATACTCAACCTCGAGGCCCGAAGGAGTTCAAATTTAGAACGTGCGTTTGAAGTTGAAGCCTAAGAGTCTGGAGATATAAAGTCGAAGCTCGAGATATCTAGGCTAAAGGCCTCAAAACCCGAAGGCGTTCGAGACATGTGCTCGAAGTTGAAGCATAAGAGCCTCGAAAATGCAAAGTCGAAGCTCGAGATATCCAGGCTAAGGTCCTCGAAACCCGAAGGCATTCAAGACATGTACTCGAAGTTGAAGCCTAAAAGACTCGGAAGTATATAAAGCAAAAATTTGAGTACTCAGGCTAAAGTCCGGAATCGGAATAACGTCAACACGATCTTCCCTAAACTCAGGCGGATAAGACGGAAGGTGGAAACAATACGGGTAGCTCGGAGCTACGTGTCAAGACATCCTCAAGGTCCGGTACGTGATGGGCCACAATCAGTGCATAATGAAACGTGACGGATCGTGGATGGGAGTCGTGGATAACGGTTAGCTACCGTCATAGTGGAGTGCGACTCGAAGTATAAAAAGGAGAGATGGGCCAAAGAGGAGCCCATCGGAAGGAGAAACAGTGTCGTAGATGTGATGTCGTACGGGTGCGGCACACGATCAGACTGAGACGTCGACCAATTAGGAGGTGCGCATATTAAATGCTCCTCGATAATCGGGCTCGATAAGTCATCATCACGCCGCCTTCATCAGTGTGAGTAAACGAGGAAATGAAGAGTATATATATATACTCAACCTCGAGGCCCGAAGGAGTTCAAATTTAGAACGTGCATTTGAAGTTGAAGCCTAAGAGTCTCGGAGATATAAAGTCAAAGCTCGAGATATCTAGGCTAAAGGCCTCAAAACCCGAAGGCGTTCGAGACATGTGCTCGAAGTCGAAGCATAAGAGCCTCGAAAATGCAAAGTCTAAGCTCGAGATATCCAGGCTAAGGTCCTCGAAACCCGAAGGCATTCAAGACATGTGCTCGAAGTTGAAGCCTAAAAGACTCGGAAGTATATAAAGCAAAAATTTGAGTACTCAGGCTAAAGTCCGGAATCGGAATAACGTCAACACGATCTTCCCTAAACTCAGGCGGATAAGACGGAAGGTGGAAACAATACGGGTAGCTCGGAGCTACGTGTCAAGACATCCTCAAGGTCCGGTATGTGATGGAATTTGAGTCAAGGTGGAGATTGTTAGAATATGACTCAAATTATGAGTCTCTAATTAGAGTTCAATTTAATTGGACTATTGATTAGTTCATGTAAAGATAGAGTCGAATTAAACTTGAACTTATGAATCTCTCTCCTGTACCTAGTACATATAGGTTATAAAAGGGTGAGTGAATTTGTACGGGATGGAGAGTATATAGGCTATGTACAGCTGAGAGAAGAGAAGTTGAAAAGAGAGAGAAAGAAAGAAACCGAGAGAGAGAGAAAGAGAGAAAAGGAGAGAGAAAAGAGGGCTCTGGTGAGAGAAGACTTGGTGATAGATCAACCAAGCATCCCTGTAATCTTCTTGTTCTTAGTGGATTTCTCTGGTGTGCTCTCCCCGTGGACGTAGGAGAATCTGTCTCCGAACCACGTAAATCTCTGTGTCTCCCACTTTTCTATTGTTTTTCTATTATCTTGCATCGTTTGGTTTGGTTCTCTACGCTTGTGTGTTCGACATCGATTTAGGGCTTGCAAACATAGATCAAGGATCGAGGATCCGACGCTTCCGCGCCAACAAGTGGTATCAGAGCCTCAGGTTTTAGGGTTTGTCAAGCCGCCGTGATGTCTAAGTTCGAGGTGGAGAAGTTCGATGGCAAGATGAATTTTGGATTATGGCAAAAGAGGGTGAAGGCGATTCTGGTGCAGCATGATCTTCACAAGACTCTTTTGGGAGAGGAAGGAAAGCCTGCAACTGTGAAAGAAGAAGATTGGGCAGAGAAAGATCTGAAGGCATTAAGTTTGATAATGCTATTTCTGTCCGATGAAGTGATGTACAATGTTCTTGACGAAGAGTCAGCTATGGGCTTATGGAAGAGGTTAGAGAACTTGTACATGTCAAAGTCTCTCACTAACAAGTTGTATCTGAAGAAGCAACTTTACAGCCTTCGTATGGTAGAAGATGGAAGTCTTTTGAAGCACCTCAATGAGTTCAACAAGTTGATCACAGATTTGCTCAGAATGGATGTGAAGATCGATGATGAAGACAAGGCAGTTATTTTTCTTTCATCTTTTCCAGAATCCTATGACCACTTGGTGACAACCATCTTATATGGGAAAGACACAGTGAAGATGGAGGAGGTCACGAGCACTTTACTATCACATGAGATGAGGCGAAAGCCTAGATACTCAGAAGGTGAAGGTTTGGTGGCAAGACAAGCAGGTCAAGAAAGAGAAAGGTTCAAGGGTCGAGGTGGAAGTAAAGGAAAAGATCGATCAAAGTCCAAAGTCAGAAAGTCTCAGTGCAGATGGTGCAAAGAAGATGGTCACTGGATGAAAGATTGCAAGAAGTTTGCTGACTACCAAATGAAGGGCAAGGATGCTATGGCAAGTGTGGTTTCTGGTACAGAAGAGGATGGAGACCTTCTTACAGTCTCATCAGGTACGAATCACTCTGATAGTTGGATTCTTGATTCTGGTAGTTCCTATCATATGTGTCCGCATAGATCATGGTTTGATAGTTATAAACAACATGATGGAGGGACTATGCATATGGGTAATGATGCTACATGTAAGAGTGTTGGGATAGGAACAATAAATATCAAGATGCATGATGGTATGATAAGGACTCTTGGGAATGCCAGACATGTTCCGGAGTTAAGGAAAAGTTTTATCTCACTTGGAGTTTTAGACTCAAAGGGATGCACATGGAGTGTATCTGATGATACCTTATTGGTAAAGAAGGGTGCTTTAGAGATCATGAAAGGAGATAAAAAAGGAAACCTGTACCAATTGATAGGAAAGACGGTGACAGGATTGGCTCTTGAGACAGAGAAAGTGCAACAAGCCATGCAGGGAAAGATGGCATCGCTGAGTATGAATCGGACTTGGGATCAGATGCAACTATCCAAGGGAAAGAGAGCGACAGGTTGCAAGTGGGTCTACAGGAGAAAGGAGAATATTACATCAAAGAAGCCAGATAAGTTCAAGACAGTAGCGACCATGAAAGCTGTATGTTTGAAAGGTTTGATGTCTGATGGGAAGATCCAGATGGGAACGGTTTTCACCAAAATGGATATGCCAGACATGAAGATGAAGCCATGGTCGAGGGAGAAGTCTAGGAATTGCCTGGACTTCGCCCATATATAACAGTGCTAGTGGATGAAGGCCCCAGGGAGAGGGGGTATGACATGCAGAGAAATCAAATTGAAGCTCTTCTCAAGATCATGGAATTTGAGTCAAGGTGGAGATTGTTAGAATATAACTCAAATTATGAGTCTCTAATTAGAGTTCAATTTAATTGGACTATTGATTAGTTCATGTAAAGATAGAGTCGAATTAAACTTGAACTTATGAATCTCTCTCCTGTACCTAGTACATATAGGTTATAAAAGGGTGAGTGAATTTGTACGGGATGGAGAGTATATAGGCTATGTACAGCTGAGAGAAGAGAAGTTGAAAAGAGAGAGAAAGAAAGAAACCGAGAGAGAGAGAAAGAGAGAAAAGGAGAGAGAAAAGAGGGCTCTGGTGAGAGAAGACTTGGTGATAGATCAACTATACATCCCTATAATCTTCTTGTTCTTAGTGGATTTCTCTGGTGTGCTCTCCCCGTGGACGTAGGAGAATCTGTCTCCGAACCACGTAAATCTCTGTGTCTCCCACTTTTCTATTGTTTTTCTATTATCTTGCATTGTTTGGTTTGGTTCTCTACGCTTGTGTGTTCGACATCGATTTAGGGCTTGTAAACATCAATCAAGGATCGAGGATCCGACGCTTCCGTGCGCCAACAAGTATATCCCAATGATCCAATAACATGCTCCAAGAAAAAGGAACAACCCTCGTAACCGTAACCATCATTTTTATCCTTAACTTGATGAGATATTGCACAAAATTTCAAGTAAAAATACTAATTGGCAACGGCCCTAATAAAGTAAATGTTTAAAGATTAGTGCTCTGAATATAATACAAATACATAGCTTTTAGGGTAGCTGATTTTGTATACACTGACCTTGTGTTAGTATATGGGCATTTCTTGCTGAAAGGCGGGTGCAGTCCACTGTGTCAGTCCCATAACGTGTTTGGTTGGGCGGACTGGGCTTGAACTCAGTTTTTTGGACTGAGTCCAGCCCAGTTCCACTGTTTGGTTTGGTCGGAAGTCACTTTCGACCGGTTGAACCCAGTCCCGCACGTAGCTGAGACGAGTTCACAGCTAAAAGAGCTGAACTCGGATTTGCCGCCGCCAGTCCTCGCTCTCGCGAACTAAAACCCTCAGCTCGCGAACTAAAAACCCTCGAACTCCCTCGAGCCTCAGTTCGCTAGGGTTCTCCGCCGACTCTTCGCCCCCTTCCTCCAGGCGCGATCTCACCCTGGGAGCTCGCGTCTGCTTTCCTGTAGTCGCCGGCTGCTCTCTTTTCCCGTCTAGTCTCCTCTGATCCCCTCCGTCTCTTCGCCCCTTTCCTCCCGACGGAACAAGGTGGTTTTCCTCTCGATCGTGGGCAGATCTCACTCTCAGAAGCTATTTTCCCGGCGGATCGCACTCCATATGCTCCTTTTCTAGCAGATCTTGGGCAGATCACTCTCTGGTATGCTATTTCCCTTATTTATTTGGGGCTATGTTGTTTTTTTTTGGGATACGATGGGATCTGATGGGATCTAACCTTCGTTTTTTTGGTTTTCTCGAGCCCTAATCTGCTGGACGAGCGCTGGATCCCTGATCTGAAAGAGGAGGCTGTGGGTCTAGAAACCCTAACCCAGCATTCTCTGTTTTGGAAGATCCAACGCTTGAAGAACGCGTTCTGAGGTTGAAGGAACCACTCTCATCCACCCTGAGCAATCTCTGATCCCAGGTTACAACACTGCCCAGCTCTGTCCCTCATTCGTCGTGGTTTTCGAGCTTTTTCCTACCTCGATGTTTCATGAGAGATCTGAGGAAACACCTAATCCCCTAGATATTGGTTTACATGTGTGATCCCCCTGTTCTCAGTATAATCGATGTAGGTTTTCATGTCTGATCCCCTTGTTGTTGGTTTACGACGATGATTTAGCGATTTGATTTTAGCGATTGAATGTCTGAATCTTCTGATCCCCATGTCTGATCCACATTTTAATTGATATTCTGTTCATATTGCCTCTGGATAATGGAGGATTGTGGCTTATTTTTGTTTTAATTGGTTTACGACATGGCGTAATCTTGTGTAGTATGTAAGTTTTTGCTTAGATTAGGCTTGGATAATGGAGGATTGTGGCTTGTTTCCATTTTAATTGATGTTCTTTTCAGATTTCTGTTGAAGTGATGAACTGTGATCCTCTCATCTGTTGAATCTTCTGATCCCCATGTGTGAATCTTCTAATCCCCATGTCTTTTCAGATTGCTGTCTGAATCTTCTGATCCCCATGTCTCATCTGTTGAAGTGATGAACTGTGATCATAGTTTCCTATTTGATTATAAGCTTGTTATATGTATGTATACTAGTATATACATTATAAGCTAGTTATAAGCTGGATTAGTTGATTGTATTCAAAAATTTTAGGCTGGTTATATGCCTCAGTATTCCTCAATATATGCCTCAGTATTGGAAAATAAATGGCTGGTTATATGCCTCAGTATTCGTAGAAGAATGCCACTAGTTTGTACATTATAAGCTTGATTATTTGATTGTTTTGGAATCTTATATATGTATGGTTATGTGGGTGGTTATAAGCTGGATTAGTTGATTGTAAGCTGGTTATAGTCTGGATTAGTTAATTGTAAGCTGGATTAGTTGATTGTAAGCTTGTTATAATCTGGATTAGTTGATTGTAAGCTGGTTATCTGTATGTATACTAGTATGTACAAGCTGGATTAGTTTAATGTATTGGAAAATAAATGTATGGTTATTGGCTGGTTATATGCCTCACTATTCCTACAAGAATGCAACTAGTATGTACATTCAAATAATCATATCTACCTTTGCCCATTAAATCAATAGTTTCTTGGAAAATTTGTTCAATGTTTTTAGGGTTATATGGCTGGTTATGGAAGTTTGTACAGCTTGATGTTTGCTTCTTTCTTAGCCGTGTTATCTTCATGTTTGCATGTTTAAGACATGCAATGATTTTTCATGCTATGTTCTATTTGCCATGGTATTTTTTATGCTATGTTTTATTATGCCATGGTATTTTTGCTACATGTCTATATGCGAGTGGAGATGTAGATGATTTTGGGTTGTTTATGCTTCTAGTTTGACATTTATTCTAGATGGCTAGTAACGAGGACGAGCATTTTGAGAGGATGAGGACATATGTCGCGGCCTTTGTTGTCGTTGTATCGGTGGTGCGACGGTACCTTGAATCGCGGAATAACATTTGTCTCATTCCGCGATTGCAACGTGAAGTACTACGGAGAGGCCACATGGATAGGATTATGAGACCCGGGGGGGATTACTGTGTAAGCTACATCCGTATGGATGTAGACGCACTGAAAGAGTTGACAAGGGTGATGAAACTCCGCCAACTTCTCCTGGATACTGACCATGTCACAGTTGAGGAACAATTATGTATCTTTCTCCATATCGTGGGCCACAACACGAAAAATCGTGTCATGCGCATGGAGTTTCTCTTGTCGGGTGAGACCATCAGCCGATACTTCCACATGGTATTGAAGGCTATACTGGCCCTGCGCGACACATATGTGCAACAGCCTGGCCCATCTACACATCCTGAAATTTTGTATAATAGTTCGTATTATCCCTACTTCAAGGTACTATCCAACCACCCCCAATTATGTATTTTTCAAACGCCCTTTCATGCCTTACCATGAAAACCTCGATTTTTCTCAATGTAGAATTGTATCGGCCTCATAGACGGGACTCACATAGATGCAAACGTCCCCGCTGACGTTGTACTTCGCTTCCGAGGTCGCAAGGGGGTTACACAAAATGTGTTAGCTGCCGCTACGCCTGACCTCCGTTTTACCTATGTCTTGGCCGGGTGGGAGGGGTCAGCCAATGACTACACCGTTTTGAAAGACGCTTTGACTCGACCTCCTCCGGGTGGCTTGAAAACCATCGAAGGTATAGTGACCAATCACAAATTTTGACTTGTTAGATTTTTTTAATTCATCGAGGTAACAATCGATTAAAACATTGTGACTTGTAGGTAAGTATTATCTCGTAGACGCCGGTTACCCAACCTCGCCCGGGTTCATAGCACCATATCGGGGTGTGAGGTACCATCTCAATGAATTTACCGGTCGCCTGCCAGAAAATAAGAAGGAGCTCTTTAACCTACGCCATTCGTTGCTAAGATCCAGGATTGAGAGAACGTTTGGCTTGCTCAAGAACCGCTTCAAGATTCTTGCGTCGCATCCATTTTTCCCATTCAAGACACAAGTTGATCTTGTCCTTGCTTGTTGTATTCTGCATAATTTTATTATTGACAACTCCCCAAATGATCCGTTAATGATGGTTGAGACCGTTGATGAGGTCCCGCCAATTACGCAACCGCGTACTTGGCGACAGTAGCGCGCTGAGCAAGGTGTTTGGCTGGATTACCGCGATTAGATTGCGGAACAAATGTGGCTTGACTTCGCACCTGTTCCTTAGGATTGAAATGTCATATTTGAATATGTTTCGACTTGGGATGTTATAAATTGCTACAATATGTCGTATGTATGTGTCATTATGCATGTTTTCATTACATATGCCTGTGGTTTAAATAACCGAATCGAAAGTTATCCTATGATGCATCGTGTTCGTTTTGTTTGTTGTGTTTATGAAATGCATAGTATGTTGTAATGTCTCCAGACATGGAGACTCCTTCTCAACCTGGCGATGGGTCACTACCACCGCATCGAGTGCCCAAGCCTAAACCCAAGGGCAAGGCCAAGGCCAGGGACAAGGGCAAGGAGACTGTCGATGATGAGGATGAGACGGTCTCGAGAGGGGGCACCCCAAACAAGAGGTGGACGGATGGGGATGAGTTCCATGTTCTCTCCTACCTCGCCGAGGTTGCTAAGCTCAAGCCCAAAGGAGACAAGTGGTTTAAGGCCCATCACTTCACGGCGGCGGCAAATTATGTGAATGAGCAACTTAATCCCAAGGGGGACTACGAGTACAAGCATGTCAATCATCACATGCAATGGTGCCGTAAGAAATATGGCATGATCAAGGCATTGCTGCTCTTGAGCGGGGCCGGTTGGGAGGAGAAAGATAAGATGTTAACTCTTCCCGCCGAGGTTGCCAAAGCTTATTGTGAGGTGCGTGTGCTCTGGGAACGGTCTCATAGATGTGTCAACATAGATGCTAACTTAGCTTATTTGAAACATAAATACATTACGTCATGTGTAGGTTCATCCCAGGGCTAAGAATCTTATCAACAAGCCGATCCCAAATTTCGACTTGTTGCAACTTTGCTGTAACGAGGAGAGGGCTTCTGGAGAGTTTGCTCGGTCCACTCATGACGAAGCTGGTGCGAGTGAGCCGATCGTAGAGATCGACGATGGGGAGGATGTTACACCCCTTACTCCAGCCAGTGAGCCCGCCGCTAGTCCTGCGCCAATGTCCATGGGTGATAGCAACAACCCTATGGGCACCCAGGGGGGGAGCCTGCTGCTCGTAGGATGCCTCCTCCTAGGGCTGCAAGCAAGAGGCCAAGGGAATCAAGAGATGAGGCTTTTATAGCAGCCATTGGTAAGGTTGGTGATGCAATCCTATCAGGCCCGCGTTCATCGGCCGACAAGCTCTATGAAAAGGTTATGGAAGTGGATGGGTTCACGGACGATCAACTCCTCCATGTCTTCAACGTCCTCAATCATGATGATGTTGAGGCTAGAGGATTCCTAGTGAAGAGCTTGACTCATAGGAAGATATGGCTAACGGAGTACTTCGAGCGCCCCGATAGATATTGAACACGTCATATTTTGGTTTCTGATCCGTAGCAAACATTTTAGCTTTTGATATTTTGGATACATGCACTTGATGTTTTTTGGATTATGTGCATGCAAACACTAACACTACCACCACTAGCTGCGGCATTTGATGCTATGTATGTATGTGTTTTATGTATGATGTTTTTTGGATTATGTGTATATAAAATGCATAGTATGTTTAAAGTGTTTATGTGTTGGTTTACTTGTTGGTTTACTTGTTCACATGTCGATGGTCAATGGCCATCGTTGTAGGAATTGTATTAGTTTCATCCTAGGTTATGAGCTTCATGTTTTGTCGGGGAAATGATGATTTGGTACCTTTGTTTTCAAGTTATTTTTGAGTCATGATTTAATGGTTGTATGGGGAAATGATGATTCAAAGGCAACACATAGTATGTTTTGTTTTCGCTTTCTTGTGGGGAAATTATGAGGGCTCAGGGTGTTAGAGATGTGAAATGGCTTGGCGATTGGATGGCCAATTACAAGCAACCAATTGCCGCCATAGAAAGGACAATGATGACATTATTTCTGAGTCCTTTGTGAATTCTTCAAGATACGGGCAACACATAGTATGTTTTGTTTTCGCTTTCTTGTGGGGAAATGATGAGGGCTCAGGGTGTTAGAGATGTGAAATGGCTTGGCGATTGGATGGCCAATTACAAGCAACCAATTGCCGCCATAGAAAGGACAATGATGACATTATTTCTGAGTCCTTTGTGAATTCTTCAAGATACGGGCGACAAGTGTTGGAGGTCAGTAAAGTCCTTGTTCTTTTTTTCTTCGCCTAGCCTTCCTTGTATGCATTTCATTGCTGTAAACTGATGGGTGTGGATTTGTTAAAGTAGGTATGCAACATTGTGGAAGGACGAGGAGAATAGCGTAATCAAGGTGCACAAGCAAAATGACCTCTTAATGTGTTGATCATCAAGGTAAGTTTCCATCAGCTTGACATGTCATTTGCCACTACTGGTCAGTGAGATGCCAGTTTGGTGTGTTGATCTTAGTGGTGGCAAATGTCATTCAAGCTAATGGTGATATGCCAATTTTTTCTAATTGATCTTGTGGAGTACTTTCAAGTGCTTGTGTAAGCTTCCGTTGTCATTCAAGCTAAGGTAAGTACTTTGATCTTCTTGTATTGGCTATTATTTTTTGCATATAACCTTCTAGTATTGGCTTTTGCATATAAACATGCTCTCATGAGTTATTACTATGTTCTAAAAGGTGATTTTGTTTTGCTGGTTGCTGGATCACAATTAGAATGGTCGAAGTAACATACTCTCATGGGTTATTACTATATTCTAAAAGGTGGCTCTTCCTGTGGGGCCTAATTACTTGCTGATTAACTGCTATCTAGTCTGGGTACATTATTTTCGAAAATGCAACTTTTGTCAGATCCCAATCATGTGCTTGGTTACTTATTGCTTACATTTGCACAAGTCCTGTTACCAACTCTGTGCAAGTAAACCAAGGACTGAAGATAGATGTGATTTAAGGAACATTGTTGCTTAAAACTGCAGTACTATGCATGTGTATATATAGATCTACTACAGCTATACAATTTTCGATGTGAACATTCAGTCTAGATAGAGCAACCAATTTGACAAGGATAGGTTTATGCCTCTTCTAGTTCGTTGTGATTTCTTTTAAGCTTATTGTGGAAGCAGAGTTTGATTGATGAATAACACGTTTAGCTGTAGCATTTCCATTGCAGTATTTAAAGCTCAGACTTGTACATAAAAAATGCATCGATACATACACATATATCCAAATGCTAACTTTTACATTTTTGTGCAGTTTCATGCTAGTTCTTGTGTACCTTATTGTTGTGATCAAGTATAAGAATTGATTGCTATCTTCGTTCTTGTAGCATTGTGAATGGAGCCAACATGCATTGTGCAATATCTTCTTTTTTTCTATTCTCTACAGTTATGCGTTGTATTTTTACTTCTATCATCGATCTTGTAGTCATGTATTGGCATTTCCTAGCTGAATTATTTTTGAATTGGTAAAGTTAATGATTGGTCAGTTCTTATCAATTTTAGGGCGATGACAGTGATCTGGAATATGGCTTAAAGCAGAAGTTGTATAAGCATTGCCCCGCCACTCAGAAGCATTGCCCCTATGTAGTAATTCTATAATTTTTTGCAGCCGTCGATGATCAAGTTATGCATGACACTGAGAATTGATTGTTGGACAGGCTACATGTAATAAATCATTATATCTTAATATTGAGTCTTATTCACATGTAATTGTATCAATAGTTGGCTGTATGTTGCATGTCAATGGCAGCATCCAATTGTATTTTTTTCACTCGTGTCAGTAGTTGGATGTACTATTGGTCTTGAGACCACTTGGAGTAATGTTCATAATTTTAGACTTGGAATTGGAATTGGAACCGTGCATTATATAAGTTTTAGTGAGTACTTGGTTTGGATTTGGTTGTTAATTTAAAAATATTCCACCTCATCAAGATCCCTTCATCCTCCGAGGAAATCTCCTAACAGTCTTGTGAACCTCCTCGTGATCAGAACAGTTGCCAAATGCCAAGGCCTCAGCCTCGAGTTGCGGTGGAGAGGGACGGGGCGGCGCTCGAGAGTGGAGAGGGAGGTGGGCTCGTGGACGAGGCGGGCGGTGCTCGAGGGTGGAGAGGGGTGGGGCGGTGCTCGAGGGTGGAGAGATCGTTGCGGTTGAGAATGAATAAGTCGCGATCGAGGGCGGTCGAGGGACTACGCATGATCCAACGGCTAGGATCGGCTTTCCTTGATCCAATGGCTAGGAAACGATTTCCCTGCACAGTGCTAGCGAGTTGGTTCTATCTAGATAATTCATATATATATATATATTATATAATAATGTCCACTAAGTTCATCTCAAAACTTTATATTTATTCATGTCGTACTAATAACATGTTAATGGGTTATCTGTACATGTTTACATGTTAACCTGTTGATGATCAATTAATAGGTTAACGGGCAGTTCACAAGACCCTCAAAAATTAATGGGTCGGACCTGACCCGTTAACCTATTGACCCGACCCGTTATACAACACTAGCAAGTACAAGTAAATTATGCTTAAAAACTATTATAATATTATAATTACATCATCTATAAATCTAACTCACCCAAAAACATGGGTGGTATGCTCACCACCCCTAGTTGGGGGTGACCGTATCCCCAGTCCAAGCACCAACCAAACATCAGAACTCAAAAAATCCTAGAACTCAGCCACCACTCCAACACCAACCAAACACCAGAACTCAGAAAATTCCAGAACTCAGCCTCCACTCCAGTACCAACCAAACAGCAAAAGTGTCAGAATTTACCAGAACTCAGCATCCACTCCAGCACCAACCAAACAGCAAAACTAGCAGCCCACTTCATGAAAAGTCACTCCAGTGAACTCACTCCTAAAAAAGTCACTTCAGCCCAGCTCAGTCCTCAGCAACCAAACAGCCCCAAATTAAGAATGATGAATTGGATGCTGCACATCTAAGCTTGCGAGGATTATTAAACGATGTTCTTTTAGTCCTGCATTTTCCAATACTCCACTACTCCACGCTATAAGAAAAAACACCTATAGCGATCAAATATTTGCGACCACGTCAAACTAGTCATAATATATATAGCAATAACCATCAAAAAAGATTTGGTAGTCATAAAATATAAAAAAGTCATTTATCAGCGACCAATATGTGTGGTCGGAAATAGTAGTCGTAAAACCTAAACTTTCAGTATATTTGCGACCATATATGTGATCGCTTGACTGATATATAATAATAACGATGAATTATTTGGTCGCAAAAGATGATTTATTAATATATAATTTTTGTGGATAGAATATGGGATCAAAACTTGGTCGCAAAAACATCCAATTTATGTTATTTTATAATATTAAATCTTCTAGATGGTTTTTTGCAAATATAGGCCCTGATCCCTTTTAACTCCTAATCCCGACCTTAACTCCTAATCCCGATCCTCTCCTCGGGAAGAGAGGTCGGGGTCGCTGTCGCGCCCGACGAGTGGTCGGCACCATTGCCATGGTCGGATCTCCGTTGCCCGACGAGTGGTCGCCACCGTCTCATCCTCCTCTCCTATTCCGCGGGGACCTCCTTCCACGGCAAACCCGACCTTCGCTCGCTACCCACATCCTATCTCCGTCGTCATCGCCGCGCGACCGTCGCCGAGCCTATCATCCTCGTCGGTGAGCTCTCTCTCTCTCTCTCTTACTCCCCCCTTCGTCTTCTCCAGCGAGCCCGACGGTGGTCGCTACCGGCTTCGCTCTTGGCCGCTGATTCCTTCTGCCTTCCTTGCGGCGCTCTCGCCACCGGCTTCGCTCGCGCCACCGGCTGCTCTTGGCCACAGGTTCCTTCTGGCTTCCTTGCGGCACTCTCGCCACCAGCTTCCTTCTAGTGCTCTTGCCGGTGATTGTCCTATCTATTTTCCTTTCCTAGTTATATCTTCTATAGATGCTATGGTATTGAACTAGTTTTGTTCTTAGTTAAATTTTCATTTTCCTACATCATTCATTGATTCTTTTCATGTGGTGTGCCGAGCAATCAAAACAGAGGCCATTGATCTATTTAATGCATTTTCTTTGAATTTACAGTATTTTGTTGATACTTTGGCATGAGTTTGTATCTATTTCATGCATCTTCCTGTATTTTTCCTACATCTTGAGGATGATTTGATTTAATTCTTTCGATTTCATCAGGACTGCTCTGTTTTTTTCTCATAAGAACAATGACCTATACCATAAGATTTGAACCATACCATTACAGATTGGACTCAATTGACATGGCATCAACTTATCCTCAACACCCATCTTATTCTGTGATAACTTGGGTGCCCTGTACATGACAGTGAATCCTGTTTTTCACGTCTGCAGTAAGCATATCGAGCTTGATTATCATTATGTTTGAGAGAGAGTATCACTTGGTCTCTTATTTTGACAAAGATTTAAAATCCTATGGTTTGTCAGCTATGATTCTTTGACAAATGGGAATTTTGACAAAGATTTAAAATCCTATGGCAAGGCTTTGTGCAGCATTAATACTTCTCGTGATGTAAAATTGTACTTTTTGTTAAGTATATGTCTTGATTCAATTCCATTTATATGTGGGGTTGTCCATTGTTTTTCGATTTCTGTTTTGGTTATTGTCACGAGCAGTCGTCTTCGGTTTTGTGTCCTGGAGTTGGCCGCCACTTGCTCCATGCATCTCGTCTCCGCGAAGGCAATGAAATGGTAGTGCAATGCATGGATTCCATGAACCTGGAATATGTATGGATGCATCCATTCAAGGGATGGATAAGATTCCGCTAAATTTCATAATCTCTAGGATATCACTTGATTTCATTAATTTATTGATTTGAGCCCGATGTCTATCTTTGTCCTTATTCCCTCGATGGTTTCCTCGTGCAGATTAAAGCCTCTACTGGTGATTATGTCCGATTCGTCCGCCTTCAACCACTGTATTGAAGCTTCTTAAGGTTTGTTTGGCTGTCAGTAATATGATCTGTGCATCCATGCTTTTGATGTTGATTTTAGGCTTAAAAACAAATTTGTTGAAGTTTTTCGAGTTCAGCTTTTCCCATTTTTTACACTCATTTTTGTCCATGTGTTTGCGGATTTTCATTTTTTTTTAACCATTACCTGTGGCCAGGAGATTATGATTTGAGACCTTGTCCTACTGATGCCTTAGTTGAGCATGTGAATGCTAGAGGAGGCCCAGTGACAACTAGTTAGATTGTTCCCATTCTCGCCTCTTCCAAATAGGCTATGATATTATTTAATTGCAAGTTTATCTTTTTGGTTTATACCCCTTGTTTCTTACTTGTGAGAAGTTCATTTTTGAATTTGGGTGCTTTTAAAAGTACCAGCCTATGGGAGTTCTGATCTATCTTTCTCTGGCTGGACTTTGTTTTTCACCCAGCATTGAAACATCATAGTCAAATGGCGATGCTTGGAGCAACCATTCCATGAGCCTGAACACTTTACATCACGTGTTAAGCACAGAGTTAGTCCTTTATAGTCTGATATTGCTTAGGTAGCTTGAATCTTCTTCTCTATTTGTCTTTTTTCTTTTGGTGTTGTGATGATATTGCTTAGGTAGCCAATCAATTGTATTCTCTTGATTGGCTATTGGGCTCTTTCTTTCTTCACCTTCCTTCAATATGTTTTTTTCTGCTTTGTGTGTTTTATTTTTTGCTTCTAAATTGCCCTGCTATGATGAATGTAATACATACCTCTGATCTCTTTCATCTAAAATTGATGTCTCTTGTTCATATCTGCAGTGGTTATAGGGTATTATACCTGAGAAATTGGATTTATCACTTCTTTGAGAAACGCCAGGCTCGCTGGATAAGTATGCCCTTTTTCTTATTAATCTTAGATCTTCTGCTCTGCTTTCAAGCTACTAGATTAACTGTTCAATATGTTTAAAAGTTTTCATAGATTTTAATGTAGATGGTGATTATTGTCTGATTTCAAATGATACTAGGAAAGAATCCCTCCCTCCCTCTCTCTCTCTCTCTGCTCAGAGCAGGAGGATTCAGCTGAAAGAATTCCAGTAGGTATGGATGCTTACTAGTCTCTGTTCTTCATCAGATCCCTTTTCTCTGTGGAACTTTATGTTGGCTTTTGATTTCCTTTCTTAATTAGTTTAGTATTAGGAAGTGCATGCAAGGATTTTTCTGGGTTTTCCTTGTTTGCACTCGTACGGATCTCTCTGTTTCTTTGAATAATATCTAGAGCTAGATGGGATATCTTTCAGGAATTTGAGGATTTATAGATGATGAATTTCTGAGGTAGTTAGAACAATGCACCATTTTTGAGGAAATATATAATTAAACCGTATTAATCTTCAGTTTAGCCACCTTCATAATAACCTTTTGAATTCCTGCTTGACGGTCTTGAAGTTACATTTTTGACTAATGCCTGATTTTTTCATAATCCAGTATTAACTGCACACAATTAGGTGAGAACTGTAGTAGTGAGTTACTATTATTGATTGAAAATTAATTGATGGTCATCAGTCAATTTTTTTGGCGCTCATGGGTGGGAGATATTGTGTTATAAATGTTTGTGGCTTATTTACTGCAATTGTTTACTCATTTGGCCTCTGATCTATTACCATATAGTAGGTAATAGACTACCATTGGTTTAGTAACTAAGTACAACAATCTTTCTCTTGAAGGCAGCTTACCAGCATTGTATTTTCTATAGGGAGAGGATTGTCAATCATCGTAGGAAACTTCAGCTTTATGATGGAAACTGGGAAACTTCAGATAACTAAGAAGCAGATGTGGAGAATTTGATATTCTATTAGAACACTTGGAAGAGATGGCATTTCACTAGTGGCATTTTAGCTGTAGCATATTCAAGTTGCTCTGGACCTGCTATGCTAATATCAGAAAGTCATCCTCCTTGTGTATACATCTTTTTATACGACCACAGGTTAAAAGTTACAGCATGTTGATTGCCTATCTGCTATATTTTTGGGTATGAGTTGGCATAGGCAAAGTCGCAAACCCTTGGCTTTAGGCTGGGTGCATTATTTTCTAGGAGGCTTTATGCCGTTTTGCTAGATATTGATCCCTGCATCTGGAATAACAAAACATGCGGAGGACAAATGCTCGACAATGATTGTACTTTTAATCTTGTCGGAATGCAAATAGAAGGAGTCTTCTGTGTCATATTCCTAATCTCATGTATTTGTTTTCTTCTTTGCTTGGGTAGAGAAAGATGCAGGAACTGACGATACAAAGTAGCGATGAATGTGGGCAAACATTGAGATCGGAAGAGGAAGTGTTTAGCGAGGTCTTGGGGAGGTCGGGGATGCTAAGTGTTTAGCGAGGTCTTGGGCAAACATTGAGATCATTATAATTTGATATAATGATTTTTTTTTCTTTATGTTTTGTTAAAACTACTTTAGATATGAATTTGAATTGCAATGTAAGTTCAGATTCGAATTAATATGAAGTTTGAATATTCTAAATTGGGTCTTTAATTTGAGCAGGTTTATAGTGACCCAATTGTATTGGTTCTTATAAGTAGTTTTGTAGCAACCATATTTTTTGTTAGAAAAAGGCTTTTAGCGACCATTGTTTTGGTCGCTATTGCATTACGTAAACCTTTGGAATCAAAGACATATGGTCGCTATTGAACTCATTTGACTTTTTGGCGACTAATATATGGTCGCAATTGATCATGCTGGTGACCTTCGGAATCAAAGTAGCGATCAGACATATGGTCGCTATTGAACCATTTATTGCGACCAAATTAGAGTGGTCGCTATGAGTTGGTACCTTTAGCGAGTAACTCGTTGGAGTTTAATGCGACCAAAAAGAAGACCAATTGCGACTAAAGTTGGTCGCTGATACGTAACCTTTTGTGACCAACTGACTTGGTCGGAAAGTACTAGTTGTGACCACTTATTTTTGACCACTTGGTGATCAAATGAAAATGGTCATTAAAGGCCATTTCGGGGCTTTAGCGACCATATTGTGCACTTATGATGACCACTATAATGGTCGTTAAAAGTCTTTTTTCTTGTAGTGCCACAACTCTTTATCTGTCTTTTAGTCCCATAATGGTTCCTTGACAAGGATATTCATTTTCCGCACAAGAAATTCCAGAACATCTTCTCTGCCTTCCTTCAACAGCAATTGCCAGAGCCTTCCAAACGTCGATCCCGAAGGCTGAATCCCCTTCTCAATCATCTCTTCCAGGAAAACACAAGCCCGGCTTTCGTCACCCTTTTCGAACAATCCATTGATAAGCACAGAAAAAGTGTGCATGCTTGGAATAAATTGTTTCAATTTGATATATTTCCAAACTTTCAAAGCCATCTCCAATCTATTACTCTCGCAGAACATCTATATCATCATTGTATATGTGTCAGAGTCAGGCTCTAACTGCTTAATCATAAACCTGAAATTCCTATAAGCCTCATCATATTTCTCGACTGTTATCAAGCTGTTTAGAATAATATTGCAGGTCCTCGAATTGGGAGGAATGTCTTTATCCTCCATGTCTCCCAAAACCCTAAAAGCATTCTCAAATCGGTTTACTCTGCAGAACGCTGTGATCAACGCATTGTAGGCCGCCACATCAGCCTTAACGCCATTATTCTCCATCTCCAAGAACGTATTAACCGCATCTTGAATCCGCCTCTCAGCGCCATGCGAATGAATCAGCACACTATAAACGAAGGAAGTTGCGGGAAATTCCGCGACCGCATTTCCGCCATGACACCAACAGCATCCTCCACCATGCCCGCCTTGCAAAGCGCGTCGACCATGATCCCGTATGTGACGACGTCCTGCTTGCAGCCCCCGTCGATCATCTCCTCCAACACCTCCCGCATCTTCGTCAAATGAAAGGTTGTAGATCCATGGTTAAGTGTGTTTGTGTTAGAGCGGTCCCGGGAAGGGTGACCTACTGGGAAGTGTTTTCGGTTTCTATAGATGAGCCAAGCGGATAATATTTTGTGTGGGAAGGATGAGAGCGTTACAGCTACATTGTGTAGTTAAGGCTGGAAGATAACCCAAGATGAGTAATGGTTGGTGCCCCCAATTTCTTTACAAATTAGTAACCTACATCCCAAAATCCAAAAGAGATCATGCTAATCACGTAAAGCCTTTAAAAAATAGTAATCTATAAGTGTGAGGATCCGTTCCTCTAACCTGGCTCGACCGCGTGGGTTGAGGGCCGTTTCGAGTTGGTTTGGTTCCGCGTCGGGTACGATCAAATGATCGTATGACTGTTTTTGATCCCAGGGGCAATTTGGTAAAATTGCTCCCTTGCGGTCGGTTTTGCACCCACGTTGCACACACTGTCTTGGTGATACGAGGTCGAACCGAACCATTCCAAGAAGGGATCCACGTCCTTGCGTCGGCGGGCCCACTTGGGCAGGCTGAGCCAGGCTGGCCATTGGGAAGCCTTATTCCTACTTGGTTTGCTTTCCTAGTAGCTTTCCTAGTAGTTATCCTAATTGAGTAAGTTTCCTAGTTTTAGTAGAGTTTAATTCCCAGTTGAGTTTCTATTTAATCGAGTCATGGTTTTGGTTGAGTTAAGTCACTTGCTTACTTAGTTAATTCCTGGTTATTAGGAGTCACTTTTGAGTCGAATTAGGAAAAGTATGTTTACTTGTTGTTTAAGCAAGATGGTATTCAGGTTGAAGTAGAACTAAGACTATGTGAGGTCTCTGTATTAGGACCTCCATACCTTTGTATTTTCTTATGCTTGAGGAAGAATTTAATAGAGTTATTATTTAGTAGAGTAAACCCTAGGAGTAGAATAAAGTAATTACCATCAATTCCACCTGTCACCTTCACCTCTCTTCCTCTATAGCCGGATCCTTCTCCACCAGCCATCCACCACCATCACCGCCCTCTGCCACCATCAACCACCGTCCAAGCCGTCCTTCACCGGCGTCCTCTTTGGCCACTGCCTCTAATCAACCACCTCCCTTGGCCCAGCTTTCCAAGTGCAGCCGATCATCCTAGAGGAGCTGCAAGGTATTCCTCTTCACCACTCCGTCTCTCTCCTCGGCTTAGTTTCTTCCTCATCGAATACCTAGTGCGCTTCTCCTAAAACCCTAAAGGTATCTCTCGACTTAGCCATAGATTTGGCTAAGGAGGAGCTGAGATCAGGCAAGAGACCAAGTACGAAAGCCCCAGAGAAGGTGCATCGTATCAACTTGGTATTAGAGCTCTGTTCCGACGACTGTGCCGCCCAAAGCCTTCTAGAAGTTGCACTAATGACAGGAGTACCTGGCCCTATTCCCCACTATGTCTGGGTTGGATCAGGACCAAATCCTCCTACCTCACTTCATACTCACCCGACATCTGCCCTATCAGCCTATCATACACCACCACCTATGATACCTCTCCCACATCAAACTCCTATCCCTACCTATAATCCACCGCCATATCAGCCGCTCCGTCCACCCTATGCAGCCTACAACCATATTCCTCCCTACATTCCATCACCCCTTTATCAGCCATTACCTCCACCATACAACCAACCCAAACCGGCAAACACCGACGACTATTCAAGTACCACTTGGACTCAAAATCCTACTGAAACTAGGATTATAAGTTCTACTCCTACTAGGACTCGGACTCCAAATCCTACTGGAACTGGGATTACAAGTCCTACAACTAGTACTTGGACTCAAAATCCTACTGGAACTAGGATTACAAATCCTACTCCAACTAGGAATCCTATTCAAACTCAGATTATAACAAGGATTTGTTCAAAAATTCTTGATGAGATCCAGACTTAGACTGTGAGGCAGAGTTCTACTACAACTCAGGTTACAACTCTGTGTGTGACTCCGACTCCACATGTGACTCTGAGAGCAACTCCAAGTGTAACTTCGAGTGTGACTTCAGTTACAACTCAAAACTCAACTTCGGTTGTGATTCTGAGATCAACTCCAAGTGGGGCGGTAACAACCATCAGGGAAGAAGAGATCAAAGAAGAAGAATTTGATCTTGGAGAAGAGATCCAGGAGATAGTTGATAAGACAGAGCTATCAGATACTCAGCTTGAGCACCCCCCACTGCCACCTTACCTAGCTTCACCACCTCAGCCAAATCTCGGCCCTATCTCAAGCCAGTCAGCACCCTGTCATCATCTTCTTCTTCGTTCCCTTCATCCAAACCCAACCTTTCCACCACCGGCAAGTCTCCCCACTCCTCTCCGGCAGCCGTCGCCACCAACCAAGGCCATCATCTTTTCCCCTGCAACCCCAAGACTCTTTCTTCATCATATCCACTGTCGATTATCATCTCTGATGATCTACCCATCATCCACAAAACCTCAGCCGCCAACCTCACATTAGTTGAAGCCCTCCCCATACCATGTAACCTCCACCAAGGTCCTCGTCAGTCCTACCCCAATCCCATAACAACCTTCCCCGACCATGCCTTCTTCATCATCGAACCCGGCGGAAGCTCAAATCCCATCGTCATTCTTGACCTCGAAATCTTCAGCTGAGACAAACTGATCTCTGACTATGTTCACCTCTCTAAAGCTTCTGAAGCTCTCCAGAGGCATCAAACCTTTTCTCCATGGGATTTGAACTCCAACGAGCTTTCCACACCGGCAATCGAGTTCAGGCCACTCTCAGGCGCCATACCTCCTTCCTCCTTCCTGAAGCTTCATCAAGCCATGGATAGGTTCCAACCATCCGATTCGATCAAATCATATCTGAACCAGTTGGATTTAATCAGACTCGGACTTAGTCTCACAAATTTGATCAAGTCAGATTCCGATCGAGGCATACATGATCTCAACCAGCTTTGGGCTAATCTCGATCGTACATATAAGATCATATCAGATTTTAATGGACTGGGTCAAATCCGATTCAGATTCAGACACTCAACCCTGATCGAATCATATTTCCATAAGTCAGGTTCACTCCGATTTGGCTACACCACTCAAATCCGATCAAGCCTAGGTCCAGACCAGTTCAGGCTAACTTAGACTCAGATTCAATCAAGTCAGATTTGATCTTAGCTAGGCAAGTTCAGTCAAGATCAGCCAATCAGACTTGGTCAGGCCAAATTCCAAACTTCAACAAGATCAGACCAGATCCCAGATGATCTCAGCCCTCCAAACAGCTTGCAACGAGATCCAACCATTTGATCTATCCGGTCTCCATTTTGGCAGGCTTAATTGATGATCTGAACCTGATCAAGCACCCTCAGGCCATCAGAACCGTCCAGATCCAGATGTTCCCTACACATCTTCAGTTGATCAAACATCCAATAATTAATCTAAGGAGCTTCCCTCCTTATTCGGGTGCCATCATCCAGCTGATTAGATCTGTGAGCATCGCCCAGCATCCATCAACCACTCAAAGCTTCAGAATGACTCCGTCGACTCTGATCGTGAGGCCTGATGTTGTAGCTAGAGCCCTGATGATCCTTCCGAGCAAGGCAGAGAGATATCCAAGCTCAATTGCACTCGACCGTATTTAGCTGCCATATTGGGTCCACTTCCACATTGGGAGGGCTAACATCGAGTTGACCTGGCCTTCGACCCAGGAAGCCAGCTACTAAGGACGTACCACCGCCGATCTACAACCGCCTTTACATTCTGGAGTTCCAGCGACCGCCAGATATGCTAGAGCTTCAGTTCCCTCTTGTAAAAACAATACTAAAGAGGTTAATTAAGGATTAAGAATCCAGCAATTGGACCGGTGAAAAGGCTGTTCAGAGTGCACTTTCATGCACTCATCAATGGCGGTTTTGTGCACGATTACATGGTCATCAGTGCATGTTTTTTTCAAAAAAAATCATGTGAAGATATGCTTTTATGGCAGATGGATGCAAGGCTTGTTGGCCTCAATGATTCTGCTCTTGGAGAATAAGACCTTTATGGATGAGCGCAAATCACTCATGGAATGTGTTACTACAGACGATAAGAGAAAATGGAAAACATACTGTGATAAGCTGAATTGATCCAACTAAACTTATCTTATTTTTAGTTAAAGACTGTCTTCGTTTTTCAGGTGATTTCTCTCTGTGTTGAGTGTCAACTATTCATCAGACACTGTGCCATATTCTTGCTTTATTTGGTCGTATCGTGAAGTGCATGTGGAGCTTTCTCAGCTCTTCTATGCTTGTCTACCCCCTAATGTACCTTTGTGAGCCCCGACAATCAAAAGGGAATATATGTACACTTTATTATCTTATTTTCTTTTAGGCCAAACTATCCGAATTTTTCAAGAAAAGCTATCATCCTACATCTAAATTGTTGCTAAAGTGATTCTTTTAGATGTGTTGTATTCTTATTAACAGCTTGATCGCGTTGGCAAAGCTATCAATTATATCAACTATTCATCAGTCCATGTGTTGTATTCTTGTTAACAACTTTATCTTGTCTTTCCACATTTCAATTTAGGTGCTGAGCAAAAACCAAACATGTCTCCATCTCAGAAACTGACACACAAAACCAATCATGAAATAGGACATACAAATTAAAGTTGAGACTGAGAAGGAACTGAAAGCAAATGCACAGTTTTTCTGAGCACTAACATCCTACCAGTTTCACCTCTAAAACTGCAGGATCCATGCCTTTTTCTTGATTTTACAAGAGCCAAGGACAAGCAGGTGATGTTTAAAATGGTAGAGAGGGGTGAATTGGACTAGTTTTTGAAAAATTGATAAATAGATAGACATAGATAGGAACCTTGCCTAAATGCTCACAAATAATAGCAATTAATATTTTGCAAGTTTACAATCCAATACTACTTATATTTTCCATTCAACCAGCCTAAACAAGCCATCCAATGGCTTCATGCAATTCTCCAACGGCTCTATTTTTGAGTCTGCTCTGCATATGCTCACGGCCGACCTTCACATTTTCCGTCATATCGACAGTTGCGCTCAAAACATAGCTTGTATTATCCGTTGCATCAGCCCTGAAGCTTCGCAGTCGACCTCCTTTCCGATCGTCACATTGACCGTACTCCTCGGACAACAAAGATCCTTCCAGGCTCGCGGTCGACCTTCGCATCGTCCGTCGATCTGAAATATTTAAACAAATATTCCCTCGAAATGCAATATTCAAATGTTTTGAGCCATGGTTGACCCGAGCATCATCCTTTACATGCTCGCAATCGACATTCTCTTCGACCACTGCATTGTCCGTACGCCTCAACCATAAAAAAGGCTTCCCAATGTCGATGCATGGATCGACCGTTAGTCAAAACTCAATTTTGGCTAAATGAGGTGCAACATCCGTGCCACCTCGCGGTCGATCTTCACATCAACCACCAATACATAAACTTCTAAAGCTGCAGTTTTAACCATTTCCAATTTTAGGATCAACAGATGTGACCACTCAGTGCTGGAAACATGCCAAAATTGCCAGAAAAGGTGTATATCTTTGAACCTGAAATGTGGCTTGCCTCAGATGCCGTCGGGCACTGCGCGGTTCTCCCACCCTCTTGGGACGACGTGTTCCGCTCCAATGGGCTTGTGCAAATTACTGCTTTTCAAACATTCAAAGGAAGCAATAAATTAAAACTGAAACAAAGAGGGAAGTGTTTAAAGAAATACTTGGTTTTTCGGAGCACTAACATCCTACCGTCATCTATCTAAAGCTGCAGGATCCCTTGCTCTTCTCGGTGCCAGCAGCCAAATAGCACTGGAGTACACTAAAGAATTATTATCCAATGGTCATCTCGGTTCTGTTTTCGCACCATGTCACCGATCGGTTCTCTCCTATAGTCGTCTCAACATCGGTTCAAAAGCTTAGGGAGGTTCGGCATATGTAAGCCTCACTGTAACCAGAGATGGCGGTAAAGATGGAGCTGACTCGTGAAACAACGCGACGTGGTATACTAGAAGAGTGAATAAAGCTCTCGTTGTTGCACATATGAATATGACTCCCTTGCAGTATAAATAAGCCTCTTGTGAATCGCGACTAAAACTTCTGGTACATCTTGAATAAAGCTAGGAAGCAGTGTGAATAAGGTGTCAATGCACATGCCAAAGCCTGCCCATTAAGAGTGGTGTTGATATTGTTGAGTTTGTGGAGCCTGATCGTTCCAGACCCGACCATGACGCACTACGCAGAGCTGACGGGGTCCGGGGTAGCGCCCCAGTGGGGATTGACCTGCCCTAGGATATGAGGGTGTGTATGGGCGGCCGTCATTGTATCTTGTAATTTGGCTTTTTGCCTCTGAGATAGTGAAAACCTCTAGCGACTCCGTGGACGTAGCCCTATTCTGGGGTGAACCACGTAAAAACTTATGTCCGTGTATTCTTCTTCTTCTTTCTCCATTCTAGATCCTAACAAGTGGTATCAGAGTCAGGTTCAGTAGAAGCGATGGCGGAAGAAGGAAAGGTGAAGATCGAGAAGTTCAATGGACAGAACGTCGGATTTTGGAAGATGCAGATGGAGGATTACCTTTATCAAAAGAATCTCTATCAACCTCTTTCAGGAAAGAAGCCGGATGATATGGAGGATGATGAATGGGCGATTCTTGATAGAAAAGTTGTAGGTGCGATCCATCTCACGTTGGCCACATCCGTAGGGTTCAACATCTCGAAGCAGAAGACGATTGCAGATCTGATGGCAGCCCTCTCGAAGATGTACGGGAAACCTTCTGCGTCGAACAAGGTTTTTCTGATGAAAAGATTGTTCAACATGAAGATGTCTGATGGAGGTAGTGTGGCTCAATATGTGAATGAGTTCAACACAATTATTGCTCAGTTGGAATCCGTAGACATAGTCTTTGATAGTGTGATCAGGGCTCTTGTGATCCTGTCTGGATTACCTGAAAGCTGGGGTGGCTTGGTAATGGCTGTGAGCAACTCATTCGAGTCAGGGAAGCTAGATTTTGATGATGTCGTTGGTGTTCTTTTGAGCGAAGAGGCACGTAGGAAATCATCAGGACTTTCGGAGGAGACATCCGGGAGTGCATTGAATATAGAAGAAAGAGGTAGATCGTCAAAGAGGTGGAGCAAAAATAATCATCGTAGATCGAAGTCTAGAAATAAGAGCAAGTCGAGACCTCCCCAGGGAAAGGGAGATGGTTGCTGGCACTGTGGGAAGAAAGGTCACTTCCGGCGAGATTGCAGAGATCGCAAGAAGCAATCAGAGAATGTTAATGATACGGTAAATCCTTTCTTTAGATAATCGATCTGAATCATGGATTATAGATTCTGGAGCTTCTTTTCATGCTACCTCGAATATGAAATTTCTAAATAATTATGTGAAGGGATATTTTGCTAATGTTTACCTTGGTGATGATGAGCCTTGTAGTATTGTTGGAAAAGGTGAAGTACAGATGAAGCTTTTAGATGGGACTGAACTGAAATTGAAGGGTGTAAGACACGTTCCAGATCTCAAGAGAAATCTTATTTCAGTTGGTCAACTCGCAAAATCAGGGTTGAAGACAAGCTTCATCAATACTTCATGGAAGATCATAAATGGAGCTATGGTTGTTGCTTAGGGTAAGAAAGAAGGAACTCTTTATGTCGCTTATGGTACTAACCATTCTATCTCAGTTACATCATCAGGTGTGGATGCGAGCACATGTCATTGCAGACTTGGACATATGAGTGAGAAGGGGATGCAGATGATGCTCTCGAAAGGGAAACTACCGAGCAACCCTTCGGTTGCACTGGACTATGGACTATCAGAAGAAGCTTGGACTGGAAGGGAGGTAAACTTGTCACATCTTAAAGTTTTTGGCTGCACTTCATATGTTCATGTTGACTCTGCTGATAGATCCAAGCTAGATCCTAAGTCTAGAAAATGCAGTTTCATTGGATATGGTGTTGATAATTTTGGTTATCGCTTTTATGATCATGAGAATAGAAAAATTATCAGAAGCAGGAATGTAATATTCAATGAAAAAGTTATGTATAAGGATTGGAATAATCAGGTTGAAAAGGACGTGGAACTTGATTATGTTGAATTAGAGGAGATCAATGATGGTAGTATGGTTAAATCAAAAGCAGTGGAAGAACAGGAAGAACCGCAAACTCCTCCTATTGCGGTTAGAAGAACAAGAAGAGTCATTAGACCTCCTTCACATTACTCTCCTTCTTTGCATTATCTATTGCTAACTGATAATGATGAACCTGAAAGTTATGAAGAAGCCTTGCAGGTCGACGCCCAAAGAAAATGGAAGTTGGCCATGGATGATGAGATGAAGTCTCTTGCGGCAAATCAGACATGGGATTTGGTTGAGCTGCCTGAAGGGAAGAAGGCTTTACACAACAAATGGGTCTACATACTGAAAGGAGAGAGTGATGGATCGAAACGATACAAGGCAAGGTTAGTTGTTAAAGGTTTCGAGCAGAAGGCAGGTATTGACTATACTGAGATATTTGCTCCTGTTGTTAAATTGACTACCATAAGATCTGTTTTGAGTATTGTGGCCGTAGAGAATTTACATCTTGAACAATTAGATGTAAAGACATACATGGAAATTTGGAAGAGGACATTTATATGCATCAGCCACAGGGATATATGACAGCAGGGGAAGAGAAGCTTGTATGCAAATTGAAGAAAAGCTTGTATGGTTTAAATCAGGCACCAAGGTGATGTGCTGTCGTAGGCACTCAAAAATAAAACCAATACTCTTCAAAACAAATGTAGTAATGCGAGTACGAGTCGATCCCACGAGGAGTGTCTAATATAAGTTTTGTGCTATGTGAATAAGATGGGGGGGTTTTGAGTAAAACGAAAACAAAATAGAAATAATCTAAAGCGATGAAACGAGTTGAATCAAGAGAACAAATCTTGGTCTAAGTCAACATCCACCATCGGAATCCAACAACTGACCATCGATGCAAGTATATATCAATTCATACCATGAATATTCACCGTTCGAATTAAATTCGAATCTCTCCTCAATCATAGTTAATTAGAAACAAGCGATCTAATCAACCCTAACTACTAAACAACCTAAGACACGCGCTGTAGATTTAATCTAGTAGCAGCCTTAAGAATAGGGAGATCGATGAAGCTAAACAACACAAGCACAAGCGGTTGCATTTAATTTAGTCGAATGTTCTTCCTAATATCTAACAATATCTGAAACGCAGTAGATCATTAAACCCTAGTTGCCTCGCAGATTAGAGAGATCAAACAATTACGGATTTGATATCCAACCTAGCAGTAGATCACAATGAATAATAAACTAGTAGGCCTCCTAGCAATTAGACAAAACAATCATGAATATAATCACAGAATAACATTCAATACTCAAGTATAAACTGAACAATAATAATAGATTAGATCTCACAATTTCATTGATTCCGAGGTTTCAGTTTCCTTGACCAAGAATCAAGATTTAGCCACGTAGGGCCATCAAGAACAATCCTCCAAAAGATTCCATAAAGTTAGAGAAAACCTAGAAAAAATATAAAAGAGTCGAAAATAGCAGCCAAAAGTATCCAGAAATCCCCCCCTCAAACCCTAGAAAGAGTCCTATTTATAGCCTTATGTGTCTCCATCCTCGGATTAGAAGTGAATCATTGATTTTCTCCACTGGGAAAGTAGGATCGATCCTTCCATAGGTGTAGGATCGATCCTTTGCATCAAAATCTTCAATTTCTGGCTACGTTCGAGTCGGATCGATCCTTCCATGGGTGTAGGATCGATCCTGCTCAGTAGGATGGATAGTAGGATCGATCTTACTGAGATCATCTGAAAAGTATGCATTTTGTCAGGTCTGCATGTAGAAGGATCGATCCTACTAGGGAGAATGATCGATCGTTCGTTCTTGAGTATTTACTGTTTTGTAATCCAGACTGCGCCATTGGTACTAAAATTGTTGTAACTTGCTCTAGGAAATTTGGAATCATGAACCGTAAAATTCTCCAGAAACTAGACTTCAAGAGCTTTCCAACCATATATTGCACATCATCTGGTTCTTCATAAGAAGGTCCAGTTTAATCTTTAAAGTTGATCCATATACTCTTTTCAGCTTCTTTTCGAACTTAAGGACTTCAATTGCATCCTAAATCAAAATATAGAAATAATGAGTGTATTTAGGTACCAAATAAGCACAGGAGACTAAGTATTAAGGGATAAAAATATAACATTATGCATCATCATCAAATTCCCCCACACTTAGCTTTTGCTCGTCCTCGGGCAAAACTTAAAATTCACTCTACTCAACATATCAAGGTTGCAACGCCATCAACAAAGAACAATCAAGCTCTTCACAACTCATAACATATCATGAAAAAACATTTTTAGACAACTTAAAAATCAATCAGTAAGCATTTTCACTTGAATATGGAGTATACTAAATAAATAGACCCTTACGGAAATAAACACTCAACTCTCATGTGTTTGAAGGGTATGTATTTCACTGAAATTCATTCCAATGAAAATGATCTACCATAAGCTTTCACATCTTCTCATTCTCCCCCTCTAGAATCACATGCATAACACGAATCATAAGGACTTTAAAAGGTTGTAATGGGGTCCAGGATTAAGGTGGGAAATATTTGGGAATGTAGCTTAAAAACCAATGGAACTAATGCAGTAAAAATGCATCAATAAGACATGTACAACCAATCACTCCATTCAGCAACTTCTTCAACTTGGCTTTAAAGTACTCAAACCATATAACATTACGACCTTGGCAAAGAGATTGCTCATAAGAATACTTTTCAACCGAAACAGGGAACAATCTTTTGCAAAAACATCCACCTTTGTAGAGATCATACATAAACATACCCCTTTCTTGGAGTATAAGGAGGATTCATAAACACATTGTAACATGAGAAACAGTTTCGTCCTTCACTTTCTTTTTCTTTTCTTTTCTTTTTTCTTTCAGAAACAAGATACTCACGAATTGAGTATGAAAAATATACTCCACTTCACCAATCATAGCCATACCACGATCCAAACACCTCCACACTTAAAACTTGCACACCCATACATATCATAACGATGATCAATACTCCAATAGTCCTATGGCTTGGGTATCGGCATCGTTTTCAGGTTTAAAGCTTGTAGTGTGGGTTAACAATGAAATCAATAAAGCTCAAAGGGGTTTAGCAAAAGGAAAAATTTATTGCAAGGTAGGCTATTTGGCTTATGTAGCTTATAACAAAGAGGGCATTGATCATGTTCATGCATGCATGTGGCAATGCGACCTCGAATAGAGTCAAAGCAAGTTCTAGAGAAACAAATCCATGGAAGAATATCTCTCATCAAAGGAAATAGTGAGACTGATATGAATGTGTCAGTCTAAAGGCTCAAAATCTCACCAGCTTTTGTCTACTAAATTTAGTCACTACCATCTCAAGGAAAATAACTCAACTAATTAATTCCAAGTCGCAAAATTACTCATTCAATCATGTTATGAATATGTCAAGCTTCTTTAATTCTTGCTCATGGCATATGCAACCTAGATCTCCTCCCCCACACTTGAAACTTACATTGTCCCCAATGTAAGGTGGAATGCAAAGAAAAGGTAAATATAACTAAAATGGAAATGCGAAAATAAAAAGAGAAAGGAACGAACTCCCCTTGGGTTGCCTCCCAAGCAGCCCCTTTGTTGATTGTCATTGGCTCGACTTCATGCGTTCTTCTTCAATCCTGTAGGAGTTGCCAAACTTTGAATTTCAACTGACAGAATAGCCGAAATCTTGCCCAAGGCTCCTCATGGTTCAATTTCCATAACAACCATGGCTGGGCGAAGTCTTCAGGTATGATAGGGGATGCTCAATCACCTAAAAACAAAAGCAAAGCAAAGCAAAAACAAAAGCAACATGCAAGCACACAACCTAAAAGTATTCAAGCACGCTCAAGCACACAATAAAGCAGATAAAATAAACTAAACCACTCTATACAATATAGAGAATTTTAAATCGTGCCCTCGGTGGACGTTCTATAGCATGATGGGATGCAAAATCACTGGGTGCCAAATTCTGAATATTTAACCTCAGTAGTGCCACCAAGGTTAATTTAGCATAAGAATCCAAGTGATATTTTTCAAAAATGAGAACTAGCTTTTCCATACTAACACCAGGAAACAATATAGCTAGATCTCTCCAACAGAAATACATGTCATCCTGGTGATTAGGAAGAAAGGAGTCAACATTATGCTCAACTATAATCGGATCATCCATTGACCTATTAATAATGCCGTCGCTCGCATTGTCAAGGATGTCAAGATCACATAATCGAAAATAAATCCATCGAGATATGAAAATATCTACTAAGGTTATCTCCTTTTTAACCACTAATGAAGATGAAATAGTCACAGGAAATATACCTCGCGGCGTAATAGGAATGCTCTCAACTTCAGCCGGAGGAGGTTCATCGAATAAATGCTCATGGTATTCTTAGCGGTCGACCGAACCTTCCTCGCGGTCGACTGGCCAAGACTGGACAGCTTCTTCATTTGCCTTTTGTAGAATCTCGCCCGAAGCATCTCCAATTGTAGCTTTCAATTCCCTTACATCAATAGAATAAACAAGATAATCATTAGTAGGATACTTCTTGGCATCATATATTTCAAACTTAACAATTTTACCATCAAATTTCATGATAAGTGTGCCACTATGCATATCTATCTTAGTATTAGATGTCTTTAAGAATGGTCTTCCCAACAAAATAGGAGTTGTATGATCATCATTCTCCATATCAAGCACATTAAAATCAGCAGGGAAAACTAAGTCATTAACTTGCACAAGAATATCCTCAACTACACCTTTAGGATAGGCGTTAGATCTGTCAGCCAATTGAATCACAACACCAGTTTCATTCAAAGGTCCAAGTTTTAAAGAAGCATATATAGAATATGGCATAACATTAATAGAAGCTCCTAAATCTATCATGACTCTTTCAAATTTAGTGTTACCAATTGTACATGGGATAGTAAACATACCTGGATCCTTACACTTTGCAGGAATTTTTCTTTGAAGAATTGCAGAAACATTTTCACCTATTCTCACCTTCTCACATCCTTTAAGTTTATGTTTCCTCTTAATTGTACACAATTCTTTCAAGAATTTAGCATAACGAGGTACTTGTTTAATAGCATCTAAGAGTGGAATATTTACCTTGCATCGGCGAAAAGTCTCGTAGAGATCTGAATTCTTCTCATATCTTCTAGATTCAACTAAAGCCTGAGGAAAAGGAGGTACAGGTTTATAATCAGAAAGAGGTGGAAACTTATGTTTAGGTACGTCCTCGTCATCTGGAAAGTCTTTATCCGCAACAATATTTTGCTCTTTTCCTTGTGATGACGATGCAGTGACTTCCTTTGCGGGAATCTCAACTTCTTTACCACTTCTCAAAACGATTGCACTTGCATTTCTCTTGGATTTATTACCGTTTGAGAGGGTAATTTTCTCGAACTTTGCGCCTCTAGCTTGCTAATTGCAGTCGCCATCTGGCCCACCTGATGTTCCAAACCTTGAAAATTAGCCTTCGCCTCTTGTTGAAATTTCTTCGTCTCCTGTTGAAATTGTAAAGTATTAGTAGCAAGGGATTTAACAATATCTTCTAAAGACATACCAGAATTAGGAGTTGGGTTTGGTTGTGGTCTCGGGGGGTATTGCGATCTATATTGTTGATATTGCTGGCCACTTGGACGTATTTGAGTTGTGGGCTGATTTACTTGTGGATTCTCATTGTTGAGATTGGGGTGATCCTTCCATCTCGGATTATACATATTCGAATAGGGATCATACTTGCTTTGCGGTAGTCCAGGGAAACTACCCGCAACATTCACTTGTTCACTGCGTTCCTCTTGAAGAGTTGGGCACATGTCGGTTGGATGACCTGTCACCGAACAAATTCCACAAACCTTCGTTGTTTGCATATTACCTACAACCAATTGACGAACAAGAGAAGTTAGGCTCGCAATCTGTTGTTCAAGAGATGAAACATTTACCTCATTAACATGTTTTGAATAAGAATCAAGTTTAGTGTTAAATTGTTGAAAATTAGCCGCCATATTTGCAATCAAGTTTCTTGCGGCTTCAGGAGTTTTATCCACCAAACCTCCTCTACTAGCGGCATCAATCATACTCCTGTCAGTGGTTAGTAAGCCCTCATAAAAATATTGGATAAGTAATAGCTCACTAATTTGATGATGGAGACAGCTTGCACAAAATTTCTTGAAGCGTTCCCAATACTCGTGTAGAGACTCTCCGTTATGCTGCCTTACACCACAGATGTCTTTCCGAATGTTGACCGCCCTTGAAGCTGGGAAATATTTCTCCAAAAACAACCTCTTCATCTCGTTCCATGTGGTAATACTCCCAGAGGGTAAATAATAAAGCCAATCCATAGCCGAATCCTTCAAAGAAAATGGGAAGGCTCTCAATTTGATCTGATCTTCAGTCACCCCCATGGGTTTCATACTTGTGCACACAACATGAAGCTCTTTTAAATGCTTGTGAGGATCCTCACCTGATAGTCCATGAAAAGTGGGTAAGAGATGTATTGGCCCAGATTTCAATTTAAAAGTAGTAGCAACATCCAAAGTAGGGAGTGTAATGCATAAGGGTTGTTGATTCAAATATAGGGCTACAAGTTCTTTCAAAGTCCGATTTCCGGCCATGACTTTTCCCTCTTCTAATCCAAAATCGCTAGCAAATGGGAAATCAAGATCCAAATCGTTCTCCTCAAAGTTTCTCCGAGCTTCCCTCCTTAACATGCGTAAAGTTCTTTCTATCTCTGGATCGTACTGTAAATCACCTTAATTAAAAGATCAAGCTATACTCATAAACAATCAAGAAGACTCTGATAAACCGAGAAAAACAAATTAAGAAAAGGTCTAGAGTAATGAAGATAAATAAAAATTCTACGCTAAATCATTGATAAACGAAGTAATTTTTTTTTATGAAATAAAGATCACAATAAGTACAAAAATCAACTAGAATCACTCCCCTGCAATGGCACCAAAATTTGATGTGCTGTCGTAGGCACTCAAAAATAAAACCAATACTCTTCAAAATAAATATAGTAGTGCGAGTACTAGTCGATCCCACGAGGAGTGTCTAATATAAGTTTTATGCTACGTGAATAAGATGGGGGGTTTTGAGTAAAACGAAAACAAAATAGAAATAATCTAAAGCGATGAAGCGAGTTGAATCAAGAGAACAAACCTTGGTCTAAGTCAACATCCACCATCGGAATCCAACAACTGATCATCGATGCAAGTATATATATCAATTCATACCATGAATATTCACCATTCGAATTAAATTCAAATCTCTCCTCAATCATAGTTAATTAGAAACAAGCGATCTAATCAACCCTAACTACTAAACAACCTAAGATACACACTGTAGATTTAATCTAGTAGCAGCCTTAAGAATAGGGAGATCGATGAAACTAAACAACACAAGCACAAGCGTTGTATTTAATTTATTCGAATGTTCTTCCTAAGATCTAACAATCTCTGAAACACAGTAGATCGTTAAACCCTAGTTGCCTCACAGATTAGAGGGATCAAACAATTACAGATTTGATATCCAACATAGCAGTAGATCGCAATGAATAATAAACTTGTAGGCCTCCTAGCAATTAGACAAAACAATCATGAATATAATCACAGAATAACATTCAATACTCAAGTATAAACTGAACTATAAAATTCGATTAGATCTCACAGTTTCATTGATTCTGAGGTTTCAATTTCCTTGACCAAGATTCAAAATTTAACCATGCAGGGCCATCAAGAACAATCCTCCAAAAGATTCCATAAAGTTAGAGAAAAACTAGAAAAAATATAAAAGAGTCGAAAATAGCGGCCAAAAGTATCCAGAAATTCACCCCTCAAACCCTAAAAAGAGTCCTATTTATAGCCTTAAGTGTCTCCATCCTCGGATTAGATCTGAACCATTGATTTTCTCCACTGGAAAAGTAGGATCGATCCTTCCATAGGTGTAGGATCGATCCTTCCATGAGTGTAGGCTCGATCCTGCTCAGTAGGATGGATAGTAGGATCGATCCTACTGAGATCATCTGAAAGTATGCATTCTGTCAGGTCTGCGCGTAGAAGGATCGATCCTACTAGGGAGAAGGATCGATCGTTGGTTCCTGAGTATTTACTGTTTTGCCATCCAGACTGCGCCATTGGTACTAAAATTACCGTAACTTCCTCTAGGAAACTCGGAATCATGAACCGTAAAATTCTCCAGAAACTAGACTTCAAGAGCGTTCCAACCATATATGGCACATCATCTGGGTTTTCATGAGCAGGTCCAGTTTAATCTTTAAATTTGATCCATATACTCTTTTCAGCTTCTTTTCGAACTTAAGGACTTCAATTGCATCCTAAATCAAAATATAGGAATAATGTGTGTATTTAGGTACCAAATAAGAACATAAGACTAAGTATTAAGGGATATTAGGTTTGATGGGTTTTTGAGTACCAATGGGTACAAGAGATGTCATTCTGATCACTGCTGTTATTTCAAGAATTTTAAGAGTTCCTATATTATATTGCTCTTGTATGTGCATGACATGTTGGTTGTAGGATCCGACATGAAAGAGATTTCAAACTTGAAGAAGGCGCTCTCAAAAGAGTTTGAAATGAAGGATTTAGGTGCTGCAAACCAAATCCTTGGGATGAGAATTAGCAGAGATAGAGCGAGAGGAAAGTTGAAGTTGTCGCAGGCTGAATCTATTGAGAAGGTACTTAAGACATTTAATATGGAACATGCTACTCCTGTTCGTACACCATTGGCATGTCATTTCAAACTATCTGCTACCACTACAAGAGAAATGATCTATACCAGCGGCCAGAAACGCTGGTATAGACCTTAAATGACCGCTGGTATAGCCTATGCCAGCGGTCCACGAGCGTTGCTTCTAACGGCGTCGGTATAGGCTATGCCAGCGGTTATGGCGGCTGCTGGTACGATAAAACCGACCGTGGGTATAGATCCGTCTACACCAGCGGTCACAATGGACGCTGCTATTGAGTGCAAACAAGCGCTGGTATAGATCCATCATAAATGACAAAATGTCAGGTGAAAAGTGCTGGTATTGAAGGACGTAAACGCTGGTATATGTCTCCTACACCCGCGTTTATTGAAAACGTGGGTATATGTTGCCAAGAAAATGTATGGTCATAACCGCTGGTAAAACATAATAATAAACGCTGGTGTAGGGCACCTATTCCAGCGGCATCAATAAACGTTGGTATATAATGACAGAAAATCGTAGATTTTGAATGGCCAAAACTGATGGTATAGTAAAAAACAATTGCTGGCATTGCCCGCCCTATTCCAGGCATATTGAAAAACGTGGGTATAAGATGGTTGAAAAAGTTGATTATAATTAGGGAAAAATGCTGGTAAAGCAATGAAATAGCGCTTATTTTGCGGTTCTATTCTTATGTTTTTATAGTTGTTGCTATAATATGAGCGAAAATGCTGGAATATAATAATAATAATAATTTTATATTTATTTTATAGATCAAATATTATATAAAAACATGTAGAAGAAATACCATATATACATGGAAAGTTACCATATCAACAACTTGGATACAATTGTACGATACTCACATATCAAATATAAAAAAAAGATACAAAATATTCATTCAACTCGGATACAAAATATTCAGAATTCTAGACCACCTGCATTGAGCAATAGAAACATGTAATTATTATCACCATAAAATAACTATGTAATTATGCTAAGGTACACCTTTTAGACCTATATATATATATATATGTACCTAATGAAGCAAAGGCAGGATTGTGACTTGATGTCGAGGAGCGTAGGTTAGGATCAGGACTTGATGATTCAGGCACCTATACATCAAAATTAACAATCAAGTTACCAAAGAATGACTGGTAAAATATCAATTCATACGATCAATATTCCTCACAATGAACGATGTCTTCAACTACTGCAAATTATATTAGAAGAATTATATATATTCCAAGTACTTAAATGTGAACCAAAGATATAAAAACAGAAATCCAAGAAATTAAGCATCAGTTACTTGGTGAGGATTTTAGACAATTATGCCTTATTCTTCACAGTCAGAAAGGCCATAATAGTACGATATGACTCTTTACCCATGTCTTGCTCAGTTTATGGTCAATGACATCATAAAGTCCAAATAAATTAATAGCAATACCTGTGTTGATTGGAATGCAGTAAGAATGGTCTTGGTTTGAGCTTCTAAGCCAGCTACTTTTTCAGCCATTTGCAAATCCCTTTCTCTTAGCTGCACTTCCCTTTCTTTTAGCTGAGCCTCAAGTGTTCCAACCTTTTCACGAAGGATCTCTACCTCATCATCTTGATTGGTTCCAACTTCAGAAGTCATCCTTAAGCCTTGTAATTGCCTTGGAACTGATGTGCTTTTTTGTGATGGAGTAGGACCAAGTCCAACACCACGAAGACGACCATGGCGCTCTCGTCCAAACACCTCGGAGTAGACATCATCGTTGCTCCAACCAATATCATCCTCAATCGAGATTGCAGTTTTCGGACACTGAGACATTCGCACCTCTAGCTCCACCTAAAATGCTCAAGTATCAAATTTATTCTTGACATTTTTATGTACTTGTGATGAATGAGCCTTGGTCATTGAATTAAACAAATATCTTACTATTTTGCTACTTGCAACATCACTAATTGAACTCCCGTCTTTCTTTTTGTGTGTCACTATGAACAACTTCCCTCGAGACGGCGCCACTCGATCAACTTTTTTCTAATGAGACATTGAAAGTTAGCAAATAGTTACATAATATAAGAGATTATATAAATTCAAATACCAACAATCTCAGCTGCAACTCGAGCATATGTCTTTGTCCCCGCTGTGTGCATCAATGATTGCTTTGATCGACTTAGTCGATTCTTCTCGCTCTTATTCTACACATATTGGCACCAACACATCTTTAGCAAATCCGTACATGTACATGTACTACACGTGCACAAAAATGACATTCTTATAAACTGTACATCAGCACCTCTATCACTCACCTAATTACTGCAAATTGGGAGTCAACAAGTGGAGATTGCAATACAGTGCGAGTTCTTCGCGAAACAGACAGGATAAATTGTAAACTAGATAGAAACAATGTACAAAATATTCATAATATACTACATTATGAGTATTCAAAATAACTTTTATTCACGTTCCCACATAAAGCATGATTCAACCAATGCATCAGGAATGCGAAATAATGTCTACATCCAGGCGCAAGTACAAAAGACCCAAAAACATTCGTGTCTTCATTTAGATTCATCCAAGTACAAGAGCCCGAAAGAAATCTCATACAATCAGCTACAAGGAAGTAGTCAATGACAACGAAAAGCAGCATGTACCATCAAAACATATCAGTCACTTCTTAATCTGCTGAAACTCTGATCAAAGTAACAAAGAAAGCAACTGGAAAGGTTTTGCCATGAGGATTTCACGCAGCAAATGTCAATCTACGACAATGATACAATTTAGCATTTGAAAAGATTCCATAAATTATGCAGGTCCCATGGCCATATATTGAGATGAAGCCAATCAATAGCACCCAAGCCAAAGAGTACGCAAGTAAACAAGAATGCCATCAACAACCTACACACATTACAGAATTAAGCATCTATATAAGTACTTTCTTTGTGATTCATATATGCAGAAATTTAGGCACACTATGAATGAGTTATTATTGTTGGTTCGATTTTTCAGGTGGTCATAGTGGTCTTATGTCACTTCTTTTAATGTATTTGAAAATGGAATACTAAGGATTTTCTTCTATACTCAAAATATCTAGTGCATGCAAAATTTGCTTCCTGTAGAAACCATTCATTGATTTCTTAAAGCTATGTTTGGCAAGGCTGGGTGCTATATTTGCAAGTACAACAACAAGTAACAGCCTAACCTTATGCCACCTCATGAGTCGGGCAGTCTTTGAAGACATGAACTGTCTTTGAAGTCGTGACTTCAACGGGAACCATCGCAAGACTTTTGCTGCTTTATTTTTCCTCAATTTGTTTGAAATTAATGGATCTTCAGAATTCCCATCACCGACTGCCATCCACCTAGAAGTACCACAAATAGAACATTCGTTCTTATCAGCATTGTCCTTTCAAAATAACATGCAGTGATTTGGGCAAGCATCTATCTTTTTGTACCCGAGGTCTAACTTCTTCACATACTTTTTAGCTTCATATGCATTGGCTGGTAAGTTCTCCGCTCCTGGATATGTATCTCTTAGCAACTCAAGTATCATATTCAAACACTTATCAGACATTCCCCCATAAGTCTTTATGTGATTTAGGTGGAGTATAATTGACAATTTGTTGTGCTTCTTACAACCAGGAAACAACTCCTTCTTATGATCCTCCATTATGTCATAGTACCTTTCATCTCTTAAACCAGACCCTCAATTGGTTGCTCACTATTTCCATCTTCGCAAATATTTGCACTTCTTCCAATTTCTTCATAATGCATTCCAATAAGATCATTTAACATTATTCCCGTGTCGATATCCGGAATAAAATCTGAATGACTGGCATCTGTGCGACCAGATGATGATAGTGGTGCTTGTATGGACTCTCCATGGTGCACCCAAAAGGTATAGCGATCATAAAAACCATCGCATATCAAGTGATCTTCAAATTCATCACGTTTGAACCAATATGAGTTCAAGCAATTAGCACAAGGACAAAGAATTCTACTACTACTATCTATTGCCTTTTCAAAGGCAAATTGAAGAAAAGTCTCAACACTATTTAAATATTCATTACTATTCCTTGGCATAGTAATCCAAGTCTTATCCATAACCTTCAGATATCAATAGCAATCTATCTGCACAAATGAGCATTAAGGTCTCAGTGATGTTATAGATCAAAGATTCAAGGACTTTCATGCAATGTAAAACAAAAGGAACTAGCTAGCTACCTATGGTTTCAATTGGATATTGGGTTTTGGGTTGTACATGCATATGATAATGCAGACCACAACTTAATACCTAAAACTTGAAACTCTACTGATTAGCAGTATTTGGGCCAATATATTGGTTAATTCCAGATAGATATATATAAGTAAAAATTCATTTAAGCATACAAGTATTCACTCTCTACATCTCTGTGCAAAGTGATACCAAAAGAACTCAATAATCCTGATCAAACATGAAGGGAAAATTTGCTAGTCAGTATCTACTGTTCACTGGCACAAGAACAGGGCACAAGCAGAACATCAATTTGCTGAACTAATTAAAGCCTCCTTGTAAACTTCAAGTAAACACTTCCAAAACATGATAATCTGAGTTCTCATAAACCCTCTGCAGAAAAACAGATATAATTCTCCTAATCAGCTTTAGTTGTTTCAGGAATCAAGCTAAACAAACTTTCCAGAGGACTCAATATTCATGATGTGATTGAGGAACAAACATCATCATTCTCGGAAATGAAAGTGTGTGTTGATTTGTCAAAGAAAGAGACCAATAGTCAGTGGCAGTCTAATGTGAACCATTCAACCACATTTGAAGGTAGGTATATATGAATCCTTTCCTGGCTGTTTCCTTAATTTTTCTGAAACCAGCTGATCGTACTTTTTGATGCAATATTCACGCAATTTGTTGCGCGTTTGCCCTGATATTGGTTCATCAATTCTTCAATATTTGGACATAAAGTTTGGTTGGGATTAGTTAATTTGAACTCTGAACATTTAGTCTTCCAAAACAAAAGAAGTTATCTCAACATTAAGGTGGAGACACAAATTTGGAGACTAAGAGTCGGGTCATAAGAGTAAAACTTGATTAGAACATCAAACATAATATTATTCAGGAATATGCCAGCTGAGATTGGGGATTAGGAACAGTAAAAGAAAACTAATTAAAGGAACAAGACCACCAGTGACTAACTGGTACTGCATGTGGCAGTAAAAAGAAAGCACTCTTTCCCGTAGTCTAGTCATTATACAGGACAACAACAATGCATGTGATTACACTTGTTTGAAGCCAAACACTAGAAAGTGACATGGTTTTTTCCTCTTCTTTTCTACGAACATATCCAATATTAGATGGTAGAACCCAACCAAAAAGGGGAAATCAATGAGGAACGTTTGTCCCTTGGCATGAAACAGAATCTGAGAAGCTCAAAAGTACTAAATAAAAACAAAACAAAAGCAGAGGATGTTCCTTTGTCTAGCTTAGTTGTTTATTAGCTAAAGGTGCAACTTGCATCTATCATTCCAATTGCATCACCATTGCCGAGAGCATTGCAAAATAAAATAACATTCCATCAGATTTTAGAGTATTGCATCTCCAATAGAAAAATCAGCATTAGGTTAATATTCTATCCCTATTTAGCTCATTTTTCCCCAGGAACTTGGACGCATCCAACAGAACCCACTGTGGCTATAGCACATATATAAGAACAAAAAGCCAAAACTAGGCAAGAAAAGATGAACATGATGCTAGTAATCGACAACAAACAACAAAACAAAAGATCTATCACTCAATCATACATTCGTGATCGACTTGTTGGATTTGAGGCCCAATGAGTTGGGCTAAACATGGGTTGAATCAAATGGGCCTTGGAGAGCCCAATAATAAAATAGCCAAAGAGGTGGAGAGCCCATGTGTGTAGAATAGTTTAGTCCCATATTGGAAGTGGAAGAAAACTTTCACTTGTTTATATAGAGTTTTGAGCCTTTAGGCTTTGAACACATGTGATGACTAAAGGTGGAACACCCACACACGTGCACCGCCGCCCGCAGGCCGGTCGGTCATACACGTGGGCCGTGGGTGTCCTTTTTACTACACACAGGAGCTGGTCGAGTCAGCTCGGATTCACTGAACCTTTTCAACTTCCGAAACGGTTCAGATGAGTTAATTGGATCTGACTCTTGGGCTACCCATAATGAATGGGCTGAGTCAGTTACCTCTTGAGAATTGATCTGGTCCGACTCTTGGGCTTCAGATTAATTGGTTGAGTCAGTTACGACTCTTGGGCTTCCGTGCTATTGATTGAGTCAGATTCAATTCAGGAGAATTGATTGAAATCTGACTCTTGACTGGTCAGTTTCCAGATGACGTGGCATTCTCCTATTGGCTGGTTTTTGCTGACAAGGCAGGCCTTTTCATCTCCCCTATATGGTTGATCAGCTTCCTCCCTTAGCCTATAAATAGGACCCTGTCCAGCCCTTTAGGGTTTAAGCTTCATGCATCCATTTTGCACACCACTTCACTTGTAGAAGGTCTTAAGGTTTGAGAGTACCGTACCAGCGAAGGATCGACGGGCGATCGGATGTTGGCTTCCTTCCATTCGTGCAGAAGATCGTTGTACCCTGGGAGTTCCTTGCCTAAAGATCCAAAAGCACCGGTGGGTGGGCAATACGAACTTAAGGGCACAGTGTGGTACACTGGCCTCGATCAACCTTCGGATCTACACCGGATTCCTCTTCCTCCTCTTCGGCGTTTCTCTTGTGTTTGGAGTTCTTTTACCTTATCTGGTAAGTGTATGAAATTTAGTTTTTTCTTTATTCTCGTTGTAAAGGATTCTTGCTACTTTAGTAAAAGCAAGATCTTAATCTCCTTCTTCTATTTCCAACAATCTTAAGTTCGTAATTTATCGGGTTTTCCGTATTCGGATCCACTTCTCCTACGGATCCTTCTGTTTTCTTTTCTTTTTGAAAGGAAGTTCCTTGAACTTCCTTTATAAGAACTCCAACTCATAACTAAACCACTTTGTGGTTGATCTGCTTTGCAGATGGCTTCAGGATCTGTTCCTGTGAACCTCTCAAGTGAGGAAGTGCCTGTTGGCAATCCACCTGTAGTGGAAATGCCAAGTGTGCCGATCGGGCAGCTAGAGAGGCATGAGAAGTTTAAGGGACTGAATTTCAAGCAGTGGCAGCAGAAAATGCTGTTCTACTTGACCACTCTTAAGCTTGTCAGGTATCTCACTGAGGATGAGCCTGTTCTAACTGAAGAACAGAAGAATGCTCATACTGTAGCTGCGGTTCAGGCTTGGGGTCATTCTGACTTCCTATGCCGGAACTATATTTTGAACGGCTTGGACGACAAGCTCTACAACGTGTACTTTCCCAAAAGAACCGCAAGGGAACTTTAGGAAGCCTTGGACAATAAGTACAAGGTGGATGACGCCGGCGCAAAGAAATTTATTGTCGGTCGATTCCTTGAGTACAAGATGGTAGACAGTAGAAGCGTTGTCGACCAAGTTGCGGAACTTCAGCTCATCTACCACGATATGAGTGCTGAAGGTATGATTTTGAATGAACCTGTCCAAGTGACGGCAATGATAGAGAAACTAACACCTTCTTGGAAGGACTTCAAGAACTACCTTAAGCACAAACGAAAGGAGATGAGTCTTGAAGATCTCGTTCGGAGATTAAAGATCGAGTAGGATAACCGTAAGACCGATAAGAACAACGGTCTAGGTATCTACTCTAAGTCTAACTTAGTGGAGAAGGCCAGCGGTTTGAAGAAGCGCAAGCGCTTTGATGAGGGCACTAAGGGAGGCAGTTGGTATCAAAAGTTCAAAGGCGAGTGCTTTGTCTGCGAGAAGGCAGGACATCGGGCCAAGGACTGCCGCAACCGCCCGAGTGCTCAAGGGAAGAAGAAGCCAGCCCCCAAGAAGAAGAGGACAGAAGCTCACTTGACCGAAGGTCTCAGTGCAGAGATGGACGACTTGCACCTGGTGGCAGTCATCACCGAGGTGAATCTGGTCGGAAGCAACCCAAGAGAATGGTGGGTCGATACAGGCGCTACCCGCCACATCTGCTCCAACAGATGGATGTTCGACACCTACCAAGTAGTGGATGGAGAGCACTGCTACATGGGAAACTCTGCAACCTCCAAGGTGGAAGGTAAAGGAACGGTAAAGCTGAAGATGACGTCCGGGAAAGAGCTAACCCTGACGGAAGTCCTTCATGTGCCGGAGATACGCAAGAATCTAGTCTTAGGTTCTATTTTGAGCAAGAAGGGCTTCAAGCTAGTCTTCGAGTCAGACAAGGTCATCTTGCCTAAGAATGGCATGTATCTAGGCAGGGGCTATATGACTGAGGGGCTTTTTAAGATGAATGTAATGACTGTTATCCCCAAGGTCAAAACTAGCGAAACCTTAAAGGCTAGTGCTTCCAATGTAATGATTGTTGCCCAAGAGGCTAATAAAGAAAAGGTTGTCTATGTGACTGAGTCATTTAAATTATGGCATGGGAGGTTGGGACATGTGAATAATAATTCAATGAAAAGACTAATAAACTTAAATCTTCTTCCTAAATTAATAATTGACAAAGAACACAAATGCGAGGTTTGTGTGGAAGCAAAAATGGCTAAGACTTCGTTTCAATCAATTGAACGAAGCACTGAACCTTTAGGTTTGATTCATACATATGTTTGTGATTTGAAAGTTGTACAATCTAGAGGTGGTAAAAGGTATTTTATTACCTTTATTGATGATTGTACGAGATATTGCTATCTTTACTTAATGAGAAGTAAAGATGAGGCAGTGGAGATGTTCACTCATTACAAGAATGAAGTGGAAAATCAGCTTGACAGAAAGATCAAAATGCTGAGAAGTGACAGAGGAGGTGAGTATGAGTCACCTTTTGTCCAAATTTGTGCTGAAAATGGCATCATTCATCAAACTACAGCGCCCTATTCTCCAGAACAAAATGGAATAGCAGAACGGAAGAATAGGATGCTAAAGGAAATGATGAATGCCATGCTTATAAGTTCAGGCTTATCTCACAACATGTGGGGGGAAGCGATACTTTCAGCAAATCATGTGTTGAATAGACTACCACACAAAAAGTTAGACAAGACACCTTATGAATTGTGAAAAGGCCATGCGCCTAGTTATAAGCTCTTAAGGGTTTGGGGCTGTCTAGCTAAGGTTCCAATTCCAGTTCTGAAACGAACTAGAATAGGGCCGAAAACGGTAGACTGTGTGTTCATAGGATATGCACAGGATAGTAGTGCTTATAGATTCTTGGTTAATAAATCGGATAATCCTGAAGTGCATGTGAACACTGTCTTAGAGGCTAGGGATGCCTCGTTCTTCGAAAACGTATTCCCTTACAACTCTTCTCCTACAACAGAGGTTAGTGAGAGATCTTATGAGAACATCGGGGAAGAAAAAATTCAAGGGTCCTCAGTTCATAAAGAGGATGAGGAACCTAGACGGAGTAAGAGGGTTAGAACGGAAACTTCCTTCGGCCCAGACTTTCTAACATATTTGTTAGAAAATGACCCTCAGACATTCAAGGAGGCAATGTCAACTCCAGATGCTCCTTTATGGAAGGAAGCAGTGAAAAGTGAAATTGATTCCATCATGCAGAACCATACTTGGGAACTGGTTGATTTACCACCAGGTTGTAAACCTTTGGGTTACAAGTGGGTTTTTAGGAAGAAAATGAAAGCAGATGGAACAGTTGACAAATACAAGGCAAGACTTGTCGTCAAGGGTTTCAAGCAAACCGAAGGGTTGGATTATTTTGACACCTATTCTCCAGTCACAAGGAAAACGTCAATCAGAATAATTATCGCCCTTGCGGCTTTAAACAATCTGTATATACATCAAATGGATGTAAAGACAGCGTTCCTAAATGGTGATCTGGAAGAAGAAATCTACATGGAACAACCCGAGGGGTTTGTGGTTCCTGGGAAAGAGAAGAAATTCTGCCGACTTGTTAAGTCTTTGTATGGACTAAAACAAGCACCTAAGCAGTGGCATGAAAAGTTTGATCATGTAATGCTGACAAACGGATTTCACATAAATGAGTGTGATAAATGCGTTTACATAAAAGGTGATGAGAAGGAATATATAATCCTATGCCTTTATGTAGATGACATGATCATTATTGGTAGCAATGATAATATCATAAAAGCTACTAAGAGCATGTTGTCACGAAATTTTGATATGAAGGATTTGGGTATCGCTGATGTGATACTTGGTATGAAAATTACCAAGACGACAGATGGCTATACTTTATCTCAAGATCATTATATTAAGAAAATTCTTAATATATTTGATAAAGGAAGTGATGCAGTAGCCAGGACACCGATAGATGTTAACTCACATCTAAAGAAACATCATGGTGAAGGTGTATAATAATTGGAATATTCCAAAGTCATAGGCAACCTGATGTATATCATGAACTGTACACGACCGGATATTGCCAACTCAGTAAATAAGCTGAGTAGATACACAATCAATCCTAGTACGGATCACTGGAAGGCATTGATCAGAGTCCTTAGATATTTAAGGTACACAACCAATTATGGATTGCAGTATACGAGGTATCCAGCTGTGCTTGAAGGATATTCAGATGCAAACTGGATCTCGGACTCCAATGATACAAAATCCACGAGTGGGTTTATTTTTATGATTAGAGGTGCAGTAGTGTCTAGGAAATCATCCAAGCAGACTTGCATAGCAAGGTCGACTATGGAAGCTGAGTTCATAGCGTTAGGCCTAGCTGGGGAAGAAGCAGAATGGCTGCGTAACTTCCTAAAAGATATTCCTAAGTGGCCTAAACCTGTGCCTCCTATTAGCATTCACTGCGATAGTCAATCAGCAATAGGCATAGCACAAAGCCATATGTATAATGGAAAGTCTAGGCATATACGTCGACGACACAATTCAGTAAGGAATTTATTGTCGACGGGTGTAATTTCCATCGATTTTGTGAGATCGAAGGAAAATATTGCAGATCCACTGACCAAAGGCCTAACTAGAGACCTAGTGGATATATCGTCGAGGGGAATGGGGTTGAAGCCCATGAAATGACTATCTTTCTCAATGGCAACCCAACCTAGCTGATCTGGCAGACCCAGAATCTAGGTTCAATGGGACAACCGAATTGTGGGGGGCAGTCGCTTAGATCACTCTTACCCATTCCTATGATGACTGAGTGATAAACTTGCAAAGTGCAAAGGTTAAGTTTATGCTTTTAATGATCTACAAAGAGTAGGGGTATGACAAGATGCTCCTAATAAGAGATCACCTATGTCGAGTGAGAAGGGGCCGCTTCTATGAGAATGATATAAAGGGCTAATTCTCTAAAGCACTCGAAGAATGTTACCAGGCATGTCCAGGGCCGAAATGGACACTACAAAAGAGCTTTCAATGGTATAAGAAAGGAGCTGTGTGAGCACTATTGTCTTAGTGTACATGAAAGCTGAACAGTTCAAGAAATCGTGTTCACTGTTTAGCAAGTACATTCGATAGTGTTTCACTAAGGAAGGTTCAAAGCTAACAACTACCTCTCCTGAAGCAGCAATATTCTGTGGTACTCTCAAATGCATTAGGGATCATTTAGCATTTTGATCAGCCATTTGATTCATGTGGGGGATTGTTGGATTTGAATCCCAATGAGTTGGGCTAAACATGGGTTGAATCAAATGGGCCTTGGAGAGCCCATTAATAAAATAGCCAAAGAGGTGCAGAGCCCATGTGTGTAGAATAGTTTAGTCCCATATTAGAAGTGGAAGAAAACTTTCACTTGTTTATATAGAGTTTTGAGCCTTTAGGCTTTGAACACATGTGAGGACTAAAGGTGGAACACCCACACGCGCGCACCACCGCCCGCCCGCCGGCCGGTCATGCTCGTGTGCCGTGTGCCGTGTGTGTCCTTTTTGCTACACACAGGAGCTGGTCGAGTCAGCTCGGATTCACTGAACCTTTTCAACTTTCGAAACTGTTCAGATGAGTTAATTGGATCTGACTCTTGGGCTACCCATAATTAATGGGCTGAGTGAGTTACCTCTTGAGAATTGATCTGGTCTGACTCTTGGGCTTCAGATTAATTGGTTGAGTCAGTTATGACTCTTGGGCTTCCGTGCTATTGATTGAGTCAGATTCAATTCAGGAGAATTGATTGAAATCTGACTCTTGACTGGTCAGTTTTCAGATGACGTGGCATTCTCCTATTGGCTGGTTTTTGCTGACAAGGCAGGCCTTTTCATCTCCCCTATATGGCTGATCAGCTTCCTCCCTTAGCCTATAAATAGGACCCTGTCCAGTCCTTTAGGGTTTAAGCTTCATGCATCCATTTTGCACACCACTTCACTTGTAGAGGGTCTTGAGGTTTGAAAGTACCGTACCAGCGAAGGATCGACGGGCGATCGGAGGCCGGCTTCCCTCCATTCGCGCAGAAGATCGTTGTACCCTGGGAGTTCCTTGCCTAAAGATCCAGAAGCACCGGTGGGTGGGCAATATGAACTTAAGGGTACACTGGCCTCGATCAACCTTCGGATCTACACCGGATTCCTCTTCCTACTCTTCGGCGTTTCTCTTGTGTTTGGAGTTCTTTTACCTTATCTGGTAAGTGTATGAAATTTAGTTTTTTCTTTATTCTCGTTGTAAAGGATTCTTGCTACTTTAGTAAAAGCAAGATCCTAATCTCCTTCTTCTATTTCCAGCAATTTATCAAAAGAAAGCCTAAAAAGTTCCACAAGAAAGCAAGAAAGTAACCATGTTTAATGGAGAAAATGCCCAAGTATAGCTTACCTCCACTGGAAAGGATCTTTTTCATAGAGGGCAACGATGCTCGGGTTTCACGTCGAAGGGATTAGAATCGCACCATCGAGCTCTCCGTGAGACGCGAGCGAGGTTTAGGCTTTTCGGAATTGGGAACGGAGCTATCATGTGAATTTTTTCTCCCAGATATGCGCGAGCGAGGTTATTATTTGGCTGGGTGCGAAGTTTGGCGCGTTGGTATATTTTGTCTCCCAGATGGGTCTGGATGGCACACACGACCAGATTTGATCGAGTCAAGTCATGTAGAAGGCATCTTCCCAGTTATGTGTAGTTCTTAAATTGGGAGTTAAAACCATAGGGCTTAGTCAATATTTGGCACATGGTCTAGTCAATAATAGGCCATCTTTGTTATCTTAGCATTATTTATATAGATAAATTGAAGTGGTTCCTGAACAATGTTATCAAGTTGCATGTATGGGTGGTAAAATGGCGCAGGGTAAACGTAAGCCTCTCAATGGGAGAGACAACCAGGTTTCTCAAGGGGAGAAAACACAAACCCTAATTCTCATTCATCAAAACTGTCTGTTACAACCATAAAACCTTCTTTTATATGTTTAAGGAGAGACCAGACCAACTCATACATGGACTCAAACATGACTTAACCTAATCCAAGTAACTAAACCCGGAATTCAAAGAGGAGAAAACCGACTACAAATAGGAAATTTGCTAAAAATAGAAAGACCGATCAAACTGCCTAAAAAGGAAAGTTTATCACTAAAACGAGATTTTAAGCCAAAGGAAAAGGAATCTGGAGATTCGGAGGTCAAGGTCATGGAGAGATCTTTGATCTGCTATGAATCACGATGGGCTCGTCGAGCCGGTCGTTTTGACTAGTCGCATGCCCCGATCGGACCTCGTGGGCGAAAGTTACGCCCATCCGACGGTCGAGATTGTATGAAGGTCTGAGTCGGACGGATGGAGTTCGAACGTGTCCGGATCGCATAGGGAGCTGCTCCGGATCGCCTCGGTCAGGTTTGGGCTTGGTCCTGCATCATAAAATTAGTCACCAGGTCGAGTTCGGGTTAAGTCAAGATAAGGTATCCAGCTCAGATTATAAGCCTAACATGAACTTGGCCCGTTTAATAAACATGTCAGGTTCGACAACCCGAACTTGATCCGTTTTTAAACGAGTCTGTGAGGACCTGCCCCTCTACCCCTGTGGCTCGTTGTAGACCGCAAGGGCAATTTGGTAAATTGCGCCTTGTTGGTTTGTTTCACACCCGCATCTGTACACACTGGCCTTGTTTGTATTAGTGCTTGATTAGAATGGTTAGGTAGACCCGGGATCGGAAGATCCCAGCTCGGGTGTTGACGGCCTGTGAGCGATCGATCGCTCCTTGGAGTGATCGATCGGACTCGTGAGCGAGTCGGTGGGTTTTTGACCCGTTCGGATCGATCCAGCCTGTCTCGGATCGATCCGACTTGATGTTGGATCGATCCGGACTGGCTTTTCCTTTGTGAGCGATCGATCGGACTCGGCGTCGGTGGCTTTTCTGCTTCGCGAGGACTGCCGCCGTTGGCCGTCGCTCTCTCTTGTCAGAAGGGGAGGACTTTCCCTCCCCTCCTTCCCCTTTTCCCCTCTTCCCCCGACTTTCCCCTTCCCCTTTTCCCTTCTTTTCTTCCTCTTCTCCTCCTCCTTCTTCTCCTTTCTTCTTCCTTCTTTCTTCTTCTCCCGCGGTTCTGTTTTTCCCATGTTCCCGGCATCCATTTCTTCCCCTCCGTTCTCCCTCCTCCGGCCACCGTTTTGGGTGTTCTAAGGCTCGTTGGATCCGTGACAATGAGAGGAAGATCCCTAAAGTGGTTTGGAACCTTGTTTCTGATCCGTTCGCGGGGAATCAGCCGAGGAGTGCGTTTTGGGTAGGTTTATACCTACTGATGTTGTTCTAGGGTTTTCTTTAGATCTAGCCATTGGATCTTGTTGATCTTGGTGTTGTTAGATTCCTCATGCTTAGTAGAATTTCTCGTATAAATTTCATAAGCTTTGGTTGAGATCATAGTAGGGTTTATACATGATTAATCTCGGATTTTCCGGTTTCTGCGGTTCTTGAAGAACAGCTGGCTTGCGGCGAGTTTTCCGGCCGGTACGTGCATTATCTTGGGTTGTGATGAACATAAGAGTTGTAGATCTTTGCATCTAGTCTCTCACCCAACTGACTTCATAATTTGCTGATTTTTCTACGATTTGTGATGAATTGATTACTGGAGGGCTACGTTGCAGCAATTAATTGGTAAGTTAGTTTGATTAGAGGTTTTGATTAGTGTTTTCCCGTTAATCCAACCGTTGGATGATTATGAATTTTGGATATGTTGATCCAGGTATGTAGATCTACTGATGGCTAAGTTCGATCTTGAATCCGACAGCGTTTAGATGTTGGATCGACGGGATCAATTAGCCTCTAAGTAGAGGTTTTGGGTGTTTTGAATATAATATTATATTTCGGATTATAATATTATATTATTTACTGTTCATCATCATTTTCGGGGTTGCTTCCCGTCGCAGGAGTCCGCGGTTGACAGTCGCGGTACCGTCGTAATGCCGGGACCCGCTACGAATCGGCTGGCAACGGTCGATAGTACCGCTGCAGTGATCCGGTTGACTTATATGATGTTTGTCATACTGTTGCATGCTTTACTTCTTATATGTGTATGTTCATACCATGCATTCCCTGTTGTACATTAGTTGCATTGGTTAGGGCGTGGGTGATCTGTGGGTCGCCGTCCCGAGGCTGGAAGCTCGGACTTAGCCGTAGGACCGGGGTTGGGTAGTTTGGACCCGGTTGAATTGTAGTGTCCAGTGAAATTTGATGATAGGCCTAGATGACTGGTGCGCTCATTGATTGATGATTGTAGAGGTCGTGTCGGCCTCGAGTCGGATCTGAGGTGTAGCCGGTGTTCGGTGTTCTTAAACTCTTGAGTAGAGGAGTTGCCTACTCAGTGGTGTCTCTTCCCACCAAATAGTGTTCTGTGTCCTGTTGAGAGTCAGCAGTATTGTTTCCTGCTACTGAGTGTGACCTGACATGTGACCAGCCCAGCTAGAAGACCATGATCGGGGGCTTCAGGGACACGCGGTGGGGTTATGGGACCCCTGTATACACTCAGGTTCTACTTGAGGGCGACACTGTTGCGTTTCCCTCTTCCTTCTGTGTGTCGTAGTGTAGAACCCTACTGAGCTTAGTACTCACTCCTACCCGGGCAGCGTTTTGCAGGTGCATGCGTCAGTTCTTCTTCTGTGGCCCCTACCGGGCAGTTGGTAGGCGGTGCGGCGGCGCCTGGTGGACTTTGAGAGGTGGCGATCTTTACTGCTTTTATACCTTATGTTAGTTAGTCTCCTACGGGAGTAATGTTGTATTTGGATCTTCCCCTCTCCGAGGATATGTATATTAAATCTTTTTGGGTTTGTAAATCTGTGGTTTGAGGTTTCATTAAATTATTTTTTTTAAATTGAGGGTGCTTTTGGTGAATTGTTAGGGAGACCAATAGGTTAGAGGGAACCCTCGCCAGCTTTTCTTCCACGTTTTGTTAGGTTCCGGTTCGCGTCGCCGGGCCCGGTTGGGCTTTCGCGGGTCGAGGCGCGACAGCTTCGTATCAGAGCATTGGTTGTAGATCCCGGGGTTTAGGATCAGGATTCGGTTGAGATTGAGCGTGGAATGAGTTAGTTCTATGTCTAGAACATCCGTGCATGCTCCTTTTGATGTGTTATGCTTTTCCGCTTTATGTTGTACTGCTTGGTCTTGGGTTTCGAACGAGTGGACGCTCGTTTGTTGTTGGTGATTGCGCAGATGTCGGGAGCTCGAGGCCGACCTTCGGTTGTTGGTCGGGGTGGGGCACGACTTGGTCGACCCGCCCGACCAGACAGGGTAGCATCTATCAGGGAGGTCAGAGCTAGATGGACTGAGGCATCACCAGCGACGGTTTCGATCGCACGAGAGGAGGCCCTTCTCACCGAGGAGGGGGTTCTCGCTCCGGTCGACGCGCGGACCACTGCGGTGGTCTTGCTGGAGTTTCAGCAGTATGCCACCCGGTTCACTCACTTAGTCCGTTTCGCGGGGGCAGCGGTAGCAAATCCAGTGGCCAGGGCACGGCAGTTCAAGTGGGGTCTTCATCCAGAGATCAGGCGACGGACCAATTCTTATCGCTTCCAGGCGTACTCAACAGTTCTGGACTGCGCCTTGGCAGTAGAGGCGCAGTTGCGAGACGAGAGGTGCCGGGCAGTTCCACCGGCATTCTCTACCAGCACACCGCAGAGACCCCAGTTCAGAGGGGGATTCGGCAGAGGGAACCAGCAGCGGCGTCAGCGACGTTTCCAGCAGCGGTCGCAGCGCCCGCAGCAGTTCCAGCCACAGCTACCTAGTCCACCAGCCCCGTTTCTACTGACAGCCGGGCCGTCTGGGCAGGCATCATCGGGGGGAGGCCAGGGTCAGTAGCTCGATAGCGCGTACGTCACGTGTTTCTCGTGTGGGCAGCTGGGACACTACCGTAGGGACTGCCACTTGCGAGGAGCGCGGGGCGCTGTGTCGCAGGGGAGTCAACGCGGAGGGTCCAGTGCTTGGCAGGGGAGCAATAGCGAGCGCGGATCGGGGGCGGGACCTGACCGCTCCAGAGGTGGAGGCGGCCAGCGGGGGCGTGTGTTTGCTTTTCCGGTGCGTGAGCAGCCGGACACCATTCAGCTTTTCCAGTCGCCACAGCAATACCAGCAGTACCAGCAGCCGTTACAGTGTCAGCAGCCGCAGCAATACTAGCGGGCAGCGGCAGAGCCATCCGTGCCCAGAGGATTAGAGACGAGTTGGCTAGAGGTGGCACAGTCTGTAGACTCACCGATCGGCGGCACAGTCAGGGTAGACCGGGTCTACCGATCTTGTTCTTTGGAGGTTGGAGTTCTCCGTGTCTGTCTAGACCTGCGGGTGCTAGACATGACAGGCTTCGATGTGATACTCGGTATGGACTGGTTAGCAGCATACCGAGCTTTCATCGACTATGGTCGCCGAAGGGTGGTCGCTTGGACACCCGATGGGACACAGTTTGTGTTGTTGGGGGATCGGTTCTCAACCGATTCCTTTGCTTGTGGTGTGGGGAGACGTGGCAGCGAGCTCTCAGCCTTGTTGGCCAGTCTGTCCCTGTTCGGTTCTGAGGGAGTGCAGCAGAGCAGTTTTCCCAGGATCGTGTGCGACTACACCGACGTGTTTCCCGAGGTGTTACCAGGGCTTCCACCGCCCAGAGAGGTCGATTTTGAGATCGACCTAGTACCATGTACCATACCAATCTCTCTCCCAGCTTTCAGGATGGCACCAGCAGAGCAGAGTGAGTTGAGGACTCAGCTAGACGAGCTTACCAGCAGAGGCTTCATCCGTCCCAGCATGTCTCCCTGGGGGGCGTCAGTGTTGTTCGCAAAGAAGAAGGATGGTACCCTTCGACTTTGCATAGACTACAGGCGGCTCAACAGGGTGACGGTGAAGAACAGGTATTCGATGCCGAGGATCGACGACTTGTTTGACCAGCTCCGAGGATCTTCAGTGTTCTCGAAGGTCGACCTCCGCACCGGCTACCACTAGTTGAGGGTTCGGGATTGCGACATCCCGAAGACGGCTTTTCGGACTTGGTACGGCCTGTACTAGTACATGGTGATGCCGTTTGGGCTGACGAACGCACCAGCGGCGTTCATGGATCTCATGCAGAGGATCTTCCGGCCTTTCCTAGACGAGTTCATGGTGGTGTTCGTCGACGACATCCTTATCTACTCCCGGTCAGAGGCGGAGCACGAGCGACACTTGGCGACAGTGTTGCAGCTACTTCGGGAACTACTAGAGGACTATGACTTTGAGTTGCATTACCATCCTGGTATGGCAAACGTCGTAGCAGACGCGCTTGAGCAGACAGGTGAGAGACACCAGAGCAGCAGTTGCAGGGTTGTCAGTGCGGCAGTGGCAGGCTCTAGAGACGGCGGGCGAGTTGGGGCTCGAGTTAGAGGATCGGGGACCCAGCAGCTTTCTCTACGCAGTGCATAGTATGCCAGCAGTCCTAGCCAGAGTGTTAGAGGCACAGTACAGTGACCCAGAGCTCGAGGAGCTACGCACATCAGCGGGCATGGGGGGCGCAGACGGTGACTGGACAGTATCGTCAGACGGAGGGCTACGGTTCAGAGGCAGAGTAGCGGTTCCAGCAGATCCAGTTCTACGAGACGACATCCTATGAGAGTTCCACCACTCTCGTTTTGCAGTTCATCCCGGCGGCACCAAGAAGTACCAGGATCTTCAGCGACAGTTCTGGTGGCACGGGATGAAGAGGGCAGTGACGGAGTTCGTATCGCGCTGCCTTACCTGTCAGAAGGTCAAGGCAGAGCACCAGCGGACTCTGGGGTTACTTCAGCCACTTCCACTAGCTGAGTGGAAGTGGGAGCACATCACGATGGACTTCGTAACCAGGCTACCGAGATCTCCTAGGGGGAATGACGCGATTTGGGTCATCATTGATCGATTGACCAAATCAGCGCACTTCCTACCTATGCGGACGACAGACTCGACGGACCGGTTGGGCAGCTTGTTCGTCAGAGAGGTGGTCAGACTACACGGAGTTTCAGTTTCTATCGTGTCAGACCGTGACCCCAGGTTCACCAGCAGGTTCTGGCGAAACTTTCAGGAGGCAGTTCGCACACTCCTGACTTTCAGTACGGCGTTCCATCCGCAGACAGACGGGCAATCAGAGCAGACTATCCAGATCTTGGAGGACACGCTGAGAGCATGTGTCCTCGACGCTGGAGGCAGCTGGGAGGAGCACATTCCCTTGGTGGAGTTCGCCTACAACAACAGCTACCAGTCCAATCTTGGAGTAGCACCTTTCGGGGCGTTGTACGGTAGGCCTTGTCGTTCCCCAGTGTGCTGGACAGAGGTTGGAGAGGCTTCACTCACCGATCCAGACATCGTCAGGCGGTCGTCAGAAAGGTTAGTGCAGATCAGACAGAGGCTTCTGACAGCTCAGAGTCGGCAGAAGAGTTATGCAGATCAGAGGCGACGACCGTTGGAGTTTGCAGTCGGCGACCGAGTATTCTTGCGAGCATCACCGTACAGAGGGTCCGTCAGGTTTGGTAGAGGTGGTAAGTTGGCGCCGAGGTTCGTCGGGCAGTTCGAGATCCTAGAGAGGGTCGGAGAGGTAGCTTATCGCCTGGATCTTCCTCAACACATGTCTGCTGTGCACCCGACTTTCCACGTGTCGATGCTGAGGAAGTATCACCCAGACCCGTCTCATGTCATCAGGGTGCATGACATTGAGCTTGAGGCAAACACGAGCTTTGTTGAGCAGCCGGTTCGGGTACTTGACCGGAGGGATCAGGTCTTGCGGGGCAAGACGATTCCCTTGGTCAAGGTACTGTGAAGGCACAGAGGCACCGACGAGATGATCTGGGAGCGCGAGGTGCGCATGCGGTAGGAGTTTCCACAGCTGTTTTCTTCTCGAGGTACCTCTTGTCTTGTCTTCTAGTGTAGCTGTTTTGTTGTTCCGAGCCCTACCCTTAACGAATCTTGGGACGAGATTTCCTTTAAGGGTATTAGGATGTGAGGACCTGTCCCTCCACCCCTGTGGCTCGTTGTACACCGCAAGGGCAATTTGGTAAATTGCGTCTTGTTGGTTTGTTTCACACCTGCGTGTGCACACACTGGCCTTGTTTGTGTTAGTGCTTGATTAGAATGGTTAGGTGGACCCGGGATCGGAAGATCCCAGCTCGGGCGCGCGGAAGCTTGCTTTTGGAGAGCTGACGGCCCGTGAGCGATCGATCGCTCCTTGGAGGAGCGATCGATCGGACTCATAAGTGAGTCGGTGGGTTTTTGACCCGTTTGGATTGATCCAAGTGTTTTGGATCGATCCAGCTTGTCTCGGATCGATTCGACTTGGTGTTGGATCGATCCGGACTGGCTTTTCCTTCGCGAACGATCGATCGGACTCAGCGTCGGTGGCTTTTCTGCTTCGCGAGGACGGCCGTCGTTGGTCGTCGCTCTCTCTTGTCAGAAGGGGAGGACTTTCCCTCCCCTCCTTCACCTTTTCCCCTCTTCCCCCGGCTTTCCCCTTCCCCTTTTCCCTTCTTTTCTTCCTCTTCTCCTCCTCCTTCTCCGTTCTTCTTCCTTGTTTCTTCTTCTCCCGCGGTTCTGTTTTTCCCCTATTCCCGGCAGCCATCTTCTTCCCCTCCGTTCTCCCTCCTCCGGCCACCGTTTTGGGTGTTCTAAGGCTCGTTCGATCCGTGACAAGGAGAGGAAGATCCCTGAAGTGGTTTGTAACCTTGTTTCTGACCAGTTCGCGGGGAATCTGCCGAGGAGTGCGTTTCGGGTAGGTTTATACCGACTGATTTTGTGAGGACCCGTACCTCCAACCCGGTCCGACCGCGTCGGTCGAGGGTCTGGTCTGTTGGTTTTGGGCTTGGTTGGCCTTGCTTCGCTATCTCCTTTGATCGTTGCGGCTCCGGGGGTAATTTGGTAAATTACCCTTGGCAGAGTTGGTTTCACACACGCGTTGCACACACACGGTCTTTTTATGATATATGTGCTTGATTAGACCATCAGGAGTACCCTAAATCGGAGGATCCGGGTCAGATCGTAAAGATCTGGACTTGGGCAGTTGAGATTAGCTTAGGCTGATCGGATTAGTTCTCCCCCTTCTCATTCCTGGACTATGAAGACTTGCCCTCGGATTTGAAACTGTCTCCTACTCCTATGTTCGTGACTGGTCGGGTGTTGGTCGGTGACTCCCCTTTGGATTGGCGATGCGGCATTGACATCTATAACATGCATATCAATCCATTCGCAGATTTTGTGTGTAATTGATCTTCTATGAAGTGCCATATGAGCAACCAAGATTTAGATGATCAGTGTAGCGTATCATTGCTCTTAACTTAAGTGGATTCCCCCACCTTTTCTCATTTGAGTCATGCTATACTTGTGTTCAACCTCCCTGATAGGTTAGTCCCTGGATTTCCTCCTCTTTCGCTTCTAATTGGAATGTGTGTGTTTGATCACTAATGTACATCTTGATCGGTTTCGGTTTATATTTGTTGGAGGCTTGGGAGCTCCCCTTCTCTCATATTGCTCTTTAAATCATCGCTGAAATATTTTATCGTTGTTGCTGGAAAGGAAGATTATCGAGTGTAGGTTTGTGTATTTTCCCTATCCAATTCTCTTAATCTCATGTATTTGTGCCAGCTATGTACTCGTTTATCATGCTCAAGCCTAGGGCCGGCGGTGGCCCGTTTATATTTCTTGGTGGAAATGTTTATATTTTGCGGGCCGGGGTGCCCTGTGAATTAATTAACTGGGGGTGTACCCCATTGTATAGTTTCTGGCTAACGGCGGTGTAAGCCGTTGTAATGCCGAAATTTGGATTGAACTAGGTCGACTGCTTGTGATGGTTATGCTTTGAACCGTATTAGGTGTATGGTTAAGTAATTGTTATTCCTTGTTGTACGCTAACAGTTTAGCTCTCTCTCTTGTATCTTATTGTATGCTATATTGGACATGCTTGATGAGATGTCATGTAGAGACACCTAGGCCTAGTTGTTTGAATAGGCTCATGCATGATGATTGCATTAGAGACATCTAGGCTAGGTGGTAGGCGATGGATTCGATCGCCGATCCGGGGTTTTCGGGTAGCTCGGATCTAGCCCTAGGACCGGGGTTTGGGTAGTCGAGGATTAGGACGTGATTGTCATCAATGATTATGTTGGGTATCATTTGAGGTTATTGCTATAGTCGACTATGGATTATATATTTATATTTGAGGTGTAGAGGTCGTGTCGGTCTCCAAGGCCAAGTGCTAAGGATGGTTGTCGATGCATTCCCTGACATGTGTGTCCCCGCGAGAGATGGTATGACTGGGCAGGGTGGTATCTGGACAGGAGCCCGCAGTGTTTGTTTCCTCTCGTTTGTTCTTGGGTAAGGGTGATCCCGCATGGTACCGTTCCCCTGTTGGTGCTTAGGGTGATCTTGGTAACATGTTCAAGAGAGAGGTTCATGACGGGAGCCTTGGCATACCTTAGGCTTAGGCGGAGAACGACACAGTTGCAGTTTTCCCTTCCTTTCTGTGCGACGTAGAGTAGAACCCTACTGGGCATTGTTGCCCACCCTACCTGGGCTGCATCGGCGATGCAGGTCGATGCAGTTTCTTCTTTCAGGTGTTCCTTTAGAAGATGGCGCGGCATTTCGAGGTGATCGAGGACTTGGAGCGTCGAGGAGTTCTTCTACTTATAATTTACAGTTTTAATCATAGATGTACAAATTGATGTATTAATTGATGTATAACATGATGTATTCAAGGATATAATTGTAAGATTATTAATTCAGTTGTATTTGAGAAATATTGTAATATTCTTTGATATAAATGTTGAGGAATGTGAGAATGTTGAAATTGTAAAGTTATCCAATGTACAGGTTTCCTGTGTTATAATTATAAAGGGGATTCTGTCAAAATTTTTATGAATTTGAGGATTAAATTTTTTAAATTAATAACAGTTATATACTTGTGCGCCAATTGATGATGTAAACAGGTTTAGGTGGTTCACGTCTCGATCTGGATGGGTTTTTCGGGTCGGGGCGTAACAGATTTTGTTCTTGGGTTTTCTTTAGATCTAGCCATTGGATTTTGTTAATCTTGGTGTTGTTAGATTCCTCATGCTTAGTAGAATTTCTCGTATAAATTTCATAAGCTTTGGTTGAGATCTCGGATTTTCCGGTTTCTGCTGTTCTTGAAGAACAGTCGGCTTGCGGCGAGGTTTCCGACCGGTACGTGCATGATCTTGAGTTGTGATGAACATAAGAGTTGTAGATCTTTGAATCTAGTCTCTAACCCAACTGACTTAATAATTTTCTGATTTTCCTACGATTTGTGATGAATTGATTACTGGAGGGCTGCGTTGCAGCAATTAATTGGTAAGTTAGTTTAATTAGTGGTTTTGATTAGTCTTTTCCTTTTAATCCAACCGTTGGATGATTATGGATTTTGGATATATTGATCCTGGTATGTAGATCTACTGATGGCTAAGTTGGATCTTTAATCCAACATCGTTTGGATGTCGGATCGACGGGATCAATTAGCCTCTACGTAGAGGTTTTCGGTGTTTTGAAAATAATATTATATTTCGAATTATAATATTATATTATTTACTGTTCATGATCGTTTTCAGGGTTGCTTCCCATCGCAGGAGTCCGCGGTTGACGGTCGCCATATCGTCGTAATGCCGGGACCCGCTACGGATCGGCTGGCAGCGGTCGATAGTACCGCTGCAGCGATCCGGTTGACTTATATGATGTTTGTCATACTGTTGCATGCTTTAATTCTTATCTGTGTATGTTCATACCATGCATTCCCTGTTGTGCATTAGTTGCATTGGTTAGGGCATGGGTGATCTGTGGGTTGCTGTCCCGAGGCTGGAAGCTCGGACTTAGCCCTAGGACTGGGGTTGGGTAGTTTGGACCCGGTTGAATTGTAGTGTCCAGTCAAACTTGATGATAGGCCTAGATGACTGGTGCACTCGTTGATTGATGATTATAGAGGTCGTGTCGGCCTCGAGTCGAATCTGAGGTGTAGCCGGTGTCCGGTGTTCTTAAACTCTTGAGTAGAGGAGTTGCCTACTCAGTGGTGTCTCTTCCCACCAAACAGCGTTCTGTGTTCTGTTGAGTGTCAGCAGTGTTGTTTCCTGTTACTGAGTATGACCTGACATGTGACCAGCCCAGCTGGAAGACCATGATCGTGGGCCTCAGGGACACGCGGTGGGGTTATGGGACCCCTGTATACACCCAGGTTCTACTTGAGGGCGACACTATTGCGTTTCCCTCTTCCTTCTGTGTGTCATAGTGTAGAACCCTATTGAGCTTAGTGCTCACTCCTACCTGGGCTGCGTTTTGCAGGTGCAGGCATCAGTTCTTCTTCTGTGGCCCCTACCGGGCAGTTGGTCGGCGGTGCGGCGGCGCCTGGTGGACTTTGAGAGGTGGCGATCTTTACTGCTTTTATACCTTATGTTAGTTAGTCTCCTACGGGAGTTATGTTGTATTTGGATCTTCCCCTCTCCGAGGATATGTATATTGAATCTTTTTGGGTTTGTAAATATGTGGTTCGAGGTTTCATTAAATTATTGTTTTTAAATTGAGAGTGCTTTTGGTAAATTGTTAGGGAGACCAATAGGTTAGAGGGGACCCTCGCCAGCTTTTCTTCCGCGTTTTGTTAGGTTCCGGTTCTCGTCGCCCGGCCTGGTTGGGCTTTCGCGGGTCGGGGCGCGACAGAGTCAATCTGACCTGACCCGTCTAATCCACTTATAAATGGGTCGGGGTTCGGATGGAGTTGAACTCAATAATTAATGATTCTGAAATCTTATGATTTTTCTTACAATTATGAGTTTAAACGGGTCACAGGTCGGGATTGAGTTGTGGGTTGGGTCATATTTAATTTTACTTCAAGTTATAAATTTAACCAGATCGCGGATTGTTAAATGGGTTGGTCGTGGCCAGGTCACGCGAGTCAAATAAATGGGTTGCTAATGGATTGTCCCATTTTCGACCCTAACACACTAATTTTAAGTTTTGAGTCTAATCCGGCTTACCGGTTGCAATCCAAATTACCATCCCTCGCTCGTTATATATATGATTGAACCGTATATAAGATATTTATATATTTATATTTAGAAGACAATGGTCGAAAAAGTGCAGTTAATTTATAACTATCCAAACCAACAGTCCAAAAAAAAACCCGGTATAACTCATCTCTTCCGGTGGTTTTGTGGGCCGCTGGTATCGAGCATAAGCTTTTTCAATACCTATACCAGCGGTTGACAAAGCGTGGGTATAAACCATCCAATACCAGCATTGTTGTCCAAACCGCTGGAACAGGACGCATGTATGCCAGCACTTTTACCGGCCGCTGGTATCTAGCCATCACCTTTCTCAGTACATATACCAGCGGCCACAAAAACGCTGACATAAAGATGTCAATACGAGAATTTGTACCAAAACGCTGCTATAGAATATAGTGTATACCAGCGGTTGGTATAAAGCGCTGGAATAGCCTTTTCAACACCAACGACCGGTCTAAAGCGTTGGTAAATAGCATCTTAATGCCAGCGAGTTTGGTGGCCGCTGGTATAGACTACGTTCTCCAGCGTTTTTCTACAAGCGCTGGTAGAAAAACGCTGGGATAGGCCATATTTGTTGTAGTGTACACAAAGCGCGACGACAGAGGATAAGTGGGAGTACATGTCCAAGGTACCATATGCATCAGCAGTTGGGAGTTTAATGTATGCTATGGTCTGCACAAGACCAGATATTGCTCATGCAGTGGGAGTAGTGAGCAGGTTTATGACCAACCTAGGTAAGAAGCATTGGAGTGCCGTAAAGTGGATTCTTAGATATCTAAAAGGTTCTATAGGTATGGCTTTGTGCTTTGGAGGGTCAGATATTAAATTACAGCGATATGTTGATGCCAATCTAGCAGGCGACATGGATAGCAGGAAGAGCACTACTGGTTATGTGTTTACATTGGGTGCTGGTGCAGTTAGCTGGGTCTCAAGATTGCAGAAGATTGTTTCTCTTTCAACAACAGAAGCAGATTCTACAGCAATGGCAGAGGCTTGCAAGGAGATGATATGGCTTCAGACTTTCATGAAAGAGTTAGGTAAAGAGCAAGTTGATTGTAGACTATACAGTGATAGTCAGAGTGCAATTCATCTTGCAAAGAATTCAGGATATCATGCTAGAACGAAGCATATTGACATCAGGTATCACTTCATGCAATCACTTCTGGAAGATGGGAAAGTTGTTCTTGAGAAGATCCACACTAGTGAAAATCCTGCAGATATGTTAACCAAGATGGTTACGATAGAGAAGTTGAACACCTGTTCAGTTTCTCTTGGTCTTCAAGCTTGAAGTTGGAGGCATGAGTCGCTGTGAGTGTTTGTATTTTTACTTTGGAAGCAAATGAAGCTGATTGGAACAGGTTCCTTTAAATCAGTCTCCAAGTGGGAGAATTGTTGAGTTTGTGGAGCCTGATTGTTCCAGACCCGACCATGACGCACTACGCAGAGTTGACGGTGTCCGGGGCAGTGCCCCGGCGGGGGTCTTCGGGAGCAGCGCCCCTAGAACAAAAAACGGATTTGAGATCTATTGATAGGGGTAGTTTATGTAATTTTCTATACCCTATGTGCCGAAACCCTAGGATATGAGAGTGTGTATGGGCGGCCATCATTGTATTTTGTAATTTGGCTTTTTGCCTCTGAGATAGTCAAAACCTCCAGCGACTCCGTGGATGTAGCCTTATTCTGAGGTGAACCACGTAAAAACTTGTGTCCGTGTATTCTTCTTCTTCTTCCTCCATTCTAGATCCTAACAAATATGTCATGTGCATATACCACTAAAAGCTCTAATGTAACCATACATACCAGACCAGTAGACAAATGAAGACATAACGTGACCACCCAGTTCAATATGAGTAAAGCTACCGTGTATCTTGAATAAGGCTTGTAAGTAGTGTGAATAAGGATGCTGAAAAGCATTGTTGTGTTGTGTTGGCTACCATGACTCAGCTGCAATTTTTGCCTTCCAAACCTGGGGACTGCGTGGCACCTCATACAAAAATCTCCTACAATGTTGAGAGGGGTAAAGAGTGGAGCCGGCACAAACGACGTGCCACGGGGAATGGGATAATATGTAGAGTGGGAGGGGAGTGGTGGTGAACTAGATCACGAACCATCTAGTCTGTGAGTTTAGCCTATCCTAACCTTTTTGTTGTCATCTCACTGATGCCCTTCCACATCTAATTTTATTGGGACTTCTGATATTCGTGCAACCCCCAGGCGTATAGATGATGCAATTGTGGCTGTGACAATTAGTTCAGTGTGAATAAGGTTGGTATGCATTGTGAATATGGTTGTTATAGAATGTAAATAAAGCTACTACTCACATGCCAATGGATAGAAGATGAGTGAAGTTGGGATGACCAGTGTTGTGCATATACCAATAAGGGCTTTGTTGTTTTGGGTCACTCATAGCATGTCACATGACCAATAAGTTTGTCATGTGACAATTCAGTTTAGTACGAATGAGGATGCTATAAAAATAGAATATGTCTGTTGTCTATAATGAATATGTTTGTGTGACATGCATACTACGAATATGTATTTAGTGCGGTACGAATAAGGTTGCATGACTCAGAATATTTAATGTGCCTATAGTGGATATCAAGACTCAGCTTATATAAGGATTGCAAACCCCATAATTGGTATCCGGGAATGTGAGGCTCTACAAACATGTCGAGCTTGGTAAAGAGCAAAGCTGGCTCTACAAAAATGCCGACCTTGGTAAAGAGCAAAGCTGGCACCGAAATCTCATCAATAGGTATTGGAGAGTTGGAGGTGTGGGAGGGAAGTGACGATGAACATCAGCGAGTGTTGACTACAATGTTTGATATCTTGAGAAGGAAATGTTATGTAAGACTGAAGTATTTGGTTTTGAATAGATTATCCTTCGCTCAGACTATGGAGAACATATTTGCCTTGTCTTACCTTGTGAAAGTTGGGAGAGCTAGAGTGACGGTCAACAGAAGGGGGCACCATCTAGTTTGTAAGTTTTGAAACACAGCTTTTTGTTGTCATCTTAGTCACAAGCTTTCACATTTTTTGTTATTGTATCGTCCCATATTCTTACAGCCCCCAGAAATGCTCCTACTGCAAGTGATGCAGCCTCGGGGAATGTCTCATACAACCACTTTGTTTTCACATTGGATTACAATGTATGGGAAGTACGAAACTGAAATATGGAACATCGTTTTGAAACATTCTAGGTTTAGGGTATTCATGAATAGTCTTTTTAATCTTGATCTCCTATCACTTGTGTCATGTTCTCTTTGATTGACAGTTAATGATGGATACTGTTGAGGTTGGGAATGAGAAGATGCTTTAAAGGATGAGCACAAGTACATCCTGATCTTCACAAGGAGAAGGAACATCACAGGCTTGTACACCAGCAACCGATAATTCGTGGTAAATATACCAAGAATATGTGGCATTTTCGTACCATGCTTTGGTTTAAGAAAACCTTTTTCATACCATGTAATTTGAATATGTAATTTCATGGAACATCACTGAAAATGGTAACCACATCGAGTATCAAAAATTATTAATATGGACTACTAACATGCTCATACATAGCCTGGAAAAGACTCGTACACTAGTAGCCGATGATTCGTGGTATTCATACCATGAATATGTGACATTCATACCACGAATCTGATGATTTTATCGTCTATTTTGTTCAAAAATATGGATCATCACATGAAAATGGTAACCACAATGATCATCAATAATGATTAATGTGGACTCCTAACAGGCTCGTACAAAGGCTGGAAAAGAATCGTACACCAACAGCCGATGATTTGTGGTAGTCATACCACGAATATGTGGCATGCATATCACGAATCAGATGATTTTATCGTATATTTTATTAAAAAATTTGGAACATCACAGGAAAATGATAGCCATAGTGAGCATCAATAATTATTAATATGTACTACTAACAGGTTCGTACATAGGTTGGAAAGCACTTGTACACCAGCATCCGATTATTCATGCTAGTCATACTACGAATATGTGACATGCATATCACGAATCAGATGATTTTATCGTATGTTTTGTTCAAAAATATGGAACATCGTATGAAAATGGTAGCCACAATAAGCATCAATAATTATTAATATGGACTACTAATAGGCTCGTACATAGGCTGGAAAACACTCGTACATTAGGAGTCGATGATTCATGGTAGTCATACCACAAATATGTATCATAGATACCACGAATCAGATGATTTTGTCGTATATTTTTTTCAAAAATATGAATCATCACGTCAAATTGGTAGCCAAAGTGAGCATCAATAATTATTTATATGGACTACTAACATGCTCGTACATAGGCTGGAAAGGACTCATACACCAGCAGCCGATGATTCATGGTAGTCATACCACAAATATGTATCATAGATACCACGAATCAGATGATTTTGTCGTATATTTTTTTCAAAAATATGAATCATCACGTCTAATTGGTAGCCACAGTGAGCATCAATAATTATTTATATGGACTACTAACATGCTCGTACATAGGCTGGAAAGGACTCATACACCAGCAGCCAATGATTCATTGTAGTCATACCACGAATATGTGACATGCATACCACTAATCAGATGATTTTATCGTATATTTTGTTCAAAATTATGGAACATCACATTAAGATACTAGCCACAGTGAGCAACAATAATTATTAATATGGACATCTATTAGGCTCGTACATAGGCTGAAAAGGACTCGTACACCAACAGCCGATGATTCGTGGTAGTCATATCACGAATATGTGGCATGCATATCACGAATCCGATGATTTTATCGTATATTTTTTTCAAAAATATAGAACATCACATGAAAATGGTAACCACATTGACCATCAATAATTATTAGGGATAATTACTTTTGAATCCTCCAAAACTTCTAAAATTAGAAATGCCCCCCTACAATCTTTGGCGTCAGGTATGCAACCCTAAAAACATTGAAAAAATGTTAAACATGCCCCTGAGTTACTTCGTGAATAAATGGGGAATATTCCTAATGTTGTTACGAACATCATGACAAAAATCACTTATGTAGGGGTACATTTGTAATTACGTAACTTTGTATGGGGGTACATTTGTAATTAACTTTGTATGGTTAATTAAGTAAACGTTTTTCTCCAGGAATAGATTTATATTGTGGTTAAGTTAGATGGATAGACGGACTTAAATGAAGGGGTATATTTAATATTTTTTCAATATTTTCAGGGGTACATATGTGAGTCTAAAGAATGTAGGGGTACATTTATAATTTAAGATGGACTGCTAATTGGATGGTACATAAGTTGGAAAGGACTCATACACCAGCAGCTGATGATTCGTAGTAGTCATACCATGAATATTTGACATGCATACCATGAATTAGATAACTGTATCGTATATTTTATTCAAAAATATGAAACATCATGTGAAATTGGTAGCCACAGTTAGCATTAATAATGACTAATGTGGACTACTAACAAGCTCGTACATAGTTTGGAAAGAACTCGTACACCAGCAGCTGATGATTCGTGGTAGTCATACCACGAATAGCTGACATGCATACCACGAATCAGATGATTTTATTATATATTTTGTTCAAAAATATGGAACATCACATGAAAATGGTAGCCACAGTGAGCGTCAATAATTATTAATATGGACTACTAATAGGCTCATACATAGTCGGCAAAAGTCTCGTACACCTGCAGTCGATGATTCGTGGTAGTCATGTCGCACCCCGACCCGCGAAAGCCCAACCGGGCCGGGCGACGCGAACCGGAATCTAACGAAACGCGGAAAATATTGAAAAGGGTTTCCTCTAACCTATTTGTCTCCCTAACAAATCATCACAAACACCCACAATTTAAAAGACATAATTGAACAACATCAAACCCAACATTATAAAACCCAAGTGAATTTAATATCCATATCCTCGGAGAGGGGAAGATTGAAATACAACATTTATACAAACACTCCCGTAGAAGACTAACTAACATAGGGTTCAAAAACAGTAAAAGATCGCCACCTCTCAGACTCTGCCAGGCGCCGCCACACCGCCGACCACATGTCCGGTAGGGGTCACCAAAGAGGAGCTAGCGCTTGCACCTGCAAAACGCAGCCCGGGTAGAAGTGAGCATAAAGCTCAGTAGGGTTCTACACTACGACACACAGAAAAAAGAGAGAAACGCATCAGTGTCGCCCTCAAGTAAGACCTGGATGTATAAATGGATCCCATAACCCCACCGCGTGACCCTGAGGCCCATGATCATGGTCTCCTAGAAGAACTGGTCACATGTCAGGTCACACTCAGTAAGCATGACTAACACTGCTGGCCCATAAGCTGGGAACGACACTGCAGGTGGGAAATGGCACCGCTAAGTAGTCAACCTCTCTACTCAAGGGTCAACATAGTGTGACACCGGCAACACCTCAGCATCCGACTCAAGGCCGACACGACCTCTACAATCATCAAGCATCAGATGTACAGGTCATCTAGGCCTATCATCGAATTCGACTGGACACCACAATTCAAATCGGGTCCAAACTACCCAACCCCGGTCCTAGGGCTAAATCCGAGCTTCCAGCCTCGGGACGGCGAGCTACAAATCACCCATGCCCTAACCTTATGCATCTAATGCACAGTCATATGCATGCTATAATCATGCGCAAGTAAGAGGTAGGCATGCAACAATATGATAATATTAAACAAAGTCTGGACTCGACACGCTGCCGGCCCGGGGTGATGAACATGTAATTAAGCGAAGGAACTGCTGCAGCGGTAACACCACCAGCTGCCAGCCAGTTCGCAGAGAAAATCCGCAACGGGAAGCAACCCCGACAAAAGATCCACTGATAATAGCATGAATGATTCCTAATATCATTGGCTATCTATCATGAAAGAAATCCGATCAAAGAACCATGAAAAAACACTATTCAAGGCTGGCGGTCGATCAACGGATCGACCTTAGAAGAGTTAAGGTTGACGGTCGATCAACGGATCGACCGTGAGGGGTTATGTTGCTGATTTTCAAGCTCACGGTCGACCGTGGAGACTGCGACGGTCGACCGTGGAGTCTGGCGCGGCACTATTCATGAAAAACTCTGCTCTGGCACAGCTTGGAATAAAAATCACCACAAAGTGTAGAAAAATCGGAAAAATATGACATCAATTGGGTATGAAAGTAGACTCAGAGATCTACAACTTTCATCTTGAAGACAAACTGAGACCATGCATGGCAGGGGCCGCGAAAATGGCACGGACATACAGCTTCAATGAAGAACAGAAAACCGGAAATATCTGAAGGAAAACTTGCTTAAATCCAAATTAAATCAAACCAAACTCCAACCAAACATAAATCAGATCATGGTAAGCCTACAAGCAACATCTAAAACAAAGAAACAAGCAAATCAAACATCTAACCAACCTAGAACACTCATGTAAGGCCGAAGTGTAGAAACCTACTGGAAATAGGGGAAGGAAAAGAGAAGAAAGGAGAAGGGGAGGGGGTCTTTATAGAGGGTCATGAACTGACCTACTACAGTGACGGATGACTGCGTCAAAATGACTCAGCAAACGAGATCAAATCTCGACCGTTCGATTCGATTATCCCTGATCGAGTTCCGATCTTTTGATCGAGAACGCCTACAAGGATCTAATCAAACACACATATCAATCCAAGGTCGTGTGTGCACAACGCGGGTGTGAAACAAACAGATAAGACGCAATTTATCAAATTACCCTTGCGGTCCAAGAAACAATGCGATCCACCAGATCGCGCGCTCGACGCGAAACAATCAAACGAGCGACAGGTCCGACCCATCCGGTCGACCCAGGAGTAGAGGGACAGGTGATGTCACTCAAATGTGTCACGCACAGCGGTCGCGGTGCAGTACAGCATAAAAGAGGTCGAACCCACAGAGAGACAAGCAGGAAAGATCTAGAAGCACAGATAACAATATATCGAAAACAATCAAGAGCGTAAAAGTTAAGAAAATAGATCGAAGATGTAATGGTAAGATAAAGTTAACGAAAGAAATCAAGATTTGAATGAGGCTAGGCTTCAGGAATCACTTCACTCGGATTTAGGTTCTTCTCTTCTCAATGGTTCATATAATACTCAGTTAAGGGATTCACATCTCAATCACCTTAACCGAAAGATATGGAACTATAAACCTAACAAAATATATAAATGTCTCCTCCTACGATTAGTTCTTCTTTTTTATAGTTCTAACTTCATCCAACCAAAACCTAAGAATATATGATACCGGCTGTCACTACAGGCAACATATAGCAAAAGTTCATCGTGACAAAGCCCTAACTCTATCTAACCGGATCTCTTAGCATACACAATACCAACTCTCACAATTGACAATGCATAGCAAAGATTCCTCGGGATAGAGCCCCAACCTTGTCTTACAAGATCCCTAAGAATACACAATACTAGCTGTCACTACGGGCAATGCATAGCAAAGGTCTCGTGAGACTCTGTAGGAGAATCAAAAGAGATAACTATGTGATTATAAGATCATGAAAGAAGCATGACTAGATTGATAATATTAATCATCCACATAGAAATCTATAATCTGAAAATAATCTTTGAAGATCCAATACATAGAAAAGAGTTTAACAATAAAGATTAAAACTATGAACCATTGTTGGAGAAGAAGCCCTAGTCCTCGCTAGATCATCCGTCCGCCATGCCCGTGGATTACTCGGCCATGGATGGAGATGTCTTCATCTTCTTCCCTTCAGAAATGTCCCGAAAGAGCCTCCAAAAACGTCCAAGAACTCCCCTTTGATTAACCCTAAGTTTCCTATTTATAGACCCAAAGTCTCTCCATCCTCGGATTAGATCTAAACCATTGATTTTCTTCACTGGGAAAGTAGGATCGATCCCTCTCTAGGTGTAGGATCGATCCGACTCATCAAAATCTTCAATTTCTGGCTACGCCCGACTTGGATCGATCGGACTATGAGTGTCGGATCGATCGGACTCAGTAGGATGGATGGAGGGATCGATCGGACTGTGTACCGCTGAAAAATATGCGTTCTCAGGTTTCTGCATAGTCGGATCGATCGGACTCTAGGTGTCGGATCGATCGGACTTTTCAGCGTATTTACTGTTTTGTCATCCACACTGCGCCATTGGTACTAAAATTATCGTAACATCCTCTAGGAAACTCGGAATCATGAACCGTAAAATTCTCCAGAATCTAGACTTCAAGAGCTTTCCAACCATATATGTCATATCATCTGGTTCTTCATGAGCAGGTACAGTTTAATTTTTGAAGTTGATCCATATACTCTTTTCAGCTTCTTTTAGCTCCAATTTTCTGCATTTTCCAAACAACTATGTGAAGCAACATATAGATATAAAAATAGTAGTAAAGATGTTGATTAAGGATAATAATCTAGCAATTGAGATGGTTATAAGGTTATTCAGAGTGCACTTTCATGCACTCATCACACCCCCCAACCAACTTATGGGTGCGTCTATTGACACCGCCCTTTTTGCTAAGAACACCGCTCCTTTTTTTTTCCTAAACTACCCCTGTCGAGGTAGTTCGGTTTTTAAAAACCGAATATTAAGTAGAAGTTCGGTTTTTAAAAACCGAACATTAAGCACAAGTTCGATTTTTAAAAACCGAACATTAAGCACACTTTCGATTTTTAAAATCCAAATACTATGTCGACTTTTAAAAACCGAACATTAACTACATGTTCGAGTTTTTATATCCGAATAGAAACCAAAAGTTCGATTTTTTAAAGCGGAACATTGCCTTAGTTATTAAAAACTAAAAGATCCGATGGCTGAGAAGTCGCCGGAGTGGATCGCCGGCGTAGGGGCGGCGGCGGCGGTCGGGATAGTGGCAGAAAGGTTCGTAGGATGATGGGGAAGATATCCACCGGAGTGGATCTGTCGGATGGACGCCGGGGGAACGGGATCTAGAGAAGAAAGGTGGGGGGTTTGGGTTGCCGTGGGAAGACGCCAGAGAAGACGAGCGGGGCGGTGGCTTCGGGCACGGCGTCCGGCGACAGAGAGCATGCAGGTGGGGGCGACGTCGAGGTTGTAGGCCAGCGATGAACAAGGCCATTGAGAGAGAGAGGAGAGGGTGATCGGGGAGAGAATGAGAGGGGAAGAGAGGTTGAAGACAAGGGTAGTTTAGGGAAAAAAGAAAAAGAGCGGTGTCCTTAGCAATTTAGGCGGTGTAGATAGACGCAACCCCAACTTATTGCTAGTCTCTAGTAATTCAAAGCGCATTAACTATAATTAAGCACACCAACGGTTCAAGGATGTAGACATGCATGATAAAAATTCTACCTTATCAAGTCAATAGTGTTTCATACAGTACAGAGTATGAAAACTTCTTATACTCATACACATACTACCAACATATGAAATCAACTTCTACACATCAAACATGCTAATCACCATCCAGGAAAACACATGTGACGTGACAAATAAATGTTACGTACATAAGCAACTTCTACCCACCATTAGTCCAAATACACTACTATCTTCATGACCAAAAATCCAACCCTCGCACTTTAAGTACAGCATGCTCTTTCTTTCTTTTTTTTTTCAACTATCAGACACTTTGCCTTTTTACGCGAGCACTCTCCGCTTCTTGAGGTGCAGAGACCCGGTTACTTCGCAAAACACTTAATAGTTTTTTTTTTATAGCTATAAGTGGTTCTACCTTTTTACGCGAGCTCCCCGCTTCCTGAGGCAAGAACACCCGGTTACTCAGTAGATCACTTAATAGTTGTTTAGGCACAGCTTTATCAAGCTCCAGAACTTTTTCTCTCTTTTTTTTTCTGAATGCAATACTCAACACTAGCTAATGTTTAGGCACAGCTTGATCAAGCTCCAGAACTTTTTTGCTTTTTTTTCTGCATGCAATACTCAACACTAGCTAATGTTGAAATCATGGTCTCGATTGACAATAGCATGCTCATTCCTCTAGTGAGTATAATTACCACTGCACATAAAGTGTTCGTGTGTGGATCACATGATGTTATACTTTCAGGTTATCACGCATGCAATCAATGTATTGGTCAATCCATATGAAAGCAACATGTATAATAAGCATAAAAATTTCAGCTCATGTATAATTGCTAACAACATACTCAATTCAACACTATTAAATTAAATAAGGTAGCATACATGAAAACATGTATGCCTACACCCCCCAACCTGAAATTCACATTGTCCCCAATGTGTGCTAATCATGTAAATAAGTATAAGGGTGTTGGCTGAATTTTCATATATAACATAAATAAGAATAGAAAATTGAAATAAGAGCGAGGCCACCTGACAGAATATCTGAAATCTTGCACAGGGCTCTCCATTGTGGTCGAGTTTCACAAGCAAGGAAGACGGAAATCCAAGCATCCTAAAAATATTAAATAGCAAACACAAGCAAATGAGAATGAAAGCAAACAAACTAAAATAATTTAACCTAAATAAAATAGAAATGGTAGATAGTAGAGAGATCATCCCTCGTAGACAGGGTCTACGAGAGAAACGGTGTGCTCCTCAGGGTCCGCTTTATCTGGAATCTATTTCAAGCGCTGTCCATTAACCGTAAACAGCCTCCCATCCTTTGGGTCTTCAACTTCCACATCCCCATTCTCAAATATTCTACTAACGGTGAAGGGGCCTATCCAGCGTGATCTCAGCTTTCCAGGATGGAGATGCAGTCGTGCGTCATATAGATAAGCTTGATGTCCGACTTTAAGCGTCTACCGCAGGATGTTCTTGTCATGGTAGGCCTTCGTCTTTGCCTTTGAAGATCCTGGAACTCTCATAAGCATCATGCCTGAGTTCCTCCAACTCAGACAGCTGGAGTTTCCGTTCATGACCTGTAGTATCCAAAGTAAAATTTAGAGACTTAATAGCCCAATATGCCTTATGTTCTAATTCGACTGAAAGATGACATGGTTTTCCATAAACAAGACGAAACGGCGACATCCCCAGGGTAGTCTTGTAGGCAGTGCGATATGCCCACAACGCGTCTGAAAGCCTCAAGGACCAGTCCTTTCGGTTGGGGCTCACTGTCTTCTCTAAGATTTGCTTGATCTCCCTGTTGGCTAGTTCAGCTTGGCCATTCGTCTGTGGATGATAAGCAGTAGAAATCTTATGTGTGACTTCATACCTGCGCATCAAAGCCTCAAAGGAGCGATTACAAAAGTGTGATCCCTGGTCACTAATAATAACTCTAGGAGTACCAAACCGGGATAAAATATGCTCTTTAAAAAACTTGATGACAGTGGAATGATCATTATTTCTACATGCACTAGCCTCTACCCACTTAGACACGTATTTCACAGCCAACAATATATATAAATAGCCAAAAGAAGAAGGAAAGGGTCTCATAAAATCTATACCCCAACAATCAAAAATCTCTACAGCTTGAATAGAATTCAAAGGCATCATATGTCTTCTAGATAAAGCTCCTAACTTTAGGCATCTATCACAAGATTTGCAGAAGATGTTAACATCACGAAACATAGTAGGCCAGTAAAAACCACATTGAAGAATTTTAGCAGCAGTCTTTTTCATCGAAAAATGGCCTCCACATGCATGAGAGTGATAGAATGTAATGATGTTTTCTATTTCATAATCTGGGACACAACGACGCATAATCTGGTCAGAATAATACTTAAACAGACAAGGGTCATCCCAATAAAATTTCTTTACCTCAACAAAAAATCTACGCTTATCCGGCGCACTCCAAAAGGAAGGGATCTCACCTGTCGCTACGTAATTAACAATGTGCGAATACCAGGGAAGCCATGCAACTGCAAAGAGTTGCTCATCAGGAGAGGCATCCATAATTGGTGGCTCATTTTCCACTACTTCCACCATCAACCTTGATAGGTGATTAGTGACAACGTTCTCCACGCCCTTTTTATCTTTGATGGAGATATCGAATTCCTGTAAGATTAATATCCAACGAATTAGGCGCGCTTTAGCATCCTTCTGGTGAGAAGATACTTATGTGTGGCATGATCAGTGAAAATAGTGATAGGAGAACCAATCAAATATGCACGAAACTTGTCTGAGGCAAAGACTATAGCCAATAGTTCTTTCTCAGTGGTAGAATAATTCATCTGTGCATTATTCACGGTTCGGCTAGCATAATGAATAACATGAGGTTTACCATCTTTTCGCTGCCCTAAAACAACTCCTACAACAAAATCACTTGCATCACACATCAATTCAAAAGGAAGGCTCCAATCGGGTGGTTGCACAATAGGTGCGGAAGTCAATTTATCAATCAAGGCTTGGAAAGCCTCTTGACAAGCAATAGTCCACTCAAAAGGGATATCCTTTATCAAAAGATTACATAAAGGACGAGCAATAGCAGAAAAATTCTGAATGAATCTCCTGTAAAAACCAGCATGCCCTAGAAAGGATCTAACATCTTTAACAGTCTTTGGCACAGGAAGCTTTGAAATGAGATCGATTTTTTATCGATCTACCTCAATGCCTTTGGAAGAGACAATATGGCCCAATATAATGCCTGAGGGCACCATGAAGTGACACTTTTCCCAATTAAGTACAAGGTGCTTCTCTTCACACCTGACTAAGACTCTCTTTAAGTTTTGCAAGCATGCATCAAAAGTATTACCAAATACAGTCAAGTCATCCATATATACTTCCATACATTCCTCGATCATATTAGCAAACATACTCATCATACAACGCTGAAAAGTAGTACGAGCATTACACAATCCAAATGGCATTCTACGAAAAGCATAAGTACCAAAAGGACATGTAAAAGTAGTTTTTTCTTGATCCTCTAAAGCAATCTCAATCTGATAATATCCAGAATAACCATCAAGAAAACAATAAAAAGGATGTCCAGCTACTCTCTCTAAAATCTGGCCTAGAAAAGGCAATGGAAAATGATCCTTACGGGTGACAGCATTCAATTTTCTATAATCTATACACATACGCCATCCTGTCACCAATTTAGTGGGGACAAAGTCTCCACTTTCATTTTTAACAACAGTGACACCATATTTTTTAGGCACAACCTGTGTAGGACTCACCCATTTGCTATCAGCAATAGGGTAGATGATCCCTGCATCTAATAATTTCAACACTTTGGTTTTTACTACCTCTTTCATTGTAGGGTTCAACCTACACTGAGGATCCCTACAAGGTACAACCCCTTGGTCAAGATTAATCATATGGGAACATATCAAGGGACTAATACCTTTCAGATCTGCTATACTCCATCCAATAGCTGATTTATGCTCATTTAAAATGCTTAAGTAATTGCTCACCTTGCTCTGCAGTTAATGCTGAAGAAATAATAACTGGGTATGTATCACCTAGACCAAGATAGGCATGCTTCAATCCTTGAGGAAGCGGCTTTAGGTCCAGCTTGGGCGGCTCTACTGATGATGGTGTTGGTGGCTGTCCTCTTTCTGGCAATTCTTCAAATTTTGGATTCCATGGACTTGCAAAAGAACAATGTTCCAAATTTGTACACATACCATCATCATCAACATTTTCATCCAAATCTATTTCAAGAGAATTAATTTCAGTTGTAGCAAACTCCTCTTCAGTGAGCAAATCAATCTGGTAAGTCTGCTAGCATTCATCATCCTCATCAGGCTGCTTAGCAACATTAAAAACATTAACTTCTAAAGTCATATTCTCAAAAGTTAACTTCATTAAGCCATTCCTGCAATTAATTATAGCATTAGCAGTAGCAAGAAACGGTCTACCTAAAATAATAGAAATTCTAGAATCAGCAGTTACTACAGCCTGAGTATCTAAGACTAAGAAATCAATAGGGTAATAAAATTTATCTATTTGAACAAGCACATCCTCTACTACTCCTCGTGGAGTTTTCATGGATCTATCTGCCAATTGCAAAATCACAGATGTCGACTTAATCTGTCCTAAACCAAGTTGCAAGTAAACAGAATATGGCATCAAATTAACACTTGCACCAAGATCTAATAAAGCTTGTCCTACTTCATGCTCTCCAATGAAACAAGACACAGTAGGACAGCCAGGATCCTAATATTTAGGAGGAATCCTATGCTGAAGCAGTGCACTAACCTGCTCTGTTAAAAATACAGTTTTCTTTACATGATGTCGTCTCTTCATAGTGCATAAATCTTTAATCACTTTAGCATATGTAGGAATTTGCTTAATAACATGCAAAAGAGGAAGGTTTACCTTAACCTGTCGAAGATGCTCCAAAATCTCGTTGTTGGGCTCCATAGTAAATTTAGTGGATTTCAATGCCTGAGGGAAAGGGGCATGTACCTTAAGTCACTAGGCGTAGGGCCATCTGGATGATCAGCCTCTGCATGGTTCTCCTCAATACGGTCCTCTCCTTCAACAGCGATGGGCTCTTGTGAAGGGTTTTTTGTTGTTTTCCCACTTCTTGTAGTTATGACGTTCATCTCCTTCACATTATTTTTCTCAGCACTAGATACCTGCGTTTGTTGAGGTTGAGCTGGGAACTTCTCTCATTCATGCACGCTCAAAGAGTTGATCAGCTTCGTGATCTGACTCTTAATCTCTTGAACATCATCCTTTCTTTCCTTAGATTCCTGCACAATCATAGAATTCAGTTCCTGTAAACTGTCATTAAATGTAGGCCTAGAAAAACCAGATGTATTATAAGGAGGGTTAGAAAAAGGCTTATTAGGTGGCGGTTGATGATGCTCGTTGCGTTGTGGAGCATTCGACTTTCAGCTGAAGTTCGGATGCTCTCGCCATCCTGGATTATACGTCTCTGAATAGGGAGTGTACGGCCTCCTGAATCCGCCTACAGAGTTGCAATGCTCGTCGTACACACCTCTCATCTCAGCATAGGTGGGGCAATCATCAATCTTGTGGTCCGCGCCTTGACAGATCACACATTGCCCAGCCGGCCTTGTAGGTTCATTGTATGGAGAGGACCGGGCTGCCATCATATCTTTGGTCTTTAATAGCTCCGGCTCTCTTGTTAGACTCTCCATTTTAGCCTTAAGTGCATTCTCTTCTCGCAGCTGATAAATTCCTCCACCTTGTTCCTGCGGTGGTGGTCTGGCCCTGTTTGTACTTTCTGTTGCATTCGGTCCAGTCCATGTATGAGCTTTCTCAGCAAGCTCAGTCAAGTATTCAATTGCTGCATCGGGATCTTTTTGCAAAAATTCACCATTGCACATCATCTCAACAAATTGACGTTCTCTAACAGTTAAACCATCATAGATTCAACATGTCTTTAAATCGTTCCCACGCCTGATACAAAGTTTCACTATCCTTTTGTGTGAAGATCGAAATCTGTCTCTTAAGTGCATTGGTTTTGTGCTGTGGGAAATACTTGTTGAAAAATATCTGTGTCATTTCAGCCCAAGATCCTATAGATTGTGGCCTCAAGGAATATAACCAACTCTTCGCTCTATTCTTCAGTGAGAAGGGAAAAAACTTAAGTCGGATCATATCTAGTGCACCTGGTTGGCTATGGAAGGTCGCTACTACTTCCTCAAACTCCCTAATATGCACATATGGATTTTCATTTTCGAACCCATGAAAGGTAGAAAGCAACTGAATCATGCCAAGTTTAAAGTCAACATGTGATGCATTAGGTGGAAACATGATGCATGAAGGTGTAGCAGTGCGTGTGGGATGCAAATATTCTTGCAAACTCCTAGGAGATTGTTCTTCCTCGTACTCAGCCATAATGTAAGTATGATGTGAAGTCTGTGACTGTTCGTCAAAGAGATCAGCAATATATGTCTCACTATCAGAAGTTTCAGAATCGCCCTCGGGACGTTTATCAAATCTGCGTAGTTTGTCTCTATACCGAGGCATACACCAACAAACACGCAATCCAAAAGATGCAAACCAACTAAAGAAAATAAGCAAAAACAATAATTGAACTAACCTTACTAACTAAAACCGACTAAAAGAAAACAATCCTAAATAGAGAAGAAAAATCAAAGAACTGAAGAAATAAAGACTAAGGTAAAATGAACGAAGTTACCGCTTTCGATGTCTACAATCACTGTAATCAGATTCTGGCGCTTTTCCAAACCGTCTCCCCTGCAACGACGCCAATTTTTGATGTCGCTCAAATTTGTCACGCACAGCGGTCGCGGTGCAGTACAACACAAGAGAGGTCGAACCCACAGAGAGACAAGCAGGAAAGATCCAGAAACACATATAACAATATATCGAAAACAATCAAGAGCGTAAAAGTTAAGAAAATAGATCGAAGATGTAATGGTAAGATAAAGTTAACGAAAGAAATCAAGATTTGAATGAGGCTAGGCTTCAGGAATCACTTCACTCGGATTTAGGTTCTTCTCTTCTCAATGGTTCATATAATACTCAGTTAAGGGATTCACATCCCAATCACCTTAACCGGAAGATATGGAACTATAAACCTAACAAATATATAAATGTCTCCTCCTACGATTAGTTCTTCCTTTTTATAGTTCTAACTTCATCCAACCAAAACTTAAGAATATATGATACCGGCTGTCACTACAGGCAACGTATAGCAAAAGTTCATCGGGACAAAGCCCTAACTCTATCTAACCGGATCTCTAAGAATACACAATACCAACTCTCACAATCAGCAATGCATAGCAAAGATTCCTCAGGATAGAGCCCCAACCTTGTCTTACAAGATCCCTAAGAATACACAATACCAGCTGTCACTACGGGCAATGCATAGCAAAGGTCTCGTGAGACTCGGTAGGAGAATCAAAAGAGATAACTATGGGATTATAAGATCATGAAAGAAGCATGACTGGATTCATAATATTAATCATCCATAGAGAAATCTATAATCTGAAAATAATCTTTGAAGATCCAATACATAGAAAAGAGTTTAACAATAAAGATTAAAACTATGAACCATTGTTGGAGAAGAAGCCCTAGTTCTCGCTAAATCATCCGTCCACCATGCCCGCGGATTACTCGGCCATGGATGGAGATGTCTTCATCTTCTTCCCTTCAGAAATGTCCCGAAAGAGCCTTCAAAAACGTCCAAGAACTCCCCTTTGATTAACCCTAAGTTTTCTATTTATAGCCCCAAAGTCTCTCCATCCTCGGATTAGATCTAAACCATTGATTTTCTTCACTGGGAAAGTAGGATCGATCCCTCTCTAGGTGTAGGATCGATCCGACTCATTAAAATCTTCAATTTCTGGCTACGCCCGACTCGGATCGATCTGACTATGGGTGTCGGATCGATCGGACTCAGTAGGATGGATGGAGGGATCGATCGGACTGTGTACATCTGAAAAATATGCGTTCTGTCAGGTTTCTGCATAGTCGGATTGTGAGGACCTGCCCCTCTACCCCTGTGGCTTGTTGTAGACCGCAAGGGCAATTTGGTAAATTGTGCCTTGTTGGTTTGTTTCACACCCTCGTGTGCACACACTGGCCTTGATTGTGTTAAATGTTTGTTTTGAACGGCTAGGTGGACCCGGGATCGGAAGATCCCAGCTCGGGCGCGCGGAAGCTTGCCTTTGGGCAGCTGACGGCCCTTGAGCGATCGATCGCTGCTTGGGGCGATCGGTCGGACTCGTGAGCGAGTCGGTGGGTTTTGATCCGGGGGAGAGAACGATCGATCGCTCCTTGGAGCGACCGATCGGACTCGCGTCGGTGGCTTTTCTGCTTCGCGAGGACGGCCACCGCTGGCCGTCGCTCTCCTCTGTCAGAGGAGGGGAGACTTCCCCTCCCCTTCCCTCACTTTTCCCCCCTTCCGCCGGCTTTCCCCTTCCCCTTTTCCCCCTATTTCTTCCCCTTCCCTTCCTCCTTCTCCTCTCTTTCTTCTTCCTCTTTTCTTCTTCTCCCGAGAGCCCTGTTTTTCCCCTGCTCCGGCAGCCAACCTTTCTCACCTCCGTTCTCCCTCCTCCGGGAATCTTTTTCGGCGTTCTAAGGCTCGTTGGATTCTTGACAACGAGAGGAAGATCCCTGAAGAGGTTTGGAGGCTTGTTGGTGATCAAATCGCGGGGAATCAGCCGAGGAAAGCGCAGCTAGGTAGGGTTATACCTACTGTGTTCTTTTCTCGTTTTCTTGAGATCTAGCCGTTGGATCTTGTTGATCCTTGCTTTGTTGGATTCCTTATACCTGTTAGAATAACTGATTTTAGTTTCATGTTAATCAGTTGAGATTTGAGTAGGTTTTATGCATGATTAGTCTCGGATTTCTGGTTTTCTGCTGTTCTTGAGAAACAGCCGGCTTGCGGCGAGTTTTCCGGCCGGTGAGTACATGATCATGGCTTTTTGTAAACATAAGAGTTGTAGATCTATTCGTTAGCTTTCCATGCCATCTTGTTTCGTATTTGTCTTTGTCTACGATTTCTTATGATTTGTTTGCTGGAGGGCTGCGTTGCAGCAATTAAAGGGTAAGTTGGTTTGATCAGCGACTTTTGATTAATGTTTCCCGTTAATCCAACCGTTGGATCATTATAAAATTTGGATAGGTTGATCCTGATATATACACCTACTGGTGACTAAGTTGGATCTTGAATCCGACATCGTTTGGATGTCGGATCGACGGGATCAATTAGCCCCTAAGTAGAGGTTTTGGGTGTTTGAATATAATATTATTTTTCGGGATATAATACTATTTTGTTACTGTTCATTCAGCGGTTTTCGGGGTTGCTTCCTGTTGCAGGGGTTCGCGGTTGACGGTCATGGTACCGTCGTAATGCCGGGACCCGCTGCGGATCGGCTGGCAGCGGTTAGTTGTACCGCTGCAGCGATCCAGTAGACTTATATGATGTCATGTCATACTGTTGCATGCTTTATTTCTTATCTGTGTATGTCATAGCATGCATTCCTCTGTTGTGCATTAGTTGCATTGGTTAGGGCGTGGGTGATCCTTGGGTCGCCGTCCCGAGGCTGGAAGCTCGGACTTAGCCCTAGGACCGGGGTTGGGTAGTTTGGACCCGGTTGGAATTGTGGTGTCCAGTTGATTTTCATGATAGGCTTAGATGACTGGTTCACTGGTTACTTGATGATTGTAGAGGTCGTGTCGACCTTGAGTCGGATGTTGAGGTGTAGCCGGTGTCCCACTGTGCTGACCCTGCAGTGTCGAGTTCCTACAGTCGCCGTCGCCAGTGTTGTTCCTGCTACTGAGTGCTGCTCCTGGGCACCAGGAACACGCGGTGGGGTTATGGGACCCATGTATACACCCAGATCCTACTCGAGGGCGACACTTTTGCGTTTCCCTCTTCCTTCTGTGTGTCGTAGTGTAGATCCCTACTGAGCTTAGTGCTCACTCCTCCCCGGGCTGCGTTTTGCAGGTGCAGGCGTCAGTTCCTCTTCTGTGGCCCCTACCGGGCAGTTGGTTGGCGGTGCGGCGGCGCCAGGTGGAGTCTGAGAGGTGGCAATCTTTACAGCTTTTATCCTATGTTAGTTAGTCTCCTACGGGAGTGTTGTTGTATTTTGGATCTTCCCCTCTCCGAGGATTTGTATATATTACACTTGAGTTTTAAATCTGTGGTTCGAGGCTTGAATTTAATATTGTTTTATTTGAGGGTGCTTTGGTGAATTGCTAGGGAGACACATAGGTTAGAGGGAACCCTCGTCGTTCTTTTTCCGCGTTGGTTATGTTCTGGTTCGCGTCGCCCGGCCCGGTTGGGCTTTCGCGGGTCGGGGCGCGACACGGATCGATCGGACACTAGGTTTCGGATCGATCGGACTTTTCAGCGTATTTACTATTTTCTCATCCAGACCGCGCCATTGGTACTAAAATTGCCGTAACTTCCTCTAGGAAGCTCGGAATCATACACTGTAAAATTCTCCAGAATCTAGACTTCAAGAGCTTTCCAACCATATATGGCATTTCATCTGGTTCTTCATGAAAAGGTACAGTTTAATTTTTGAAATTGATCCATATACTCTTTTCAGCTTCTTTTAGCTCCAATTTCCTGTATTTTCCAAACAACTATGTGAAGCAACATATAGATATAAAAATAGTAGTAAAGATGTTGATTAAGGATAATAATCTAGCAATTGAGATGGTTATAAGGTTGTTCATAGTGTAGTTTCATGCACTCATCAACAGGTCCTCACATCCTAATACCCTAAAAGGAAATCTCGTCCCGAGATTCGATAAAGGTAGGGCTCGAAAATGAAAACAGCGCCTAACAGGATACTTCAAAGCGGTAAAGGGTACCTGCTGATGCGGCACAGATGCGGAAGTCAACCCGGCCGCCTCTACTGGCCTCCACTACTACTGCCACGGCCTCCGCCTCACACCGCCATGCACTCTCAGCAATCGTGTCCCGGCTGGCCACACTAATATCACGAACGCGGCCCCGGGCCGGCCTGCACCCAGTCCGTCCTGCCTGATCCGCGCTCTCCGCAAGGGGCAGTCTCTCTGGAAATGCCCCAGCTGCCCGCACCCAAAGCACGTCACGGGTCTCTGCTCTGCCTGCTGGACCTGACCAAACCCTGAGAACGCCTCCTGCTGAGGCTCCACTTCTACCCCCGAGATGGGCTGGTCCTCGTTGTTCTCACCGACTGACTGCTCCTGCTACTCATCCCCTAAGAACTGCTGCTCGGAATCATCCTCGTCATTCACCCCCTCCTCTGCTTCTAGACTGTCTCCGCCGACGTCCTCTGGCTTGTGCTGATAGGGCTGATGACGTCGTGAACGGGCCCCACCACGGTCCTACTCCGCCCTGAGATTGTTGCGGCTGGCCGGCGCGCCCTGAACTCGAGGGGAACCCTGGCTGAACTGCCCTAGGCCCTGCCTCCAGCAGTACGGCCTCCACTGACAAGGTATAGTTCACCACCTCCTTGAGAGCGTCATCATACCGCGCCGCCATCAGAAGCCTGATCTCGGGCCGTAGCCCCCACTGAAACTGCCGCGCTCTGGCAAGAGGGTCACTTGCCACTGGTCCAATGAACCTGGTGAACTTCGCTACATACTGTGCCACCGACTGCGTATCTTGGGAGATGCTGAGGTACTCCCGACCCAAGGCCTGACTGTCGCGCCCCGACCCGCAGAGCGCACCCGGGCCGGGACACGAGGGGGGAAAAACGAACACCACAACCACTAGCCTCAACTGGCGGAAACAGTTGAGACTAAGGCCCAGCTGGCGGAAACAGCTGGACAGCACAGAGAAAGAGCGGAAGCAAGCTACTAAACCACAGCTATTAACATTTATTACAAAAACGGTAATAAAAGAGTTAACAGAGTTTAGCACAGCAAACCACAAGGGATCAACAGTCCCCAAAAAAGAAACTGCAACACCCACCGGGGTCTCCGCGACGGCGCACACGAACCCATCCTGACCCTCAGACATGGTCAGGATCCGGCCCGCTGCCACGAGACGACCGAGGGGGTAACACTGGGACAGAGCGGCCACCTGCACCTGCAACCAACACAGTCCAGGTAGGCATGAGCAACAGCTCAGCAGGGTCCTACTCTACAACTCCCACACACACAAGGGTAAAGCAACCGGACACACTCTGATGCCAAATACCGAGGCTTGCCAAGGATCCCACAATCCCATCAATAACCCGAAGGGTTCCTGTCCTAGGTGCGTATCTCCGATAACGCCACTGCTCAGGGGTGGGCAACTCCGACATTCCCTGACACAGGGTGGACACGACGCAACCAGTAGGACCCCCTTCTCCAAGCGGGATCTCCGCACTTGGCGGAACAACCGAAGTTAAGACTACCATCACTCGGTACTCTAAGCAGCAGAGTCAACACCCACCCAACCTATCCTAGCATGTCTAATGCACAGGAAAAAGGGCAGGATAAGTATGATAAAGCTGTAAACAAACAACACAGCAAGGGCACACCTTCGGCCCATTTATACTAAACACTCCCGAGGGTCATGACTCCCTCGGTTCACCACAAAGCGGTAAGGGCATACCGTCAGCCCATTTATTCTACACACCCGAGAGGCATCACCCTCCCAGTTCAACCACAAAGCGATGAGCATTCATACATAATTCATTACAGGATAAACCCCGAGGGTAAAACCGTAAAAAGTCACTTGCATGCGAAGCCCCGCGGGCAAAACCCTTGAAAACCCTCTCTGCTACTGAAGGATCGATCCTCACCACGGGAAGGATCGATCATCCAAGCAACAGTGAGCTTCCCTCGCTGTCGAGCCAAAGAAGATCGATCATTCCTCCCAGGGAGATCGATCTCTTTGGTGACAGAGGGCACCCTTCCAGTCGCACCAGGGAAGGTCGATCCTTCCTCCCAGGAAGATCGATCATTCTCGGGACGAAGGGCAACCAACCATGCTTACCCAGGCCCCATGATCGATCTCCTCCCATAAGAAGATCGATCATGTGATGGGCACTGCGAGCCAACACCAGAGGACCGATCCTTCTTCCCAGAAGGATCGATCACCCAAAGATGGGTTCCGGCGTGCTTCCGGCCGGAGAACCCCCGGAAAACACAACCAAACCCCACCAAACTTGGTGGGTTGGTAGATCTGAGTACAACGAGGCTACTCAAGGCCTCAAAACCGGGAAAGAACAACTCCACAAGGAGATCTAAGCAAAACAAAACCCGGATACAAAACCCTCAAACAGCCGGAGTTTAGAAGAAGACCCTACCTCCTCAGAGCAGCCACGATCCACGAAGACTAGCCACGGATCTTCCTCGCCTCGCCACGAACCCAACGAGCCTTCAAGCTCCAGGAGAGGTGGTCGGAGGAGGAAGAACGGAGGAGAGAAAGGAGCGGTCGGAACAGGGGAAGAAGCAGAGCATTCGCGGGAAAGAAGAAGAAGAGGGGAAGGAAGGAGGGGGAGGGGAAGGGGGTAAGGCCGGGGAAAGCCGGAGAAACCGCGGGAAAGGCAAAGGAGGGGAGCAAAAGTCTCCCCTCCCCTGACAGGGGAAGCGACGGCCACCGCGGTGGCCGTCCTTCGAAAGCCACCGACAAAGACTTCCAGGCACACGTAGGATCGATCATCCTTGCATGCATGATCGATCCTGCTAGCAACAGGATCGATCTTCACCCCAAGGTGATCGATCTTCTGTGCCCTGAAAGGCAAACTTGGGCAGGGACCCAGGCCCAAGCCCAGAACCCCCAACCTCGGGTCCACCTAACCTTTTTAAACAAACACAAGTATCAAACAAGGTCTGTGTGTGCTCAACCAGTGTGAAACGACCGCCAAGGCGCAATTTCCCAAATTGCCCTTGGGGTAAACAACAAGCCGAAGGGATGGAGGGACGGGTCCTCACACTGACACCCACTCTGAGGGAAGTACGCTTCGAGAAAAGATGAACAGAACGTGTCCCACGAGGGGTCACTCCCGCTCCCAACGGCCAAGATATCACTCCACCAGTCCAAAGCGTCCCCGTCGAGCTGGAACGCCGCCAGTCTGACCCGAACCCGGTCATCCTGGATGAACAAAGCGTCGAGGACACGACTGACTCCTCTCAGTCAGTCGTCCGCTACTACCGGATCACCCTCAGTGCCATTGAACTTGGGTGGGTTCAGCTCTTGGAAAGTGATCACCGCTGCCGTCACAGCACGTTCGATAAGTGGCGGAAGAACCCTCTCGGTGAAAAGAGAGGTGTTTCCCCCCACCGCGAACTCAACACTCATCTCTGGTGTCGGTGCAGAGTCTCGGGGTAAAGCTGCCGCGGCTACTGGAGCCTGTCTGGCAATGGGCTGCTCACGCGACCGGCCACGACTCACAACGAAACGACGTACCCGACTCCTCGGCATCTCCACACCCACCAGAAACAACAAGTATCCACTTGTCAGAAACCGCAAAACACCTAGTACAGACAGAAAGCGAAAAAGCACAACACAACAAAAGGAGCATGCACGGATGTTCTAGACATAGAACTAACCCATCCCACGCTCAATCTCAACCGAAACATGATCCTAACCCTGGGATCTACAACCTATGCTCTGATACCAAAATATCGCGCCCCGACCCGTGAAAGCCCAACCGGGCCGGGCCACACGAACCGGAGCCTAACAAGATGTGAAAATTATTGGCGAGGGTTCCCTCTAAACTATTTATCTCCCTAACAAATCATCACAAACACCCTCAAATTAAAACACATAATTGAACAACATCAAACCCAAGATTACAAAACCCAAGTGAATTTAATATCCATATCCTCGGAGAGGGGAAGATTCAAATGTAACATTTATACAAACACTCCCGTAGGAGACTAACTAACACAGGGTTCAAAAGCAGTAAAAGATCGCTACCTCTCAGACTCTGCCTGGCGCCGCCATACCGCCGACCAACTGCCCGGTAGGGGCCACCAAAGAGGAGCTAGCGCCTGCATCTGCAAAACACAGCCCGGGTAGGAGTGAACATAAAGCTCAGTAGGGTTCTATACTTCGACACATAGAAGGAAGAGGGAAACGCAACAGTGTCGCCCTCAAGTAAGACATGGATGTATAAAGGGGTCCCATAACCCCACCGCGTGTCTCTGAGGCCCACGATCATGGTCTCCCAGAAGAACTGGTCACATGTCAGGTCACACTCAGTAAGCAGGACTAACACTACTGGCTCACAAGCAGGGAACGACACTGCAGGCGGGAAATGGCACCGCTGAGTAGTCAACCTGTCACGCCCCGACCCAGAAAACCCATCCAGATCGGGGAGTGAGCAACCTAAACCTGTGGAATCATCAATGGGTCCAAAAATTTTGACAGAGTCTCCTCTATAATTCTTACACAAGGAACCTGTACAAATACTATATTCCACGATAATTTAAATACTTGATCATGAGGGAAGAAATTTAGATTCACAACTACTATCGTTATTACAACCCAATTTAAACATTTAAATAAACATCATTCCACATTAACATCAAATTTAAAGTTATACAATTGTCCTCAAATACGAATCAATAGTCTCCAAGATTTAACTACATCAAATAAATATAAAATACTAAATAGAAGCCCTCAATCTGCCAACAACCTCAAAGTCTACCCGAAGTAGAAACGCATCCAAGAACTGCCTGAGACTACTTAAGAGGAAGGAACGACGCCTGCACCTGCAAAATGCAGCCTGGGTGGGGTGAACATAAAGCTCAGTAGGGTTCTACTCTACGACACTCTCAAGGAAAAGGTAGACTGCAACTGTATTATCTTTCATCCCAAGTCTAAGGTACCACTGGAGGCATCAGATCTCATCGACCCAGGGTCGGTGCATCGCCGCTGCACTCACCGCCGGAGCTCTCGCCGTACACTACCCCTTGTACGGGGACATACGTCATGGACATCGACATCCACACTTAGGCCCTTAAGACAAAGAGACAATATGACCTCTATTCCTCAACAACATAATTCAAAAGAGTATATCTAGGTTGTAACCTCGATAAACACCAGATCATAACCACACAATCTCGCCCTAGTCCTCCTGTCACATCCCGACTTAGAAAACCCATCCGAGCCGAGGCGTGAGGGGAAACCTACACCATTCATCTCCAAGTGGCGCGATACAATGCGAAATTATAGATAAACTTAAACAAATTTATAATCCAGAGGTAAACATATATTCAATTTACATAACATCAGTTGTACTATTCAACATTTGATACAAAATTCTCCAAGGAAAGATAATAATACAATAATCCAAAAGAATCCTCGAACATGTTTACAATTTACAAACTGCCAAGTACAACAATCGATCCTCCAGCAACCTCAAGCACCTCTGGATGTAATCGCGCCGCCAAAAGCTGATCCCGCTGGCTCTACTGAAGAAGAACTGGCACCTGCACCTGCAAACGCAGCCTGGGTAGGAGTGAGCGATAAGCTCAGTAGGGTTCTACTCTACGGCACACTGAAGGGAGGAAAACAACAACAAGTGTCGTTTCTCCGCCTAAGTCTAAAGGATGCCACGGGTCCCATAACCCTATCGATGTCCCAAGGGCTCCTGTCATGAAACCTCTCTCCTGAACATGTTAGCAGGAGGCCATGAAACAGTAACAAACAGGATCACCCTTACCCAAGCTGGAACACCATGCCTTGGGGAACCACATCGGGAACGCATCGATAACCATCCTTAGCACTTGGCCTTGGAGAACCGACACGACCTTTAAACCTCAAACATTGATCAGAGCCAACTATCGCCAATCCTCAATACCAAGAGATTCAGATTATACAATCACACCCTAATCCTGACTACCCAGCCGTGGTCCTAATGGCTAGATCCGAGCTATCCGAGAGCCTCGGATCGGCGATCAACCCATCGCCCGCCTAACCTCAGATGCCTCTAATGCAATCAAGATGAATGCAATGCTCAGGCACAGATAACAAGATATAGGCATGCAACAAGATGTCATTAATCATACAGGGCTAGGCATAGCCTACAGCCAGCCAAAGGGCAAGCATAGCAAAGGCCTCAAATACAGATAATCTATGCTAACCAAACAAATATACTGAACCAAGCATTGAACACAGATATACAATAGTCTTCAGTGCTCTCTTGCACCTGACAGACTAAGGTTCCACAGTTACCCCGCAGGTAACTGGCCACATTTATACAATATCCCTCGGCACTCGCCGACAACAGGCTAAGGTTCCACAATTCCTTATTAACTAGCACTCATAGCTAGCTAATGGTTAAGCAACCCAATATGGCATTTAACTACTTATCAAACACGTATTAAATGCGATCAAAACCATAGATTCGTCCAAAAAGAAAAATACTCGAATCGATCCTCAAACCCGATAGAAATCCTTTTAAAACTCTACAAAATTCACTTGCAAACCTCCCAACATGTTTAAAGATCAATCACGATTGAAAGCCATTCAAGAAAGACCAGAAAACCATGTTCAAGGGCCCACGGTCGATATGACGGTCGATCCGACAGTCGACCGTGAGGCCACGGTCGATGCCACGGTCGACCATGAGGCCAGCACGAAGAAAACCAAAGGGCGACGGTCGATCCACTCATCGACCCTGGGAAGCCCAAAACCAAACAGCGCTTGACGGTCGATGCGACGGTCGACCGTCAGGTAAAATCGGAAAAGCGAAGATTCCGCGGTCGATCCATGCATCGATCCTGGGAGGCAAAAATCCCGACAGAGCCCGACGGTCGATGCAACGGTCGATCCGACGGTCGACCGTCAGGCCCAGAAAGAGCAAATCAATACTCGACGGTTGATGCACCGATTGACCGTCGAGCCCCGAAAGAGCGTATCAACTCTTGACGGTCGATGCACCGATCAACCGTCGAGCCTTAGGCACAGTTCACCAGAACAGTGCCGGAAATCTAATTTCTTGGATTTCAAGGATCAAATCAAGTTGGAAAACAATGAGATTTTGCAAGCAAGTGTAATTCTCGATGGGGAATCCAATGGTATACAAAAATCACATTTTTGACGGTTAAATCTCCTATCTAGGTTCAAATGGATGAAAACCGACGAAACGGCGATAATACGGAAATCAACCGTTAGAATACGGAAATCGCGAGTTAGGAATACTTCAAACCATCTATAACACATGCACAATGAACTACACAACATTCTAGCAAGTATTCATACAGCGAAAAGGCATTAAACCTATCCTAGGAGAACCCGATCCTAAGATCGAGGTAGAAACACCTACTTGAAAAGATAGGGCAGCTCCTCCACGCATTCCCCAAGTCCGATCGCCGGAAGCCGCTCCTCGAAATCCACACTCCGATGCCCTAGCACCCAGCCGCAGGAGAGAGAGAGAAGAGAGAACGGCTGGAGAGAAGAAGGAAAGAAAAGAAAGAAGAAAGAAGGAGTTTAAATAGAAAGCTGAAATCCATCACAGCCGTCCGATTCGATCTCTCCCGATCGAGCTCCGATCTTCCGATCGGACGCACCCTAAAGGTTCTAATCAAACACATACATCAATCAAAGGCCATGTGTGCAACGCGAGTGTGAAACTGACCACCGTGGAGCATATTTACCAAAATGCCACTGGGGTCAAAAGCAGCGATGCGATCAACCGATCGCATCCCAAGGCCAACCGGGCCAAACCACAAACTCAGACCCTCGACCTAACGCTGTCGGACCAGGTTGGAGGTACGGGTCCTCACACCTCCTACCTATACCTCGGTCCTAGAGCTAGATCCGAGCTACCCGAGCCCTCGGATCGGCGATCGAGCCCATCGCCCGCACCTAGCCTTAATGCTTCTAATGCATACAACATACATGAGCCTATTCAAGCAACTACGCCTAGGTGTCTCTACATGTCAATTCATCAATCACATGTCCACAAGATATAGCATAGCTATAGGATAGATTTAGCATTTAAGAATAGACAGAAGCCAAGCATAGCATTCACATATCCCAATCATACATAATCTCATTCAACACATACAAAAAGGCACACCTTCGGCCCAATCAGATCCAGACATTCCCACAAATAAAATAGGAACGGGCACACCGCCGGCCCTAGTCTTAAGGATGATACAATAATACCCAACTGATACAATTGACATGAACAGGGTACGAAGTGATTGGTGAGAAACAGCGACACTAATAGATAGTAATTAATAGTCTGTACAAGGGCAAACATGAAGTTTAGCATCTAGTTAAATCAAGGGTTATTTCTCAGCCAAACAGTAACCCAGCTATGCATAAGAAGATTAAGATTCAATCAAATTTGGCGGAACAGTTAGTAGGCATAAGTCAGAAGTGTGATCAGTCCAACAGCCGTGAACAAGGACATGATACAGAATAAACAACTTGGAAGCATAATAGATCAGGCCGGATTGGTGATTTCAGTTAGCAGCTCTAATAAGGTAAACCCAGCTACCATACTAGTTTACACTACAGGAGAAGATGAACTCAACTGAGAATCGGCCATGGTTAGGAAATTCTAAACCCAATTCAACCAAAGACACTACTGCAATATCAGCCACCTAAACCATTACAGCAGCTACTAGAGCCTAGAGAAGAGCTAGAGGAAGATCACAGTCAACCGCGAATCTAGAACATGGGAAGAAAGAGGGTATCCAGCCGGAGTACATGCCGGAGCTAAAACCAGGGGGTCCAGAGAGAAATCAGGGAACAGTTTGGAGGGATCTCAAGCAACCGGCGGTCAAGAACAGGGGAGGAGAAACAAAGGAGAAACAGAGGAATTGAATACCGGGAGAGAGGGAGAGCACTACAGTAACAGAGAAGAAGAGACCACAAGCTACAAACCACAACCGCCAAACCTAGCAAGAGGAAGGAGAAGGAAAACAAGGCCGGAACAGAGGAACCCATTTCATAACATTGAACTCCAACTATCTCCAACAATCCAAACCAAACCCATAAAACTCTATGGAAATCGATAGGGGAGTTGGAAGAGGATCTCAAACATCCGACAGATCAAGAGTAAGGAACAAAAGAGGAAGCTTAGAGATAGAGATCTCTTCGAAATCCAACAAACTAGAAAAGAGGACTCAAATCTCAACAAAACAACCACTAACTCTGATTTGATCAACAGCAAGGCAGGGGAAGAAGAAAGAGATCTACAGAGAAGTCACGGAAGTAACAGAGCATCAATCAACCTAAGCTAGCATGATTCCAATCAAGCCCTAGAGGCCTAACCAAAGGTTAGGGTAGGAATCCCTACCAATGGGCGTCGAGATCGCGTCCTTCCTCTTCGTCTCCGGCCGTGGCAGTCGTCGCCGCCTCCAAGATCTCCGTCGACACTGCCTCCAAGCTCTCCGTCGACGCCGCCTCCAAGCTCTATGTCGTCGCCAAGATCTCCTTTCTTCGGTCAAGTTGCCGCCGTCTCTTCTCCCAAGCCGTCGCGATCTCTTCCCCTCCTCAGCCCTCGCGTCGTGACCCAGGCCAAGTCTCGCGGAAGGGAGTGAATAGTAGGGTTAGGACATAAGTAAATGGGTTACTTAAGTCCACGGCCGTTCGATCATCAACAAGTTGATCACATCCGTTCAGATCTAGATCTACTTGATCAAACTCCGATCTTCAGATCCAGAGCACTCCTATGGGTCTACTCAAGCACATACATCATTATAAGGCCATGTGTGCGATACACGCGTGTGAACCCGACCCACAGGGCGCAATTTACCAAAATTCCCCCTGGGGTTGCAAAGAGGCAATGCGGGTACAAGCCAAGAAAGGATCGGCCCTCGACCGACGTGGTCGAGCCGGGTCGGCGGATCGGGTCCTCGCACAACCTCTCTACTCAAGGGTCAACACAGTGTGACACCGGCTACACCTCAGCATCCGACTCGAGGCCGACACGACCTCTACAATCATCAAGCATTAGGTGTACCAGTCATCTAGGCCTATCATCAAATTCGACTGGACACCACAATTTAAATCGGGTCCAAACTACCCGACCCCGGTCCTAGGGCTAAATCCGAGCTTCCAGCCTCGGGACGGCGACCCACAGATCACCCACGCCATAACCTTATGCATCTAATGCACAGTCATATGCATGCTTTGATCATGCGCAAGTAAGAAGTAGGCATGCAACAATATGCTAATATTAAACAAAGTCTGGACTCGGCACGCTGCCGCCCCGGGGTGATGAACATGTAATTAAGCCAAGGAACTGCTGCAGCGGTAACACCACTAACTGCCAACCAATTCGCAGAGAAAACCCACAACGGGAAGCAACCCCGACAAAAGATCCACTGATAATAGCATGAATGATTCCTAATATCATTGGCTATCCATCATGAAGGAAATTCGAGCAAAGAACCATGAAAAAACACTATTCAAGCCTGGCGGTCGATCAACGGATCGACCTTAGAAGAGTTAAGGTTGACGATCGATCAATGGATCGACCGTGACGGGTTATTTTACTGATTTTCAAGCTCACAGTCGACCGTGGAGACCACGACGGTCGACCGTGGAGTCTGGCGGTTGATCCACGGATCAACCGCGGCATGATTCATGAAAAACTCTGCTCTGGCACAGCTTGGAATAAAAATCACCAAAAAGCATACAAAAACTCTGCTCTGTAGAATTTCTGGTAGTTTATTTCCAAACAGTCGACGAAGCAGTCTTTTTGCAGAATTTAGTGATTTTGGCCGAATTTCTTGTATTTCTTCTCAAATCCTACTTAAACCTAAAATCAAACAATAGGATATCAAATACACTTATTCTCGGTCTAACAAAGGTAATTTAAGGGTTTAATTATGAATAATTAGTGATTTATCAGCTACCATGAAGATAGTTTTGGATGATGACCTGAAGGCATCTCTCCTGCTGAATTCTTTGCCCGAATCTTGGGAGAGCTTGGTATTCTCACTCAGCAATTCAGCACCTGATGGAGCAATGTTTCTGACCCAATTTACAGGCTATCTGTTGAATGAAGAGACCAGAAGGCTGCTGGAGCAATTTCAGAGTCTACGGTGGCAGTGAACCATGGTACGTAGAAGAAGGAAAGGTCACCTGCTACTAATGTGGCAAAGTAGGCCACGACAAGAAGCAGTGTAAGAAGTACTAGCAGGACGTCAGAGACGGCAAGGTTGGTGATGGTGAAGACGATGACACCACGATCATCATGATAGACACTGATATCTGGTGATAGGGGAGCATCCATGCTAGTGCCCCGAGGAGGAATATCTTGTCGGTTAGAGCGACCAAGGATATCTAAGTCACAAGCCCGGGATGTACTGTGACTTGAATGCTATGAAATCAAAGCAACCGAGAAGATCGGGAGTTGACGGCATCCAAGTTTCGATGGACGACTCTCGATGGAGTTCCGATCCCGATGGGAGTTTCGAGCTTCGATGGAATTTCTGAGATGGATGGCAGTATTCGACTTCGATAGCGACATGATAGATGCTAGCTAACGGCGCTGGAGGTGTTATGACGGCGATGCAACCCGAATTTAATGTTGTATATCAGTTCAATGTAGTATTCCGAGCTTGATGGACTATACTAGTTTATCGGCTTATCTTCATATGTCGGAAGGGGAGTTGTTGGGATTTTTCCATCCATGAGGATCAATGGCGGCGACAAGTGAAGAAGAAGAAATCAAGTTGGGATTGATACGGATAGGTTTGGGATCGATCCCGCTCATAAAAGAGAGAAAACTTTTCTCTGGAAGAATTTGGGATCGATCCCAAGTCGACGCAATGAGAAAACAATTTTTATTCAAGCGAACGATCTGCATAAATCCTTGGGTCGGGTTTAATTAGACTTGATGGATTAGAGGCTATAAAAGGGGATGTAAATTAAGGTTTTCGTGCTTGTAACGTCTTGGGTTTGGTGAGAGTCCAAGAAAGTCGTGAGATATTTCTTGAGAGCCTGGATGGACGTTTATCCTCTCTAACAAACCGTTGTAACCCTTGTATTCCTCCTCTATAGTGCATTATTCTTCCTCCGATGTCCGTGGTTTTTTTTCCAATTGTTATTAGGAGGTTTTCCATGTAAATCCTTATCTCTATATATCTATTTTTTTGTGGTTTGATTGTCTCTTCCGCTGTGATATACCATTGTATCTTGTGAGTCCACGGTATCATCGGAGCCCTCAGATCCCCAACAGTACAACATCCATACCTCACTCAAAGTTACAAGTCGATATGCATTTTTGTTTGTTGTTGGCGCAGGGTAAATGTGAGATCTCTCATCGGGAGAGACAACCGACTTCTCTATGGGAGAGACAACCAGATTTCTCAAAAAGGAGAAAACAACCTGAATTTTACTAATCAAAAGTTGTCCATAACAAACTCAAAAACCTTCTTTTATATGTTAAGAAGAGACCAACTCACACATGGGCTCAAACATGACTTAACTCAACCCTAATAATTAAACCTGAAATTAAGGAGAATAAAACCCGACTAGAAATAGAAAACCTGCTAAAAATAGAAAGACCGATAACCTGCCTAAAAAGGAAAGTTTTACAAAAAAATGGATTTTTAGGGCATAAGGAAAAGGAATCTGATGATTTGAAGGCCCAGGTCATGGGGATATCTTTGATCTCTGATGTATCTCATCGGGCTCGTCGAGCCGGTCGAAACGGCTGGTCACACGTCCCGATCGGACATCGAGGTCGAAAGTTATGCTCATCCGATGGTCACAGTCGTAAGGAGATCTTAGTCGGATGGATGGAGTCCAAACGTGACCAAATCGCCTAGGAAACCTCTCCGGGTCGGCCTCAGTCAGGTCTGGATCTGGACTTGGTCCTGCATCAGTTGTGTAGATGATGCTTATGAGGACTTATTTTACATGATTGAAGGTTGGAGGTGAAGTTTGGAACCCGGGCAAAGAGACCATGCCGGACGGACATTCGTCCATTATTGCTCCGGAAGTGTACAACACACAGACCTTGAAGACGATACAATGTAAATATTTATGACATTTGCTGGTTGTCCTAATATTAGGCTCATCTTTATGGTGTAACACACGTTTAAAATCAAATTCGGAAAATAGATTTTTGATTTTTTTTGTCTAATTGAGTCAAAAGCTGGGCACATGACAACGGGCTTACTGCCAAATCACCGCTCCCCCACAATTTCTTGCTTCCAAATCCTCGAGACCAAGCTCCCCGCGGTATCTTATGATATCTGAGCCAACTCTAAGGGGGTGTTTGGATGATAGAAGCGTTGGAACGTAGTGCATGGTTTCATTTGGAATCACTACTTTTATTCGAATTGAACGGACGTGCCGGATCCAATTTTATAAACCCATACATCAGTTATGGAAGAATAAATATTTATGTACATGGTCACGTAGCATGTACATTACACATCTTCACGTAGCATGTACATTGCACATGTTAGATACCGATTGATTGATCTATTCCATTGATATTTCCATCGATATTGTTTTCTTGATGGATTATATCAACCAATCGATATCTTACTACCGATTTGATCATTGGTACATTTAATTGGTAGGTATATACCGATTGATTGTTCTAGTCCATCGATATTGTTCTACCGATAGATTAAATCAATCAATCAATATCTTAGTACCGATTCGAGAACATGTGTAATATACATACTCCGACTCATGTAGACAAATTACAACTTATTATGAAATCATACTCAAACCATTTCAAAAGATTAAAAAAATAAATATGTTACTAACGGGCGGAACGACCAAAGCGGGTTGTTCCGTCCCTCTGTTGCATCCAAACGCCCACACTTCTGGCGGCTATTTTTCCATCAAACACAGACACGCGTATAAGTACATGGTAAACCAAAATCTGGAATAACAAACGAGTTTACAATAGAATATAGACAGAACAAAACACCAGCACAGCTATGTAGCCATACATCTTCCTCCAAACTTATTACAACACCATGATAACAAACCAACCGGATGAAGGAATCCATCTATGGATACCCATGAAGGATCAACATCCTCACTTCGCACTTGGAACTAAAATAAAAGCAAACAAGAAGATCAACATCAATACTTGTAGTCCTTCACATGGAGGCTCTCAGAGACACCCTCTCCTACTGCAGCATCTCCCTTGTACGTCCCCAGCGTCGCCTCCGAGTTCGCCTTGCACCTCGCTAAGAAGGCGGCCCTCGCCTTCTCGACATTCTCCTTCTTTCCGGCCCACGTCTTCAGCGTGCTCTGCTGCAATGCTCGCCCAAACGAGAACGATAGCGACCATGGCTTCTTCTCCCCATTCATTTTGTTCATGGCATTCAGGTTCACCGTGGCCTCCTCCTCGCTCTGCCCTCCGGAGAGGAACACTATGGCCGGCACCGCCGGTGGGACAGTCCTCTGCAGCACCCGGACAGTGTGCTCAGCAATCACCTCCGGCGCGACTTTTTCCGAATCTGAACCAGGAGTCACCATGTTTGGCTTTAACAGAGTTCCCTCCAAGAGTACATGGTGGTCGTTGAGTGCTTTGTAGCATGCAGCAAGGACTCTTTCAGTCACTTCTGCGCACTTGTTGATGTCATGAGACCCGTCGACGAGAATCTCCGGCTCGACAATAGGAACCAGCCCATTCTCTTGGCAGATGATGGCGTATCGCGCCAGGCCATCGGCATTCAGGTTGATTGCAAGCTGCGAGGGCTCGTCGTCTCCGATCTTGAGCACGGCACGCCACTTAGCGAAGCGTGCTCCGGCGTCGTAGTACTTTTGGCAGCGCTTGGCGAGGTCATCATGGCCTTGAGTGGTGGTTTCTCCATCGGTGCCGGCGAGCTCGATGGTGCCCTTGTCTACCTTGATGCCCGGTAGGACACCGCCTTCTTTGAGAACTTCGACGAAGGGATTGCCATCGGCGGTCTTCTGGTAGAGGGTCTCTTCGAAGAGGATGACACCGCTGATGTACTGGAGTGCGCCGGGGGTGCAGAAGAGGAGCTCACGGAGATCCCGGCGATTCTCCTCCACATTTTCTACGTTGATGCTGGCGAGGCGCTTGCCGATGGTGCCGGTGGACTCATCGGCTGCCAGGATCCCCTTGCCGGGGGTGCCTATGTAAGTGGCATTGGCAATGAGCTCATCTGCAAAAAAAAACCTTGGTTAGGATTTAGTTAAAACATTTGGGCATATTTCTCCTAGCTATATCATCAGGAGTCTGAACAACATAAGCAAATTAAGATGATGTATCACCAAAGCTGGATTACCATATAAGATGGAACCCAAATCTCAAAAGACCACAACACATTAGGGAAACAAAGAAAACCTTTCGTTAATCTATGATCACAAAAAGAAGGATGACCTTTAAGATTCTTACCATGATATTTGCCACAGTATGCAGACATCCTTGCAGCAGCAGCAAAAGCTTGTTTCTCTTCTTCTCTTACAGAAACAAAGATACGATAGCGCTTATAATCCTATAGGGAAAGGAGGATGGTTTTGTATATATAGAGGATGGAGGGAGGAGGTCTATCATCACCAGGAATCCCGGGTTTAGATGAGGCATTGGTGGTGTCTTTGAACGGTTTTGGAGGAACATGTGGATGGTTATTAATCCCTAATTTTCTTCTTGTTAAATTTTTCTATGGCTCAACTCTAACCATCTAGTCATTCAGATCTCAATAGCAATTTTAAAAAGAAGAGGAGAACCCCAAAACAAAGACTTCCTCTACTAATTATAATGCACAATTGAGAGTTCATTCTTTCAATCTTGTGATGTAACGGCTAATATTTTTAATTTACATATGAATAAAAGAGTACTGTGTTATATATCCTGGAGCTGTTCGAATTTAATATAGAATACGTAACATATTTTACTAATGGAGCCACCTGCCAGTGTGATCACCTAGCAACTGAGACGAAGAGAAAGGGCAGGGTCAAAGTGGCTGCTGGCAAGGAGGGCTGGACTCATCTACCTAAACTAGCTTCTGCAGCTAGGAGGCACCGTGGAACATGATTCGGGGGGCCTCCGATGATGCGGTGTGGGCACCGAGCCGTTGGATCTTGATGGGGTCTCGAGCGGATTAATGAGGAAATGATGGGTACCACATCCGACTGGATGCAGACGGAAACTTGACCGTTTGGTAGGAATCACATGCAACTTCAACACCTACATCTCCTCCGTCTAGACCAACTTCTACACCCCCAGTGTCGGCGGCCTTGAGGCGATCTACCCGCTCCCCCGTCCCCTCCAAATCCCCAACGATCCCCAGCCCCGTCACTCATCTCGCCTCGAGGCCGTCGGCACCGGCGGTGTAGAAGTTGGTCTGGATGGAGGACCTTGCCACTGCCAAGGAACTCGAAGCCGATCTCACCTTGAGACAGTCACCTTCGAGGGAACCCAGGGAGGAGAGGTAGGATTCGAGGGAGCGGGTGGATCGTTGGGGATTCGGAGGGGACGGGGGAACGGGTGGATCGCCTCGAGGCCGCTGGCACTGGCAGTATAGAAGTTGGTCTAGACGGAGGAGAGGTAGGTGTTGAAGTTGCATGTGGTCCGTACCAAACGGCCGAGTTTCTGTCTGCATCCCGTCGGATGTGGTCCCCGTCATTTCCTCATTAATCCTGTCGCGCCCCGACAAAGCCCAATCGGGTAGAACGACCCGAATCGCAACCTAACGAAACGCGGAAAATTTGGCGAGTATTCCCTCTAACTTATTGATCTCCTTAACAATTCATCAAAATCACCCTTAAATTAAACAATGATAATTTAAGTAAATCTCGAACCCAAGATTACAATCCCAAAAGTGTTTAATATACATATTCTCGGAGAGGGAAAGATCAAGTACAACATATAACACTCCCGTAGAAGACTAACTAATAAAGGGTTTAAAACAAGTAAAAGATCACCACCTCTCAGACTCCGCCTGGTGCCGCCGCACCGCCGACCAACTACCCAGTAGGGGGCCACCGAAAAGGAGCTGGCACCTGCAAAACGCAACCCGGGTAGGAGTGAGCAACTAAGCTCAGCAGGGAAACTACACAATGACACACAAAAGGAAGAGGGAAACGCAACAGTGTCGCCCTCAAGTAAGACCTGGATGTATACAGAGGTCCCATGACCCCACCGCGTGTCCTTGAGGTCCACGGCCATGGTCTTCCAGAAGAACTGGTCACATGATGGGTCACCCTCAGTAAACAGGAAACAACATTGCTGGCTCACAAGCAAGGAAACGACACTGCAAGCGGGAAATGACACCACTGAGTAGGCAACCCCTCTACTCAAGAGTCAACACAGTGGGACACCGGCTACACCTCAGCATCCTACTCGAGGCCGACAGGACCTCTACAATCACCAAGAAACAGGTGTACCAGTCATCTAGGCCTATCGTCGAGTTTGACTGTACACCACAATTCAAACCGGGTCCAAACTACCCAACCCCGATCCTAGGGCTAAATCCGAGCTTCCAGCCTCTGGACGGCGACCCACAGATCGCTCACGCCCTAGCCATGCAACTAATGCACAACAGAGATGTATGCGATGAACATACGCATATAAGAAGTTTAGCATGCAGCAAGATGTGATGATAGCATAACAAGGTCCGGGCTTGACACTCAGCCGGCCCGGGGTGGTGAACATGTATTTAAGGTCTGGAACTGCCGCAGTGCTACACCATCAACTGCCAGCCAGTTCACCAACAACCTGCATCGGGAAGCAACCCTGCAACCAACAGAGACAAATCACACATGTAAAAGCCCTCGGCGCACGCCAACATGCAAGGCTATGGAAAGCAATAGGGCTACTCGCCCACTTATTCTAAACATCCCAGGAGTCATCACTCTCCCGATTCACCACTGCCCCTAATATGGGGCTAGCATGCTTAAGAATATGTACAAGGTATAAAGTTGTAAGAAATCTGTACATATAAAGCCCCGCGCGTAAAACCAATGAAAACTCCTCTTTGCCACCAAAGGATCGATCTTTTCCTAAGGAAAGATCGATCTTCCAAGTAACATAGAGCCTTCCCTTCCTGTTGAGTCAAAAAAGATCGATCTTTCCTCCCAAGAAGATTGATCATCCTCGCGATAGAGGGCACCCTCTTGCCGCGCCAAGGAAGATCGATCCTTCCTCCCAGGAAGATCGATCCTCCTCGCATCAAGGGCGATCCCATGCTACCCAAGGCACAAAGATCGATCATCCTCGCCAGATGATCGATCATACTCGGGTCGAGAAAGATCGATCTTGTTGGGTTCTCCGGCGAACCTCCGGCGAGAAATACCATCGAAAAACTCCACCACATCCCACAAAACCTTGGGATCTGGTAGTATGAAGGACCATGAGTCGAAAACCGGTGGAAATACTACAAACTAACAAGCATGCATCAAGATCTAAGCAAATGAAGATCATAATCAACTCAAAACTCAGAAAACCGAAAAACAAACGTAGGTAGGATCCCTACCTAACCTAGAGCAGCTTCAATCCCAGCTGTAAGGCCTTGGATCATCCAAAATCTCTTCAAAATTCGGCAGCTCTGAGCTCAAGAACACGGATTTTAAAAGGGATTCAGGGAAGAGGATTACGTCCGTTTTATAAACAAACGAACCGACCTATGAATGATCGATATTTCCCTAAAAAAAGATCGATCCTTCATGACGATCGCGCCTTGACTTTCTGGCATTAAAAATCGATCTTCTAGCAAGGAAAGATCGATCCTTTAAGTGCAGGTAGCTAGACTCAGGCTAAAACTCAAGCCCAAGCCCGGATCTTTCGATCCCGGGTCCACCTAACCTTTCTAAACAAACACTAATACAAACATGGTCAGTGTGTGCACACGCTGGTGTGAAATAAACCAACAAAGCGTAATTTACCAAATTGCCCTTGCGGTTTACAACAAGCCACAAGGGTAGAGGGGCAGGTCCTCACAAATCTGCTCGAAACCCCCGGATCAGGATCCAATGGCTTCGTGTGTGCATCGGTTGATTAACCAATGCATATTGCATCGGAGGCCCCCCAAATCCTGAGAGTTAGGTGTTGAAGTTGCATGTGGTCCCTACCAAATGGCGGAATTTTCGTCTGTTTCCCGTCGGATGTGGTCCCTACCATTTCCTCATTAATCCGCTCGAGACCCCCCCGGATCAAGATCCAATGGCTTCGTGTGTGCATCAGTTGATTAACCGATGCACACTGAATCGGAGGCCCTCGGAATCACTATGGAACATGTAAAGGGAGATTGTTCCATCTTATTTTGTGAGTTACAATGGAGCTCTCTAACTTCGCTTTCCTCGGTGCTATTTTTAATTAAAGATACACATGTTCCCTGAAAAAAATAACAAAAATAGATGCGTCTGGTATAGGCGCATGGTCGCCAGGCACGTGAGGTGTGCCAACCATAGCGAGAATCAAAAGGATGATGGGTTCTTGCGGACCTCAATTAAGAGGACTTTGTTGTTCTAAACCTTAGTCTAAATTATGGTTGCAGCTACTCTTACCATAGATTGATGACTACATATATTCTTAGGTAGATTAATGGCTACTCCTACTCCTATCTAGAATAAGGCTATGCTACTTTTAAATAGAAACAATAATGGCTATCCTACTCCTAGGTAGAAAGAATCGTAAGAATAAAAGAGATTTGATTGATTAGAGTCGTGTCGATTCTCTTCTTCCACAATATATTTATACAACTCTTCAAGAGAATAACTTCTGCCATGATCCCATACTGTTTTCCCCATGACCTCTAACGGTTGCACTCCATATTTCCCCCCATGATCTCATATGGTTGCCATATGACTTCTAGCGGTTGCCCTCCATGATCAGCAATGGTTGAGTCCCACAATGTGCCAATTTTGACCCTCTTCTCTTTCTTTCTTTCTTTTTTACCCTCGAAATCTGCCAATTTTTGGTCATAACACAATGCTCCCCTTTTTCCGTGTGAACTGAAAAATTCGCATGAAAAAATAATGTCATCAAACTCAAGGCCATGTGATGATAAGTCTTTGACATAAGAGTATATTTGAATCTTGATAGGATCGATGTCTTAATCGAGCGATGGAAGTGCTCGAGACTTGGATGTTGTGTATCAAATGATGGCCGTTAGATCTACACCACTTCAAGGCTTGATCTTTTATGAAGTCATGTGATCTAACAGAGGAGGCATGACTCATAGAGGCAGTGAGGTGAGAAAGTGTAATAATAAATAGAGGTGATGGGACCACATGTTGAGCGGTGAAGAGGTAAGAGTAATAATAAGCGGTGAAGTGTTGGCCACGTTTTGAGCGTGAGCTTTGGAGGAGTCGTGGTCCTACCACTGTCGAGCGCAGGCCATGCAAGCCCCCATTCGACCACGTTGGTCGTCCTCTATTTCACATTGTTACCACTCTTCCATTATACACAAGCACACACCTCTCGCATGAAGCTTCACGGGGCGTCGAGGGACTCGACGTGCATGTTCAGGAAGGAGGCATCGAGGGGTTTGGCGTATGTGATCAAGGCAACGGTTCAGAGGGTTTGATAACGAGATCGAGCTATGGCTCGAAGGCCTCGATGGCGTGATCGGGTGGAGGCCCTCGAGGCTGCGTATTAAGCGAAGGATCAACATTGATCCTTAGCCGTTGGGTGAACTTGAAGGCATGATCAAGCGAATCGAACGACAACTAGTCAAATGCATGAACTCGACGGCATTGCTTGACGACCTTCAAATCTTCCTGAACCCCCTACAAGATCTCGAGGAGCACTGGAGGCCTTTTGTGAAGCTCCTAGATAATTGTGGTCATCTCGACGCCGACATCCTCCCAGCCTCATCTGAAGGCGATCGTGACCTCCGCTTGAAGCTTTGAGATGACTGATCCCATGCAACTCGGCGCCGATGTCCTCCCGGCCTCATCCGAAAGCTTTGAGAGATCTTATCCGATGCAACTCAGCGCTGAGATTTTCCTGGCCTCATCCGAAGGCGATCATGACCTCCACACGAAGCTTCAAGATGTTTGATCAGGACTTCAACAAGCTCGGAGGGACTTGAACGGTGCAACCTTGTCCGCCAATTCGGCGGATAGCGGACTAAACTTCCAAGACATGCCTCCTGGGCACACCACCAAGTTACCCTGGCGGTGTTGGTCTCCTGGGATATGACTTTAGGTGATATATCACGACCGAGAGGAGCATCCGAGGGTATGGTGAGCGTGAACGATGGTGAGGAGGATGTTGAAAGGGAGCCATGTGAACATGGCTAGAGTTGCAGAGGATGTTCAAATTGTCTCTACAACCCTTTGGACAGTTTAAACACTCGCCAGCCATCAGATGGCGCATGAGGCGTGATGAAGAATGCCCTTGAGATATGTTAGCATCGATACATCAAGGGCTCGAGAATTAGTTTGTCGGCTGCCCCCGGGATCGAATGAGAACTTTGCCTCATCCGGTCGCTGATCGGAGAGATACCAAGTGTTCCACACCATTGCATCCGCATTTGTCGATTATATCCTGAGGTCGAATGGAAACTTTGTCGCCGCCATCGGGTTCGTGATTGGACCGAGATGCTCCTCGAGGTCGAATGAAACCTTTACTGTGATCATCAAGCCAGCTTTTGGGACAGAGAGGATGTCTTCGTCATTGCCGTTCTTGGTTGACTGCCCCCCGGGGTCGAATAGGCCCTTCGCTGCGATCATCGGGCTAGCCATTGGGATCATGCAAGTACACTTAGAGTCGACATAGTTGTCAATGTTGTCCATGCCGCCCACGTCACCGTTGATGCCCCCATCATCGTCGTTGATAACGCTACTGTTGTCGATGTCACTGCTGTCGTCGACGCTGTTGATACCTGTCACACCCCGACCCGGAAAATCCATCCAAGACGGGGCGTGAGGGTGTGACAACTTGGTATCAGAGTAGGCTGTAGGTCCCAGGGATAGGATTAGGCTTGCGGTTAAGGTTTTGAGCGCGGTTTGGGATAGTTCTAGGAGTAGAGCATCCCTGTGTGCTTGACTGTGCTCATGTGTGTTGTGCTTTTACTTCATTGATTGCTGCTGTGTTTTGTTTCTCACGGGTGGACACTTGTCGTCTCTGTTGAATGTGCAGATGCCAGGGGAACAGGCTAGCTGTCCAGTGTTGGGTCAGGGTACCGCGCGCGATCAGCGCGCTGCCCGACGGGCCTTAGGGTCCAGCGCAGCCGTGCCCCATGTACCTGTACGAGAGGCAGAGCCGAGAGTTGAGGTCGTGGTGGAGGAGGATACTTCGTTCATCGCCGAGGAGGTTTCTCCTCCACTCGACCAGTGTGCTGTTGCGACAGCGGTGGTCGACTTCAAGAGGCTGAACCCTCCTAGGTTCAGCGGTACTGGAGGCGACCCAGCGGTGGCGGACGACTGGCTGAAGGGAGTCAGTCGCGTCCTTGACACTCTTTTCGTCCAGGATGACCGAGTGAGGGTCAGACTTGCCGCGTTCCAGCTCGACGGGGACGCATTGGACTAGTGGCGCTCTTTCCAGGCCGCCAGGGAAGGGAGTGACCCATCGTGGGCCGTGTTTCGTTCTTCGTTTCTCGGCGCGTACTTTCCCCGCAGTGCGCGCTCGGCCCTTGTTCGTGAGTACCAGACCCTTTCTCAGGGTACTCAGTCGGTAGTGCAGTACGCTGCTAGGTTCACGAGACTTGCCAGATTTGCCGGGGCGGTGTCGGCGGACCCTCTTGCCAGAGCTGAGCAGTTTCAGTGGGGGCTTAGGCCCGAGCTCAGGCGGCTGATCGCGGCTCAGCGCGCTAGCACGTACGCAGAGGTGTTGGACAGTGCCTTGGCAGTAGAGGCTCAGTTGCAGGAGCCGGGGCCCAGGGCAGTCCAGTCTGCGTCATCTGCGAGCACCAGTGGCGGAGTGCAGCCACAGAGAGCAGCTCAGGGCAGAGGGGGTTCGTGGAGGAAACAGAGGTACCAGCGACGCCCGCAGCCGTACCAGCGTTACCCACCCCAGCACCAGCAGCAGCCCAGGCAGGGAGGCCAGCCACTTCTTCCAGCTGGGCCTCAGGGGCAGACGTCCGGAGGAGGCCAGAGCCAGCAGCTAGCGCTTGGTCCTCCTGTGTGCTTTGAGTGCCAGCAGACGGGGCACAGTCGCCATTACTGTCCGACTTTGAGGGCACAGGCAGTGCGTGGCAGAGCAGGCGGAGGTTGGCGAGCATCAGGCGCCGGGAGAGGCAGAGGTCGCGGTGGAGGTCGAGGCGGACCCAGAGGGGGAGTGTACGCACTTCCAGACCGCGAGTACCCAGACTTTGCTCAGCCACCTTTTCAGCCTTACCAGTACCAGCCGCCCCAGCAGGCTTTAGCTCTTCCTTCAGCCCCAGTTGACCCTCCTGTCCTCAGAGGTACCTTCCAGCTTTTCAGTTCATTTGTGGATGTTCTGATAGATTCTGGGGCGTCTCATTCCTTTGTAGCTAGCGAGTGTGTGACATCGCTAGGGCTAGAGACTGAGCCACTTGGGGTTCCACTGCACTTAGACACACCCGTCGGCGGAGGGGCTCGTGTTGAGCTGATCTGCCGTTCTTGCGAGTTGGAGGTTGGGGGCCTCCGTGTCTTTCTAGACCTTCGGGTGCTAGACATGGTCGGGTTCGACATGATTCTCGGTATGGATTGGCTGACATCCTACCGAGCCGTCATCGACTGTGGCCGTCGCAGGGTGACTGCTTGGACACCTGACGGCGCTCGTTTTGTTCTGCTGGGGGATCGCCAGTCGGCCGATTCCCTCATGTGTGCTTGTCTTCCCAGGCGCGAGGGCCAGCTGTCAGTCCTACTGGCGCGCCTTTCCTTGTTTGCTGCAGAGGGCAGTCGAGAGAGCAGTTTGCCTGCAGTGGTTTGTGAGTTTGCTGACGTCTTCCCAGACGAGCTACCGGGTCTTCCTCCTTCCAGAGCAGTAGACTTCCAGATAGATCTTGTACCGGGTACCGGGCCGATCTCTTTGTCAGCTTTCAGGATGGCACCGGCAGAGCAGAGGGAGCTGAGGGTCCAGCTGCACGGGTTGCTCAGCAGAGGTTTCATCCGTCCCAGCACGTCACCTTGGGCAGCTCCTGTCTTGTTCGCAAAGAAGAAGGACGGTACGCTTCGTCTTTGCATTGATTACAGGAAGCTAAACCGGGTGACAGTGAAGAACATGTATCCGATGCCGAGGATCGATGACTTGTTCGACCAGCTCCGAGGCTCTTCGGTCTTTTCGAAGATCGATCTCCGTACTGGCTATCACCAGTTGAGGATTCGGGATTGCGACATCCCGAAGACGGCTTTCCGTACGAGGTACGGGTTGTACGAGTTCACGGTGATGCCGTTCGCCTGACGAACGCACCAGCAGCGTTCATGGATCTGATGCAGAGGGTCTTCCGACCGTACTTGGATCAATTTGTGGTGATCTTCGTCGACGACATCCTAGTCTACTCACGTACCGCGGAGGAGCACGTGCAGCATCTGAGGACAGTGTTACAGTTGCTGAGGGGGCATAGGCTGTATGCCAAGGCCTCCAAGTGTGAGTTCTGGGGCACGTGGTGTCAGCGGCAGGTATTTCAGTTGATCCGGCCAAGATCGAGGCAGTGCTACAGTGGCAGAGACCGGCGACAGTGTTCGAGATCCGCAGCTTCCTCGGCTTGGCGGGTTACTACCGGAGGTTCGTGCGGGACTTCTCCAGGGTTGCAGGGCCGCTGACCAGGTTGACACAGAAGGCGGTCCCATTTGTTTGGGACGAGGCTTGTGAGCAGGCGTTCACCCAGTTGAGGACCAGACTGACGAGTGCACCGATCCTCATAGTTCCAGAGCGAGGCGTCGGCTACAGTGTCTACTGCGACGCCAGTGGGGAGGGCCTAGGCTGTGTGCTTATGCAGGAGGGCCATGTGGTGGCCTATGGTTCCAGGCAGCTGAAGGCCCATGAGAAGAACTATCCGATCCACGATCTCGAGCTTGCGGCGGTTGTCTTCGCCCTGAAGACGTGGCGGCACTATCTCTACGGTGAGCGGTTCTCGGTGTACTCTGATCATAAGAGTTTGAGGCACGTGTTTACCCAACGTGACCTCAACCTCAAGCAGCGGCGGTGGATGGAGCTTCTAGAGGACTACGACTTCGAGTTGCATTACCACCCTGGTAAGGCAAACGTCGTAGCAGACGCTCTCAGCAGGCAGACCAGAGACAGCAGAGTGACCTTGGCAGCAGTGTCAGCTCGGCAGTGGCAGATGCTGGAGACAGTCAGTCAGTTTGGGCTTGACTTTGAGGACCGGGCGACAGGTGGTTTCCTGTATGCTGTTCGCAGCATTCCAGTTCTTTTGGCCAGAGTGATCGAGGCACAGACTGGAGACCCAGAGCTCGTGGAGACCCGTGCTGCGGTCGGCACCGAGCACGCGGTTGAGGGCTGGACAGTGTCGGCGGACGGTGGTCTACTCTTCAGAGGCAGAGTTGCAGTTCCAGCAGACCCGGCGTTGCGAGAGGAGATCCTTCACGAGTTCCACCACTCCTGTTTCGCCGTTCACCCCGGGAGCACCAAGATGTACCACGACCTACGCCGACAGTTCTGGTGGTGCGGGATGAAGAGGTCAGTAGCTGGGTTTGTTTCCAGATGCCTCACCTGTCAGAAGGTGAAGGCAGAGCACAGACGGACCCTTGGTTTGCTGCAGCCACTTCCAGTGCCAGAGTGGAAGTGGGAACATATAGCTATGGACTTCGTCACCGGGCTACCCAGAACACTGAGGGGAAATGATGCGATTTGGGTCATTGTCGATCGACTGACCAAATCGGCTCATTTCCTTCCCATGAGGACGACAGATCCAGTTGCCAGACTGAGCCAGAGGTACATTGACGAGGTGGTACGACTGCACGGCATTCCAGTGTCTATAGTGTCAGACAAAGATCCCAGATTCACTATCAGGTTCTGGAGCAACTTCCAAGATTCCTTGGGGACAGCACTGACGTTCAGCACAGCTTTCCACCCTCAGACAGACGGGCAGTCAGAGCGGACTATCCAGATCTTGGAGGACATGCTCAGAGCATGTGTGCTAGACGCTGGAGGCACTTGGGAGCAGCACGTGACTTTGGTGGAGTTTGCCTACAACAACAGTTTCCAGGCCAGTTTGGGTTTTGCACCCTTTGAGGCGTTGTACGGCAGGCCGTGTCGCTCACCGGTGTGTTGGACAGAGGTTGGGGAGGCGTCTCTTACCGGTCCAGACAGTCATCAGAGAGGTTGGCTCAGATCAGACAGAGGCTTCTGACAGCGCAGAGCAGGCAGAAGAGCTACGCAGACCGCAGTCGACGACCCCTGGAGTTCACAGTTGGCGACAGAGTGCTACTGAAGGTGTCCCCGCGCAGAGGGTCGATCAGGTTTGGTAGCATGGGCAAGCTAGCGCCGAGGTTCACGGGTCCTTTTGAGATCATCGGACGCGTTGGAGCGGTCGCCTACCAGTTGGCTCTACCTCCGCACATGTCAGCAGTTCATCCCACCTTCCACGTGTCTATGCTGAGGAAGTATGTTCCACATCCTTCTCACGTGATCAGACACTACGACCTCGAGGTTGAGGAGGATGCCACCTATATAGAGCAGCCAGTACATATCATGGACAGACGGGATCAGGTGCTCAGAGGCAGATCTTTACCGTTGGTCATGGTCAGGTGGAGACACGGCAGTGCAGAGAGTCTGACTTGGGAGCGAGAGGATCGCATGCGTCGGGAGTTTCCCTGACTGTTCACCTCTTCAGGTAGTTCCTTGTTGCGGGTGTTGGCACCCCTAGCTGTAGCCTTGTTTGTGCAGGTAGGCTTAGTTGTTTCTCTTTTCCCCCGGCTTCCACCTTGAATTTCGGGACGAAATTCTTTTTAAGGTGTTTAGGTTGTGAGGGCCCGCCCCTCAGACCTGACTCGACCACGTGATTCGAGAGCCAGTTTCCTGTTGGTTTGGTTCCGCGTCGGGCACGATCGGGCGATCGTGTGGCGGTTTGGACCCCAGGGGCATTTTGGTAAATATGCCCCCTGGTGGTCGATTTCACACCCGCGTTGCACCCACGGACTTGGATTGATGTATGTGGTTGTTTAGGATGGTTAGGCGGATCCGGGATCGGAAGATCCCAGCTCGGGCGCGCTAGAGCTCGCTATCGGGCTCGTTAGCGGGTCAACGGGTTTTTGGCCCGTTAGAGAGGATCCGGCCCATTAGGGCCTGGTGAGTGGAGGGTGGTTGGAGCAGTTGGCTCCAACCCCCACCCGCTCCCCTCTCTTCTCTCCTCTCTTCTCTCCTTCCCTTCTTCTCTTTCTTTGGCTGGTTCTTCCTTCTCTTCTCCACCGACGTTTCCTCTTCTTCTCCCCTTCTTCCCTCTCCTTCGGCTGGGCTTGATCTTGGAGGGGCTGAGTAGCGGATCTTCGTGACAAGGTTGGCTGGACGCGTGGAGAAGCTGGGATTGTGTTTAAGGTAGGTGTTTCTACCTCGATCCTTGGATCGGGTTCTACTAGGTTAGGATGTTTGTGTTTTTGCTGTGAATACCATGATAGCATGCTTGTAGATCCTTGCCTATGTAATGTAGCTCATTCCTTGTATTCTTGCATTGCAAAACTGGTGTTATAATGGTTAGTTTCCGTATCTCACGGTTTCGTCGGTTTTTGGTTTTCCGACCTAAAATGGGATTCAACCGTTAAAAACTAGATTTCTTTATACCATTAGTTTTCTCACCTCAAAATATACTTGCTTGCAAAATTTGATTGTATTCTAACATGTTTTGATTCTTGAAATCTTAGAATTAGGATTTCTGGTATTTTGCGTCTGGAGCTCGACGGTCGATCGGTGCATCGACCGTCAGCTCGACGGTCGATCTATGTATCGACCGTCATGCTTTAGTATATTTCCTCTGGGCCTGACGGTCGACCGTCGGATCGACCGTCGCATCGACCGTCGGGCTCTGTCGAGTTTTTGGGTCGCCAGGGTCGATGGATCGATCGACCGTGGGGCCTTCGCTTTTTCGCCATTTACCTGACGGTCGACCGTCGGATCGACTGTCGCATCGACCGTCAGGCTCTGCTTGGTTTTGGGCTTCTCAGGGTCGATGGTTGGATCGACCGTCGCCCTTGGTTTTCTTCGTATGGGTCTCACGGTCGATCCACGGATCGACCGTGGCATCGTCCGTGGCCTCATGGTCGATCCACGGATCGACCGTGGCATCGTCCGTGACCCTTTGAACAGTGTTGTTTGATTCTTCTTGAATGGCTTTCAACTTTGATTGAGTCTTAAACGTGTTGGGAGGTTTATAGATGGATTTGATGAGGTTTTCAAAGGGTTTTCATCGGGTTTGAGATTTGATCCGAGTTTCTCCCCTTTTTAGCAAACTTATGGTTGTGTTTGCATTTAATTCAAGCTTGATAGAAATTAAATGTCTGGTTGTTTACTTAACCATTAGCTAGCTATGAGTGCTAGCTAATGAGGAATTGTGGAACCTTAGTCTCTTGCCGGTGAGTGCCGAGGGCTATTGTATATCTGTTGAACTTATAACTGTTAATGTGACATATAGAGACATCTAGGATTAGATGCTTGCTTAAGCTCATGCATTGTATGCATTAGAGGCATTTGAGGTTAGGCGGGCGATGTCTTGGGTCGCCGATCCGAGGCTCTCGGGTATCTCGGATCTAGCCTTAGGACCGTGGCTGGGTAGTCAGGATTAGGGTGTGATTGTCGATCTGAATCTCTGATGATTGAGGATTGCGATAGTCGGCTTGAATCTTTGTTTGAGGTTTAGAGGTCGTGTTGTCTTCCAAGCCCAAGTGCTAAGGATGCAACCGAGGAGTTCCCGATGTGGTCCCCAGGCAGTGGTATCCCTGCTGGGTAAGGGTTAGAGCCTGCATGTTACTGTTTCCGGGGTCCTCCTGGTAACATGTTCAGGAGAGAGGTTTCATGACAGGAACCCTTGGGACATCGGTGGGTTATGGGACCCGTGGCATCCTTTAGACGTAGGCTGGGGGACAACACTGTTGTTGTTTTCCTCCCTTCAGTGTGCCGTAGAGTAGAACCCTACTAGGCTTTTTGCTCATTCCTACCCGGGCTGCGTTTGCAGGTGCAGGCAGCAGTTCCTCCTCAGTGGAGCCAGCAGGTTCGGCTTTTGGCGGCGCGAGTACATCCAGAGGCGTCTGAGGTTTGGTTGGAGGATATGGCGGTTGTAACTTTTGATATATATATAATTATGCATGTTGCACCCTTTTTGGAGAACCTTTGGGATGTTGTATAAATCTGTATTTTTGGAACTCAGATATTGTAAGACTTGATGTTATATTATGATTAAAATCTGCTTAGCCTCTGGAATACTTTTGCTTAAATTGTTTATCCTTTCCGCTTGTACTGCGCCGGTTGAAGATGAATAGTGATAGGAACCCTCACGCCCCGTCCTGGATGGGTTTTCCGGGTCGGGGTGTGACAATACCACTGCCGTCTCTGACGTTGTCGATGCCACCGTTGTCAATGTCATCGATGAGTTCACCCTTGGTCTGCTGCTTTGTGAGGACCTGTACCTTCAACCTGGTCCGACCGCATTAAGTCGAGGGTCTGGTTTTATGGTTTGGCTCAGTTGGCCTTGGGATGCGATCAGTTGATCGCATCACTGTTTTTTGACCCCATGGGAAAGTTGATAAAATTGCGCCTTGGCGGTCGATTTCACACCCGCGTAGTGCACACACTGCCTCTGATTGTTATTTGTGTTTGATTAGATTCTTATAGGCGTTCTCGATCGAGGAGGATCGAGATGGGCGGTAGGATCACAACACTGTAGCATGCCGACTACTATAGCAAGTCGGCTACTGTAGCTACAGTAACCCCTTAAATACCCCCCCCCCCCTCTCTCCTTCTTTCTCTTTTTCTTCTTCTCTGCTTACCGCTTCCTTCCCCTGCTCCCACGGAGGCACCCTACGGCGAGGGAGGATGTGGATTAGCAAGGTTTAACGGTGGATTAACCAAGGATTAGCGTAGAACGGTAGGATTCTACGTTTTAGCCTCTTTTGATGTTCTTGGTTGATTTAATTGTTTGTTCTTCAATTAAACTATCCTAGATGGTTAACCTAGAGATGATTAATAACTTTCTGGAGTTTCAGTGGATTTGGTGTGGGTTTAAGTTGGATTTAAGCATGTTTTTCATCAATTGATTTCCGGATTTTCGGTTCTAGCAGAATCAGGGTGTTCTATCTTAGATATAAAAGTTTATTTGCATGATCAGAGTTTCTATTATACATGAAAGTTGTAGATTGAGGAGTTAGCTTTCAACTAACATTGATTTCATGATTTTTGGAGCTACGTACAATTTCTGGTCAATTAAGTAGTCTGTCTGTGATGAAACAGGGCAGTTGGTTTAAATTGAGGATTTAAGTGGTTTTTTTTGTATATAATTAGGCTTATTTTTGGAGGCGATGATCTTAACGATGTTTAAGTTTGATCTGCAAATTTTGGTATTAATTCAAGTTATTTTCAGTAGGATTTTGATTAGTTTATCAAATCTGAGATTTTACAGAAACTGTAGGTTTTGATCTATTTTCGTTTATCCGATTGATCCAATTTTTGTATATGTAATTTGAGGTATGTCATTGAGTGAGGATATCAAGTTTCATGTCCATCGGATGGTTAGATTGAAAGATAGGATTTTTCAAGGTTTGTTGTAGACTTTGGTTTCATTTCAATAACTCGATTATTTTAATCTTATCCTAGATATATATGTTATTATATCTATGTGGGCCCATGCGTGGCTTGTGGTTGAAATAGGGGAGTCACGCCTCCCCTGGGATGTGTAGAATAAATGGGTCTTAAGTACGCCCTCAACTTTCATTAATTTTTTATTATAATTGTTTAATTGCTAGCTGAGGTTGTATCCCGTTGTAGGTCGTAGTGCCTATTTTATCCTCTTTTAATAGACCAATGCTTTAATTGCTAGTTCTTATGACACTTTACATTCCTCTATCTTCCGAAAACATGTGGCTCCCAAAGCTATCAGCAAGGCATGTGAGACTTACACCAACACTTCCTGGAGCGACCTCTATACAACTAGAGATCATGCCAAATACTAATATGCCAAGTATGAACGGCAACAAAAGTACTGGGAGTCCCGACTCCCTAGCTACTGTATCTATATCCATGATTTGCAGATGGCCTGTATGAACTACGTTAAGCGAGAGATGGACAGTCTTCCGATGAAAGAAGACTTCAAGAAAAACGACGTCAATACTTGTCATCTTGAACAAAATACCAACACTTCTCATGTCAAACGAGGTGCCAACACTTGTCATCTCAAGCGAAGCGCCAACACTGTCTAGCCAAGGGATCTTCCTGTAATGATCAAGAGATTCGATCCGAAGGAGCGAAGAGTCGCCTACCGCCCGCCCTGCCATGTTGGGGGCATGGCGCGGCCTTGATACATGTTAGCACCAATAATTGCTCCTGCATGCCAAAGTACTTCTCAAAAGCTTACACCAAAAAGACAAGCCAAAGAAGAAATCCTCCTAGGGAACTCCTTCAACGTCTTCACGGCAATGCTTGTCGGGATCCAAGATGATGAGATGTCTTCATAAAGTCACATCTCTTCAAATGTTCCTATGGAAGAGTACCCACTACCCATAGTAGAACCTGTTGAACGATGCCCTTGGCCTACATGGGAAGATTTGTACAATCTTAACAGCGATGATGAAGAGTCGATGCCTGATTAGGTAGAAACTATCATCGCTCTTATCACACCCCGACCCAGAAAACCCATCCAGGCCGAGGCGTGAGGGTTCCTATTACTATTCACATCCAATCTGGCACGATACATTTGTGAAAAACTGAGATAACTAAGTACCATTTGACTTCCAAGGATAAAGCTGTAATTTAAACATCCAACAACCCATGACTAGCAGAAACATGATTCAATTTAAAATAACATCAAGTTGTACTATTTAGACATCCGGTACAAATTCTTATCAAAAACACCTCCAAGAGGAAAGACTATACATTTAACCCAAAAATGCTCAAAAGATGTCTATATAATACATAATCTATCAAAAGTACAACTGTTCTCCCACAGTAACCTCAAATACCTCTGGAAGTCGTCGCGCTGTCAAAAGTTGATCCGGCCGGCTCTACTGAAGAAGAACTGGCGCCTGCACCTGCAAACGCGGCATGGGTAGGAGTGAGCGACAAGCTCAGTAGAGTTCTACTTTATGGCACACTGAAGGGAGGAGAACAACAACTATGATGTCTCTCCGCCTAATCCTAAGGAATGCCACGGGGTCCCATAACCCCTATCGACTCCCCAAGGGATCCTACTCTTCTCAACCGACCACGCTGGGAACATCAAACAACACACTGGGAGGAACAAGAACCAGAACTACTAGGAGCACCCTTACCCAGCAGGAAACCACTGCCTGGGGACCACGTCAGGAATATCGACAGCCATCCTTAGCACTCGGCCTTGGATAAGCGCCACGACCTCTAAACCTCAAGGGCAACATGATATATCTGACTAAACCATATCCTCGATAATATGAAGATTCAAATAATGCAATCATATCCTAACCCTTACTATCCAGTCACGGTCATAAGGCTAGATCCGATCTACCCGAGAGCCTCGGATTGGCGATCAACCCATAGCCCCGCCTAACCTGATATGCCTCTAATGCATACAGTGCATGAACCTATGCAAGCATCTAACCTAGATGTCTTTATATGCCACAACAACATGTAAGAGTTCGACAGTTATACAATAGCCCTCGGCACACGCCGGCAATGGGCTAAGGTTTCACAATACAACGTAAGCTAGACTCATAGCTAGCAAACGGCTAAGCAATAAAGAAGCATTTAACTTTATCATCCAATTAGGTATTTAAATGCAAGTCAACCCGTAAGTCCGCAAAAAAGGTTAAACCCACGATCCAATTCCCAATCTCAATCAAAATCCTTCGAAAACCTTGTGATAATATCATGCATGCTTTCTAACATGATTGGGTATCTATCCTGAACGAAAGACCAATCAAAGAAAGCCAGAAAACATTGTTCAAGGGCTCACGGTTGATCCGACGGTCGACTGTGAGACCAAAAAGTGGGAAACACCTAAGGGTCGCTGTGAGGACCCGTACCTCCAACCTGGTCCGACCGCGTTAAGTCGAGGGTCTGGGTTTGTGGTTTCGCTCGGTTGGCCTTGGGATGCCATCGGTTGATCGCATCACTGTTTTGACCCCAGTGGCATTTTGGTAAATATGCCCTCTGGTGGTCAGTTTCACACCCGCGTTGCACACATGGCCTTTGATTGATGTATGTGTTTGATTAGAACCTTTAGGGCGCTTCCGATCGGAAGATCGGAGCTCGATCGGGAGAGATCGAATCGGACGGCTGTGATGGATTCCAGCTTTCTATTTAAGCTCCTTCCTTCTTCCTTCTTTTCTTTTTCTTCTCTCCTGCCGTTCTCTCTTCTCTCTCTCTCCTTCGGCTGGGTGCTAGGGCATCGGAGTGCAGATTTCGAGGAGCGGCTTCCGGCGATCGGACTTGGGGGATGCGTGGAGGAGCTGCCCTATCTCTTCAATTAGGTGTTTCTATCTCGATCTTTGGATCAGGTTCTCCTAGGATAGGTTTAATGCCTTTTCACTATAGGAACACTTGTTAGAATGCTATGTAGCTCATTGTGCAGGTAATGTGAATGATTTGAAGTATTCCTACCTCACGATTTCCGTATTTTAACAGCTGGTTTTCGTATTATCGCCGTTTATCGGTTTTTCGGCCATTTTAACCTAGATAGGAGATTTAACCGTCAAAAATGTGATTTCTTTATACCATTGGATTCCCCATCGAGAATTACACTTGCTTGCAAAATCTCATTGTTTTCCAACTAGATTTGATCCTTGAAATCCAAGAAATTGGATTTCCGACACTGTTCTGATGAACTGTGCCTAAGGCTCGACGGTCGATCGGTGTATCGACCGTCAAGCATTGATACGCACTTACGGGGCTCGATGGTCGATCTGTGCATCGACCGTCGAGTATTGTTTTGCTCTTTTTGGGCCTAACGGTCGACCGGCGGATCGACCGTCGCATCGTCCGTCAGGCTCTGTCGGGATTTTGAACTCCCACGGTCGATGGATCGATCGACCGCGGGCTCTCTCCCTTTTTCATCCCACCTGATGGTCGACCGTCGGATCAACCGTCGCATCGACCGTCAGGCGCTGTTTGGTTTTGGGCTTCCCAGGGTCGATGAGTGGATCGACCGTCGCCCTTTGGTTTTCTTCGTGTTGGCCTCACGGTCGACCGTGACATCGACCGTGGGCCCTCAAACATGGTTTTCTGGCTTTTCTTGAGTGGCTTTCAATCGGGATTGATCTTTAAACATGTTGGGAAGTTTTCCGGTGGATTTTGTAGAGTTTTCAAAGGATTTCTACCGGGTTTGAGGATCAATTCGAGTAGTTCCCTTTTTGAGCAAATCTAAGGTTTTTTTGATTGCATTTAATACTTAGTTTAATGGTAGTTAAATGCTTAATTGCTTTGCTTAGCCATTAGCTAGCTATGAGTGCTAGCTAATGTGGAATTGTGGAACCTTAGCCTGTTGCCGGCGGGTGCCGAGGGCTATTGTATAAATGTGGCCAGTTACCTGCGGGGTAACTGTGGAACCTTAGTCTGTCAGGTGCAAGAGAGTACTGAAAACTATTGTATATCTGCGTTTAATGCTTTGCTCATATGTTTGTTTGGTTAGCATAAACATTCTGTATTTGAAGCCTTTGCTATGCTTACCCTTTTGGCTAGCTATAAGCTATGCCTAGCCCTGTATGATTAATGACATCCTATTGCATGCTTATATCTTGTTATTTGCGCCTGAGCATTGCATGCATCTTGATTGCATTAGAGGCATTTGAGGTTAGGCGGGCGATGGTTTGGGTCGCCGATCCGAGGGTCTCGGGTAGCTCGGATCTAGCCTTAGGACCGTGACTGGGTAGTCAGGATTAGGGTGTGATTGTTGAATCAGAATCTCTTGTTATTGAGGATTTGCGATAGTTGACTCTGATCAATGTTTGAGGTTTAGAGGTCGTGTTGGTCTCCCAAGGCCAAGTGCTAAGGATGGTTGCCGGTGCCCCTGACATGGTCCTCAGGCAGTGGCTTCCTGCTGGGTAAGGGTGATCCTACTGTTTCTGGTTCTCTGTTTCCTCCCAGCGTGTTTGGAGAATGTGTCCCAGCGTGGTCGGTTGAGAAGAGTAGGATCCTTGGGGTAGTCGGCAGGGGTTGTGGAACCCCATGGCATTCCCTAGACTTGTTCGGGGAGACAACACTGTTGTTGTTTTCCTCCCTTCAGTGTGCCGTAGAGTAGAACCCTACCGAACAACAACAGTGTTGTTCGGGGGAGACAACACTGTTGTTGTTTTCCTCCCTTCAGTGTGCCGTAGAGTAGAACCCTACTGAGCTTATCGCTCACTCCTATCCGGGCTGCGTTTGCAGGTGCAGGCGCCAGTTCTTCTTCAGTAGAGCCGGCGGATCAGCTTTGGTGGCGCGACTACATCCAGAGGTGTTTGAGGTTGCTGGAGGACGACTGTTGTACTTTTGGCAGATTTTGTAAATTATGTACATTTCGAGGACTTTTGAGATTACTGTATAATATTCTTTCATTGGAAGATTTGTATCAAATGTTGAATAGTACAACTGATGTTATGTAAATTGAATATCTGTTTACCTCTGAATTATAAATTGTTTAAGTTTTTCTATAATTCCACTTTGTATCGCGCTACTTGGAGATGAATAGTGTAGGTTTCCCCTCACGCCTCGGCTCGGATGGGTTTTCTGGGTCGGGGTGTGACAACTTGGTATCAGAGCAGGCTGTTGGTCCCAGGGATAGGATTAGGCTTGCGGTTAAGGTTTTGAGTGTGGAATGGGATAATTCTAGGTTTAGAACATCCTTGCATGTCTGTTTGTGATTGTGTATGACGTGCTTATCTATCTGTTTGTTGTTGTGTTTTGCTGCTTCCCAGTTGCTTCATGACGTCTCAGGGGGGAGATGTGCATGCGCACCGGTGTCGTCCGTTCCCTCGCCTGACAGCGTCTCCCCCCGTATTGGAGACGAGCGAGTAGGGATTGGACGTATGTCGTCTTTGTGCTTTCGAAATCTCGAGCGGTGAACCTGCTAGGGTTCAGAGACGGTGTTGGAGATCCTTCGATAGTAGAGGACTGATTGAAGGAGGTGTCCCGGATCCCGGATGTTTTGGACATCTTGGAGTATCGCTTTCTTGGGAAGCTATTGTTTTCTTGCCTTCCCAGGAAGCGATTCGTAGTGGCGCTTGTCGGGGCCACTAGGGACACTGTTTGGTTGTGTTGAGAACAGTTCGCGTACTGTTCTCTGGCATCTACCCTTGGAGGGTGGTGCAGTTGGGAGTACCCTCCTCTGGTTCGGGGTACTCGCACCACGTGGCGACACGTGGGTTGGCTGGTTCATCTGGCTCGGTAGGCTAGCGCAACAGCAGGGTGCACCCTGGACTGTGTACTAGCTACTGAGACAGGTGACTTGAGGGTTGACACCGGGCAGTTGGCCGGTGGTCGTGGTGAGTTTCGGGGTTGTCGTTCCTGCTTCTGGGGAACGGCAGGGTAGCCGTTGGCAGAGGCAGTGGTTTCAGCATCAGCGACAACCGTGGCAGCAGCAGCGTCGTGCCGGTCCTTTGAGAGGTAGCCTGGGCCGCCATACTGAGAGGTGTTCCACCGGGTGCTCGAGTGGTAGCCGTTGTGGGTCTTTTCCGCCGACGGTGCTGGTTGCGAGGGACGCTGGGCGTTTACCGCAGAGCAGTCGGGCGTGACACACGGTGTGGGCCAGAGCGGTGGACTAGTGCCTCAGTTGGGGCAGGTGCCCTGGGCAGACGCGGGTATTCAGATTCCAGGTAATAGCTTCAGCAGCAGCCAGTTTCAGAGCCGCCAGCTTCGACTTCCAGTTTCAGCTTGCGGAGCTTCTCGCAGCTTGCGTTTTCCTTTGTGGCTCTGGGGTTTTTCACCTTTGCGACTCGTCCCCGTGTAGCCGTGTCGGCTTGGGACCTGAGTCGGGCGTGGCTTTGGGTCTAGCCACCGATTGGGACAAGAGCTCGGGTTGGTTGCTCTTGTCGGGGCGTTTGCTAGAGGTTGGAGACCTCTAGGTGTCCGTCGCCCACGTGTAGTACACGTTGGGGTTCGACGGCTTCCTCGGTTGCGTCGGTTGGCCGCGCACCGGGTTGTGTTTCTTTGGCCGTGGTAAGGTGTTGTGGGTACACCTGACGGCGTTGTTTCGCTCTCGTTGAAGATCGCGGTTCGGCGATCCTTCTGTTTGTCGAGAGCTGGGGTTTTTTTCACCGGCTTGTGGTGAACTCCCTCCCCGTTGTTTTCGAGGGTGCTCTGGAGAGCAGCTTTCCCCCTCATGTTGTTGTTGTTGTTTGTGCAGCTGTCCTTCTTGAAGAGCTTTCTGATTGTCGCCTTCGCGGGACACCTAGTTCGAGGTTGAGGTTCCTTTGGGGCGGTTTTGAGCATTGCGGGTTCGCATGTAGATGCCAGCAGCATTTGGAGAGTCGAGGACTCAGTCGGCCGAGTCAGTAGCTCAGGACTTCGTTCGCCCAGGTGTGTGACCTCAGAGTGTGTTCCGGTTCTCATTGTGAATGGTTCCCTCCATAGATGCATAGACTTCAGGAAGCTAGACAGTGTTGCAGCACAGAGTATGCGCCCGCTGCAGTGTAATGATGATGGATTAGCAGTTGAGTGACTTGTCGACTCCTTCAGAGTTTGACCTTCGCATCGACTACACCAGCTGAGGATTCGGGATTGCGACATCCCAGGGACAGCCTTCCGTACGAGGTACGGACTATACGAGTTCACAGTGATGCCGTTTGGTCTGACGAACGCACCAGCAATCTTCACAGATGTGGTGTGGAGGACCCTCAGGCCGTATCCTGATCAGTTGCAGTGGCGTCGTTGACAGCATCATGTCTACTGGCGCGTTGAGGAGGAGCACGAGCGATGTTTGGCATTTGGATCGCAGCTGCCGAGGGTGTATCGGCGTTATTTGGCTCCCAGCTCGAGGCGTTGGCCTTCAGAGGCAGGTTTCGATGGACAGGCCGTCTCAGCGGTAGGCAGATCAATTGATTCAGCCGGGCTCGACACAGATGTGCGACGGCAGAGGTCGAAGATGGTATTCGAGAGTCAATAGAAGCGTCTACTAGATTGCGGGACCGTTGATCAGAGTGGCCAGGAGACCGGAGCTTTTGCCTTAAAGTCACTGCGTCAGTGCCTTTAAGGGTAATAGCCACCAGTAGTTGTTAGAAAGGCTAGAGCATATTGGGGATTTGTCAGCTCATTGGAGGCAGACAGTCAGTTGGATCAGGTTTCGAGGATCAGTTCTCCAGATGACTTTCCCTTTGGTGGTTGCAGCATCCCAGCTCTCCGGGCCAGAGTGATATAGGCCCAAGGTATGTATCCGGAGCTCGTGGAGGCCCGTGTTGCAGTTGGTACCGAGCACGTGACTAAGAGCTGGACAACATCAGCAGATCGCAGGTTGTGCTTCGTTAGCAGTGTTGCAGATCCGACGGATCCATTGTAGCTCCTTCCAGTGTCAGAGTGGGAGCGGAAGCACACCATGGCAGACGCCATCACCAGATTGCAGGAGGCAGCTGAGAGGGGTATCTTCCTCTACTGGAGTTTGCCTAATGCAGCAATCATCAGTCCAGGCAGATGCAGTGCCATTCTAGGTGTAGCACGGCAGTTCGTGTCGTTCATCCGATTGCTCAACCGAGGTTGTTGAGGCATCTTCCACCATCCCAGACGTCGTCAGACAGTCCTCAAAGAAATTAGCGCAGAGCATACGAGAGAGTTATTCAGATCAGAGGCGATGATCTGTGGAGTTCTCAGTTCCTGGCAGAGTGTTCCTGAAGGTTCCTTCGCGCAGAGAATCAGTCGGAGTTGGCAGAGAGCAGAGGCCAGATGAGGTGGAGGCCGAGGCAGCCCTACTCCTAGAGTCTGCACCAGAACCATGACGGCGTGGAGCGACGATGACATCGAGCCAATAGAGATTCCTGACGGCTTTAACAAACAGTTGGTTGTACCCCAGAGGTGGAGTAGCAAATCCAGAGTTGCACGAGGATACCCTACGTGAGATTCACTCCTCTCCTGTAGCTGTTCATTTAGGAGGCATGGAGATATATCGTGGGTTTCGTCATCAGCTGGTTGGCACTAGATCAGAGATCAGGTACAGAGATCAGATTCAGGATCAAATTCAGAGGTCAGATCCAGAGACCAGATGCAGAGGTCAAGTCAGCACATACCATGTGAGATGAGCATGTGTGCCACATAGCAGTCCACATGTCAGAGAGGTGATCAGATGGCGTGATGCTTCAGCTTCCATCACTTCAGACCATGATTCCAGGATCACAGACATGAGTCTAGTATAGCTCTTAGGAGCCGATGGTCACAGCATTGGCTTCCAGCACAGCATCTCGCGATACAGACGGTCAGAGAGGACCCTTCAGATCCGTGGAGACGTGCTTAGAGCACGTATTGTTGATGCAGACGTCAGACGACGAGAGCACATCCTCAGGGTGGAGTTTGCCTACTTTAGCAGTTGACGGCTCAGCACCGGCGTTGCACCTTTTGAGGTAGAGAGGTCAGTGCGGGTCAGATCAGAGGTGACAGCCGTTAGAGCTCGCAGTTGGCGACTGAGGGTTTGCTTAAAGATCGGATCTAGTTACGCACTTGCCAGTTGCATGTCCTACCGCCACATGTTCGATGTTGAGGAAGTACAGTCAGTATCCGTCCCACATGATCAGATACGACGACATCGTAGTCGAGGAGGACGTCGCATACATAGAGCAGCCAGTGCGGATTGTGGGCAGACGAGATCAAATGCTGAGGTGCAGATCGGTACTGTTGGGGATGATCAAATAGAGGCATGGCAGTTCAGAGAGTTTGACGTGGGAGTAGGGGGATCGTATGTGCCAGGAGTTCCCCGACAATTTGACCCAGCAGGTAGTTTCCTTTGTGTGGGCGTTCGTGCCACTAGGACTAGTTGGTTCTTCTTTTCTGGCCCTACCCTTGAATTTCGGGACGAAATTTCTTTAATGGTAATAGGTTGTGAGGACCCGTACCTCCAACCTGGTCCGACCGCGTTAGGTCGAGGGTCTGGGTTTGTGGTTTCGCTCGGTTGGCCTTGGGATGCGATCGGTTGATCACATCGCTGTTTTGACCCCAGTGGCATTTTGGTAAATATGCCCTTTGGTGGTCAGTTTCACACCCGCGTTGCACACATAGCCTTTGATTGATGTATGTGTTTGATTAGAACCTTTAGGGCGCTTCCGATCGGAAGATCGGAGCTCGATCGGGAGAGATCGAATCGGACGGCTGTGATGGATTCCAGCTTTCTATTTAAGCTCCTTCCTTCTTCTTTCTTTCCTTTTTCTTCTCTCCTGCCGTTCTCTCTTCTCTCTCTCCTTCGGCTGGGTGCTAGGGCATCGGAGTGCGGATTTCGAGGAGCGGCTTCCGGCGATCGGACTTGGGGGATGCGTGGAGGAGCTGCCCTATCTCTTCAAGTAGGTGTTTCTACCTCGATCTTTGGATCGGGTTCTCCTAGGATAGGTTTAATGCCTTTTCGCTGTAGGAACACTTGTTAGAATGCTATGTAGCTCATTGAGCAGGTAATGTGAATGATTTGAAGTATTCCTACCTCGCGATTTCCGTATTTTAACGGCTGGTTTTCGTATTATCGCCGTTTATCGGTTTTTCGGCCATTTTAACCTAGATAGGAGATTTAACCGTCAAAAATGTGATTTCTTTATACCATTGGATTCCCCATCGAGAATTACACTTGTTTGCAAAATCTCATTGTTTTCTAACTAGATTTGATCCTTAAAATCCAAGAAATTGGATTTCCGGCACTGTTCTGATGAACTGTGCCTAAGACTCGACGGTCGATCGGTGCATCGACCGTCAAGCGTTGATACGCTCTTTCGGGGCTCGACGGTCGATCGGTGCATCGACCGTCGAGTATTGTTTTGCTCTTTTTTGGCCTGACGGTCGACCGGCGGATCGACCGTCGCATCGTCCATCAGGCTCTGTCGGGATTTTGGACTCCCACGGTCGATGGATCGATCGACCGCGGGCTCTCTCCCTTTTTCATCCCACCTGACGGTCGACCGTCGCATCGACCGTCAGGTGCTGTTTGGTTTTGGGCTCCCCAAGGTCGATGAGTGGATCGACCGTCGCCCTTTGGTTTTCTTCGTGTTGGCCTCACGGTCGACCGTGGCATCAACCGTGACATCGACCGTGGCCTCACGGTCAATCGTCGGATCGACCGTCACATCGACCATGGGCCCTCAAACATGGTTTTCTGGCTTTTCTTGAGTGGCTTTCAATCGGGATTGATCTTTAAACCTGTTGGGAAGTTTTCCGGTGGATTTTGTAGAGTTTTCAAAGGATTTCTACCGGGTTTGAGGATCGATTCGAGTAGTTCCCTTTTTGAGCAAATCTAAGGTTTTTTTGATTGCATTTAATACTTAGTTTAATGGTAGTTAAATACTTAATTGCTTTGCTTAGCCATTAGCTAGCTATGAGTGCTAGCTAATGTGGAATTGTGGAACCTTAGCCTGTTGCCGGCGGGTGCCGAGGGCTATTGTATAAATGTGGCCAGTTACCTGCGGGGTAACTGTGGAACCTTAGTCTGTCAGGTGCAAGAGAGCACTGAAGACTATTGTATATCTGCGTTTAATGCTTTGCTCAGATGTTTGTTTGGTTAGCATAAACATTCTGTATTTGAAGCCTTTGCTATGCTTACCCTTTTGGCTAGCTATAAGCTATGCCTAGCCCTGTATGATTAATGACATCCTGTTGCATGCTTATATCTTGTTATTTGCGCCTGAGCATTGCATGCATCTTGATTGCATTAGAGGCATTTGAGGTTAGGCGGGCGATGGTTTGGGTCGCCGATCCGAGGGTCTCGGGTAGCTCGGATCTAGCCTTAGAACCGTGACTGGGTAGTCAGAATTAGGGTGTGATTGTTGAATCAGAATCTCTTGTTATTGAGGATTTGCGATAGTTGACTCTGATCAATGTTTGAGGTTTAGAGGTCGTGTTGGTCTCCCAAGGCCAAGTGCTAAGGATGGTTGCCGGTGCCCCTGACATGGTCCCCAAGCAGTGGCTTCCTGCTGGGTAAGGGTGATCCTACTGGTTCTGGTTCTCTGTTTCCTCCCAGCGTATTTGGAGAATGTGTCCCAGCATGGTCGGTTGAGAAGAGTAGGATCCTTGGGGTAGTCGGCAGCGGTTGTGGAACCCCGCGGCATTCCTTAGACTTGTGCGGGGAGACAACACTGTTGTTGTTATCCTCCCTTCAGTGCGCCGTGGAGTAGAACCCTACTGAGCTTATCGCTCACTCCTATTCGGGCTGCATTTGTAGGTGCAGGCGCCAGTTCTTCTTCAGTAGAGCCGGTGGATCAGCTTTGGTGGCACGACTACATCCAGAGGTGTTTGAGGTTGCTGGAGGACGACTGTTGTACTTTTGACAGATTTTGTAAATTATGTACATTTCGAGGACTTTTGAGATTACTGTATAATATTCTTTCATTGGAAGATTTGTATCAAATGTTGAATAGAACAACTGATGTTATGTAAATTGAATATATGTTTACCTCTGGATTATAAATTGTTTATGTTTTTCTATAATTCCGCTTTGTATCGCGGCACTTGGAGATGAATAGTGTAGGTTTCCCTTCACGCCTCGGCTCGGATGGGTTTTCTGGGTCGGGGTGTGACAGTCGCGGTCGATCGGAGCATAGACCCTGGGAAGCCAAAAAAGAGACAGAACCTCACGGTCGATGCGATGGTCAACCGTGAGCCCAAGTAGGAAAAAGGTAAGGACCCACAGTCGATCGGAATATCGATCCTGGGAGACCCAAAATGAGACAGAGCCTCACGGTCGATGTGACGATCGATCCGACGGTGGACTGTGAGGCCACGGTCGATCCGACGGTCGACTGTGAGACCAAAATTAAGCGTGCCAACATCTGACGGTCGATCCGATAGTCGACGGATCGATCGTCAGGCCTGGTGCACAGTTCCTAATAACAGTACTAGAAATCCAATTTCTTGGATTTAATCTATCAAAGCTTATCGGAAATCGATGAAACTTTGCATGCACGCATAATAAATGGTGGGGTTGCTATTGGTACGAAGAAACCAAGATTTTGACGGTTAAAACTCAAATCTAGGTCTAAACGGCCAAAAATCGATGAAAAAACGAGAATCGTCCGATAAAATACAAAACCAACTGGTAGAGATACTCTAAGCAAGCAATCATACCAACATATTAAGTTACGCAACATTCTACCATGCACACCTACATCAACAACACAATAAACCTGTAGGGCAGCTCCTCCACGTATCCCCCAAGCTCGATCACCAAGATCTGCTCCTCGAAGATCGCGGTCCGAAGCCCTAGCACAGCCGATAGGAGAGAGATGGAGAGAGAACGACAGGAAAAGAATGAAAGAGAAAGCAAAGAGAGAGCAAGTTAGGGTATTTATAGAGATCAGGATCTGATCGCAGCCGTCCGATTTGATCTTTCCTGATCGAGCTCCGATCTTCCAATCAGTGGCACCCTTAAGGTCCTAATCATTCAAATACATCAATCCAAGGCCGTGTGTGCGTTACTCGGGTGTGAAATCGACCACCAGACACAATTTACCAAATTGCCCCTGGGATCACAAGAGCAACACGATTGACCTGATCGTACCCGACGTGAAACCAAACCAACAGGGAACAACCCTCGACCCACACAGTCGAGCCATGTTAGAGGAACGGCTCCTCACAACCTAATATCCTTAAAAAGAATTTCGTCCCGAAATTCAATAAGGATAAGGCCGGGGAGAAAAAAACCAACTAGGCCTACCTGCACAAACAAAGCTACAAGCTAGGGTACCAACGCCTACAACAAGGAAGCTACCTGTGCCGGGGTGAACAGTCGGGGAAACTCCCGGCGCATGCGATCCTCTCGCTCCCATGTCAAACTCTCTGCACTGCCATGTCTCCATCTGACCATTACCAATGGTAACGATCTGCCCCTCAGTACCTGGTGTCGCGCCCCGACCCGCGAAAGCCCAACCGGGTCGGGCGACGTGAACCAGAGCCTAACAAAACATGAAAAAATATGGCGAGAGTTCCCTCTAACCTATTGGTCTCCCTAAGCAGTTCACTAAAAACACCCTCAATTAAAAGACAATAATTTGAACAACTTCAAACCCAAGATTACAAATCCAAAAGAATTTAATATACATATCCTCGGAGAGGGGAAGATCCAAATACAACATTTACTCCCATAAGAAGCTAGCTAACAAGGGTTCAAAGCTGTAAAAAATCGCCACCTCTCAAACTCCGCTTGCCGTCACCGCACCGCTGACCAACTGCCCGGTAGAGGCCACCGAAGAGGAGCTAGCATCTGCACTTGCAAAACACAGTCCAGATAGGAGTGAGCAACTAAGCTTAGCAGGGAAACTACACTACGACACTCAGAAGGAAGAGGGAAACGCAACAGTGTTGCCCCCAAGTAAGACCTGGGTGTATACAGAGACCCCATAACCCCACCGCGTGTCCCTGAGGACCACGAGCATGGTCTTCCAGAAGAACTGGTCACATGATGGGTCGCACTCAGTAAGCAGGGAACAACACTGCTGGCTCCCAAGCAGGAAGACGGCACTGCAGGCAGGAAATGACACCGCTGAGTAGGCAACCCCTCTACTCAAGAATCAACACAGCGGGACACCGGCTACACCTCAACATCCGACTTGAGGCCGACACGACCTCTACAATCACCAAGAAAAAGGTGTACCAGTCATCTAGATCTATCATCGAATTTGACTGTACACCATAATTCAAATCGAGTCCAAACTACCCAACCCCGGTCCTAGGGCTAAATCCGAGCTTCCAGCCTCGGGACGCCAACCCACAGATCGTCCACACCCTAATCATGCAACTAATGTACAACAGAAATGCATGTGGTGAACATACGCATAGAGGACAGTTAAAGCATGCAGCAGTATGTGATGATAGCATAACACGGCTGGGCTCGGCTCACTGCCGGCCCGGGGTGGTGAACAAATATTTTAGGTCTGGAACTGCTGCAGTGGTACACCACCAACTGCCAGCATCAGTTCACCAGCAACCTTCATCGGGAAGCAGCCCCGCAACCAACAAAGACAAACCACGCAGGTAAAAGCCCTCGGCGCACGCCGACATGCAAGGCTATGGAAAGCAATAGGGTTACCCGCCCACTTATTCTAAACATCCTAGGAGTCATCACTCTCCTGGTTCACCACTACCCCTAATATGGGGCTAGCATGCTTAAAGAATATGTACAAGGTATAAAGCTGTAAGAAATCTATACATACAAAGCCCCGCGGGCAAACCCATGAAAACTCCTCTCTGCCACCAAAGGATTGATCTTTTCCCAAGGAAAGATCGATCTTCCAAGTAAGAGAGAGCCTTCCTTTCCTGTCGAGCCAAAGAAGATCGATCCTTCCTCCCAGGAAGATCGATCATCCTCGCGACAGAGGGCACTCTCTTTTCGCGCCAAGGAAGATCGATCCTTCCTCCCATGAAGATCAATCATCCTCGCGACGAAGGGAATCCCTTGCTAACCAAGGCACAAAGATCAATCATCCTCACCAGATGATCGATCATGCTCGGGTTCAGCATGACCAATAATGAAGGATCGGTCATTCTCCCATAAAGATCGATCTTGTTGGGTTCCCCGGCGAACCTCTGGTGAGAAATACCGTCAGAAAACTCCACCAAATCCCCCAAAACCGTGGGATCTAGTAGTAAGAAGGACCACGAGTCCAAAACCGGTGGAAATACAACAAACTAACAAGTATGCAGTGAGATCTAAGCAAAAGAAGACACAATCAACTCAAAACTCACAAAGCCGGAAAACAAATGTAGGTAGGATCACTACCTAGCCTAGAGCAGCTTCAATCTCAGCTGCAAGGCCTTGGATCGTCCCAAATCTCCTTAAAATCCGGCAGCTTTGAGCTCAAGAACGCGGATTTCAAAAGGGATTCAAGGAAGAGGGTTACCTCCGTTTTATAGACAAACGAACCGACCTATGAATAATCGATCTTTCCCGGAGGGAATATCGATACTTCATGATGATCACACCTTGACTTTCTGGCATTAAAAGATCGATCTTCTAGCAAGGAAAGATTAATCCTTTAGGTGCAGAAAGCTAGACTTGGGCTAAAACTCAAGCAAAAGCCCGGATCTTTCGATCCCGGGTCCACCTAACCTTTCTAATCAAACACTAACAAAAACATGGTCAGTGTGTGCACACGCGGGTGTGAAATGAATCAACAAGGCGCAATTTACCAAACGGGTATGGATGGTACTTCTTCAGCATCGACACATGGAAAGTCGGGTGCACAACTGACATGTGATGAGGAAGATCCAGGAGGTAAGCTACCTCACCGACCCTCTCTAGGATCTCAAATGGTCCGACGAACCTCGGCGCCAACTTGCTACCTCTGCTAAACCCGACGGAACCTCTGTACGGCGATACTTGCAAGAACACCCTGTCGCCGATTGCAAACTCTAACGGTCGTCGCCTCTGATCTGCATAACTCTTCTACCGGATCTGAGCCGTCAGAAGCCTCTGCTTGATCTGCACTAATCTCTCTGACGACTGCCTGACGAGGTCTGGACCGGTGAGTGAACGTGCACATTGGGGAACGACACGGCCTACCGTACAATGCCTCGAAAGATGCTAGTCTAAGACTGGACTGGTAGCTGTTGTTGTAGGCGAACTCCACCAAGGGAACGTGCTCCTCCCAGCTGCCTCCGGTGTCAAGGACACATGCTCTCAGCATGTCCTCAAAGATCTGGATCATCTGCTCTGACTGCCCGTCTGTCTGCGGATGGAAAGCCGTACTAAAAGTCAGGAGTGTGCCAACTGCCTCCTGAAAGCCTCGCCAGAACCTGTTGGTGAAACTGGAACTCTGTGTAGTCTGACACTATAGAAACTGGAACTTCGTGTAGTCTGACCACCTCTCTGACGTACAAACTGCCCAACCTATCAGTCGAGTCTGTCGTCCGCATAAGCAAGAAGTGCGTCGATTTGGTCAATCGATCAACGATGACCCAAATCGTGTCATTCCCCCTAGGAGATCTCGGTAGCCCGGTCACGAAGTCCATCGTGATGTGCTCCCACTTCCACTCAGCTAGTGGAAGCGGCTGAAGTAACCCCGGAGTCCGCTGGTGTTGACATCGATTTTAGCTAAGGCTAAGTTAACAACATTTACGGAATTCCCTCAACTTAATCCACATGCACCAAAGCCAAACTTGCTCATACACAATCGTGTTGACGGCATCCTATACAAACCGGGGGAATAAGGGTATTTTGGTAATTTTACTCACTCAAGGGTATTTTGGGAATTTAGACCAAAGTACATGTCTAAATCTCCTACTACACTCCAAAATAGCCTTTACATAGCTTTGACGGCATCCGAGATAAGCTGTGTAAATATAGGGGCGTTTTGGTAATTTTCCACAACATCAGGGACATTATAGAAAATTCCCTGAAATAAATAAAGGAAAAATCCGAAAATTCAAAATAAACCCAAACAAAAACCCAACTTCAAATTCGCCTAAGTCCCGGCCAAGGCGATGCTCGCGTCATGCGCGCGCACATGACTCACATATATCGAGTTTAAAATACACGCGCCACATAATGCGCGCACGTGTCCATGACACGCACAAAAGTCGTGCCGCCATGCGTCGCGCATAAACAACTAGACCGAAAGGGTATTTTGGTCATTTAACTCCAAGAGGCATTTTGGTCATTCCACATCTTCAAGGATGTGAAAATATGAAATAAAGGTATTCTCTCTACCCTGGGGATACTTCGGTCCAAAATACATATGACCGAAAAGAATGTTCTGGTTACATCCCGATCTCCTCGGGGGTATTTCAGTAAACCCTCTAATCACCATAAGAAATATTGAAATTCAAAACTCAAATAAGACATTCAAAATTCGGATAAATATTCGATGTCTGGACAATCATTCAAGTTCAAGATAAATACTTGAAATTTGGATAAATGTTTAAAATTCAAACAAGTTCACACATGAACTTGAAATTTAAACAGACATTCAAAATTTAAACATCATATCTCAACTCCCTGATCTGTATGGTTAGGAAATCCTAACCTCCCCTATCTAAACAAATGCCAAATCTTAACACCCACCCCCCAACAACATATTTGAAAACCAAATCTCAACACCCCAGGATCCCTACGCTCCCGGGCGTATCTCACCAAACCTCCAACATACAACCCGATTCCTATAAGAAGAGGAGAAAAGGGATGAAGAGGGGCTGGCCGGCTGAAAGAACAAATCAGAAAAAGAGAAGAAGAGAAGGAGACGCCCGAGAGGAAGGAACCTTGGTCGTCGCCGGCCTTGAGCCAGTCCAAAGTCGTCGTCGTCGCCTTCCTTGATCCAGCCCAAGGAGCTCGTCGGAGGAACCCATCGTCGTCGTCTTCCTTGATCCAGCCGGAGGAACCCAGCACCGTCACCTTCCTCGATCCAGCCGAGGAGACCGTCTCCATCCCTGATCCAGCCCAAAGAACTCGTCGCCCAGCCCAAGGAGGGAGCCCCGTCACCTTCCTCAAACCAGTCGCCGTCCTTTAGCTACCCGCGAAGCGTGAAGCACACCTCCAGCAAGGTCCACGCTGTGGCTTCCCTTGCTGCCATCTTCCAGTAACGTCTCTGTTTCTAGCAACCAGCACGATCAACACTAGATCTTGGTGAACGGCGGTTCCGTGACGTAGCTCCATTCCCTCTGCTCGCCACATCTCTAGCGTGGAATCCAGCCAACACTTTCATGGTTCTAGCCAGCTTCCTCGACGGAGATCGGATACAAGCTTCGACGCTCGGCCAGCCTTCGATGCTCGGATAGCACTCCTTTGACGCTCGGATGACATCCTCCAGATTCCAGCGGCCGTGAGGTTCCTGCAACAAAGCCCAGAAGGCATCTGAAGAAGATCTTCTCAGACGGTGTTCTGCGACTCTAGTAGCCTCGAAACACCCCCTGTGAAGCTCCGACACTCGGATAACTCCTTCCCTAACTCCGGCAGTCTCGAAGCTCCGGTGACAAAAAACTCAAACAACATCCCTCCAACTTTAGTGAATTCAAAATCCCGGTGATGAAGGTTGCGGACCCAGACATTATTTTTTTTGCGTAAGAAGTTTATTTTATCGGATCTAGAATCAGAGGTGTTCCCTACCGGGATGTAAATGATGGATTTGCCGACTTGGCGATCCAGGGGTGTGGTGCTTGCAATTTCCTTGTATGAAATTATAAATGATTTGCTCAGAAATAAAATAGAAATCTCGTCCCAACGAGATCGACGTTTTATTCACGAACAGCTGGTGCTCTGCCTTAACCTTTTGACATGTACGGCGGCGTGATACGAACTCCGTCACTGCCCTCTTCTTCCCGCACCACCAGAACTGCCACCGCAGGTCCTGGTACATCTTGGTGCCCCCGGAATAAACTGCTAAACGAGAGTTATGGAACTCTCGTAGGACGTCGTCTCATAGAACTGGATATGCTGGAACCGCTACTCTGCCTCTGAAACGTAGCCCTCCGTCTGATGATATCGTCCAGTCCCTATCTACGCCCTTCGTGCCCGCCGATGTGTGCAACTCCTCGAGCTCTTCGTCACTGCGCTGCGCCTCTAACACTCTGGCTTGTACTGCTGGCATACTGATCGCTCGTAAATGCGTCGTTAACTCATATGCAAAACGCAATTTAGAAATTTCTAAACCTTTCTTTCAACACTAAATTAATATGATAGAATAATGGTGAAATACGGGGTCGGTCCTCAGGGAAAACTTTGATTAACAAAGAAACATCAGAATTAACTCTCGACACTCTAATCCTAAGGCGAAGAAGGATTGATTTGGGTTGTAGAAACGGATTAATTAAAACTAATTAAGAAAGCGATTAACGAAGTTAAAATATATTAATGAGAGAAAACCTAGGGATTACTCAATCCACTTTAGTTTCACTTCCTGTATTCTCTAGTTATCCACTTGTTTTCTTATCTCGACATTATAGATTCATAGCTTCTTAAGCCTACATGAATCCCTAAAATAATGCTATTGGTTCCCTAAGGCATAACCTATCTATACTTAGCATAGATTGTCTTCGAACTTAATCTGAGTAAAACCTATCTTCATCTAGCATAGATTATCTCAAAGGCATACACAAAAGCAACATAAAAACCATCCTACGAATCTCTACCATCAAACACAGCAATCAAGTAGGTCTGAATATACGTCAACGGAACTCAGTTTCTTCAACTCTTTATAAGATAAAACCATTGTCGCGCCCCGACCCGCGAAAGCCCAACCGGGCCGGGCGACGCGAACCGGAACCTAACAAACGTGGAAGAAAAGCTGGCGAGGGTTCCCTCTAACCTATTGGTCTCCCTATCAATTCACCAAAAGCACCCCCAATTAAAAGACAATATATTAATGAAGCCTCGAACCACAGATTTAAAACTCAAAAAGGTTTAATATACATATCCTCGGAGAGGGGAGAGTTCAAATACAACATTACTCTCGTAGGAGACTATCTAACATAGGATAAAAACTGTAAAGGATCACCACCTCTCAAACTGCACCTAGCGCCGCCGCACCGCCAACCAACTGCCCGGTAGGGGCCACAGAAGAGGAACTGACGCCTGCACCTGCAAAACGCAGCCCGGGTAGGAGTGAGCACTACGCTCAGTAGGGATCTACACTACGACACACAGAAGGAAAAGGGAAACACAAGAGTGTCGCCCTCAAGTAGGATCTGGGTGTATACATGGGTCCCATAACCCCACCACGTGTCCCTGAGGCCCAGGAGCAGCACTCAGTAGCAGGAACAACACTGGCGATACACAACTGCAGGGAACGGCACTACAGGCGGGAAAAAGGCACCGCTGGGTAGGCAACTCCTCTACCCCAGGGTTCGCACAGTGGGACACCGGCTACACCTCAGGATCCGACTCAAGGCCGACACGACCTCTACAATCATCAAGCAATAAGTGAACCAGTCATCTAAGCCTATCATCAAGTCGACTGGACACCACAATTCAAACCGGGTCCAAACTACCCAACCCCGGTCCTAGGGCTAAGTCCGAGCTTCCAGCCTCGGGACGGCGACCCAAAGATCGCCCACGCCCTAACCAATGCAACTAATGCACAAATCAACAATGCATGCTATGACATACACATATAAGAAGCAAAGCATGCAACAGTATGTCAAGCATCATATAAGTCTACTGGATCGCTGCAGCGGTACTACCCACCGCTGCCAGTCGATCCGCAGCGGGTCCCTGCATTACGACGGTACCACGACCGTCAACCGCAAACTCCTGCAACGGGAAGCAACCCCAAAAACCGCTGAATGAACAGTAACAATATAATATTATATTCAAACACCCAAAACCTCTACTTAGGGGCTAATTGATCCCGTCGATCCGACGTCTAAACGATGTCGGATTCAAGATCCAACTTAGTCACCAGTAGGTGTATATACCATGATCAACATATCCAAAATTCATAATCATCCAACGGTTGGATTAATAGGAAACACTAATCAAAAGTCGCTGATCAAACCAACTTACCCATTAATTGCTGCAACGCAGCCCTCCAGTAAAAAATTCATAAGAATTTGTAGAAAAATCCAAAAATTACGAAACAAGATGGAATGGAAAGATAACAAATAGATCTACAACTCTTGTGTTTATGAAAAGCCAAGATCATGTACTTACCTGCCGGAAAACTCACCGCAAGCCGGCTGTTTCTCAAGAACAGCAGAAAACCAGAAATCCGAGACTAATCATCCATAAAACCTACTCAAATCTTAACCAAATAACATGAAACTCATATCAGTAATTCTAACAGGTATAAGGAGTCCAACAAAATAAGGATCAACAAGATCCAACGGCTAGATCTAGAGAAAATCCGAAATAAACACAGTAGGTATAACCCTACCTAGCTGCGCTTTCCTCGGCTGATTCCCCGCGATTTGATCACCAACAAGCCTCCAAACCACTTCAGGGATCTTCCTCTCGTTACCACGAATCCAACGAGCCTTAGAACGCCGAAAAAGATGGTCGGAGGAGGGAGAACGGAGGTGAGGAAGTGGGCTGCCGGAAACAGGGGAAGAAGCAGAGGTTTCGGGAGAAGAAAGAAAGAGGAAGAAGAAAGGAGGAGAAGGAGGAAGAGGAGGGGAAGAAAAAGGAGGGGAAAGGGGAAGGGGAAAGCCAGGGGAACGGGGGAAAAGTGAGAGAAGGGGAGGGGAAGTCTTCCCCCTCTGACAGGAGAGAGCGACGGCCAACGGCGGCCGTCCTCGCGATACAGAAAAAGCCACCGACTCGAGTCCGATCGGTCGCTCCAAGGAGCGATCGATCGTTCTCGCCCCAGATCAAAACCCACCGACTCGCTCACGAGTCCGACCGATCGCTCCAATGAGCGATCGATCGCTCAAGGGTCATCAGCTACCCAAAGGCAAGCTTTCGCGCGCCCGAGCTGGGATCTTCCGATCCCGGGTCCACCTAGCCATTCTAAACAAGCATTTAACACAAACAAGGCTAGTGTGTGCATACGCGGGTGTGAAACAAACCAACAAGGCGCAATTTACCAAATTGCCCTTGCGGTCTACAACGAGCCACAGGGGTAGAGGGACAGGTCCTCACAACCATATTCATAGGATCATGTCTTTGAAAAGATAACAAGAATCAAACAAGAAAACACAAAGAAGCTACACTAAATGTCACGCCCCGACCCGCGTAGGCCCAACTAGGCCGGGCGACGCGAACCGGAACCTAACCTACTGCGGAAATTTTGGCGAGGTTTCCCTCTAATCGTAGTGGTTACCCTAATAATTCACATTCATCCTGTATTAACACAAATACAAATCTCAAAGACTGAATTGACATATATTATAAAACCTTAAAACAGGGAAATTATATATTTATCACTCCCGTAGGAGACTATCTATAACAAAAGGGGTAAAACTGGAAGATCGCCACCTCTCAAGCACCGCCAGACGCCGCCACGTCACCAAACACCGGCCCGGTAGGGGCGACCGAAGAAGAGCTAGCGCCAGCACCTGCAAAACACAGCCCGGGTAGGTGTGAGCACTAAGCTCAGCAGGGACACTACACTACGACACTCACAAGGGAGGGAACACAACAGTGTTGCCCTCAAGCAGAGGTTGGGTGTACACAGGGGTCCCACAACCCCACCGCATGTCTCTGAAAGGAGACTCCAGTCATGTTCTCTAGTCGGACTGGTCACATACTGGGCCTGTGAGGGCCCGTCCCTCTGACCTGGCTCGACCGTGTGGGTCGAGAGCCGGTTTCCTATTGGTTTGGTTCCGCGTCGGGCACGATCGGGCGATCGTGTGGCGGTTTGGACTCGGGGGGGGGCATTTTGGTTAATATGCCCTCTGGTGGTTGGTTTCACACCCACGTTCCACACACTGCCTTGGATTGATGTATGTGTTTGATTAGAATCTCTAGGGTGCGTCCAATCGGAGGATCGGAGCTCGATCGGGAAAGATCGAATCGGACGGCTGAGATAGATCCGGATTTCTATATAAGCCATGTCCCTTTCTTCTCTTTCCTTCTCTTCTTCTCATGTCGTTTTCTCCCCTTCTCTCTCCTTCGGCTGAGCTAGGGTTTGGAGACTTGGGCTTCGGAGCGCGGATCTTGGCAGCTTGATCAGTTGGACGCGTGGAGGAGCTACCCTACTTGCTCATGTAGGTGTTTCTACCTCGATCCTTGGATCGGGTTCTCCTAGGATAGGATTATTGCTCTTTTGCTGTAGGAATACATGTTAGAATGCTATGTAACTCCTTGTGCATGTAGTGTGAAGGATTCGAAGTATTCCTATCTCTTATTTTCCGTATTCTAACGGTTGGTTTCCGTATTATCGCCGTTTTGTCGGTTTTCGTCCATTTGGACCTAGATAGGAGATTTAACCGTCAAAAACTGGATTTCTTCATTCCATTAGCTTGCCCATTGTAAAATACACTTGCTTGCGAAATTTCATCTTATTCCAACTTGATTTGATCCTTGAAATCCAAGGAAATGGATTTTCGGCACTGTTCTGATGAACTGTGCCTAAGGCTCGACGGTCGATCAGTGCATCGACCGTCAAGTGTTGTTTTACGCTTTCTGGGCCTGGCGGTCGACCGTCGGATCAATCGTCGTATCGACCATCGGGCTCTGTCGGGATTTTGGCCTCCCACGGTCGATGGATCGATAGACCGTGGGTTTTCTCTCTTTTTCATCCCGCCTCACGGTCGACCGTCGGATCGACCGTCGCATCGTCCACGAGGCTCTGTCTAGTTTTGGGCTCCCCACGATCGATGGGCCGATCGATCGTCGTCCAGGTGGTTTTCCTCGTTTTGGCGTCACGGTCGATCGCCGGATCGACCGTGACATCGTCCGTGGGCTCACGGTCAATCTCCGGATCGACCGTGACATCGTCCGTGACCCCTTGGACTTGGTTTTCTGGCTTTTCTTGGATGTATTTGATTGGTGAATAGTATCTAAGTATGTTGGGAAGTGTGTATATGGATTTTATGGGGTTTTTCAAAGGATTTCCATCTGGTTTGAGATCGATTCGAGTATTCTTTCCTCTTTGGGAAAACCTATGGTTTCAATTGCTTTTAGTACATGTTTGGATGTGGTTAATTGCTTAATGGTGTGCTTAGCCATTAGCTAGTACATGTTTTGGTAAATATGCCCTCTGGTGGTCGGTTTCACACCCGTGTTCCACACACTGACTTTGATTGATGTATGTGTTTGATTAGAATCCCTAGGGTGCGTCTGATCGGAGGATAGGAGCTCGATCGGGAAAGATCGATTTGGACGGCTGAGATAGATTTGAAATTTCTATATAAGGCCTGTCTCTTTCTCTCTTTCCTTCTCTCCTTCACCTGTCGTTCTCTTCCCTTCTCTCTCTCCTTCGGCTGAAGTAGGGTTTGAAGACTTGGGCTTCGGATCACGGATCTTGTCGGCTTGACCAGTGGGACGCGTGGAGAGGCTACCCTACTTGCTCAAGTAGGTGTTTCTACCTCGATCCTTGGATCGGGTTCTCCTAGGATAGGTTTTATGTACTTTAGCTGTAGGAATACATGTTAGAATGCTATGTAACTCTTTGTGCATGTAGTATGAAGGATTTGAAGTATTCCTACCTTGCCTTTTCTGTATTCTAATGGTTGGTTTCCGTATTATCGCCGTTTTGTCGGTTTTTGTCCATTTGGACCTAGATAGGAGATTTAACCGTCAAAAGCTGGATTTCTTCACTCCATTAGCTTCCCCATTGCTAAATACGCTTGCTTGCAAATTCTCATTTAATTCCAACATGATTTGATACTTGAAATCCAAATAAATGGATTTTCGGCACTGTTCTGATGAACGGTGCCAAGGCTCGACGGTCGATCAGTGCATCGACCGTCAAGTGTTGTTTTATCATTTCTGGGCCTGATGGTCGACCATCGGATCGACCGTCGCATCGACCGTCGGGCTCTGTCGGGATTTTGGGCTCCCACAGTCGATGGATCGATCGACCGCGGGATTTCCCCTTTTCGTCTTTTACCTGACGGCCGTCGCATCGACCGTCAGGTGCTGTTTGGTTTTGGGCTTCTCAGGGTCGATGGGTGGATCGACCGTCGCCCTTCGTTTTCTTCGTATGGGTCTCACGGTCGATCGCCGGGTCAACCGTGGCATCGTCCGTGGCCTCACGGTCGATCCCCGGATCGACCGTGACATCGTCCGTGACCCCTTGAACTTGGTTTTCAGGTATTTCTTGGATGGTTTTGATGGGGGATTAGTATCTAAACATGTTGGGAAGCATTTAGGGGGATTTGATGGGGATTTCAAAGGATTTCCATCGGGTTTGAGAATCGATTCAAGTAACTCTCTTTTTGGGTAAATCTAGGGCTTTACTTGCATTTAATACTTGTGGGATTGTAGTTAAATGCTTAGTTGTTTGCCTAGCCATTAACTAGCTATGAGTGCTAGTTAATGAAGAATTGTGGAACCTTAGCCTCTTGCCGGCGAGTGCCGAGGGCTATTGTATATCTGTGGAACTTACAACTGTTGATGTGGCATGTAGAGACATCTAGGATAGATGTTTGCCTAGGCCCATGCATTGTGTGCATTAGAGGCATTTGAGGTTAGGTGGGCGATGGTTTAGGTCGCCGATCCGAGGCTCTCTGGTAGCTCGGATCTAGCCTTAGGACCGTGGATGGGTAGTCAGGAGTAGGATGTGATTGTTTGATCAAGTCTCGTGTCTTTTGAGGATTCACGCTAGTTGACTCGGATCATTGTTGAGGTTTAGAGGTCGGGTTGTCTTCCGAAGCTAAGTTCTAAGGATGGGTGTCGACGTCCCTGACATGGTCCCCAGTCAGTGGTTTCCTGCTGGGTAATGGTGATCCTACTAGTTTTGGTTCTTTCCTCCCAGCATGTTGGTTGAGTTTCCCAGCGTGGTCGGTTGAGAAGAGTAGGATCCCTTGGGGAGTCGACAGGGTTGTGGGACCCGTGGCATCCGTTAGACTTGAGCTGGAAGACAACTATGTTGTTGTTTTTCTCCCTTCAGTGTGCCGTAGAGTAGAACCCTACTGAGCTTATCGCTCACTCCTACCCGGGCTACGTTTGCAGGTGCAGGCGGCAGTTCTCCTTCGGTGGAGCCGGCAGGATCGGCTTTTGGCGGCGCGAGTACTTCCAGAGGCACTTGAGGTTTCTGGAGGATGATCTGTTGTACCTTTTTGATATGTATCTATATGTTGTAAACATTTTGGAGAACCTTTGGGATTTTGTATAAATCTGTATATTGGAACTTAGACATTGTACAACTTGATGACATATTATGATTGAATCTGTTTAGCCTCCGGAATATAATTGTTTAAATTATCCGTCTTTTCCGCTTTGTACCGCGCCGGTTGATGATGAATAGTGATAGGAACCCTCACGCCCCGTCCTGGATGGGTTTTCTGGGTCGGGGTGTGACAACTTGGTATCAGAGCAGGCTGTAAGTCCCAGGGATAGGATTAGGCTTGCGGTTGAGGTTTTCAGCGCGGTTTGGGATAGTTCTAGGAGTAGAGCATCCCTGCGTGCTTGACTGTGCTCTTGTGTGTTATGCTTTTATTTTATTGATTGCTGCTGTGTTTTGTTTTCTTACTGGTGGACACTTGTCGTCTCTGTTGAACGTGCAGATGCCAGGGAGCAGGGCTAGCTGTCCAGTGTTGGGTCAGGGTACCGCGCGCGACCAGCGCGCTGCCCGATGGGCCTTAGGGGCCAACACAGCCGTGCCTTGCGTACCTGCACGAGAGCCAGAGCCGAGGATTGAGGTCGTGCTGGAGGAAGATGGTTCGTTCATCGCCGAGGAAGTCTCTCCTCCACTCGACCAGCGTGCTGTTACGACAGCGATGGTCGACTTCCAGAGGCTGAACCCTCCTAGGTTCAGCGGTACTGGAGGCGACCCAGCGGTGGCGGACGACTGGCTGGAGGGAGTCAGTCGCGTCCTTGACACTCTTTTCGTCCAGGATGACCGAGTTAGGGTCAGACTTGCCGCGTTCCAGCTCGACGGGGACGCTTTGGACTGGTGGCGCTCTTTCTAGGCCGCTAGGGACGGGAGTGACCCATCGTGGGCCGTGTTCCGTTCTTCGTTTCTCGGCGCGTACTTTCCCCGCAGTGCGCGCTCGGCCCTTGTCCATGAGTACCAGACCCTTTCTCAGGGTACTCAGTCGGTAGTGCAGTACGCTGCTAGGTTCACCAGGCTTGCCAGATTTGCCGGGGCGGTGTCGGCGGATCCTCTTGCCAGAGCTGAGCAGTTTTAGTGGGGGCCTAGGCCCGAGCTCAGGCATCTGATCGCGGCTTAGCGATCTAACACGTACGCAGAGGTGTTGGACTGTGCCTTGGCAGTTGAGGCTCAGTTGCAGGAGCCGGGGCCCAGGGCAGTCCAGCCTGCGTCGTCTGCAAGCACCAGTGGCGGAGTACAGCCACAGAGAGCAGCTCAGGGCAGAGGAGGTTCGTGGAGGCCACGTCAGAGGTACCCACGACGCCAGCAGCCGTACCAGCGTTACCCACCCCAGCACCAGTAGCAGCCCAGGCAGGGAGGCCAGCCACTTCTTCCGGCTGGGCCTCAGGGGCAGACGTCCGGGGGAGGCCAGAGCCAGCAGCTAGCGCTTGGTCCTCCTGTGTGCTTCGAGTGCCGGCAGACGGGGCACATTCGCAGAGACTGTCCGACGTTGAGGGCACAGTTCGCTCGTGGCGGAGCAGGCGGAGGTTGGCGGACACCAGGCGCCGGGAGAGGCAGAGGTCGAGGCGGACCCAGAGGGGGAGTGTACGCACTTCCAGACCGCGAGTACCCAGACTTTGTTCAGCCACCCTTTCAGCCTTACCAGTACCCGCCACCCCAGCAGGCTCTAGCACTTCCACCAGCTCCAGTTGACCCTCCTGTTCTCAGAGGTACCTTCCAGCTTTTCAGTTCATTTGTAGATGTTCTGATAGATTCTGGGGCGTCTCATTCCTTTGTAGCTAGCGACTATGTGGCATCGCTAGGACTAGAGACTGAGCCACTTGGAGTCACACTACACTTAGACACACCCGTCGACGGAGGAGCTTGTGTTGAGCTGATCTGCCGTTCTTACGAGTTAGAGGTTGGGGGCCTCCGTGTCTTTCTAGACCTTCGGGTGCTAGACATGGTCGGGTTCGACGTGATTCTCGGTATCGATTGGCTGACATCATACCGAGCCGTCATCGACTGTGGCCGTCGTAGGGTGACTGCTTGGACACCTGACGGCTCTCGTTTCGTTCTGTTGGGGGATCGCCAGTCGGCCGATTCCCTCCTGTGTGCTTGTCTTCCCAGGCGCGAGGGCCAGCTGTCGGCTTTATTGGCGCGCCTTTCCTTGTTCGCTGCAGAGGGCAGTCGAGAGAGCAGTTTGCCTGCAGTAGTTTGTGAGTTTGCTGACGTCTTCCCAGACGAGCTGCCGGGTCTTCCTCCTTCCAGAGCAGTAGACTTTCAGATAGATCTTGTACCGGGTACCGGGCCGATCTCTCTGCCAGCTTTCAGGATGGTACCAGCAGAGCAGAGGGAGCTGAGGGTCCAGCTGGACGGGTTGATCGGCAGAGGTTTCATCCGTCCCAGCACGTCACCCTGGGCAGCTCCTGTCTTGTTCGCAAAGAAGAAGGACGGTACGCTTCGTCTTTGCATTGATTACAGGAAGCTGAACAGGGTGACGGTGAAGAACAAGTATCCGATGCCGAGGATCGATGACTTGTTCGACCAGCTCCGAGGCGCTTCGGTCTTTTCGAAGATCGATCTCCGTACCGGCTATCACCAGTTGCGGATTCGGGATTGCGACATCCCGAAGACGGCTTTTCGTACGAGGTACGGGTTGTACGAGTTCACGGTGATGCCGTTCGGTTTGACGAACGCACCGGCGGCGTTCATGGACCTGATGCAGAGGGTCTTCCGACCGTACTTGGATCAGTTCGTGGTGGTTTTCGTCGACGACATCCTAGTCTACTCACGTACCGCGGAGGAGCACGGGCAGCATATGAGGACAGTGTTTCAGTTGTTGAGGGGGCATAGGGTATATGCCAAAGCCTCCAAATGTGAGTTCTGGCTTCCTAAGGTGCAGTTTCTGGGGCATGTAGTGTCAGCAGCAGGTATTTCAGTTGATCCGCCCAAGATCGAGGCAGTGCTACAGTGGCAGAGACCGGCGACAGTGTTCGAGGTCCGCAGCTTCCTCGGCTTGGCGGGTTACTATCGGAGGTTCGTGTGGGACTTCTCCAGGGTTGCAGGGCCGCTGACCAGGTTGACACAGAAGGCAGTCCCATTTGTTTGGGACGAGGCTTGTGAGTAGGCTTTCATCCAGTTGAGGACCAGACTGACGAGTGCACCAATCCTTATAGTTCCAGAGTGAGGCGTCGGCTACAGTGTCTACTGCGACGCCAGTGGGGAGGGCCTAGGCTGTGTGCTTATGCAGGAGGGCCATGTGGTGGCCTATGGTTCCAGGCAGCTGAAGGCCTATGAGAGGAACTATCCAGTCCATGATCTTGAGCTTGTAGCGGTTGTCTTCACTCTGAAGATGTGGCGGCACTACCTCTACGGTGAGCGGTTCTCGGTGTACTCTGATCATAAGAGTTTGAGGCACGTGTTTTCCCAGCGTGACCTCAACCTCAGGCAGCGGCGGTAGATGGAGCTTCTAGAGGACAACGACTTCGAGTTGCATTACCACCCTGGTAAGGCAAACGTCGTAGCAGACGCTCTCAGCAGGCAGATCAGAGACAGCAGAGTGACCTTGGCAGCAGTGTCAGCTCGACAGTGGCAGATGCTGGAGACAGTCAGTCAGTTTGGGCTGGACTTTGAGGACCGGGCGACAGGTGGTTTCCTGTATGCTGTTCGCAGCATTCCAGTTCTTTTGGCCAGGGTGATCGAGGCACAGGCTGGAGACCCAAAGCTCGTGGAGACCCGTGCGGCGGTCGGCACCGAGCACGCGGTTGAGGGCTGGACAGTGTCGGCAGACAGTGGTCTACTCTTCAAAGGCAGAGTTGCTGTTCCAGCAGACCCGGCGTTACGAGAGGAGATCCTTCACGAGTTCCACCACTCCTGCTTCGCCGTTCACCCCGGGAGCACCAAGATGTACCACGACCTTCGCCGGCAGTTCTGGTGGTGCGGGATGAAGAGGTCAGTAGCTGAATTCGTTTCCAGATGCCTCACCTGTCAGAGGGTGAAGGCAGAGCACAGGCGAACCCCAGGTTTGTTGCAGCCACTTCCCGTGCCAGAGTGGAAGTGGGAACATATAGCTATGGACTTTGTCACCGGGCTACCCAGGTCACCGAGGGGGAATGATGCGATTTGGGTCATCGTCGATCGACTGACCAAATCAGCTCATTTCCTCCCCACGAGGACTACAGATCCAGTTGCCGGACTGAGCCAGAGGTACATTGACGAGGTAGTACGACTGCACGGCATTCCAGTGTCGATAGTGTCAGACAGAGATCCCAGATTCACTGGCCGGTTCTGGAGCAGCTTCCAGGACTCCTTGGGGACAGCACTGACGTTCAGCACAGCTTTTCACTCTCAGACAGACGGGCAGTCAGAGCGGACTATCCAGATCTTGGAGGACATGCTCAGAGCATGTGTGCTAGACGCTGGAGGTACTTGGGAGCAGCACGTGTTTTTGGTGGAGTTTGCCTACAACAACAGTTTCCAGGCCAGTTTGGGTTTTGCACCCTTTGAGGCGTTGTACGGCAGACCGTGTCGCTCACCGGTGTGTTGGACTGAGGTTGGGGAGGCGTCCCTTACCAGTCCGGACATCATCAGACAGTCATCAGAGAGGCTGGCTCAGATCAGACAGAGGCTTCTGACTGCACAGAGCAGGCAGAAGAGCTACGCAGACCGCAGGCGACGACCCCTGGAGTTCTTAGTTGGCGACAGAGTGCTACTGAAGGTGTCCCCGCGCAGAGGGTCGATCAGGTTTGGTAGCAGGGGCAAGCTAGCTCCGAGGTTTACTGGCCCATTTGAGATCCTCAGGAGTGTTGGAGCAGTCGCCTACCAGTTAGCTCTACCTCCGCACATGTCAGCAGTTCACCCCACCTTCCACGTTTCTATGCTGCGGAAGTATATTCCAGATACTTCTCACGTGATCAGACACGACGACCTCGAGGTTGAGGAGGATGCCACCTACATAGAGCAACCAGTACAGATCATGGACAGACGGGATCAGGTGCTCAGAGGCAGATCGTTACTGTTGGTCATGGTCAGGTGGAGGCATGGCAGTGCAGAGAGTCTGACTTGGGTGCGAGAGGATCGTATGCGTCGGGAGTTTCCCCGACTGTTCACCTCTTCAGGTAGTTCCTTGTTGTGGGCGTTGGCGCCTGATCGCTCGCAAATGCGTCGTTAAATCAGATGCAAAACGCAATTTAGAATTTATAATCCTTCAATCAATACTACTCTACAAACGTAGAACAGTGGTGAGATTCGGAGTCGAACCACAGGGAAAGATTGTTTAACAAAAGAAGAAATCAAATTAAATCTCTAAACTCAAGTCCTAAGGCGAAGAAAAGAAGTTTCAATGGTTTTGTTATCTAAGGAATTAAACTACTGAAAAAGCAATGAAAAGGTTGAAGTAGATCAATGAGAGAAACAACCTAGGGATCCCTCAATCCACTCTAGCTTCACTTCCTGTATCCTCTAGCTATCATCTTGCTTCTTCTCTAGACACTATGGAATCATGGCTTCTTAAGCTCACATGAAACCCTAAAAGAAAGTTGGTGACTACCTAAGGCATAACCTATCTTCGTGTAACATAGATTGTCTTCGGACTTAACCTGAGTACAATCTATCTTTACTTAGCATAGATTATCTCAAAAGCATGTCAAAAACCACATGAAAACCATCTTATGCAACTCTACCATCAAGCACAGCAATCAAGTAGGACACAAAATACGTCAAGGGAAATACTTCCATCAACTCTATTATCAATAAATTCAAATCCATAAGATCATGTCTATGAGAAAGAAATACAAGAATCAACTAGAAAATGCAGAAAGTTACACTAGAGTTTCATGAAATCCCTAGATCTAGAAGATTAGTCACTCATCTTTGGGATGAAGGCCATGTATTCGATGAAGAAAGCTTGAGATCTACACCACATCTCCGTCTTCTTCTCCAATCTGAATTCCTCTGTTTTTCTCTATGGAGGCCCCTTGGTTTTCCTGCCACAAAGCCCTTTTTATATCTTAATTCCCGGATTAGGGTTTCAAGGTTTAGTTAGACCTCAAGTGCAACTCGGATTCCTTATTCAACCCTGACAGCTTCTTCCAATCGCGACTGGGCTCAACACATCCAGAATTTGAGAATGATTCCAACACAAAAGATGTAGATTTGGAAGTCTTCTGTCATCTCCCGAAGAGGTTGTAATATTTCGACTTATCTAGAATATTTGGCGAATATTCTCCCGAGCGTCGACGGACCAGTCTTCCAGCAGCTAAATATCTCTATCTTCTTCAAAACTGCTATCAACTCATCAGGAATCTCTGAAAGTGTCCAACATGAAAGTTTTACGTTTTGATGTCTTCTAGCTGTCATTCAAATGTCAGAATATTTGGAGATAAGAATAATTTCTGGTGAATATTGTGCTAACAGTCGACAGAGCAGTGTATTTCAGCATATTAATCGAATTTCTTGCATTTCTCCTCAAAGCATGATCAAACCTGAAATCAACTAACAAGCTATCAAATACAAACACTCTAGGCCTAACAAAGCTAAGTTAAGGGGTTTAATCATGAACATTTAGGGACTCATCAGCGCCCCTAGCTGTAGCCTTGTTTGTGCAGGTAGGCCTAGTTGTTTCTCTTTTCCCCGGCTTCAACCTTGAATTTCGGGACGAAATTCTTTTTAAGGTGTTTAGGTTGTGAGGGCCCATCCCTCAGACCTGACTCGACCACGTGGGTCGAGAGCCGGTTTCCTGTTGGTTTGGTTCCGCGTCGGGCACAATCGGGCGATCGTAAGGCGGTTTGGACCCCGGGGGCATTTTGGTAAATATGCCCTCTGGTGGTCGGTTTCACACCCGCGTTCCACACACTGACTTTGATTGATGTATGTGTTTGATTAGAATCCCTAGGGTGCGTCCGATCGGAGGATCGGAGCTCGATCGGGAAAGATCGATTTGGACGGCTGAGATAGATTTGGAATTTCTATATAAGGCCTGTCTCTTTCTCTCTTTCCTTCTCTCCTTCACCTGTCGTTCTCTTCCCTTCTCTCTCTCCTTCGGCTGAAGTAGGGTTTGGAGACTTGGGCTTCGGATCGCGGATCTTGTCGGCTTGACCAGCGGGACGCGTGGAGAGGCTACCCTACTTGCTCAAGTAGGTGTTTCTACCTCGATCCTTGGATCGGGTTCTCCTAGGATAGGTTTTATGTGCTTTTGCTGTAGGAATACATGTTAGAATGCTATGTAACTCTTTGTGCATGTAGTATGAAGGATTTGAAGTATTCCTACCTTGCCTTTTCTGTATTCTAATGGTTGGTTTCCGCATTATCGCCGTTTTGTCGATTTTTGTCCATTTGGACCTAGATAGGAGATTTAACAGTCAAAAGCTGGATTTCTTCACTCCATTAGCTTCCCCATTGCTAAATACGCTTGCTTGCAAATTCTCATTTAATTCCAACATGATTTGATACTTGAAATCCAAACAAATGGATTTTCGGCACTGTTCTGATGAACTATGCCAAGGCTCGACGGTCGATCGGTGCATCGACCGTCAAGTGTTGTTTTATCATTTCTGGGCCTGACGGTCGACCATCGGATCGACCGTCGCATCGACCGTCGGGCTCTGTCGGGATTTTGGGCTCCCACGGTCGATGGATCGATCGACCGCGGGATTTCCCCATTTCGTCTTTTACCTGACGGTCGACCGTCGGATCGGCCGTCGCATCGACCGTCAGGTGCTGTTTGGTTTTGGGCTTCTCAGGGTCGATGGGTGGATCGACCGTCGCCCTTGGTTTTCTTCATATGGGTCTCACGGTCGATCGCCGGGTCGACCGTGGCATCGTCCGTGGCCTCACGGTCGATCCCCGGATCGACCGTGACATCGTCCGTGACCCCTTGAACTTGGTTTTCAGGTATTTCTTGGATGGTTTTGATGGGGGATTAGTATCTAAACATGTTGGGAAGCATGTAGGGGGATTTGATGGGGTTTTCAAAGGATTTCCATCGGGTTTGAGAATCGATTCAAGTAACTCTCTTTTTGGGTAAATCTAGAGCTTTACTTGCATTTAATACTTGTGGGATTGTAGTTAAATGCTTAGTTGTTTGCCTAGCCATTAACTAGCTATGAGTGCTAGTTAATGAAGAATTGTGGAACCTTAGCCTCTTGCCGGCGAGTGCCGAGGGCTATTGTATATCTGTGGAACTTACAACTGTTGATGTGGCATGTAGAGACATCTAGGATAGATGTTTGCCTAGGCCCATGCATTGTGTGCATTAGAGGCATTTGAGGTTAGGTGGGCGATGGTTTAGGTCGCCGATCCGAGGCTCTCTGGTAGCTCGGATCTAGCCTTAGGACCGTGGATGGGTAGTCAGGAGTAGGATGTGATTGTTTGATCAAGTCTCGTGTCTTTTGAGGATTCACGCTAGTTGACTCGGATCATTGTTGAGGTTTAGAGGTCGGGTTGTCTTCCGAAGCTAAGTTCTAAGGATGGGTGTCGACGTCCCTGACATGGTCCCCAGTCAGTGGTTTCCTGCTGGGTAATGGTGATCCTACTAGTTTTGGTTCTTTCCTCCCAGCATGTTGGTTGAGTTTCCCAGCGTGGTCGGTTGAGAAGAGTAGGATCCCTTGGGGAGTCGACAGGGTTGTGGGACCCGTGGCATCCGTTAGACTTGAGCTGGAAGACAACTATGTTGTTGTTTTTCTCCCTTCAGTGTGCCGTAGAGTAGAACCCTACTGAGCTTATCGCTCACTCCTACCCGGGCTACGTTTGCAGGTGCAGGCGGCAGTTCTCCTTCGGTGGAGCCGGCAGGATCGGCTTTTGGCGGCGCGAGTACTTCCAGAGGCACTTGAGGTTTCTGGAGGATGATCTGTTGTACCTTTTTGATATGTATCTATATGTTGTAAACATTTTGGAGAACCTTTGGGATTTTGTATAAATCTGTATATTGGAACTTAGACATTGTACAACTTGATGACATATTATGATTGAATCTGTTTAGCCTCCGGAATATAATTGTTTAAATTATCCGTCTTTTCCGCTTTGTACCGCGCCGGTTGATGATGAATAGTGATAGGAACCCTCACGCCCCGTCCTGGATGGGTTTTCTGGGTCGGGGTGTGACACGCACCCTGTCGGCCCGGGGTGGTGAACAGGTAAATAAGGTCTAGGGAGCTGCTGCAGTGGTACCACCACCAACTGCCAGCAGTCCGCCACAACACCTGCACTGGGAAGCAGGCCCGCAAACAACAGCTCACATATATCACAGATAAAGCCCACGGCACACGCCGGCATGCAAGGCTAAGGAAAGCTGTAGGGCTACCCGCCCGTTTATTCTAAACTCCCCGGGAGTCATCACTCCCCCGGTTCATCACTGCCCTATTATAGAGCTGACATGCTTAAACATATGTACCTGGTATTTAGACAGTAAAGAAAACCGTACATGCAAAGCCCCGCGAGCAAAACAAGATAAATTCCCTCTCTCTGCCATAGTCGGATCGATCACTGCCCCAAGGGAGGATCGATCCCTCTAATGACAGGAAGCGAACTCTCCATACCGCGCCGAGTCCGATCGATCCGTCCTCCCAGGACGATTGATCCGACTCGCGATAGGGAACGTCCCATGCTATCCAAGGCATCAGGATCGATCGCCCTCACCCGGGGCCGATTGATCCTGCTCGGGTTCAGCATGACCAACAAGGATGGATCGATCCATCTCACAGACGGATCGATCGGTTGGGTTCTCCGGCAAACCAATCGGCGAGAAATACCGTCGGAAAACTCCACCAAATCCCAGAAAACCTTGGGATCTAATAGTACGAAGCATCACGAATCCAAAACCGGCGGAAATACTACAATCTAACAAGTATACACCAAGATCTAAGCATAAGAACATCGACAGCCGAAAAAACTTCCAAAAACCCGAGATGAATGTAGGTAGGATCCCTACCTAAGCAATAGCAGCTTCAATCCCAGCTGCTAGGCCTTGGATCGTCCACAACCTCTTCGAAATCCAGAAATTCTCAGCCCAAGAACTCAGATTTCCAAAGAGATTCAAGGAGGAAGGTTGCGTTTGTTTTATAGGCAAACGAACCGACTTAGCAGGATCGATCCGTCCAAGGAGACCGATCGATCCAGCCAAGAAAGCGATCGATCCAGCCAAGGAGACCGATCGATCCAGCCAAGAGAACGATCGATCCAACCAAGAGACCGATCGATCCTTCTCCGAGTCCGATCGATCTGTCCCAAGAGACCGATCGATCCTTCTCAATGATCCACGTTCCTGTCATTGAGCGATCGATCCTTCTAGCAAGGAAGGATCGATCCCTCTTTCACAGGAAGCTGGACTTGGATTAAAACTTAAGCCCAAGCCCGGATCTTTCGATCCCGGGTCCCACTAACCATTCTAGCCCAAACATCACCACAAACATGGTCAGTGTGTGCACACGCGAGTGTGAAACAAGCCGACATGACGCAATTTACCAAATTTTCCTTGCGGTCCACGACGAGCCACAGGAGTAGAGGGACGGGTCCTCACACTAAAGTTTCATGAGATCCCTAAGTACAAAGATTAGCCACTCATCTTTTGGATGAGAGCCATGTATTTGATGAAGAATGATAGGGATCCACGCCGCATCTCCGTCTTCTTTTGCAATCTGAATCCCTCCTTTTCTCTCTATGGAGGCCTCCCGTTTTTGGCTAACAAAACTTTTTTTAGATGTTAATTCCCGGAATTAGGGTTTCGGGTTGAGGTCGACCTCTAGTGTAACTCGGATTTCCTGCTTTAATTCTAACAGCCTATTCCGGTCGCGACTGGGTTCAACCCGTCCAGAATTTGGAAATATGCTCAACATAAAAGATGTAGATTAGTAAGCCTTCTATCCTGTCCCGAAGATGTGACATTATTTGGACTTATCTGGAATATTTGATGAATATTCTCCTAAGTGTTGACGGACCAGTCTCTCAGCATCTGTTTATCTTCATATTCTTGAAAACTGCTATTAATCTGTTCAGAATATCGCGAAGTGTCCAACATGAAAGTTGTTCATCTTGAAGTCTTCTATAAGTCCTCCGGAGTTCAGGAATTTAGGATTTATCTGGAGAATTTGGTGAATTCTTTTCAAACTGACAACGGAGCAGCGTAATTTCTACATATTAGTCATTTTCTGTATTTTCTAACTTGAATCTTCATTAAACCTGAAATCAATTAACAAACTATCAAATACAAACACTCTTGGGCTAACAAATGTAAATTAAGGGGTTTAAGTAAGAATATTTAGTGACTCATCACACCCCCCAACTTACACTTTGCTAGTCCTCGAGCAAAGAAAATATAAAAAGAAAG
>OY986975.1:8612293-8828458 GCA_963920575.1 Narthecium ossifragum | reverse complement strand
GGACGATCCTTCCATCGACCCTGAGAAGCTTTATTTTTGAGAGAGCCTCACGGTCAATCGTGCTCCAGGAAATTCGATTTTCTAGATATTATGATTATTCTTAAAGAAAAATCACAGAAAATCAAGGAAAAATCGGAAAAACCATGGAAAAATTCCTAAAAATCAAAACAATCCTAAAAAGCTAAGGAATAATCATAAAACTGGGTTGCCTCCCAGGAAGCGCGTAATTTTATGTCTTTCGCTCGACGTCCATAAAAGGATCAATTATAGCATGGATCCGTCAGCTCGACGGACTTAATAACCTCACTGTGAACGATGTCCTCCACATAATGTTTTAATCTATGCCCATTAACAGTGAAAATCTAATTCGTGTGTGGGTTGCATATTTCTATTGCACCATGCGCGAATACGTTATTTATGATAAAAGGCCCGGACCATCTAGAACGTAGTTTACCAGGGAAAAAGCGCAATTTAGCATTGAAAAGCCAAACTTTCTGCCCAACAACAAAAGTCCTTCTCGAAATATGTTTATCATGAAATGCTTTTGTTTTGTCTTTATAAATTTTGGAATTCAAATATGCCTCATTACGAATTTCCTCAAGTTCACATAAACTAAGCTTCCTATGTGTTGTGACGGCATTGGTATCAGTATTAAGCCTTTTAATGGCCCACATAACTCGATGCTCTAATTCAACAAGTAAATGACAAGGCTTATCGAAAACTAATCGATATGGGGGCATACCAATAGGCATTTTATACGCAGTCCTGTAAGCCCACAGTGCATCGTCTAGCTTTATGGCCCAATTTGTGCGGTCAATGCGAACGGTTTTCTCTAAGATACGCTTTATTTCCCTATTAGAAAGTTCTACTTGGCCACTGGTTTGAGGATGATAAGGGGTGGCTACCTTATGAGTAATAGAGTACTTTCTAAGAAGGGAAGCAAAATGTTGATTATTGAAATGAGAACCACCATCACTAATAATCGCACGAAGGCAACCAAATCGAGAAAAGATATTACTTTGAAGAAATTTAACCACAACTTTATAATCATTCGGCTTGGTTGCTATAGCTTCTACCCATTTAGACACGTAGTCGACAACTACAATGGGTAGAAGCCAAATATCAAAAATATCGGCAACTAAGATCGGAGTTTGAGGCATCTCATTCCTACAAGAGATATTTTCAGTCTTTTGACACCTAATACAAGATTGGCAAAAATTATGAGCATCCTTAAAAATCGTAGGCCAATAGAAACCACACTGCAAGACTTTTGCAGCGGTTTTTTTCCCCGAAAAGTCACCACCACATGCATATGTATGACAAAAATTAAGAATATCATGAACCTCTAATTCGGGCACACATTTACGGATTACTTGATCAGAACAATGCTTAAATAACTCAGGGTCTTCCCATATATAGTATTTAATCTGAGAAAAGAATCTATCTGTAGTATTTTTAGACCAAGAGTCAGGAATCTTGCCGGAAACAAGATAGTTAACTATATGTGCATACCAAGGCAACGAGAGACGGGTCACCTGAAAGAGATGCTCATCGGGAAAAGAAGTATTAACATGAGTGTTATCAAGAATATGGTACAAAGGAAGGCGAGACAAGTGATCAGCAACTACATTTTTTGAACCCTTCTTATCCCTAATCTCTAGATCAAATTCTTGTAAAAGCAAGATCCAGCGAATCAGTCTAGGTTTGGTATCCTTTTTAGCTAAAAGATATCGCAGAGCTGCATGATCTGTATAGATAAGGATTTTGGACCCTAGGAGGTAGAGACGGAACTTTTCCAATGCAAAGATCACTGCTAATAATTCCTTCTCAGTAGTCGTATAATTTAATTGAGATTCAGAGAGGGTCTTACTAGCATAATAGATCACATGTGGAATTTTATTTACTCGCTGTCCTAACACAGCTCCTATGGCAGAATCAGAGGCATCGCACATCAGTTCAAAAGGTAGGGAATAATCAGGTGTATGAACGATAGGTGCGGTGGACAGTAAATCACGAATGGTCTTGAAAGCAGTTAAACATGCATTATTGAAGACAAAAGGGACATCCTTGGCTAGCAATTCACACAAGGGTCGTGAAATTTTAGAAAAATCTTTGATGAATCGACGGTAGAATATTCTCCTAAGCGTCGACGGACCAGTCTCTCAGCATCTGTTTATCTTCATATTCTTGAAAACTGCTATTAATCTGTCCCGAATCTCGCGAAGTGTCCAACATGAAAGTTGTTCATCTTGAAGTCTTTTATGAGTCCTCCAGATTTCTGGAATTTAGGATTTATCTGGAGAATTTGGTAAATTCTTTTCAAAGTGACAGCGGAGCAGCGTAATTTCCACATATTAGTCCGTTTCTGTATTTTCTAACTTGAATCTTCATTAAACCTGAAATCAATAAACAAACTATCAAATACAAACACTCTCTGGCTAACAAATGTAAATTAAGGGGTTTAAGTAAGAATATTTAGTGACTCATCACATACTCTGCACTGTGTAGAGGGAGCTACTGGATCCCTGAGCCTCAAACTCGAGCCCCAACTGGCCCGCTATCTCTAGACTGCCACTGTCGTGCTGACAAACCTGCGACTGCTGCTCTAGTGTCTCTCACATGCCTGCTCAGTGCATCCACTACGACGTTTTCCTTACCAGGATGGTAATGCAACTCAAAGTCGTAGTCCTCTAGTAGTTCCATCCAGCGTCGCTGCCTCAGGTTGAGGTCACATTGGGTGAAAACGTGCCTCAAACTCTTATGGTTCGAGAAGACAGAGGACTTTTCGCCATAGAGGTAGTGACGCCAGGTCTTCAGGGCGAAGACCACCGCTGCTAGCTCCAAGTCGTGAGTAAGGTAGTTCCTCTCATGGTTCTTCAGCTAACGAGAACCATAGGAAACTACGTGTCTGATGATGATGCATAATGTTATATTTTTATCCCTTAATACTTAGTCTCCTATGCTTATTTAGTTCCTAAATACACTCATTATTCTTATATTTTGATTTAGGATGAAATTGAAGTCCTTAAGTCGAAAAGAAGCTAAAAAGAGTGTATGGATCAACTTTAAAGATTAATCTGTACCTGCTCATGAAGAACCAGTTGATGTGCCATACATGGTTGGAAAGCTCTTGAAGTCTAGATTCTGGAGAATTTTACGGTTTGTGATTCCGAGTTTCCTAGAGGAAGTTACGGCAATTTTAGTACCGATGGCGCAGTCTGGATGGCAGAGCAGTGAATAAGCTGAACAGTCCGAGCGATCCGACACCCAGGGTCCGATCGATCGGACCATGCAGAAACGTGACAGAACATGTATTTTTTGGCTGAACATGGTCCGATCGATCGAACCATCCCTCTTATTGAGCCAGATCGATTCGACTCCTACAGTTGGATCGATCGGACTCAAAAATAGCCAGAGAAGATGGATTTTTACGCATCCGATCGATCCAGCGCCTATAGTTCGATCAATCGGATTCGGGCGTAAATAGAAGTTGAAGAGTTTAATGAGACTGATCGATCCTGCACCCCGAGAAGGATCGATCGGACGTTCCCAGTGAATTAAATCAACGGTTTAGATCAAATCCGTTGATGGAGAGACTTTGAGGCTATAAATAGGACTCTTTCTAGAGTTTGAGGGGGGATTCTTGGACACTTTTGGCTGCTCTTTCTCCTCCTTTATATTTTTTCTAGGTTTTATCTTGTTTATTGGAATCTTTTGAGGATTGTTCTTGATGGCCCTGCGTGGCTAAATCTTGATCCTTGGTCGAGGAGACTGAAACCTCGGAATCAATGAGACTGTGAGATCTAATTTATTTTTATTGTTCAGTTTATAGATGAGTATTGAATGTTCTTCTGTGTTTATCTTCATGATTGTCTTGTCTAATTGCTAGGAGCGCTACTAGTTTATTATTCATGACGATCTACTGCTAGGTTGGATATCAAATCCGGAATTGTTTGATCCTTCTAATCTGCGAAGCAACTAGGATCTAATAATTTACTGCTGATCAGATCTTGTTAGATCTTAGGAAGAATATTCAACTAGATTAAATGCAACCGCTTGTGCTTGTGTTGTTTAGCTTCATCGATCTCCCTATTCTTAACACTGCTACTAGATTAAATCTACAGCGCTTGTCTTAGGTTGTCTAGTAGTTAGGGTTAATTAGATCGCTTGTTTCTAATTAACTATGATTGAGGAGAGATTCGGATTTCATTCGAACGGTGAATATTCATGGTATGAATTGATTGATACTTGCATCTATGATCAGTTGTTGGATTCCGATGGTGGATGTTGACTCAGACCAAGGTTTGTTCTCTTGATTCAACTTGTTTCTTTGTTTTAGATTATTTCTTTACTGTTTTCCTCACGTTTAAAACCCCCATCTTTGTTCACTGAGCACAAAACTAGGCTAAACACTCTTCGTGGGATCGACTCGTACTCGCACTACTACATTTGTTTTAAAGAGTATTGATTTTATTTTTGAGTGCATGCGACAGCACATCAAATTTTGGCGCCATTGCCGGGGAGTGATTCTAGTTGATTTTTGTGCTCATAGTGATCTTTATTTTCAAAAAAAAAAAAATTCGATTTGAATGTATGGCCAATTATAATATGCCACCGGGTGACATATGGAATGATGATTTGCCTTTTGGTTATGGACCCGTTTACAATAATGACACATATGGTTTCTCAAACCCGGCCTATGATTCATATTCATATTCTTATAATTCGGATTTTAGAGATCATACCGACCCTAGTTGGCAGTTTCATGGTTTCCCAAACCCGGCCTATGATTCATATCCATATTCTTATAATTCGGATTTTAGAGATCATACCTACCCTAGTTGGTAGTTTCAAGCATAAATGCAAGAGATTCTGAGGGTAATGGAAGAAAATACTAATTCCGTAACAGAAAATACTAATTCCTTAAGAGAAACGCGTATTTTTTGGGAGGAAAGATTTTCTAGGGAACGTGACAAAACTGAGAACCTCTTCATTGCTCAGTCACAAATGCAACAAGAGCCACTAATAATTGACCAAGTTAATGTGAGTCACTCTTTTGATAAAGAAGTTGATAGATATGATTCTATACCTCATGTTTGCAATGATAATACTTGTGATGCTTTTGTTTCTGATGATAATGATATATGTCATAATACTTGTGATTCTTTGTCGATTCATGAAATTAATGATAATATTTCACTGACTGCTGAGGTTGAAGATGCTTCGGGGGAATTTCTACAAAATGTAGATGAAGAAGCTGTCCAGTCTAGGCCAATCGACCGCCGAGAACACAAGGAGCATTTATTCGATGAACCTCCTCCGACTGAAGTTGAAAGCATTCCTAGTACGTCACGAGGTATATTTCCTTTGACTATCTCATCTTCATTAGAGGTTAAAAAGGAGATGACCTTAGTAGATATTTTCATATCTCAACGGATTTATTTTCGATCATGTAATCTTGACATCTTTGACATTCCGAACGACGACATTCTTAATAGATCAATGGATGAGTCGAGTATATTTGAGCATAATGTTGACTCCTTTCTTCCTGATCACCATGATGACATGCAGTTTTGTTTGAGAGATCTAGCTATCTTGTTTACCGGTGTTAGTATGGAAAAGCTAACTCTCAGTTTTGAAAAATACCACTTGGACTCTTATGCTAAATTAACCTTGGTGGCATTATTGAGGTTAAATATTCAGATTATAGCACCCAGTGATTTTGCATACCATCGTGCTAGAGAACGGCCACCAAGGGCACGATTAAAACTTTTTCTATTGTATATAGTAGTTTAGTTTGCTTTATTTACTTTCTTGTGTGCTCAAGAGTGCTTGAATTATTTTTAGGTTGTGTGTTTGCATGTTTGCTTTTGTTTTGCTTTGCTTTGCTTTTGCTTTGTAGGTGATTGAGTACCCCCTGTGATACATGAAGAATTCACCCAGACATGCAGTGAACCATTCCTGTGCAACTCATAAACAAAAGCGCTGCTTGGAAGGCAATCCAAGGGGAGTTCGTTCCTTTATCTTTTTATTTTCGCATTTCCATTTTAGTTATTTTTTGCTTTTCTTTGCATTCCACCTTACATTGGGGACAATGTCAGTTTCAAATGTGGGGGAGGAAATCTAGGTTGCATATGCCATGAGCAAGAATTAGTTAAGCTTGACATTTTCATAACATGATTGAATGAGTAATCTTGCGACTTGGAATTAATTAGTTGAGTTATTTTTCTTGAAATGGTAGTGACTAAATTAGTCGACAAAAGCTGGTGAGATTTTGAGCCTTTAGACTGACACATTCATATCAGTCTCACTAATTTCTTTTATGAGAGATATTCTTCCATGGATTTGTTTCTCTAGAACTTGTTTTGATTCTATTTGAGGTCACATTGACACTTGCAGACATGAACATGATTAAGGCCATCTTTGTTATCAGCTATATAAGCCAAATAGCCTACCTTGTGCTTAAATTCTTTTGCTAAACACCTTTGAGCTTTATTGACTTCATTGTGAACCCACATTACAAGCCTTAAATCTGAAAAATATTTTCGTTACCCAAGCCATAAAACTAGTGGAGCATTGATCATCATTATGACATGTATGGGTGCAAAAGTTCAAGTGTGGGGGTGTTTGGATTTGTGGTATAGCTATATTTGAAAAAAAAAAACAGAAAAAAAAAAGAAAGAAAGAAAGAAAGAAGAAAGTGAAGGAGGAAATTGTTTTTCATGTTACAAAATGTGTTATGAATCCTCCTAATACTTCAAAAAAAAAAAAAGGGTATGTCTATGTATGATCTTTACAAAGGTGGAAGTTTTTGCAAAAGATTGTTCACTATTTCAGTAAGAAGTATTCCTTTGAACAATCTCTTTGCCAATGTGGTAATGTTATATGGTTTGAGTACTTTAAAGCCAAGTTAAAGAAAGTTGTTGAATGGAGTGATTGGTTGTATATGTCTTATTGATGCATTTTTGCTCCATTAGTTCCATTGGCTTTTGAGCTAAATTCCCAAATATTTCCACCTTAATCCTGGACCCCATTACAACCTTTTGAAGTCCTTATGATTTGTGTTATGCTTGTGATTCTAGTGGTGGAGAATGAGAAGATATGCAAGCTTATGGTAGATCATTTTCATTGGAATGATTTTGAGTGAAATACATACCCTTCAAACACATGAGAGTTGAGTGTTAATTTCCGTGAGGGTCTACTTATTTAGTATGCTCCATCTACAAGTGGAAATGCTTATTGATTGATTTTTAAGTTGTCTAAAAATGTTTGTTCATGATGTGTTATGAGTTGTGAAGAGCTTGATTGTTCTTTGTTGATGGTGTTGCAACCATGATATCTTGAGTGGAGTGAATTTTAGTTTTGCACGAGGACGAGCAAAAGCTAAGTATGGGGGAATTTGATGATGATGCATAATGTTATATTTTTATCCCTTAATACTTAGTCTCCTATGCTTATTTAGTTCCTAAATACACTCATTATTCTTATATTTTGATTTAGGATGCAATTGAAGTCCTTAAGTCGAAAAGAAGCTAAAAAGAGTGTATGGATCAACTTTAAAGATTAATCTGTACCTGCTCATGAAGAACCAGTTGATGTGCCATACATGGTTGGAAAGCTCTTGAAGTCTAGATTCTGGAGAATTTTACGGTTTGTGATTCCGAGTTTCCTAGAGGAAGTTACGGCAATTTTAGTACCGATGGCGCAGTCTGGATGGCAGAGCAGTGAATAAGCTGAACAGTCCGAGCGATCCGACACCCAGGGTCCGATCGATCGGACCATGCAGAAACGTGACAGAACATGTATTTTTTGGCTGAACATGGTCCGATCGATCGAACCATCCCTCTTATTGAGCCAGATCGATTCGACTCCTACAGTTGGATCGATCGGACTCAAAAATAGCCAGAGAAGATGGATTTTTACGCATCCGATCGATCCAGCGCCTATAGTTCGATCGATCGAATTCGGGCGTAAATAGAAGTTGAAGAGTTTAATGAGACTGATCGATCCAGCACCCCGAGAAGGATCGATCGGACATTCCCAGTGAATTAAATCAACGGTTTAGATCAAATCCGTTGATGGAGAGACTTTGTGGCTATAAATAGGACTCTTTCTAGGGTTTGAGGGGGGATTCTTAGACACTTTTGGCTGCTCTTTCTCCTCCTTTATATTTTTTCTAGGTTTTATCTTGTTTATTGGAATCTTTTGAGGATTGTTCTTGATGGCCCTGCGTGGCTAAATCTTGATCCTTGGTCGAGGAGACTGAAACCTCGGAATCAATGAGACTGTGAGATCTAATTTATTTTTATTGTTCAGTTTATAGATGAGTATTGAATGTTCTTCTGTGTTTATCTTCATGATTGTCTTGTCTAATTGCTAGGAGCGCTACTAGTTTATTATTCATGGCGATCTACTGCTAGGTTGGATATCAAATCCGGAATTGTTTGATCCTTCTAATCTGCGAAGCAACTAGGATCTAATAATTTACTGCTGATCAGATCTTGTTAGATCTTAGGAAGAATATTCAACTAGATTAAATGCAACAGCTTGTGCTTGTGTTGTTTAGCTTCATCGATCTCCCTATTCTTAACGCTGCTACTAGATTAAATCTACAGCGCTTGTCTTAGGTTGTCTAGTAGTTAGGGTTAATTAGATCGATTGTTTCTAATTAACTATGATTGAGGAGAGATTCGAATTTCATTCGAACGGTGAATATTCATGGTATGAATTGATTGATACTTGCATCTATGATCAGTTGTTGGATTCCGATGGTGGATGTTGACTCAGACCAAGGTTTGTTCTCTTGATTCAACTTGTTTCTTTATTTTAGATTATTTCTTTACTGTTTTCCTCACGTTTAAAACCCTCCCATCTTTGTTCACTGAGCACAAAACTAGGCTAAACACTCTTCGTGGGATCGACTCGTACTCGCACTACTACATTTGTTTTAAAGAGTATTGATTTTATTTTTGAGTGCCTGCGACAGCACATCAGTGTCCCTCCTGCATGAGGACACACCCCAAACCCTCACCGCTGGTGTCACAATAGACACTGTAACCAACACCTCGCTCGGGGACGATCAGTACCGACGCACTGGTCAACCTCGTCCTCAGCTCCATGAAGGCTCGATCACAAGCATCATCCCACACGAACGGGTTGGCCTTCTGTGCCAGTCTGGTCAATGGTCCGGCAACTCTGGAGAAGTCCCGCACAAACCGTCTGTAGTAACCCGCCAGGCCTAGGAAACTGCGGACCTCGAACATTGTCCTCGGTCTCTGCCACTGCACCACTGCATCGACCTTGGCCGGGTCAACTGAGATCCGTGCACGTGTCCAAGGAATCCCACCTGTGCAAGCTAGAACTCGCACTTGGAAGCTTTGGCATAAAGCCGATGCTCCCAAAGTAACTGCATCACTGTCGCCAAGTGTCGCTCGTGCTCCGCCTCTGACCGAGAGTAGATCATAATGTCATCGACGAACACCACCACGAACTGATCTAGGAAAGGCCGGAAGATCCTCTGCATGAGATCCATGAACGCTGGTAGTGCATTCGTCAGCCCAAACGGCATCACCACGAACTCGTACAGGTCGTACCGAGTCGGAAAAGCCGTCTTCAAGATGTCGCAATCCCGAACCCTCAACTGGTGGTAGCCGGTGTGGAGGTCGATCTTCGAGAACACTGAAGATCCCCGCATCTGGTTAAACAAGTCATCGATCCTCGACATCGGATACCTGTTCTTCACCATCACCCTGTTGAGCCGCCTGTAGTCTATGCAAAATCGAAGGGTACCATCTTTCTTCTTTGGGAACAACACTGGCGCCCCCCAGGGAGACATGCTGGGACGGATGAAGCCTATACTGGTAAGCTCGTCCAACTGGGTCCTCAACTCGCTCTGCTCTACTGGTGGCATCCTTAAGGCTGGGAGAGAGATCGGTGCGGTACCTGGTACTAGGGCGATCTCAAAATCGACCTCTCTGGACGGTGGAAGCCCTAGCAACACCTCGGGAAACACGTCGGTGTAGTCGCACACGATCCTGGGAAAACTGCTCTGCTGCACTCTCTCAGAACCGAACAGGGACAGGCTGGCCAACAAGGCTGAGAGCTCGCTGCCATGCCTCCCCACACCACAAGCAAAGGAATTGACTGAGAACCGATCCTTCAACAACACAAACTGTGTCGTGTCGGGTGTCCAAGCGACCACCCTCCGGTGACCACAGTCAATGATAGCTCGGTATGTTGCTAACAAGTCCATACCGAGTATCACGTCGAAGCCCGTCATGTCTAGCACCCGCAGGTCTAGACAGACACGGAGGCCTCCAACCTCCAAGGAACAAGATCGGTAGACCCGGTCTACCCTGGCTGTCCCGCCGATCGGTGAGTCTACTGACTGTGCCACCCCTAGCCAACTCGTCTCTAATTTTAACGATGCCACACATATGCTACCAATATAGGAATGAGACGCCCCAGAGTCTATCAGCACATCTACTAAAGAACTAGAAAGCTTAAAGGTACCTCTGAGCACGGATAGCTCTGTCGCTGCCCGCTGGTACTGCTGTGGCGGCTGGTAAAGCTGAACAGTGTCCGGCTGCTCGCGCTCTGGAAGGGCAAACACACCCCCTCTCTGGCCGCCTCCACCTCTGGAGCGGCTCGGTCCAGCCCCTGTCCCGCGCCCACCACTGCTCCCCTGCCAAGCACCGAACCCTCCGCCTCTACTGCCCTGCGCTCCTCGCAGGTGACAGTCTCTATGAAAGTGTCCAGGCTGCCTGCACTGGAAACACGTGGCTAACGCACCACCAGGCGACTGACCCTGGCCTGCCCCTGACGGAGCCTGCCCAGACGCCCCGGCCGTCAGGAGAAACTAGCATGCTGGGCTCGGCAGCTGCGACTGCTGCTGGAAGTGTCACAGACGCCGATGCTGGCCTCTGCTGAATCCCCTCTGAATTGGGGTCTCTATGGTGCACTGGTAAAGGATGTCGGTGGAACTGCCCGGCACCTCTCATCCCACAACAGCGCCTCCAAAGGCGTAGTTCAGAACTGCTGAGTGCGTCTAAAAACTGTGGGAACACATCCGCGCCTAATCTCTGGACGAAGACCCCACTCAAACTGCCGCCCCTGGTCACTGGATCTGCTACTACTGCCCCCGCGAAACCGACCAAGTGAGTAAACCGGGTGGCATACTACTGCACAGAGCGAGTACCATGCTGGAGGGATTGGTACTCGCGAGACAAAGTGTCACGCGTACTCTCCGAGAAGTACGCATCCAAGAACAACGCTTTGAACTCCACCCACGTCGGCTCCTCTCCACCACTGGTGTGATGGGCAGTGCACCATCAGTCAAGAGCGTCTCCATCGAACTGGAACGCCACGAGAGTGACCCAGATCAGGTCATCCTCAACGAAGAGAGCGTCGAGAACGCGCGTGACTCCTCGGAGCTAGCCGTCTGCCGTAGTCGGATCTCCAGTCTCACCGCTGAACCTTGGCGGGTTCAGCCACTGAAAATCCATCATGACCGCCGCCGCGGCCCGCCTGTCGACGAGAAGGACCTCCTCCCATGCGATCGAAACCGTCGCTGGTTTTGGCTCAGTCCGTCAAGCTCCCTGCTGGGTCGGGCAGGCCGACCGGGTCATGTCCCACCCCGACCGATAACCAAGGGCCGATCTCGAACTCCCGCCATCTGCGCGATCACCAACGACAAACAAGCGTTCACTCGTCAGAAACAGTAAAAACAAGGCAACACAAACAGAAAGCGGAAAAGCATAACACATCAAAAGGAGCATGCACGGATGTTCTAGACATAGAACTATCTCATCCCACGCTCAAACTCAACCGAAACCTGAACCTAACCCTGGAATCTACAACCTATGCTCTGATACCAAGCTGTCGCGCCCGACCCGTGAAAGCCCAACAGGGCCGAGCGACACGAACCGGAACCTAATAAAATGTGGAAAAATTTGGCGAGGGTTCCCTTTAATCTATTGGTCTCCCTAAGCAGTTCACCAAAAACACCCTCAATTAAAAGACAATAATTTAAACAACTTCAAACCCAAGATTACAAATCCAAAAGAATTTAATATACATATCCTCGGAGATGGGAAGATCCAAATACAACATTTACTCTCGTAGGAGGCTAGCTAACATGGGTTTAAAGCTGTAAAAGATCGCCACCTCTCAAACTCCATCTGGCGTCGCCGCACCGCCGACCAATTGCCCGGTAGGGGCCACCGAAGAGGAGCTAACGCCTGCACCTGCAAAACACAACCCGGGTAGGAGTGAGCAACTAAGCTCAGCATGGAAACTACACTACGACACTCAGAAGGAAGAGGGAAACGCAACAATGTCGCCCCCAAGTAAGACCTGGGTGTATACAGTGGCCCTATAACCCCACCGCGTGTCCCTGAGGCCCACGATCATGGTCTTCCAGAAGAACTGGTCACATGATGGGTCGCACTCAGTAAGCAGGGAACAACACTGCTGGCTCACAAGCAGGGAAACGACACTGCAGGCGGGAAATGGCACCGCTGAGTAGGCAACCCCTCTACTCATGAGTCAACACAGTGAGACACCGGCTACACCTCAGCATCCGACTTGAGGCCGACACGACCTCTACAATCACCAAGAAAAAGGTGTACCAGTCATCTAGACCTATCATCGAATTTAACTGTACACCACAATTCAAACCGAGTCCAAACTATCCAACCCCGGTCCTAGGGCTAAATCTGAGCTTCTAGCCTCGGGACGACGAACCACAGATCACCCACGCCCTAACCATGCAACTAATGCACAACAAATATGCATGTGAGACAAACCACGCAAGTAAAAGCCTTCGGCGCACACCAGCATGCAAGGCTATGAAAAGCAAATGGGCTACGCGCTCACTTATTCTAAACATCTCAGGAGTCATCACTCTCCTGGTTTACCACTACCCCTAATATGGGACTAGCATGCTTAAAGAATATGTACACGATATAAAGCTGTAAGAAATCTGTACATACAAAGCCCCACGGGAAAACCCATGAAAACTCCTCTCTGCCACCAAAGGATCGATCTTTTCCCAATGAAAGATTGATCTTCCAAGTAACAGAGAGCCTTCCTTTCCTGTCGAGCCCAAAAAGATCGATCCTTCCTCCCAGGAAGATCGATCATCCTCGCGACAGAGGACACCCTCTGGCCGCGCCAAGGAAGATCGATCCTCCTTGCGACGAGGGGAATCCCATGCTAACCAAGTCACAAAGATCGATCATCCTCATCAGATGATCGATCATGCTCGGGTTCAGCATGACCAACAATGAAGGATCGATCCTTCTCCCAGAAAGATCGATCTTGTTGGGTTCTCCGGTGAACCTCCGACCAGAAATACCGTCGGAAAACTCCACAAAATCCCACAAAACCTTGGGATCTGGTAGTACGAAGGACCACGAGTCCAAAACCGGTGGAAATGCTACAAACTAACAAGTATGTAGTGAGATCTAAGCAAAAGAAGACACAATCAACTCAAAACTCACAAAACCGGAAAACAAACGTAGGTAGGATCCCTCCCTAGCCTAGAGCAGCTTCAATCCCAACTGCAAGGCCTTGGATCGTCCCAAATCTCCTCAAAATCCGACAGCTCTGAGCTCAAAAACGCGGATTTCAAAAGGGATTCAAGGAAGAGGGTTACGCCCAATTTATAGACAAACGAACTGACCTATGAATGATCTTCCCCTTCATGACGATCACACCTTGACTTTCTGGCATTAAAAGATCGATCTTCTATCAAGGAAAGATCGATCCTTTATGTGCAAAAAGCTAGACTTGGGCTAAAACTCAAGCTCAAGCCCGGATATTTCCATCCGGGTCCACCTAACCTTTCTAATTAAACACTAACACAAACATGGTCAGTGTATGCACACGCGGGTGTGAAACGAAACAACAAGGCGCAATTTACCAAATTACCCTTGCGATCTACAACGAGCCACAGGGGTGGAGGGGCGGGTCCTCACACCTGGTCTCGTCTATGTAAGATCTGCACTGGCTGCTCTACGTAGGTGGCGTCGTCCTCTATCTCGATATCGTCGTGTCTGATCACATGAGATGGATCTGGAATGTATTTCCTCAATATCGACACATGGAATGTGGGGTGGACTGCTGACATGGGCGGGGGTAGAGCCAACAGGTAGGCGACAGCTCCAACGCGCCTGACGATCTCGAAAGAGCCCGTGAACCTCAGTGCTAGTTTTCCCTTGCTATCAAACCTAATCGATCCTCTGCGCAGAGACACCCTTAGTAGCACTCTGTCGCCAACTGCGAACTCCAGGGGTCGTCGCCTGCGATCTGCGTAGCTCTTCTGCCTACTCTGCGCTCTCAGGAGTCTCTTTCTGATCTGACCCAACCGCTCTGATGACAGTCTGATGATGTTTGAACCGGTAAGGGACGTCTCCCTAACCTCTGTCCAACACAATGTTGAGTGACACGGTCTGCCATACAATGCTTCAAAGGGTGGGAAACCCAAACTGGCCTAAAAGCTGTCGTTGTAGGCAAACTCCACCAGAGTCACGTGTTGCTCCCAAGTACCTCCAGCATCTAGCACACATGCTCTAAGCATGTCCTCCAAGATCTGGATCGTCCGCTCTGGCTGTCCGTCTGTGTTCTGCCTTCACCTTCTGATAGGTGAGGCATCTAGAAACGAACTCTGCTACTGACCTCTTCATCCCGCACCACCAAAACTGTCGCGCATAGATCGTGGCACATCTTGGTGCTCCCGGAGTGAATGGGGGGTTGTGGGGGGAGAGAGAGAAAGATCGGGCTTGAACCTGCTCGTGATTTTGAATTGCTAGCGTCAAATAGAAATTTTTACCGCCGAGATGGTATGCTGGCTAAAGGCACATGACAACCTCACTTGGAGACACGTGGCCAGGGCCTTGCAAAGGCCCTGGCGCTAGCAAAATTGCGTAAAAAATGACCCATAGCCAATTTTCACAGCCCTTCTGGATTCCTCTTCATAAAATCACCGAAATGGTCGGTGCAACAATTAATCACCCCTTCGCGGTGCATTAAGACCTCTCTGACGGCTCCGACATGCTTTATATTCCCAACAACTCCAGCTGCAGTCTCATTCCTATTTCTCCTGTTTAATTATGGCCATACACCCACCACCGTCATTGGCGGTTAATATAAAGACCAATTAAAATCTTCTACCAAAAAGGGATTATATTATGTGTGATTGTTCATCTCAAGCTGTCAAGCAAGCTATTAACCTAGGGTCTACAACATTTTTCTTCATTTCTTGTTTTAAAAAATGGTATAAGCAAAACTGTTAACTGAGATAAACAGTAGAATTATGTGCAAGTATCTTGCTTTTAGGTATCATAATTCGCCATCAAAACATGTTAAATATCACATTTGCCCTGCACTTCTGACAATATCATAATTCCCCTATAAACATTGGGATCACTTAAAAAATGTTTTCCCATTAGATTAGCAAGATTAATCATAATTAAAACCCAACCAAGCATGTGAAATGTCTCGAGTACACTTAAATATTTACGCCAAGATACTTGCATGTAGATCCAACCTTGCTTAGCCATCTTAACGTCCATGGGATTTTAATCGAAATCAAAATTTATCAATCACACAAAAGGATAGTTTTGGAACAACCCTCACATTTTGGATAAATATAATATTTTTAAAATTATAAACCCAAATGTGGAATTTAGCATAGTGATATACATTGACCCATAAACCACATCACACAGGAAAACTTCTAACTTTCAACGGCTTCACGGGCTTTTCTTTACCTATTGATTCCTGCTTCGTTTTTCTTGTAATCACTAATCAGCATCAGAGTCAGCACCACCACTGATCACACAACAAGAAGTTAATGGCCATTCTCAGAGCCTTCTTTTAACACAGAAAACTGTAATTAATTATCATCTTCTTTTCAGCAACCACAACAAGAAGTAAATGGCCATTGTCTTTACCTATTAGGGTGTTCTCTCTTCCAACTATATGAACTACCTCTAGTGTAGCTCTCATCTAGCTCTCATCCCTCTCCCCAATGGCACCCACCTCTCTTATCATCCTCTCCATCTTCATCCTCCTCAACTCACTTCCAACTTGTTTCTCTTCTCCTCCTACTACCGACACCAAAGCTCCTCGCTTCAACAAGATCTTCGCCTTCGGCGACTCCTACACCGACACCGGCAACACGCGCTCCACCACCGGCCCATATGCCTTCGGCTACGTCTCCAGCCCTCCCTATGGCACCACCTTCTTCCACCACTCCACCAACCGGTACTCCGACGGCCGCCTCGTCATCGACTTCGTCGCCGCCGCCCTCTCCCTTCCCTTCCTCCACCCTTACCTCAACAAGGCCGCCGACTTCACCCACGGCGCCAACTTCGCCGTCGCCGGGTCCACGGCCAACAACCACGAGTTATTCCTCAAGAACAACATTACCATGGACATCACACCTCAGTCCATTGGGACGCAGCTGGTGTGGTTCGATGAGTTCCTGACGAAGAAGATGGGGTGCACCGGGAGGAAAGGAGGATCAAAGGAGTCGTGTCATGCATTGATGGAGGATGCATTGTTTTGGGTGGGGGAGATTGGTATCAATGACTATGCTTATAGTTTCGGTTCTTCTCTTCCACAAGAACTGATAAGGGACCTCGCCATTAAGCATGTCTCAGACTTCTTACAGGTAGCTTATTTGCATGACTACTAAAATAAAGGAAATACTCATTTGGAACTTGCACACAATATCTATGCTTTTCTTATGGCCTGGGTTTTTGTTTATATACCCTACAAAATAGTCTCAATTATCTCAAAGAAATTAATTGAAGGAGATATAGTAACCACGCGCGCTAAAGTAGCCACAGTGTGATAACATTACCATAATAGTTTAAAATACAATATTAATATTATTATTGCCAATATTAATTTTATTATTATTATTATTATTATTATTATTCGTGTTTGGATTTTACTCTATTATATATGACTCAATTAATGCCATGACAGATCAAAGGGAGGACAGTTATCTCTAAATTTGAATAAAAAGAGTCCTAAAGTGCAAAGAAATATCCCTGGATCCTAAAGCACTTAACAATATCATTGATTAACATACATACAGTACTAACAATCAAACTTGCTTTCTTTCTGACAGAACAGCTGATCTTATCAGCAAACCAGAGAACTTACATCCTCAGCATTGTTACCTAACCTCAAAGTTCTCTTTTCTGTGCCATTTTGACAGGCACTCCTTGACAGAGGAGCTAAGTACATTGTAGTCCAAGGATTGCCACTCACCGGATGCCTACCGCTGACGCTGTTTTTAGCCCCAGCCAGCGATAGAGACGATCTCGGGTGTTCTGCTACTGCAAACAACCTGACCTACATCCACAACTCACTCCTCCAGGCTAAGTTGAAAGAACTCAGAAGGCGGCATCCTGGCGCCATCATCTCCTACGCCAACTACTACGATGCTCATCTCACTGTCATGAAACGTCCGCCTACCTTTGGCATCACGGAGCGATTTGAGGTTTGTTGTGGGTCCGGAGGTGGCACCTACAATTTCGATATCTTTGCAACTTGTGGCTCTCCGGATGTTTCGAAGGCCTGTTCCAATCCTGCCAAGTTTGTGAACTGGGATGGCGTTCACCTGACCGAGGCGATGTATAAGGTCGTCGCCAATCTGTTCCTCCGCCGTGGCTACCTTCGTCCACCATTTAGCGCCCTGCTGAAGGAAAAAGTCACAAGATAATTTATTTCATTCCTAGATCATTTCTACAGCTTCAGCACTTGTAACAGCTCTGATTATATGTTAAGTCTCAGTGAGTGTCACAAAAATAGATGAGCTTTTGTAATGATAGCAAACTGATGATATGAATGAAGTTTCAGGACCTGCAATCCTCTGAATCCAAACATGCCATTCTTTCCGTAGATTCTTGAAGTGATGTCTGGCTTTCTATTCTATCAGTAGTCATACCAGAAGCAGGTCCATGTGTTTACCAAAAGAATATTTGGATTATTTCGCAAGATAAACCAAACAAAATTAGGCATCCAAATTGATAACATTCACTATTGAAAGATCCTAGAACCAACTTGAGACCTTTCTATTTCGTCTCACCAATGTATACAATGATCAATTATAGGACAAGGTTATACCCCTAATTCTCGCAAGACAATAGCCAACAATCTGCACAACATGCTTAAGGAATGTAACTCATTGTTACAAAGAAAAATTGTGCAGCAGAACAACATTTAGTACTACTACTCACAAATAATGCTACACATTAAGATTTTTCACTCCACGCATTTACACCAAGACATTATAGGTTCATCCACAATCATTACCAGTGGCCCAAATACTAATCAAGATCCAGAAATATTCACATTGCATCCACATGCTGTGTTCCTTTCTGTTTAATAGGTAGTGGTAGAAAGCAATAAAAGAAATGTGACTATTACTAAAATTACATAAACTACAGATATTCCATAGTCATCAAGTATCTGCAAAAATACAACAGAGATCCACATTACAGAAGCCCTTGGTGCATCATTTTTTATATCATGGGCTAGTTACATCTTTGAGAACAAGTGGCAGGCGTTAAAATGCAACAAATATCCATCCTTCCAGCTTATACCCGGTCCATATAAACAATCCATGCTATACCTTCTTCCCTCTTAAGTTATTTTTGAGTTCAAGATGCCCCTTGACTTCTAAGTATCGACTATTTGCAATTCAGCAACTACATTTCACAGTAGGAGAATACTTCAAAACAAAAGGAAAGGGTCAGCAGCATACATTCAACCATGTTCAAATAGTCCTTTCATCAGCATCAACTAACCAGAGCTCATGTAATTATCGGTAGAGTACACAGATTAAGTTTCACTCTAAAAGAAACCAGATAAAAAAAGGGCAGGCTAGAACCAACGAGGTAACCAATACACATGCCAAGACATGCTTGCCACCACAGCATCACAACTGAGCCATCATATGTGAATCCACTCAAAGCACCCAATGCGATACGACAAGAATTATTCAAGACAAGACACACATGATTTACAAGGATAATGCCCAAGATCTAAAATATGTTATTGCATATAGAAGCAGCAATTTCAGTAAAGATGAAACCAGGCTTGCCCAAGCTTATGTTCTGTATGGAAAAAGATCAAACTGGGATTTCCCCCCAAAATCTAAACTGAGTTATGCAAGCCAAGAAAACTAACATGCACAAGGGATCATTCCCTCAACAATTGATTTAACATCCACAGTGATAAGCATGAATGTCAAAAGGTTTATCATTCTTAATCTCAGTACTTCTTTCCCTAGTAGATGAAGATTGTTAAGTGTACTTTAGAGTCACAACTCAGAAGTCCAAATTGGTAAAATTCATGAGTCTCTAACTGGCTCATAGGTAAGCTTTAACACAAAGTACAAGAAAAACTGTCATTCTCATAACATAATCTGGCTATCATCTGAAACAGCTTTTGAAAATGTGTAAGAAATTTTAGTTCAAACTATCCTGAGACAATATGTATGTGTATCGGTAAATGTCAGTAAGTAATTGTTGTCAGTGCTCTACAGCAATCCTAATTAAGCCAGCTCCTTTTGCAGTGCGATACGACCATAAGGTACTATTGTCACAAAATAAAAGACTTCAAAACATGAAAAGTTGTAATTAGGTACTCTATCTTCAACAGCATGCCTACAAGCTTATTTACGTAAAGATGGCACCAAAAGGACTGGTGGCTTCCTGAAAAGTTTTAAGCTGTCTTGTATATGAAGGCCATGACATAAGACTTAACAGATGGATATAGCTGCACCATATACACACTTCTAAACATAAAGTCAAAGTTCAGGTTAGCAAACCACTCAAAGCAACTCTCCCCTAAAAGATTTTCATTATCTTTTGCTCCTTGCATTGTCCGAAAGGAGAATTATTGTTTTTTTTTAGGTGGAAAAACTTTTCCGATTCAGTTCCAATTAAAACAAAATATTAGACAAAATAAGGATTTTCAGCAGCTCTTTATGTAGTACGAACATTTACACAAATATTTCAGCATTCAGCAACTATGTAGACTTTTCACTGACATTCTATGAAGTTATGAAATCAGTGTTACTCCCTTAATCCGCCCATGATCCAGTACACTTTGATTACAATAATTGGAACAATGTGTTGATGACATTGCTCATTAGCGAAATAAGATCTTCTCAAAGAAAGGGAACAAGCAAAAAAATCAACCACTACACAAGAATGACTACATCTCTTAGCAATTTCTTTTCCCTTTAACACAAAGACACCAACCTGTTATATTATCAATTTCACAAGCTTAATCATAAAACAACTCCTAAGGCCAAACAAGATGATAAATAAGCCAGCCAATCTAGGGCACAGCTCAAAAATCACCTGTTATGAGATCAAACCGAAGCTACATAACAGTATGCTTGAATAATATCCTCTATAAGCTGAAAATGAGTTGGGGTCCCCGATCGTACATTAGCTCAATCCAACTCGAACAATTTTAATCATACACATGTTTTATCATTTTCTGTAATTGTTTAGATTTTTCTACCAAATCCCATCTATCATGTAAAAGTTTTAGAAAAGCCCCTTCTACACCACCATCTCAGAGGCCCCTTCTTCTGTCTAAGATTACCTTCTTCACTACCATCTAATCACCAATCTTTTCAGAAAGTTAACTAGTATCGATGCATTTTCAAATAATTGTCACAATATTCAAGTGGCATTTGATAGCAGGAGCAACCGATAATAAGGGCATAAGACTATAAGAGTGTAACAAATTCTTTAATTAACAGCATTCCATGTTCATCATTGTCCAACTCGCATGACTTTTTCCTTTTGATTCCTTTCCTTCAAGAACTCATGAACTTCATGCACCAGCTTGATTACATCATGAAATAAAACCACTGTGATTGCATTACGTAAACTTTTTATCCACTAAGACGATCTTAAATTCTTTTGTCCTGCCCACTTTTTCTAGAAAATACTTGAGGATAAAGAAGAGATCGTATGTCAATATTTCATTTAATTTGCACACTTTTTATTAATGTATCTAGGGCTGGCAATCCAGCTCGCGGCTCGAAAATCGATTGATATTAACTCGAGCCTGAATTCAATAACAGCTCGCTCAATGTCAGCTCAAGTTCCATAACAGCTCGATCGATGGCGGCTCCATTCCTTTAGAGCTAATAACGAGTTGGGTTGGCTGATTGATATCAGCTTGATTGAACTCGAAATATCTAAATCAAAATAATATATATTCTAGTATATTTATTCACATATTTTTTATATCTTTTCCTTGCTTTATTAGATGGCTGAGATCTAGGAGTTGATATTGAGATCAATGACCAAGATCTCTTCCTAATCCTAGTAGAAATAACTAAAGCTAGGATATCAGCCATTGATCTTGCGATCAATGACCAAGAGCGCCCCCCCCCCCCCCCCAACCCCTCAACACACTCTCTCCCTCAATGTACGTAAATGTCTTCTCCATATTGAGCACATTTTTGTGTGGATAAATACCTTTGCTATTAACAGGATCTCTCTATTCTTTAGAAGCAGCTACTGCAAATCGTTTAAATCCTAAAAATCACTCTTCTTATAAAAATATTGTTAGAGTACGCGCATTAGCAGAAGTGATTTCGAGCGTACCTTGTTATAGATATGGATCCCGGATCTGGCAGAGCTTCTATCCCGCGTTCATCTTCCGCAGTCTTCTCCTCCCCGAAGCTTGCGGTAGGATGACGTTACGAGAAAGTCACCTCTCGTTCACAACACATGACCCCAACCTCCAGCACTCACATGGAAGAGATGAGGGAGAAGGAGAAAAAGGAGCCGGCATAAACATCTCACACAGATTTCATCATCCAGAAAACCTAAAAGTCCTTCGATATTTACAAAGTACTGGCCCCAACTCTAGTTGCCTAATTCAAGTAGAATTAGTAACCCTGCTGATTAGGTTACTTAACCAGTCGAGCCACCAATTGGTGCCCGTTTTGGATCTAACCATGATCCAAATCCTACAAATCTCGATAGCAACTTTTTCAAAATCAGCAAGCAAATGCACAGTGTAATTCAACCCGAAACAATTTAACCAATATGATGTGCCTTCTTGTCCTAAAATGGGCAAAGGAACTTGCTTTTTACACTTAACAGATGAATCAAGTAGAGAAACGGAACCTACAAAAGGCTTGAACATGTCGAATGAAGTGCTAGCTGAAAATGCCAAAAAAAAGTAGTCATTAAGAAGGTTCAACGCGAGAAGCGACAAGAAGATGACACTTTTGATGTACTTTTTATTAAACTTGCGCTGATTTACAAACTCTTGCTTAAGAGAATATAAAAACCACTATGAATTCCCTCACATCTACAATTTGATGTTTGAGAATACAATTGGATTCAAGATTCAGAATTCAGAATCTAATATACAATTATTGTGAAAAGATTCTCCGCTCCATTGGAGAATTTCCATGCTATCAAAAGGAACTTTTTCCTTACCAGACACTATCTTCAAGAGATGGTCGGCTTTTGCTCACTCTGTACACCAATTTGCCTATACTTGTGGCGATAAGTAATCGTAATACACCAAGAAAAGGCTATCTGGAATTGTCAGAGGCAAGCTATCTATGTAGCGGTAGAAGCGCTTCACATTCTCCTTTTCCAAAGTCACAGCATCTACCACATCACCACTGCTAGTGAGCACCCAAAGATCAGCGGAATGAACTCTTTTGAGACTTCCTCTGCAGAAAGGGCATGATTGTGACAGAGTGTTCCTGAATTTGGAAAACATGAGAATATCAACAATAAGTTAATTCATGAATCAAGCATCGATAACATATTGTAATATATGTGTTAAACAAAGAAACTTAAAAAGCATGACAGTTGGTATGCAATTACCAATCACGATAGCAATTTATGCACATAGCATGATTGCAAGTCGGCATGACCATCTTGGTGCACGTCTCCATGCAAATACCACACTCATCCTCCCTCTCCACATCAGAATCAAGAAGCCTCCTCCAGTCATCAGCCCTCCTTTTGCCAATCATTTCCTTACATCCATCTCGCTCTTTATGAACTTCTTCCTCTACCAAGTTGCTATCAAGTTGTTGCAGTGAAGGATAAATCACGGCTACAATTTAAGGAAGCATGACCGAGTAAGAATGGAATTCAATTTACCCAATGAGCTCATGCAAACCCAAAAAAACAAGAAAGAAAGAATATTTTAAGGCGTATACCATAAAACTCCCTAAGGCTGGCCCTCCTTTCAAATGTAGATATCGCAGCCTTCCCATCAACATACACCTGTATTTGATTAAAGAAAGTATTGATAAGGCATAGTGAATCCCCTCAATTAGAACATCAAACTCCTTGCAACAAAAGTCCCAACTTGATTGAATCATCGAAAATGTGTATAACATAGGAATATTGGACAAAGCGCAACAGACCTTGTACACAAGTATGTGAAGAAGGTCCAAATAACTCGGTAGGGAGTAGGTACACCCACAGTTGAACCACCGGATTAGGAAGAGGAAGAAGGGTGCCAAACGACTATAAGACAATCTCATCTGGACGGATGCCCCGCCGTAAGCTCTCCGAACAGCATCTGCTCTGCAAAATAAATTCCACGATCCCAATATGTTCAGAAATATCCACACAACTCGTCTCAAACAACCACCCAAACTATTAAGAAACTCAGTAAACGGAAGTCCTAAAAAAAATCAATTTATACTACCATAATCATCAAAACCCAAAAGAGAAGCAATCAAAGACTAAGATCAGATTCCAGGCAGTTGGTATCCTATCATCTTGGCGTTCAACCATCAGGAAGACCCAAGAAACAAATTTATGCTTGCTAAGCATCAAAAACCAAAAGAAGAGTAATCAAAGAACAAATAGTAGAGATGAAAAAAACAAAGAAAACACACACAGAGAGAGAGAGAGAGAGAAAGAGAGAGAGAGAGAGAGAGAGAGATTACAAGGAGTTGGCATGGTGTATGTCAGCCTCAAGAGCCTTGAGAGACCCTCTGAAGGAAGAAGACCCAACAAGCTGGTTCTGAAACATGATGTCAACAATCCCAACTTCTTATTTGAGGCCCTGCCTCCCGGGTTTTGTAGCCAAAAAAACTTTCCCAACTTCTGCAGATATCAGTTTTTCTTTCAACAAGAAAACAGAGAAGGTAGCAGAGGAGTGGGGGAAAGAGATAAGGTTTTCTGAACAAAATGGTCAGAAACCCTTGTATAAAGTTGCCATATTATAGAAACGAGACCTGCTTCTCCCACCCCCCTGACACACACCCCCTCCGGCCCACGCTCTCTTTCCCCCTTATGCCCCCCCTCCTCTTTTCCCGTTCCCCGTTATCTCCCTTTCTTTTCATTAGTTTTGTCTCCTTTTCTTTCATTAGTTTGGTTTTCTTTTAATCAGTTTTCTTTATTTTTTATTAATTTTATCTTTTTATCAGCTTTATTTTTATTTTAAATAAACTGTTTTTTATTATATGTTCGTAATCTTTTTCTTCTTAGTTGTTGTTTTGGAAGTCATTATTTGTAAAAATTTTAAAAAGTATAAAAATATGGATCAAAATAAAAAGTATATATATGAAAATAACAAAAATGCTAATAATTAAAAAATGACAAAACTGAAAAAAAAACTCACAAAGAGGGGAGTTATTATCTTTTTAAAAAGTGTCTCAAATTATTTGGACTCAAAAGATAAGTGAATTTAAAAAGAAAATTCCTCGAATGGAGTTATTATCTTTTTAAATCCACTTGTCTTTCGATTCATCAATCGATGAACATTATTGTGTGTTCTTTACAAAGCATGCTAAATCCATAAAATTCGGGACCAAAATACCCCTCGTCAACTCTCTCTCATCATTTAATCCCACCTGATACAAAAAAGAGAGAAATGAGAGAGATATCTCTCTATATTAAGATGTGACATCGCTCATCTTCTTCTCTCTATCCCAGCTATTGATATCACTTTATCTCCCTCCACTCTCTCTCTCTCTCTTACAGTGGTTATCGTCGTCTTGTAATATAAAGCCCAAGGTTGTGGTCGACTCGGTGTCCAGTGGGAGAAAGGCGGTCGTCGTCGTCACCTATTAGAGAGAGGGCAGGAGGTTGCGGGAAGAGGGAGGAAGGAAGAAATTGTTAAGGAAGAGAGAGCGAGGGAGGAAGAGAGTGGTGGGATTCCATTTTTTATATATGAATTCCTTTATATTTTGACGAAATACTTTCATATTTCGAAGAATTCCTTCATTATTTTCTTTATTGTTCCTCTTTGTGTAATAAAGAGAGGGAAAGAGGCTGCGGGAAGATGAAGGAATGAGGAAATTGTTAAGGAAGACATAGAGCGAGGGAGGAAGAGAGTGGGAGAGGGTGAGGAATCCTTCAATTTTTAAGTGAGGAATCCTTCAATTTTTAAGTGAGGAATCCTTCAAATTTTAATTGAGGAAGTCTTCAATTTTCAATGGAGGAATCCTTTAATTTTTAAGTGAGGAATTCTTCAATTTGTAATGGATACTTCAAGGAAGAGGAGAGAAGGAGATTGAGTGGAGAGAGGGAGGTCGGAGAGAGAACGAGGAAGTGAGAGAGAGATTATGTCGAGAGAGGGAGGTCGGAGAGAGGGAGAGATCGGGTGGAGAGAGGGATTCTTCAATTTGTGAGAGTGGAGAGAGAGAGAGAGTGGATGGAGAGAGAAAGAAAGCAACTCTCTTCCTCCCTCGCTCTCTCCCTTCCTTAACAATTTCCTCCTTCCATCATCTTCCCGCATCCTCCTTCCCTCTCTTTATTACACAAAGAGGAACAATAAAGAAAATAATAAAGGAATTCTTCGAAATATGGAAGTATTTGGTCAAAAAATAAAGGAATTCATATATAAAAAATGAAATCTCACCACTCTCTCTCCCTCCACTCTCCCCCACTCTCTTCCTCCCTCTTCCCGCAGCCTCCTGCCCTCTCTCTAATAGGTAACGGTGACGACGACGGCGACGACCGCCTCTCTCCCATCGGACGCCGAGTCGACGACAACCTCGGGCTCTATATTACAAGACAACGACAACCACTGTAAGTGAGTGAGAGAGAGAGTGGAGGGGGATAGAGTGATATCAACAGCGGGGATAGAGAGAAGAAGATAGGCGATGTCACATCTTAATGTAGAGAGATATCTCTCTCTTTTCTCTTTTTTACTAGTGTCAGTTGGAATTAAATGACGAGAGAGAGTTGATGAGAGGTATTTTGGTCCCGAATTTATGAATTTTACGTGCTTTGTAAAAAAACAGAAAAGTATTCCAATTAGATTTAAAAAGAAAATTCCTTCAAATAATGAGAGGGGAATTAAACAAAAGAGAAAGAAAAGAAAAAACACGTAGGGTATAACAGTAAAATTCAAGGGGACAATGGGTGTCAAGGGGGGCGGTATGGGGTGTGGAGAAGCAATTTGCTGTAGAAACACACAAGAAAGAGATGTGGATATGGCAGCTTTCTAGAAAGGCGGAGTTTGAGCATTGATAAAACGCCTTTGAATGGGTTTTGATTTTCTGGCTCGAAGGTATTGTGGGCCCCACCAGAGTTGCAGAAAATGAAAACGCACTTCCAGACCTAATGATAATGATTTTTCTGCAATTTAGTACACCTTGGACTTTTCTAAATAGAAATACCCTCTGGGTCTAAATATACAATGACGTGACATGACATGACTTATTAATAATAAAAAATACCACAACCTACTTGTATTCTTTGCACCTGCCACTAAAATTTTATTATTATTATAATATAAAACTATATTTTTTAGAGAAAGATGAATAAAATTTTATTATTATTATCATATAAGGCAGAATTTTATTAGGAGAATTCAAAACTTTCTAGGTGTAGGGAAAAATTTATATATGCTGAAAACATTTTCCGCACAGATAAAATTTCTACGTGCAGAAAGGAAATTTTTTAGCTAAAAGCTTTTTACTTCCGGTAGAAAATTTTTATACACGTAGAATATTTTTCATATGAGTAAAAAAATTTCTTACGCCACTGAGATAATATTAGTTTATATAATTATCTGTTCCCTGAAAAAATAGAGGAACACAACGGGGGTGCGCTCGGAGTGGGTGCGTGGTCGCCAGGCACGTGAAGTGTGCCAACCGTCACGCAGGGATGATCAGAAGGGTTATGGGTTCTGCCGTTCTTCAATTAAGAGGACTTTTGGGATTTCTAGATCTAAGTTTATGATATGGATGTGGCTACTCCTATGGAAGGTTGGAGACTACTCCTATTCCTAGATAGATTAATGGCTACTCCTACTCCTATGTAAAGTAAGGCTATGCTACTCCTAGATAGAAAGAACATCGGTTATACTACTCCTAGGTAGAAGGAACAGTACACTACTCCTAGGTAGAAGAAGAAGCAAATGAAAGATAATTCATTGATAGAGTTGTTCGGTTTGTGATCGTGTTCGTCTTCCATAATACATTTATACAACCTTTTAATGAAATAACTCCCCATGATTCCATGACCTATGATGGTTGCTCTCCACGTTGCCTCCCATGATCTCCTATGATTTCACCATGACTTCTGGCAATTGCCCTCCATGATCAGCGATGGTTGAGTCCCACATTGTACTAATTTTGACCACCCTTTTGACCCTCAAAATCTGCTTATTTTTAGCGGTAACACAAATGCCCCCCTTTTTTCGTGTGAGTTGAAAAACTCGCATGGAAAAATGATGTCGTCGAGCTGGAGGCTATATGATGATAAGTGTCGCGCCCCGACCCGTGAAGGCCCAACCGGGCCAGGTGAGATGTTCTCTATCTCACGCCGTTACCACATCATACATAAACACACACCCCTCACATGCGGCTTGAAGGGGCCTCGAGGGACTCGACATGTGTGTTCGAGATGGAGGCATCGAGGGGTCTATGATGGAGGTAGTGGTTCAGATGGTTTGATGACGAGGTCGAGCTAAGGCTCGGAGGCCTCGATTGCTTGATCGGGTGGAGATCCTCGAGGTTGCGTATTAAGGGACATTTATCCTTAGCCATTGGATGAACTCGACGGCATGATCAAGCGAATCTGTCGCGCCCCGACCCGCGAAAGCCCAACCGGGCCGGGCGACGCGAACCGGAACCTAACTAATTGCGGAAATAATGGCGAGGGGTTCCCTCTATCTTACTGGTTTCATTAAACAGTTCATAAGCACCCCTGAATAATACAATAATTTCAAACCTCAACATAAATAATATAATAATCCAAAACCTCAAAGGGGTTACAACAGTTTATACATCATGCTCCCGTAGGAGACTAACTATAACAAAAGTGTAGAATGTGATCACCGATCCTCAGACACCGCCAGACGCCGCCGCGCCACCAAACACCTGCCCGGTAGGGGCCACTGAAGAAGAGATAACGTCTGCACCTGCAAACGCAGCCCGGATAGGAGTGAGCACTAAGCTCAGTAGGGTTCTACACTACGGCACACAGAAGGAAGAGGGAAACGCAAGAGTGTCGCCCTCAAGTAAGACCTGGGTGTATACAAGGGTCCCATAACCCCACCGTGTGTCCCTGAGGCCCACGAAAAATGTCGCACTCAGTAGCAGGAAACAACACTGCTGGCCTAGAAGCAGGGAACGTCACTGCAGGCGGGAAATAGCACCGCTAAGTAGTCAACCCCTCTCTACTCAAGGGTCAACACAGTGGAACACGGGCTACACCTCAGCATCCGACTCAAGGCCGACACGACCCCTATAATCATCAAGCAACATGTGTACCAGTCATCTAAGCCTATCATCAAGCTTGACTGGACACCACAATTCGAACCGAGTCCAAACTACCCAACCCCGGTCCTAGGGCTAAATCCGAGCTTCCAGCCTCGGGACGGCAACCCACAGATCACCCACGCCCTAACCATGCAACTAATGCACAACAGAGAATGCATGCTATGAACATACACAAGCAAGAGAAATAGGCATGCAACAGTATGACTGTCACACCCCGACCCAGAAAACCCATCCAGGACGGGGCGTGAGGGTCCTAACACTATTCATCATCAACCGGCGCGATACAAAGCGAAAAAGATAAATAATTTAAACAATTGTATTCCAGAGGCTAAACAGATTTAATCATAATATGTCATCAAGTTGTACAATGTCTAAGTTCCAATATACAGATTTATACAAAATCCCAAAGGTTCCCCAAAATGTTTACAGCATATACATATATATCAAAAAGTGTACAACAGATCATCCTCCAGCAACCTCAAGCGCCTCTGAATGTACTCACGCCGCCAAAAGCCGATCCTACCGGCTCCACTGAGGAAGAACTGCCGCCTGCACCTGCAAACGCAGCCCGGATAGGAGTGAGCGATAAGCTCAGTAGGGTTCTACTCTACGGCACACTGAAAGGAGGAAAACAACAACAGAGTTGTCTTCCAGCTCAAGTCTAACGGATGCCACGGGTCCCACAACCCTGTCGACTCCTCAGGGGATCCTACTCTTCTCAACCGACCACGCTGGGAAACTCAACCAACACGCTGGGAGGAAAGAACCGGAACCAGTAGGATCATCATTACCCAGCAGGAAACCACTGTCTGGGGACCATGTCAGGGACGTCGACATCCATCCTTAGAACTTAGCTTCGGAAGACAACCCGACTTCTAAACCTCAACAATGATCAGAGTCAACTAGCGTAAATCCTCAAAGACATGAAACTTGATCAAACAATCACACCCTACTCCTGACTACCCATCCACGGTCCTAAGGCTAGATCCGAGCTACCCGAGAGCCTCGGATCGGCGACCTAAACCATCGCCCGCCTAACCTCAAATGCCTCTAATGCACACAATGCATGGGCCTAGGCAAACATCTATCCTAGATGTCTCTATATGCCACATCAACAGTTATAAGTTCCACAGATATACAATAGCCCTCGGCACTCGCCGGCAAGAGGCTAAGGTTCCACAATTCTTCATTGACTAGCACTCATAGCTAGTTAATGGCTAGTCAAACAACTAAGCATTTAACTACAATCAATCATGTATTTATTGCAAACAAAGCCATAGATTCACCCAAAAAGAGAGTTACTCGAATCGATTCTCAAACCCGATGAAAATCCTTTGAAAACCTCATCAAATCCCCTTAAATGCTTCCCAACATGTTTAGATACTAACCCCAAATCAAATCCATCCAAGATAAGCCAGAAAACCAAGTCCAAGGGGTCACGGACGATGTCACGGTCGATCCGGGGATCGACCGTGAGACCACGGACGATGTCACGGAAGATCCACCGATCGACCGTCGAGCCCAAAACGAGGAAAGCCACATGGGCGACGGTCGATCGGCCCATCGACCGTCAGGAGCCCAAAATGAGACAGAGCCTCACGGACGATGCGACGGTCGATCCGACGGTCGACCGTGAGGCGGAATGAAAAAGAGAGAGAACCCACGGTCGATCGACCCATCGACCGTGGGAGGCTAAAATCCAGACAGATCCCGACGGTCGATGCGACGGTCGACCGCCAGGCCCAGAAAGTGTAAAACAACACTTGACGGTCGATGCACCGATCGACCGTCGAGCCTTAAGCACAGTTCTTCAGAACAGTGCCGGAAATCCAATTTCTTGGATTTCAAGGATCAAATCATGTTGGAATAAGATGAAACTTTGCAGGCAAGAGTATTTAGCAATGAGGAAGCTAATAAAACGAAGAAATCCAGCTTTTGACGGTTAAATCTCCTAACTAGGTCCAAATGGACAAAAACCGACAAAACGGCGATAATACGGAAACCAACCGTTAGAATACGAAAAGACAAGGTAGGAATACTTTAAATCCTTCATACTACATGCACAAAGAGTTACATGGCATTCTAACATGTATTCCTACAGTGAAAGCACATAAAACCTATCCTAGGAGAGCCCGATCCAAGGATCGAGGTAGAAACACCTACATGAGCAAGTAGGGTAGCTCCTCCACGCGTGCCACCAGCCGAGCCGCCAAGATCCGAGCTCCGAAGACCAAAGTCTCCAACCCTAGCTCAGCCGAAGGAGAGAGAGAGGGGAAGAGAACGACAGGTGAAGGAGAGAAGGAAAGAGAGAAAGAGACATGCCTTATATAGAAATTCCAAATCTATCTCAGCCGTCCAAATCGATCTTTCCCGATCGAGCTCCGATCCTTCGATCGGACGCACCCTAGGGATTCTAATCAAACACATACATCAATCAAAGTCAGTGTGTGGAACGCGGGTGTGAAACAGACCACCAGAGGGCATATTTACCAAAATGCCCCCGGGGTCCAAAACCGCCACACGATCGCCCGATCGTGCCCGACACGGAACCAAACCAACAGGAAACCGGCTCTCGACCCACGTGGTCGAGTCAGGTCTGAGGGACGGTCCCTCACAATGACAATGAAGCATACAAGTCCAACAAGATCGCTGCAGCGGTACTACCAATCGCTGCCATCCGATCCGCAGCGGGTCCCGGCATTACGACGGTACCACGACCGTCAACCGCGAACTCCTGCAACGAGAAGCAACCCCGAAAACTCCGATGAACAGTAAAGTATAATATTATAATCCGAACATATAATATTATATTTAAAACATCAAAACATTCTCTACCTAGAGCTAATTGACCCCGTTGATCCGACGTTCAAACGACATCGGATTCGAGATCCAACTTAAACTCTAGTAGACCAACATGCTGGGATCAACATATCCAAAACCGAGAAACATCCAACGGCTTGATTAACAGGAAAACGCTAATCAAAACCACTAAAAATAGTCAATAAAACTCCATCAGTCAGCTTTGGGATCGATCCAGAACATTTGGATCGATCCAGAAAATATTGGATCGATCCGAAATATTTGGATCGATCCAAACAGCTTCATACTAGCTTCAGATTAGTCTCATCGTAGGACATGAGAAAAATCACCACAATTCGTAGAAAAATCGGGGAAATATGAAATAAGCTGGAATAGAAAGATAACTCAGAGATCTACAACTCTCATGTTCATCATAAGTCAATATCATGCTTGTACAAATCAGAAAAAGCGCCGTAAACCGGCTATTCCTCAAGAACAGAGAAACCGGAAAAATCCGAGTTTAACATGCTTAAATCCTACTAAAATCTCATCTAAAGCTCATGAAACTTAAACCAGAAATTACATTAAGCAACATGCATCCAACAACACAAATACAGCAAGATCTAAAGGCTAGAACAAGAGAACACCCCTAATCTAACTCAAGTAGGTAGAAACCTACCGGAAACGCACTCCTCGGTTGATTTCCCGCTAAACAGTCGCCAACCCAGCTCCAACCCACACCAGGGATTTTCCTTACGCCGCCACGGATCCAACGAGCTTTCAAGCTCCCAAAACGGTGGCCGTAGGAGGGAGAAAAGAGAAGAAGAAGGGGCTGCCAGAACAGGGGAAACAGAGCCCGCGGGAAGAAGAAGGAGGGGAGAAGGAGGGGAAAGAGAAGAGGAAGAGAAGAGGAAGAAGAGTGAGGGGGAAGGCCGGGGAAGGAGGGGAAAAGGGGAAGGAGAGGAGAGGAAGTCCTCTCTCCTCTGACAATGGAGAGCGACGGCCACGACGGTCGTCCTTGCAAGCTCAACTGCCCTGCTACAGTACCCGGATCGATCCAAGACCAAGAGGGATCGATCCAAGACTTGGCTGGATCGATCCAACACTAGTTTGGATCGATCCACAAGTCAAAAAAAAACCTCCTAAACGGATCTAGTCAAACACAATCATCAATCAGTGGGTGTGTGTACACACGCGGGTGTGAAACAAACCGACAATGCGCAATTTACCAAATTGCCCTTGCGGTCCACAACGAGCCACGGGCCCGACCCAGGCGGTCGGCCCAGGAATGGAGGGACATGTCCTCATAGAATCGACCTTTAAATCTTCCCTCGAGGAACACTGGAGGCTAACCTCGACACCCCTTTGACCTTGATCAAGCCTTGTTCGTCGGGATCCAACCTCGATCGAGCCTTGGTTCGTGGGAACACCCAATGGTAGCCCTTCGCCGGCCTCGTCCGCCTGCTGCCGGTGTCAGAGGGATAGGCTGTGGCCCTACTGAGGAAAAGGAGATCCCCAGGAAGGAGTAGGCGTCGAAGTATGCGAGCTAGCCGGTGGACGGGACATCTCCGGAGAGATCTAGGCTCTGAATGCAGTTGATCATACCGATCTCCTGCGTTATTGGACTGGAGAGGCTATTATCGGAGGCGTTAAGCACCACCAGCGGCAGAGCTGTGATCGACGTCGGGAGATCGTTGATGCATCCAGGAATTTGAGGGCGTGATCGGATGGGAAGATATCAGGATCCACTACGATCCTCACCCTGGCAACGACGTCGAGCATGCTCTTCTACGGTGTCCGACCACCGGTCGACCAGGATCCGGAGTCAGTCCTACACCAAGGGTCGTCGTCTTCTACATCGATAGTGGATCCGGACGGTGTCAAGGTGTGACAGAGGTTCCCGCGATGGCACCCATTTGGACCTGTTAGAACAGAAATCTAACCATTGACCGGTCAAATGGTCAAAGTCAAAATCTACTCCACACTTACGAATCAGATGATTGTAGTTAAGTTTTACTCCTTCAAATGACGTTCGAACAGAGGTGTCAAGTTGAATGGAAAATTAGATTAGACCTAATTTAATAATTTAATTATCAACTAATTATCTAGATTAACTTAGTATAGTCTAAATTAACCTATTGAAAGCATAAATCATCTAAAATTATGAAATTAATTAAAAAAGCGATAAAGATCATCCTAAATTACTAAATCCAGAGAAAACATATTTAAATCTATTGATTAACTTAATCTAACCTAGAAGATAAAAGCTTCTAATATTAAATTAACCTAAAGAAAAGCATTAAAGAAATCTCTAAGAAATGAGGAAAAAAACATAACTATCTAAACCTAGATTAGCCATCTAAAACAGTAATCTAAACTACTTTAAGCAGAAAAGATTAACTAAGTATTGAAGAAACAAAGCCATTACATTAAAGAAATCAACTTACAGAAAACATCTCGAAAGAACAGTAATAAAATCCAAGCGCGCAGGCTCTGTGTTTTGGTTTGCAAGAGAGATTACACAGTGAAAGAGAAAGGTATTTATATTAGAGCAGTTCAACTGCTTCGTCTAGCACGTTCTCTATCGTCTTCCATCTTTCACTCTGTATGAGCCGTGTGTCCCATGTTCTCCGATATTTCCTCGTTTCTGCATTCCTTGCTCTGGCCGATGACGGTTGCGTATGGGCGATGAGCTTCTGGCCGATGACGGTTGCGTCGGGTCGGTGAGCTTGTATATGTTGTAATGCCATCCTTCTTGATTGGTGTCTTCTTCTAGTCTGTCTCTTCATCATCCAAAGTTGATATGTGAGGACATGTCTCTTTATTCCTGTAGCTCGTTGTTGACCACAAGGGCAATTCGGTAAATTATGCCTTGTCGATTTGTTTCTTACCCGTGTGTGCGCTCGCAACCTCTGATTGATGTTTGTGTTTGACTAGATCCGTTTAGGAGGTTTTTATTTTGGATCTTGGACCTGTGGATCGATCCAAGCTAGTGTTGGATCGATCCAACTAGGTCTTGGATCGATCCAACTTAGCCTTGGATCGATCCGAGAACTGTAGCACGTCGGTGAAGTTGCGAGGACGGCCGTCGTGGCCGTCGCCCTCCACTGTCAGGGGAGAGAAGACTTTCTCTCCTCTGCTGCTCCTTTTCCCCTCCTTCCCCGGCTTTCCCCTTCCCCGGCTAAGTCCGAGCTTTCAGCCTCGGGACGGCGACCCACAGATCACCCACGCCCTAACCAATGCAACTAATGCACAACAAAGAATGCATGCTATGAACATACACAGATAAGAGACAAATATGCAACAGTATGACACAACATCATATAAGTCCGACTGGATCGCTGCAGCGGTACTACCAACCGCTGCCAACCGATCAACAGCGGGTCCCGACATTACGACGGTATCACGACCGTCAATCTCAGACTCCTGCAACGGGAAGCAACCCCGAAAACCGCTCATGAACAGTAAAATATAATATTATATGTACGAGCATATAATATTATATAAAACACCAAAAGTTCTCTACATAGCAGCTAGTTGACCCCATCGATCCGACATCCAAACGTCGGATTCAAGATCCAACTTAAACTCTAGTAGATCTATATACCGGGATCAACATATCCAAAATCCAGAAACATCCAACGGCTAGATTAACGGAAAAACACTAATCAAAACCGCTAATCAAACTAACTTACCAACTACTTGCTGCAACGCAGCCCACCAGTGCGAAAATCATAACAAATCGTAGGAAAATCAGAAAATTATGAAATTAGTTGGGTTGGAGATTAGATTCAAAGATCTACAACTCTTATGTTCATCACAACCCAAGAACATGCACATACTGGTCCGAAAACTAGCCGCAAACTGGCTGTTCTTCAAGAACAGCAGAAACCGGAAAATCCGAGATTAAACATGCTTAAATCCTACTAAAATCTCAACCAAAGCTTATGAAACTTATACCAAAAATTATACTAAGCAAGAGGAAGCTAACAACATAAATAACTACAAGATCTACCGACTAGATTAAGAGAAACCCATTAAACTAACTCACGTAGGTAGAACACCTACCGGAAACGCACTTCTCAGTTGATTCCCACGCAAACCAGTCACCAACAAGGCTTCAAACCACACCAGGGATCTTCCTCATGTCGCTACGGATCCAATGAGCTTTGGAACACCCAAAACGGTGACCGGAGGAGAAGAAGTTCGCTGCCGGGAAGAACAGAGGAAAAACAGAATCGCGGGAAGAAGAAAGAAGAAGGAAGAAGAAGGAAGAAGAAGGGGAAGGAGAAGAGGAAGGAAAAGGGAAGGGGAAAGCCGGGGAAGGAGGGGAAAAGGGGAAGGAGGGGAGGGAAAGTCCTCCCCTTCTGACAGGAGAGAGCGACGGCCAACGGCGGCCGTCCTCGCAAAGGAAGACACCGACCTGCTACAGTCCCGGATCGATCCCACACCAAGTCGGATCGATCCAAGACTGGCTGGATCGATCCAACACTAGCTTGGATCGATCCACAGGTCAAACACCCCTTAAATGGATCTAATCAAACACAAATATCAATCAGAGGCTATGTGTGCACACGCGGGTGTGAAACAAACCGACAAGACGCAATTTACCAAATTGCCCTTGTGGTCCAAGAAACAATGCGATCCACCGGATCACGTGCTCGACGCGAAACAAACAAACGAGCCACGGGTTTGACCCAGCGGGTCGACCCAGAAGTAGAGGGACAGGTCCTCACAGATAACCTTCTTATGTAAAGAAGATCATCGTTCTTAGTTAACAGTATCATCGTTGTTAGATCATTATCGCTCTTGACTGATGGTTTCTTTATGCTGAAACAATCATCATTCTTGATTGATGATTTTTCTCTCTGGGCGATGATCTTAATCGATGATTTCATTCTTTGGGCGATGATCTTATCTTTGAGCGATATCGCCCAATTGGGTTTGAAAGTCTGTCGGCCATATTTATTATGCTGACATGTTAATCATTGATTGGTTAGCCATTATATTGGCTAACAGGACCATTCCGGATGCGTCACTATTGTGTCACTTGGCACCACCTACAGCCCCTGTTTCAGGAACATGGGAGCTCTTGTTTCAGGAACACGGGAGCTCGTGTTTCAGGAACACGGGAGCTCTTGTTTCAGGAATAGGGGAGGGGTTTGGTAGAGAGAGGTGAATCTCGAGATCGTCCTTCGAGATTGCGTCAACTCCGACAGGACCAATGATGACTGCCTCCGAGATCGCATCGGCTCCGAGGTGAAGATGCGTCCTCAACCTCGAGATTATCCTCCGAGATCGCGTCGGCTCCGACAGGACCAATGATGGCTGCCTCCAAGATCGCCTCAGCTCTGAGGTAAAGAGGCATCCTCGACTTCGAGATCGCCCTCTGAGATCACGTTGGCTCTGATAGGACCAATGATGCCTGCCTCTGAGATCGCATCAGCTCCGAGATGAAGAGGCATCCTTGACTTCGAGATCGCCCTTTGAGATCGCGTCGGCTCCGATAGGACCAATGATGCCTGCCTCTGAGATCGCATCAGCTCCGAGATGAAGAGGCATCCTCGACCTCGAGATCGCCTTCCGAGATCGCGTCGGCTCCGACGTGAAGAGTCACCAACAGCCACAGTGGATCGGCTCGCAACCTTTCCTCCATCGACCCCGACATCCGATAGGCATCGCTCGCCGCCAATCCAAGCCCGATGAAACCTCGACTCCCAGATCTGACCATCTTCGAGCTCGTCGTCTGATGAGAATATAAAATGTCATATTTTTCTCCCTTAATGTTTGGTCTTCTACACTTATTTTATGCCTAAATATACTCATTATTCTTATATTTTGATTTAGGATGCAATTGGAGGCCTTAAGTGCAAAATGAAGCTAATTGAGCAATTCTGGACATTCTGCATAGCAGTTAGTAATTTGAACATAACTTCTTCATACAAACTCTGATTGGGATGATCCAGGATGCTTTGGAAAGCTAAGGAAGAGCTCTACAACTTTTATGTTTTGAGTTTTGTGAGATTCCGACTCCAGAAAGACAGAAAAATCGCGGAAGAGGTCAGGTCTGAAGTCGCTGCATTTTTGGACGAGATTTGTGTTTAGAAGATTCCAGATTTGATGCAAGAAGATTCCAGCTGGATACTACTACCTCTCCCAGTTATATTAGGACTTTATTTTATAATAAACTTTTCTTAATTAGTTAGGTTTGCTTATGGTTAATTAAGGAATGTTGAGACTCTTTAGGAAAGTGGGGGATTTGAAGGCTAATGTGGGAAGTTTGAAAATAGGAAAGAGGAGGAGAGAGGACAGCGGGTGGACTTCTTTTGGCTGGACTCTACTTCACGTTACGCCGGCCCTCTCATCTCACGAGGGCTCGAGCTGGCTCTCCTTTTTCTTTAGTTTTTCTTTTGTTTTCTTTCTTTTCTTTTGAGTTATTCATGACCCTGCGTGGCTAAACTTTGATACTTGGTCAAAGGAGACGGAAACCTCGGAATCGATAAAACTGTGAGATCTAATTAGTTTTTATTGTTCAATTTATGCTTTGAGTATTGAATATTCTTCTGTGTTTATTTTCATGATTGTCTTGTTTAATTACTAGGAGCGCTACTAGTTTATTATTCATTGCGATCTACTGCTAGGTTGGATATCAAATCCGGAATTGTTTGATCCCTCTAATCTGCGAAGCAACTAGGGTTTAATAATGTACTGCGTTTCAGAGATTGTTAGGTCTTAGGAAGAATATTTGACTAGATTAAATGCAACCGCTTGTGCTTGTGTTGTTTAGCTTCATCGATCTCCCTGTTCTTAACGCTGCTATTAGATTAAATCTACAACGCTTGTCTTAGGTTGTTTAGTAGTTAGGGTTAATTGGATCGCTTGTTTCTAATTAACTATGATTGAGGAGAGATTCGAATTTAATTCGAACGGTGAATATTCATGATATGAATTGATTGATACTTGCATCAATGATCAGTTGTCAGATTCTGATGGCGGATGTTGACTTAGACCAAGGTTAGTTCTTCTGATTCACTTCGCTCTTTAATTTTAATTATTTCTTAGTTTCTTTTCGTTATATTCAAATCCCCTTTTTGTTCACGAAGCACAAAAAACTAGGCTAGGCATTCCTCGTGGGATCGACCCTTGCTCGCACTACTACATTTGTTTTGAAGAGTACTGGATTTATTTTTGAGTGCCTGCAACAGCACATCATCGTCCGGTAGGAAGTCGGCGTGTACCTGGGTTGACGAACGCGCTCCCTCGACCTCATCCGCGACTCGGCGTCGACGCTGTGGGTTGGAGCCAGTTTTTAAACCCCAACATGTATGCTACGTTCCTGCATGTACTTAGCATGCTCGAGTCTCGTTCACTTTCTACCTCCTCGGGATGAAGGACGAAGGCCTCAGAGTGCTCGTCATTCATGATCGATGCAAAAGCTCGAGGGGTTCGACGTACGTAATCGGAGGCTCGAGGAGCTCGACGTACGTGATGGAGACGTAGGCTTGAGAGCTTGATGGCGTGATCAAAAAGTGCATGACCAAGAAAAAATATGTCGGGGCATGAGATGGTGAAGTGTGGTCTTACTGGCTACTGGCGTGGTGTGATACGAGGACCAAAGTTTGCCCCCTATGTCAAAAGGAAACTACGTAGGGACCATCGTGTTTGCCATCGGGCTGATGCAAGTATAGTTGGAGTCGACGTAGTAGCCCATGTTGTAGATGCTATCATCGTCGTCATCGTTGCCGCCGTCGTTGTAGTTGTCGTCGATGCCGCCGCCGTCGTCGTTATTGATGATGCCGCTATCGTCGAAGTTGTCTATACTGCCACTGTTGTCGACGTCGTCGATGGCGCTATCGTCTTCGACGTCATCAATGCCACCGTTGTCATCGATGCCGTCAATGGCATTGCCATCTCCAACATCGTTTATGTTGACATCGTAAATGGTGCTGCCGTATTCAACATCGTTGATGCCGCTGCTGTCTTCGACGTCGCTGATGGTGCTGTCGTCTCCGTCACGACCGCCATTGTTGAAGTCGTTGATGCTGCCATTATCATCGTCGACGCCACCATTGTTGACACCGTCGATGCTTTCACCCTTCGTCTGCTACCCCCCGAGTTCGAGATGATCCTCCATCACCAGTTTTGGGTTTGCTTCCATGATGATGACATCTCCTTTGTTGACTGTTGCAGCTCCTCCGGGACAAGCGACTCTGTTTGGGTTATGGTCACTGTTTGAGAGGTTTGGTCGGAGGGGTGTTTCTCTGTAGTCGTGGCATCTTGTACACCCTGAGACACCAACTGTCGAGCGTCTATCCAAGCTGATTGATATTGAGACTCGAGGATGGTGAACACTTTGTCAATCTTCTCCGTCATCGTCACAAACAGCCCCCTGAGTTCCACGATGTCCTTCCTTACGTCGGCATCGGCCTTTTGACTCTGAGTTTGCCAAGAGTCTATGCCATGCCTGTCAACCATCGAGGACGGAACTCGTGGGTTTTGGTGGGGCTATTGATTGTTAGGATCACGTCGATCATGAGGACCAACGATCATAGACTTCCCTGAAAAAACAGAGAAACACAACAGGGGTGCGCCCGTGGTGGGCCCGTGGTCGCTAGGCACGTGAGGTGTACCAACCGTCGCGCAGGGATGATCAGAAGGGTTATGGGTTATGTCGTGCCTCAATTAAGAGGACTTTTGGGATTTCTAGATCTAAGTCTATGATATGGCTGTGGCTACTCCTATGGAAGGTTGGAGACTACTCCTACTCCTAGATAGATTAATAACTACTCCTACTCCAATATAGAGTAAGACTATTCTACTCCTAGGTAGAAAGAGCATCGGTTACACTACTCCTAGCTTGAAGGAACAGTACACTACTCTTAGGTAGAAGAAGAAGCAAATGAAAGATAATTCATTGATAGAGTTGTTCGGTTTGTGTTCGTGTTCGTATTCCATAAGACATTTATACAACCTTTCAATGGAATAACTCCCCATGATTCCATGACCTCTGATGGTTGCTCTCCACGTTGCCCCCCATTATCTCCTATGATTTCTCCATAACTTCTGACGGTTGCCCTCCATGATCAGCGATGGTTGAGTCCCACATTGTACTAATTATGGCCCTCAAAATCTGCTAATTTTTAGCGGTAACATTATCATAATAAATTATAAGCCACGTGGTAAGTGCATTAAATAATGCAATTTTGATCATTTTATAAAAGTGAGTTTTAAAATATCATGCGAATGGGTTTTATTGTCTTAATGGGGTAATAAGATAAAATATTAACGGAATTTGAGTTCAAATATTTAAGTGGATGTTTGGTTTGAAAAACATTTTTATATTTTTATTTTTTGTTTTTGAAATTTAATCTAGACCCCACAGATTACCCGAAATATGTAGAAGCAGATATATGAAATAAATCAAGCACACACACACAAGAAGGAAGATACACGATTTTTTAACGTGGAAAAACCCTCACGGGAAAAAACCACGGGTCCACTGCAGGATCAGGAGAAACCAATCCACTAAATATTAAGAGTACAGCTTACACAAGTAAAGACGAACTCACTGTACCGAGTTCTCACGTACACACCGTCCTCCTTGCACTTGCTCGACTCCTCGAAGCATGGTCCACAACTCTTGTTTTCTTGATGGATCACCTCCATACAGTCGCACTGTCCTTTTCATCGTAGCCGAGCATTGCCGTCCAAGTGTAGCCCCACTATGCACCTGAAGTCGCTGTCCACTTCCTCTCTTCTTAATTCTCAAAGCTGCAGCTCTCTCTCCTTCCGCTATATCTTTGACATCAATTCAATCTATTAATGCCGCCTCTCTTTCCTCTTCAATCTCTTCTTCTTCTATACGTCGCTCTGTCTTTAGTGGCAGCCAAGCACAATCGTCACTTTGTCGAGCCTTAACTTTATCTCCCGTTGATCTTTTTAATGCAATCCATCTCTTCACCGTAGCTACCAAGTGCACCCACTATTGCCAATCTACCGGGGCGTTGCTCTCTCACCTCCTTAATATTGTTGTCACCCTCTCCTTTATTTCTTTGTTCTTCATCCCAGCCGAGAGACCCAACTACGCAAAATCCAAGTGATGTTTACAGAGAGCAGTTAGGGAAGCCAATTAAGCATGATGATATCCACCGTTTGATTATCTTCAAGGTCTAATCCAATGGCAATGATTAATCCTGGTTAGTAATTTGATCAAACTTGAGCCAGCTTGACGTGACTTGAGCCAATTTGATCCCACTTAATCCAACTTGTCTTTAATTAGTCTTGTATGAACCATACACCCAATCTAGCTAATTAAAATATTAAACCAACAAAAGTTGCCCACTTATATGAAATCTAGAGAAGGTTCCTTACAGTTTTCATTTTCTATTTTTTGTTTTCATTTTCTGAAAAGGAAAATATAAAAATGTGTTTGGTTTAAAATGTTGAAAACACTTTTTTGAAAATGAAAACATCGCATGTTTTTGGTTTGTAATTGTAATTTTGTTTTCAATGGGTTTAATTTTGTAAGGTAGTTATTATTATTTATTTTATATTTATGTATCCTATATATGATTAATATATGAGTTTTACATCTTTTTGTAATTACTATTTTTAAGCTATTGAATCTCATAATTCTTTTAAAATAAGTATATAGTCATATATGATAGCAATAATTTTTCCATAAATACATAAGTTTAACTCCTAACTTAGCAAAATAGTATAAACTAGAATTTAACTAAGTATATATTTAGACCTTGATGGATGGAATCGAGCCTGATCTAATCTGAACGGCTTAGATCGTCCGGAATTGGCTCGAACCAAATTAGAAAGGGTCTGGAAGATGGGAAGCAGATCGAACGACTGAGACTTGCCGGACTTGGATCGACGGTGAGGTAGGGTTGCCGGAGGTCGGGACTGGTAGAGGAGGGGGTCGCCTAGGCCAAAGGACTCGATCCACCAGACTGGATCGTCCGTTGCGGCGTGGTAGACGGTGGAATCAACGAGGGCAGTGCCGGAGGTGCTTGGGGAAGGAGGTCTGGGCGATCTGGTGCCATCCACGGTAGTTGGCCGTGTGAAGTTCATGTGTAGCTATGGCGGTTGGATCCAGCCCTGCGCCCACAACAACAAGCTCTCCTACATCGGCGGGGACACCAAGATACTCACGGTTGAACGTGGTGTGCGGTTTGCGGCTGTGCTCACGAAGCTCTGCTCTATATCGGGTTTCGAGGACTTGTGCTTTAAGTACCAGCTCCCGGGTGATGAGTGCATGAAAGTGCACTTTGAATAGCCTTATAACTAGTTTAATTACTGGATTTTTCATCCTTAATCAGTCTCTTTAGTACTATTTTTACACTTATATGTTGCTTCACAAAGTTATTTGGAATATGCAGGAAAGTAGAGTTAAAGAAGCAAAGATATATCATATTCAACATCAAATCTGTACCTGCTCAGAACAAACCAGATCATCTTCCATACATGGTTGCAAAGCTCTTGAAGTCTAGTTTCTGAAGAATTTTACGTTTCGTGATTTGGAGTTTCCTAGAGGAAGTTACGGTAATTTAGTACCAATGGCGCAGTCTGAATGACAAAACAGTAAATACTCAGGAAAGAAGATCGATCCTTTCCAAAAAAAGATCGATCTTAGTCGGGGCGAACCAGGTTATGAAAATTGAGAAAAGAAAGAAGATCGATCTTAGTCACAGTTATTATTGATATTTTTGAGATCATTTGAGCAAGTCTAAGCAGTAGTTTAGTACTCATTTCCTTTGAGCTACAACCTTTGTAAATCTTCTTCGAGTGTGAAGAAGTATATTGAGAGTAATCCAATAGCTGTTGGCTGTGATTGTAAGGTTACCAAGCACCAGAAAGCTTGGAGAAAAACTTGTAAAGATTTGCAAGTAGTGGAACCTTAAGGAGGACATTGAGAGAAGTGGACATAGACCAAGAGTTAGGTTGAACCACTATAAAATCGGTGCTGTCTCTCTAACCCTTCTTTCATATAATTCTTGCATGTTGATTTACTTTATTTTTATCTCATCTACAAGTATTTAAGGTGTTATATCTCTCCTACCAGATTTTTCCATTAATCTAGTTTTTCGAAAAAGGTCCAATTCACCCCCCTTTTGGACCTTCAATTGGTATCAGAGCTAGCTCTCTATTTTAGTTGTGTAACAACCCATAGAGGATCCTATCTAGAGATGGAAAACATAGAGGGACAAGCTACCAATAGGCCACCATACTTCAATGGATCGAATTATACGTATTGGAAGACCAAGATGGAAATATTCATTCAATCAATGGATTATGAAGCTTGGTTGGTAATAGAGGATAGACCCTATGTCCCTATGAAAACTGTTGAAGGTAAAGAAGTCCAAAAAACAAAGGGTGGCTACACCTCAATCGATCTCAAAAACCTTCAAACAAAGGCCAAGGCCGAAAGCTTTCTATTTTGTGCCCTTAGCCCTAGTGAATTCAATAGGGTCTCTACATGCAAATCAACAAAAGAGATATGGCACAAGCTTAAGGTTACTTATGAGGGAACAAGCAGAGTTAAAGAGTCTAAAATAAGTATACTTGTACATGAATATGAACTCTTTTACATTAGAATGATGAAACTATTAGTGCGATGCTTACACGTTTTACTAACATATTAAATGTGCTTGAATCTCTTGGAAGAGTTTATGCTAACGATGAAGTTGTGAGAAAGATACTTAGGTGTCTACCGAAGTCATGGGATCCTAATGTGACGGCGATCGAAGCAGCCAAGGATGTATTCAAGCTGTCAGTCGATGAGCTCATAGATTCCCTCATGACCTATGGGATGAAGTTGAAGAGAAGCAACGAAGAAGGAGATAAAAAGAAGAAGATGGTTGCTTTCAAGTAATATAGTAAAGTCTCATCCGATTCAAGTGAAGGAGATGACGATGAAGAATTGGTGATGATATCAAGAAGAATTCAAAAGATCTTCAATCGCCAAGGAGGAAAGAAATTCTTCAAAAAGAAATTTCCCAAAGGTGAAAAATACAATCCTACTTCTTCTAACTCAAATGAAATCATAGGTTATGAGAGTAGGAAGCCCGAATAAATCAAGTTTGATTGTCCTCAACTCAAGAAGCCTTCAAAGAAGGAGTTCAACAAAAAGAAAAAAATGATGGCTACTTGGGGAGAAAGTGATTTGGAGACCTCATCTGATGAAGAAAAACAAGAGGTAACCAACAGATACTTAATGGCACACGGAGATGAGGAAGAAGAGGAAAATGAGGTAGAAGATGAGCTTGCATTTGAAGAACGTTTTGATGCTTATTATGCTTTAGCTAATGATTTCAAGTTTCTTAAAAAAAATACTATGCTACTTGTAAGGACTTGAAGAAAGTAGAAGAAGAAAAATTAGATGCCATGCATAGGATTGGAACCTTAGAAAAAGAAAACAAATGCATGCTATGTCACACCCCGACCCAGAAAACCCATCCAGGCCGAGGCGTGAGGGTTCTTATCACTGTTCACATCCAAGCTGGAGCGATATAAAGCGGAAAACAAAGATAATTTAAACAATTTAACTTTCAGGGATAAGGCTATAATTCAATTAATAGAAACATCAGGTTGTACTGTTTAAACATTCGATACAAATTCTTATCAAACTCCTCCAAGGGAAAGATATTATACATATAATCTAAAAATCCTCGAAAAATTTTATAATATACAAAATCTATCAAAAGTACAACAATTCTCCCACAACAACCTCAAGCGCCCCTGGAAGTCATAGCGCCGTCAAAAGCTGATCCCGTCGGCTCTACTGAAGAAGAACTGGTGTCTGCACCTACAAACGCAGCCCGGGTAGGAGTGAGCGATAAGCTCAGTAGGGTTCTACTCTACGACACACTGAAGGGAGGAAAACAATGACTGTGACATCTTGTGAGGACTCGTACCTCCAACCTGGTCCGACCGCGTTAGGTTGAGGGTCTGGGTTTGTGGTTTGGCTCGGTTGGCCTTGGGATCCGATTGGTTGATCGCATCGCTGCTTTTGACCCCAGTGGCATTTTGGTAAATATGCTCCCTGGTGGTCAGTTTCACACCCGCGTTGCACACATGGCCTTTGATTGATGTATGTGTTTGATTAGAACCTTTAGGGCGCGTCCGATCGAAAGATCGGAGCTCGATCGGGAGAGATCGAATCAGATGGCTGTGATGGATTCCAGCTTTCTATTTAAGCCTTTCTCCTTTCTCTTTCTTTCTCTTTCTCCTGCCGTTCTCTTTCTTCTTCTCTCTCTCTCCTTCGGCTGTGTGCTAGGGCTTCGTAGTGTGGACTTCGAGGAGCGGCTTTCGGCGATCAGAGTTGAGGGATGCGTGGAGGAGCTGCCCTATCTCATCAAGTAGGTGTTTCTACCTCGATCTTTGGATCGGGTTCTCCTAGGATAGGGTTAATGCCTTTACGCTGTAGGAATACATGTTAAACTGTTGTGTAGCTTGTAGCACTTGTGGTGTGGCTCGTTTTCAGTATTCCAACGTTGCGACTTCGGTATTTTAACGGCTGGTTTTCCGTATCCTAGCCGTTTATCGGTTTTTGGCCATTTTAACCTAAATTGATGATTTAACCGTCGAAAATATGATTTCTTTGCACCATTGGATTCCCCATTGTTAATTACATATGTTTGCAAAGTTTCATCTTATTCCAACTTGATTTGATCCTTGAAATCCAAGAAATTGGATTTCCGGCACTGTTCTGATGAACTGTGCCTAAGGCTCGACGGTCGATCGGTGCATCGACCATCAAGCATTGATTTGCTCTTTCTGGGCCTGGCGATCGACCGTCGCATCGACCGTCGGGCTCTGTCAGGATTTTAGTCTCCCACGGTCGATGGGTCGATCGACCGTGGGTTCTCTCTCTTTTTCATCCTGCCTCACGGTCGACCGTCGGATCGACCGTCGCATCGTCCGTGAGGCTCTGTCTCGTTTTGGGCTCCCCACGGTCGATGGAGCGATCGACCGTCACCCATGTGGTTTTCCTAGTTTTGGCTTCACGGTCGATCGGCGGATCGACCGTGACATCGACCGTGGCCTCACGGTCGATCGGCGGATCGACCGTCGCATCGTCCGTGGGCCCTTGAATATTGTTTTCTGGCTTTTCTTGAATGGCTTTCAATCTTGATTAATATCTAAGCTTGTTGGGAAGCTTGTATGTGGATTTGGTGGAGTTTTCAAAGGTTTTCCATCGTGTTTGAGGATCGGTTTGCGTACTTTGATGAGAATGCATAATGTTATATTTTTACCCCTTAATACTTAGTCTCCTGTGCTTATTTAGTTCCTAAATACACTCATTATTCTTATATTTTGATTTAGGATGCAATTGAAGTCCTTAAGTCGAAAAGAAGCTGAAAAGAGTGCATGGATCATCTTTAAAGATTAATCTGTACTTGTTCATGAGGAATTAGATGATGTGCCATATATGGTTGGAAAGCTCTTGAAGTCTAGTTTCTGGAGAATTTTACAGTTCGTGATTCCGAGTTTCCTAGAGGAAGTTACGACAATTTCAGTACCGATGGCGCAGTCTGGATGGCAGAACAGTAAAAATGCTGGAAAGTTGGATCGATCCGACACCCTGGTAGGATCGATCCGACTATGCAGAATCGTGACAGAACGTATATTTTTTGGCTGAACGTGGTTCGATCGATCCATACATCCATCCTATGGGGTCCGATCGATCGGACACCTAAAGTTCGATAGATTGGACTCAAAAATAGCTAGAGAAGGTGGATTTTTACGCATCCGATCGATCCAGCACCCATAGTTCGATCGATCGGACTCGGGCGTAACTAGAAATTGAAGATTTTTAATGAGACCGATCGATCCGACACCCCGAGAAGGATCGATGGGACTTTCCCAGTAAATTAAATCAACGGTTTAGATCTAATCCGTTGATGGAGAGGCTTTGGGGCTATAAATAGGACTCTTTCTACGGTTTGAGGGGGGATTCTTGGACACTTTTGGCTGCTCTTTCTCCTCCTTTATATTTTTTCTAGGTTTTATCTTGTTTATTGGAATCTTTTGAGGATTGTTCTCGATGGCCCTGCGTGGCTAAATCTAGATCCTTGGTCGAGGAGACTGAAACCACGGAATCAATGAAACTGTGAGATCTAATTTATTTTTATTGTTCAATTTATGCTTTGAGTATTGAATATTCTTCTGTGTTTATTTTCATGATTGTCTTGTTTAATTATTAGGAGCACTACTAGTTTATTATTCATTGCGATCTACTGCTAGGTTGGATATCAAATCCGGAATTGTTTGATCCCTCTAATCTGCGAAGCAACTAGGGTTTAATAATCTACTGCGTTTCAGAGATTGTTAGGTCTTAGGAAGAATATTTGATTAGATTAAATGCAATTGCTTGTGCTTGTGTTGTTTAGCTTCATCGATCTCCGTATTCTTAACGCTGCTACTAGATTAAATCTACAGCGCTTGTCTTAGGTTGTTTAGTAGTTAGGGTTGATTAGATCGCTTGTTTCTAATTAACTATGATTGAGGAGAGATTTGGATTTCATTCGAACGGTGAATATTCATGGTATGAATTGATTGATACTTGCATCTATGATCAGTTGTTGGATTCCGATGGTGGATGTTGACTCAGACCAAGGTTTGTTCTCTTGATTCAACTTGTTTCTTCGTTTTAGATTATTTCTTTATTGTTTTTCCTCACGTTTAAAACCCGCTATCTTTGTTCACTTAGCACAAAACTAGGCTAAACACTCTTCGTGGGATCGATTCGTACTCGCACTACTACATTTGTTTTAAAGAGTATTGATTTTATTTTTGAGTGCCTGCGACAGCACCTCAGTACTCTCCTTTTTTGGCAAATCGATGATTTTTGATTGCATCTAATACATGTTTGATTGTAGTTAGATGCTTATTTGATTGCCTAGCCATTAGCTAGCTTTGAGTGCTAGCTAATGAGGAGTTGTGGAACTTTAGCCTCTTGCCGGCGAGTGCCGAGGGCTATTGTATAATTGTGGCCAGTTACCTGTGGGGTAACTGTGGAACCTTAGTCTGTTAGGTGCAAGAGAGCACTGAAGACTATTGTATATATGCGTTCGATGCTTGGCTCAGTATGTTTGCTTGGTTAGCATAGATATTCTGTATTCGAGACCTTTGCTATGCTTACCCTTTGGCTAGCTGTAAGCTAAGCCTAGCCTTGTATGATTAATGACATATTGTTGCATGCTTATATCTTGTTATCTGTGCCTGAGCATTGCATGCATCTTGATTGCATTAGAGGCATCTGAGGTTAGGCGGGCGACGGTTTGGGTCGCCGATCCGAGGCTCTCGGGTAGCTCGGATCTAGCCTTAGGACCGTGGTTGGGTAGTCAGGATTAGGGTGTGATTGTTGAATCTGAATCTTATGGGTTGAGGATTGGCGATAGTGGACTCTGATCTATGTTTGAGGTTTAGAGGTCGTGTTGTGTTCCAAGGCCAAGTTCTAAGGATGGGTGTCGATGCGTTCCCGACGTGGTTCCCCAAGGCATGGTATTCCTGCTTGGGTAAGGGTGATCCTGCATGTTACTGTTTCGTGGCCTCCTGGTAACATGTTCAGGAGAGAGGTTTCATGGCAGGAGCCCTTGGGACATCGTTAGGGTTATGGAACCCGTGGCATCCGTTAGACTTGAGCTGGAAGACAACACTGTTGTTGTTCTCCTCCCTTCTGTGTGCCGTAGAGTAGAACCCTATTGAGCTTATCGCTCACTCCTACCCGGGCTGCGTTTGCAGGTGCAGGCGCCAGTTCTTCTTCAGTAGAGCCGGCGGATTAGCTTTGGTGGCGCGACTACATCCAGAGGTGTTTGAGGTTGCTGGAGGACGACTATTGTACTTTTGGCAGATTTTGTAAATTATGTACTTTTCGAGGACTTTTGAGATTAATGTATAATATTCTTTCTTTGGAAGATTTGTATCAAAAATTGAATAGTACAACTGATGTTATGTGAATTGAATTTCTGTTTCACCTCTGGATTACTATTGTTTAAGTTTTCCTGTAATTCCGCATTGTATCGCGCCAGCTGGAGATGAATAGTGTAGGTTTCCCCTCACGCCTCGGCTCGGATGGGTTTTCTGGGTCGGGGTGTGACAACTTGGTATCAGAGCAGGCTGTAGGTCCCAGGGATAGGATTAGGCTTGCGGTTGAGATTTCGAGTGTGGAATGGATTAGTTCTAGGTCTAGAACATCCTTGCATGTCTGTTTGCGATTGTGTGTGACGTGCTTATCTTTCTGTTTGCTGTTGTATTTTGCTGCTTCTCGGTTGCGTCATGACGTCTCAGGGGGAGATGTGCATGCGCACCGGTGTCTCCGTTCCCTCGCCTGACAGCGTCTCCCCCCATGCTGGAGACGAGCGAGTAGGGATTTGACGTGTGTCGTCTTTGTACTTTCGAAATCTCGAGAGGTGAACCTGCTAAGGTTCAGAGACGGTGTTGGATATCCTTCGACAGTAGAGGACTGATTGAAGGAGGTGACCCGGATCCCGGATGTTTTGGACATCCTGGAGTATCGCTTGCTTGGGAGGTTGTTGTTTTCTTGCCTTCCCAGGAAGCGATTCGTAGTGGCGCTTGTCGGGGCCACTAGGGACACTGTTGGTTGTGTGTTGAGAACAGTTCGCGTACTGTTCTCTGGCACCTACCCTTGGAGGGTGGTGCAGTTGGGAGTACCCTCCTCTGGTTCTGGGTACTCGCACCACGTGGCGACACGTGGGTTGGCTGGTTCATCTGGCTCGGTAGGCTAGCGCGACAGCAGGGTGCACCCTGGACTGTGTACTAGCTACTGAGGCAGGTGACTTGAGGGTTGACACCGAGCAGTTGGCCGGTGATCGTGGTGAGTTTCGGGGTTGTCGTTCCTGCTTCTGGGGAACGGCAGGGTAGCCATTGGCAGAGGCAGAGGTTTCAGCATTAGCGACAACCGTGGCAGCAGCAGCGTCGTGTCGTCTTTTGAGAGGTAGCCTGGACCGCCATACTGAGAGGGATTCGACCGGGTGCTCGAGTGCTAGCCGTTGGGTGTCCTTCCGCCGACGGTGCTGGTTGCGAGGGGCGCGAGATGTGCGCGAGACGCTTACCGCAGAGCAGTCGGGCGTGACACACGACGTGGGCCAGAGCGGTGGACTAGTGCCTCAGTTGGGGCAGGTACCTTGGGCAGACGCGGGAATTTAGATTTCAGGTAGCAGCTTCAGCGGCAGCCAGTTTCAGAGCCGCCAGCTTCGTCTTTCAGCTTTCAGCTTCAGCCTTTAGCTTTCTGAGCTTCTCGCAGCTTGCGTTTTCCTTTGTGGCTCTGGGGTTTTCACCCTTGCGACTCGTCCCCATGTAGTCGTGTTGGCTTGGGATTGGAGTCGGGTGTGGCTTTGGGAGTAGCCACCGATTTGGGACAAGAGCTTGGGTTGGTTGCTCTTGTCGGGGCGTTTCCTAGAGGTTGGGAACCTCTAGGTGTCCGTCGCCCACGTGTGGTACACGTTGGGGTTTGACGGCTTCCTCGGTTGCGTCGGTTGGCCACGCACCGAGTTGTGCTTCTTTGGCCGTGGGAAGGTGTCGCAGGTACACCTGACGGCGTTGTTTCGCTCTCGTTGAAGATCGCGGTTAGGCGATCCTTCTGTTTGTCGAGAGCTGGGGTTTGTTCACCGGCTGGTGGTGAACTTCCTCCCCATTGTTGTCGAGGATGCTCTGGAGAGCAGCTTCCCCTCGTGTTATTGTTGTTGTTTGTGCAGCTGTCCTTTCTGAGGAGCTTTCTGATTGTCGCCTTCGCGGGACACCGAGTTCGAGGTTGAGGTTCCTTTGGGCGGTCCTGAGCGTTGTGAGTTCGCACGTGGATGCTAGCAGCGTTTGGAGAGTCTAGGACTCTGTCGGCCGAGTCAGTAGCTCGGGACTTCGTTCGCCTAGGTGTGTGCCTCAGAGTGTGTTCCGGTTCTCATTATGGATGGTTCCCTCCAGGGACGCATAGGTGTCAGGAAGCTGGACAGTGTTGCAGCACAGAGTATGCGCCCGCTGCAGTGTAACGATGATGGATTAGCAGTTGAGAGACTCATCGACTCCTCCAGAGTTTGACCTTCACATTGGCTACACCAGCTGAGGATTCGGGATTGCGACATCTCAGGGACAGCCTTCCGTACGAGGTACGGACTGTACGAGTTCATGGTGATGCAGTTTGGTCTGACGAACGCACCAGCAACCTTCACAGATGTGATGTGGGGGTTCTTCAGGCCGTATCCTGATCAGTTGCAGTGGCGTCGTCGACAGCATCATATCTACCGGCGCGTTGCGGAGGAGCACAAGCAATGTTGTGCGTTTGCATCACAGCTGCCGAGGGTGTATCAGTGTTATTTGGCTCCCAGCTCGAGGTGTTGGCCGTCGGAGGCAGGTTTCGACCGACAGGCAGTCTTAGCAGCAGGCAGATCGATTGCTTCAGCTGGGCTTGACACAGATGTGCGACAGCAGAGGTCGAAGACGGTATTCGAGATTCAGCAGACGCATCCCCAAGACCGCGGGACCGTTGACCAGAGTGGCCAGGAGACCGCAACTTTTGCCTTAAAGTCACTGCGTCAGTGCCTTTAAGGGTAATAGCCCCCAGCAGTTGTTAGAGAGGCTAGAGCAGATTTGGTGGTCTTGTTAGCTCATTGGGGACAAGCAGTCAGTTGGATCAGGTTTCGAGGATCAGATTCCAGATGACTTCCGTTTTGGTGGTTGCAGCATCCCAGCTCTCCCGGCCAGAGTGATATAGCCCCAGAGTATATATCCGGAGCTCGTGGAGATCCATGCTGCGGTTGGTACCGAGCACGTGACTGAGAGCTGGACAGCGTCAGCAGATCACAGGTTGTGCTTCGTTAGCAGTGTTGCAGATCCGGCAGATCTATTGTAGCCTCCCTTACTGTGTCAGAGTGGGAGCGGAAGCACACCATGGCAGACGTCGTCACCAGATTGCAGGAGGCAGCTGGGAGTAGTACGTTCCTTTGCTGGAGTTTGCCGGGTTCAGCAGCCATCAGTCCAGACGGATGTGGTGCCATTCGAGATGTAGTACGGTAGTTCGTGCCGTTCATCCGATTGCTCAACCGAGGTTATTGAGGCATCATCCACCATCCCAGACGTCATCAGGCAGTCCTCAGGGAGATCAGCACAGAGTAGACGAGAGAGCTACTCAGATCAGAGGCGAGGATCGGTGGAGATCTCAGTTCCTGGCAGAGTGTTCCTGAAGGTCCCTTCGTGTAGAGGACCAGTCAGAGTTGGCAGGGAGCCGAGACCAGATGAGGTGGAGGCCGAGGCAGCCCTACTCCTAGAGTCTGCACCAGAACCATGACGCGCGTGGAGCGACGACGATATCGAGCATGTAGAGATTCCTGACGGCTTTAGCAGACAGTTGATTGTACTCCAGTGGTGGAGTAGCAGATCCAGAGTTGCACGAGGACATACTACGTGAGGTTCACTCCTCTCCTATTGCTGTTCATTCAGGAGGCATGGAGGTATATCATGGATTTCGTTATCAGCCTGGTTGGCATCAGATGTAGAGATCAGATTCAACATCAGATGCAGAGATCAGATTCAGGATCAGATGCAGAGATCAGATTTAGGATCAGATGCAGAGATCAGACTCAAGATCAGATTTAGCACCAGATGCAGAGGTCAGATCAGCACATACCATGTGAGATGAGTATGTGTGCCACATAGCAGTCCACATGTCAGAGAGGTGATCAGATGGTGTGATGCTTCAGTTTCCATCACTTCAGGCCAAGATTCCAGGATCACAGACATGAGTCTAGTACAGCTCTTAGGAGTCGATGATCATATTGTTGACGTTCAGCACATCATCTCACGGTACAGATGGGCAGACGGTCAGAGAGGACCATTCAGATCCATGGTGACGTGCTTAGGGCACGCATTGTTGATGCAGACGTCAGACGACGAGAGCACATCCTCATGGCGGAGTTTGCCTACTTCCGCAGTTGACGGCTCAGCACCAGCGTTACACCTTTTGAGGTAGAGAGGTCAGTGCAGATCAGGTCAGAGGTGACAGCCGTTAGAGTTCGCAGTTGGCGACAGAGGGTTTGCTTGCAGATTGGATCTATCTTGCGTACTCGTCAGTTGCGTGTCCTTCCGCCACAGGTTCGGTGTTGAGGAAGTACAGTCAGTATCCGTCCCACATGATCAGACATGGTGACATCGTAGTCGAGGAGGACGTCGCCTACATAGAGCAGCTAGTGCAGATTGTGGGCAGACGAGAGCAGATGTTGAGATGCAGATCGATACTGCTAGTGATGATCAGATAGAGGCATGATAGTGCAGAGAGCTTGACGTGGGAGTAGGGGGATCGCGTGTGCCAGGAGTTCCCCGACTGTTTGACCCAGCAGGTAGTTTCCGTTGTGTGGGCGTTCGTGCCACTAGGACTAGTTGGTTCTTCTTTTCCGGCCCTACCCTTGAATTTCGGGACGAAATTTCTTTAAGGGTAATAGGTTGTGAGGATTCGTACCTCCAACCTAGTCCTACCGCGTTAGGTCGAGGGTCTGGGTTGGTGGTTTGGCTCGGTTGGCCTTGGGATGCGATTGGTTGATCGCATCGCTGCTTTTGACCCCAGTGGCATTTTGGTAAATATGCTCCCTGGTGGTCAGTTTCACACCCGCGTTGCACACATGGCCTTTGATTGATGTATGTGTTTAATTAGAACATTTAGGGCGCGTTCGGTCGAAAGATCGGAGCTCGATCGGGAGAGATCGAATCGGACGGCTGTGATGGATTCTAGCTTTCTATTTAAGCCTTTCTCCTTTCTCTTTCTTTCTCTTTCTCCTGCCGTTCTCTTTCTTCTTCTTCTCTCTCTCCTTCGGCTGTGTGCTAGGGCTTCGGAGTGTGGACTTCGAGGAGCGGCTTCTGGCGATCGAAGTTGAGGGATGCGTGGAGGAGCTGCCCTATCTCATCAAGTAGGTGTTTTTACCTCGATCTTTGGATCGGGTTCTCCTAGGATAGGGTTAATGCCTTTTCGCTGTAGGAATACATGTTAGAATGTTATGTAGCTTGTAGAACTTGTGGTGTGGCTCGTTTTCAGTATTCCCACGTTGCGACTTCGGTATTTTAACGGCTGGTTTTCCGTATCCTCGCCGTTTATCGGTTTTTGGCCATTTTAACCTAAATTGATGATTTAACCGTCGAAAATATGATTTCTTTGCACCATTGGATTCCCCATCGTTAATTACATATGTTTGCAAAGTTTCATCTTATTCCAACTTGATTTGATCCTTGAAATCCAAGAAATTGGATTTTCGGCACTGTTCTGATGAACTGTGCCTAAGGCTCGACGGTCGATCGGTGCATCGACCGTCAAGCATTGATTTGCTCTTTCTGGGCCTGGCGATCGACCGTCGCATCGACCGTCGGGCTCTGTCAGGATTTTAGTCTCCCACGGTCGATGGGTCGATCGACCGTGGGTTCTCTCTCTTTTTCATCATGCCTCACGGTCGACCGTCGGATCGACCGTCGCATCGTCCGTGAGGCTCTGTCTCGTTTTGGGCTCCCCACGGTCGATGGAGCGATCGACCGTCACCCATGTGGTTTTCCTAGTTTTGGCTTCATGGTCGATCGGCGGATCGACCGTGACATTGACCGTGGCCTCACGGTCGATCGGCGGATCGACCGTCGCATCGTCCGTGGGCCCTTCAATATTGTTTTCTGGCTTTTCTTGAATGGCTTTCAATCGTGATTAATATCTAAGCTTGTTGGGAAGCTTGTATGTGGATTTGGTGGAGTTTTCAAAGGTTTTCCATCGTGTTTGAGGATCGGTTTGCGTACTCTCCTTTTTTGGCAAATCGATGATTTTGATTGCATCTAATACATGTTTGATTGTAGTTAAATGCTTATTTGATTGCCTAGCCATTAGCTAGCTATGAGTGCTAGCTAATGAGGAATTGTGGAACCTTAGCCTCTTGCCGGCGAGTGCCGAGGGCTATTGTATAATTGTGGCCAGTTACCAGTAGGGTTACTGTGGAACCTTAGTCTGCCAGGTGCAAGAGAGCACTGAAGACTATTGTATAACTGCGTTCGATGCTTGGCTCAGTATGTTTGCTTGGTTAGCATAGATATTCTGTATTCAAGACCTTTGCTATGCTTACCCTTTGGCTAGCTGTAAGCTAAGCCTAGCCCTGTATGATTAATGACATCTTGTTGCATGCTTATATCTTGTTATCTGTACCTGAGCATTGCATGCATCTTGATTGCATTAGAGGCATCTGAGGTTAGGCGGGCGACGGTTTGGGTCGCCGATCCGAGGCTCTCGGGTAGCTCGGATCTAGCCTTAGGACCGTGGTTGGGTAGTCAGGATTAGGGTGTGATTGTTGAATCTGAATCTTATGGGTTGAGGATTGGCGATAGTGGACTCTGATCTATGTTTGAGGTTTAGAGGTCGTGTTGTCTTCCAAGGCCAAGTGCTAAGGATGGGTGTCGATGCGTTCCCGACGTGGTTCCCCAATGCATGGTATTCCTGCTTCGATAAGGGTGATCTTGCATGTTACTGTTTCGTGGCCTCCTGGTAACATGTTCAGAAGAGAGGTTTCATGGCAGGAGCCCTTGGGACATCGACAGGGTTTTGGGACCCGTGGCATCCGTTAGACTTGAGCTGGGAGACAACACTGTTGTTGTTCTCCTCCCTTCTGTGTGCCGTAGAGTTGAACCCTACTGAGCTTATCGCTCACTCCTACTCGGGCTGCGTTTGCAGGTGCAGGCGCCAGTTCTTCTTCAGTAGAGCCGGCGGATTAGCTTTGGTGGCGCGACTACATCCAGAGGTGTTTGAGGTTGCTGGAGGACGACTGTTGTACTTTTGGCAGATTTTGTAAATTATGTACTTTTCGAGGACTTTTGAGATTAATGTATAATATTCTTTTTTTGAAAGATTTGTATCAAACATTGAATAGTACAACTGATGTTATGTGAATTGAATTTCTGTTTCACCTCTGGATTACTATTGTTTAAGTTTTCCTGTAATTCCGCATTGTATCGCGCCAGCTGGAGATGAATATTGTAGGTTTCCCCTCACGCCTCGGCTCGGATGGGTTTTCTGGTTCGGGGTGTGACACGTCTCCCCGCTCAAGTCTAAGGAATGCTACGGGGTCCCACAACCCCTATCGACTCTCCAAGGGATCCTACTCTTCTCAACCGACCACGCTGTGAATATCAACCAACACGATGGGAGGAACAAGAACCATAGCCAGTAGGATCACCCTTACCCAGCTGGAAACCACTGCCTGGGGACCACGTCAGGGATATCGATAACCATCCTTAGCACTTGGCATTGGGAAGACAACACGACCTCTAAACCTCAAGCAAGTATGATCATAGCCAACTACATCATATCCTCGATAACATGAGATTCCAATTATACAATCACGCCCTAAACCTTACTACCCAGCCGCGGTCCTAAGGCAAGATCCGAGCTACCCGAGAGCCTCGGATCGGTGATCAACTCATCGCCCGCCTAACCTGATATGCTTCTAATGCATACAGTGCATGGACTTATGCAAACATCTAACCTAGATGTCTCTATATGCCACCACATCAAATATAAGTTCAACAGTTATACAATAGCCCTCGGCACTCGCCGGCAATGGACTAAGGTTCCACAATGCCACGTTAGCTAGCACTCATAACTAGGTAACGACTAGGAAAACAATAAGCATTTAAAGTTACCATCCAACTAAATATTTAAATGCGAGTTAATCCACAATTTCGCCAAAAATGATAAACGCACGATTCAATTCTCAATCCCCATCAAAAGCCATCGAAAATCCCGTGATAATAACGTGCATGCTTCCTAACATGATTGGACATCTATCATGAATGAAGAACCCAACATAGAAAGCCAGAACACTGTGCAAGGACTCATGGTCGATGCGATGGTCCATCCGACAGTCGATCGTGAGCCGCGGTCGATGTGACGGTCGATCCGACGGTCGACCGTGAGACCAAAAAGTGGGAAGAGCACAAGGGCCGCGGTTAATAGGGACATCGACCCTGGGAAACCAAAACGGAGATAGAGCCTCATGGTCGATGCGACGGTCAATCTGACAGTCGACCGTGAGGTGAAGTGGGAAAAGGGGAAGGTCCCGCGGTCGATCGGAGCATCGACCCTGGGAAGCCAAAAATGAGACAGAGCCTCATGGTCGATGCGACGGTCGACCGTGAGGCCAGGAAGAAGCGTATCAACGCTTGATGGTCGATCTGATGGTTGACCGTCAGGCCTAGTGCACAGTTCCTAAGAACAATGCCTGAAATCTAATTTCTTGGATTTGATCTATGAAAGCTTGTCGGAAATCGATGAAACTTTGCAGGCATGCGTAATAAATGGTGGGGAAGCTATAAATACGAACGAGGCACGATTTTGACGGTTAAATCTCAAATTTAGGTCAAAACGGCCAAAAACCGACAAAACGACGATAATACGAAAATCAAGAGGTAGGGATACTCTAAGCAAGCTATAACACCCATGTATTAAGCTACACAACATTCTACCAAGTATTCCTACATCAACAACACAATAAACCTATCCTAGGAGAACCCAACCATACGATCGGGGTAGAAACACCTACTTGATCAAGTAGGGCAGCACCTCCACGTGTTCCCCAAGCTCGATCGCCAAGATCCGCTCCTCGAAGATTGCGCCTCCAAGCCCTAGCTCAGCCGGTAGGAGAGAGAGAGAGGGAGACAACGACATCAGAGGAAAGAAAAGAAAGGAAAGAGAGAGAGAGAAGTCAGGTATTTATAGAGATCAGGATCTGATCTCGCCCGTCCGATTCGATCTTTCCGATCGGAGGCACCGTTAAGGTCCTAATCAAATACATACATCAATCCAAGGCCGTGTGTGCGTTACGCGGGTGTGAAATCGACTACCAGATGAAATTTACCAAATTGCCCCTAGGGTCACAAAAGCAATACGATCAACCTGATCGCACCCGACGCGAAACCAAATTAATAGAAAAACGACCCTCGACCCACACGGTCGAGCCAGGTCAGAGGAACGGGTCCTCACATGCTAGACAACAACTCTTGTGACACTAGTGACACACTTGAGATGGAACTCAAGGACACTCAATATGAGCTCACCATATTGAAGAATACAAACTATGATATGCAAAGGGAACTAATCTACTTGAGGAAATCCAAGAGAGATCTCACTTTTGAGGTTGATGACTTAAAGATTACTATATCTAAATTCGTGAAGAGTTGAGACAAGCTAGATGAGATCCTTGATAGCCAAAGGAGCTCCTTAAACAAGGAAGGAATTGGCTACAATCCTAGGAAGCTGAACAACCAAAAGAAGACTAACTTTGTTAAAGCTTATTCTCATCCTCCTAAGGTTGCTCAAGCACTCACTTGTCACTATTGTTGCAAGGTAGGTCACATTGCACCTAATTGTTATCTCTTGAAACATGCTAGTGCTAAAAAAAACCTTTTGGACACCTAAGCATGCTACATCTACTTATATTTCTAGAACTAATGCTAAAGGGCCCAAAAAGATTTGGGTACCAAAAATCAAGACTTGAGTTTGATTTGTAGGAGTGCTTGAGATCCAAGATCAAGACAAATTCAAAAGCTAAACGTTGGTACCTTGATAGTGGATGCTCAAGACACATGACGGGAGAAAGGAGCATGTTGTCAACCTTTCAATCAAAATATGGAGGGATGGTGACCTTTGGAGATAATGTAAAAGGAAAAATAATTGGCATTGGCAATATTGGTAAAACCTTTTCCACTATTATTGAAAATGTTCTTTTGGTCGAAGGTTTGAAACATAATTTACTTAGCATCAGTCAATTATGTGACAGAGGTAACAAAGTTATTTTTGAGAATTCAAAATGCTATGTTAAGAATGCTATTAGTGATAAAATCATACTAGTTGGTCATCGTGATGGTAACGTTTATACATTCTATCTTAATGATCTTGTTTGCCATGATGATATATGCCTTAGTGCTTTAAATGATAATTCTTGGTTATGGCATAGGAGATTGGACATGTTCACATGGATTTAATTTCCAAACTCTCTAAAAAAGACCTTGTTCTTGGACATCTCAAGATCAAATTCGAGAAAAATAAGATTTGTGACACGTGTCAAAGAGTAAAACAAGTAAAATCCTCTTCCAAGCCTAAAGATGTAGTTTCCACCACAAGAGCATTAGATGTGAGGGCCCGTCCCTCTGACCTGGCTCGACCGCGTGGGTCGAGGGCCGTTTTCCTGATGGTTTGGTTCCGCGTCGGGTACGATCGGGCGATCGTATGGCGGTTTCGGCCCCAGGGGCATTTTGGTAAATATGCCCCCTGGTGGTCAGTTTCACACCCGCATTTCACACACGACCTTGGATTGATGTATGTGTTTGATTAGAATCTTAAGGGTGCGTCCGATCGGAAGATCGGAGCTCGATCGGGAAATATCGAATCGGACGGCTGGAATCGATCCGGATATCTATATAAGCCCTGCCCCTTTCTCTCTCTCTTTCTCTCCTCCTGTCATTTTCTCTCTCTCTCTCTCCTGCGGCTGTGTGCTAGGGCTTCGGAGCGCGGCTTTCGAGGTGCGGATCTTGGCGGTTTGACTGGTTGGACGCGTGGAGGAGCTGCCCAACTTGCTCAAGTAGGTGTTTCTACCCCGATCTTGCGATCGGGTTCTCCTAGGATAGGTTTTATGTGCTTTCGCTGTAGGAATACATGTTAGAATGCTATGTAGCTTGTAGCACATGTGATGTGGCTTGATTCTTGTATTCCTACCTCGCGATTTCCGTATTTCAACTGCTGGTTTTCCGTATTATCGCCGTTTGTCGGTTTTCGTCCATTTTGACCTAGATAGGAGATTTAACTATCAAAATCGGGATTTCTTCACATCATTAGTTTCCCCATCATCGATTATGTATGCATGCCAAATCTCATCGTTTTCCAACAAGTTTTGATGGTTGAGATCCAAGAAATTGGATTTCCGGCACTGTTCCGATGAACTGTGCCATAGGCCTGAGGGTCGACCGTTGCATTGACCGTCAAGCGTTGATACACTCTTTCTGGGCCTGACGGTCGACCGTCGGATCGACCGTCGCATCGACCGTCAGGCTCTGTGTGGTTTTTAGTCTCCCAGGGTCGATGCATGGATCGACCGCGGGATCTTCTCTTTTTCCGACTTGCCTCACGGTCTATCGTCGGATCGACCGTCAGGCTCTGTCTGGTTTTAGGCTTCCCAGGGTCGATGTGTGGATCGACCGCCGCCCTTATGGTTTTCCTCGTTTTGGTCTCACGGTCGACCGTTGCATCGACCGTGACATCGACCGTGGCCTCACGGTCGACCGTCGAATCGACCGTCGCATCGACCGTGGGCCCTTGAACATGGTTTTCTGGCCTTTCTTGGATGGCTTTCAATTGTGATTGATCTTTAAACATGTTGGAAAGCTTATATGTGGATTTGGTGGGATTTTCAAGGGATTTCTACCGAGATTGAGATTGAATTGCGTGTTTATCCCTTTTGAGAAAATTGATGGTTTGGCTTGCATTTAAATACATGCTTGATTGGTAATTAAATGGTTTATTGATTGCTTAGCCATTAGCTAGCTATGAGTGCTAGCTAATGTGGAATTGTGGAACCTTAGCCTCTTGCCGGCGGGTGCCGAGAGCTACTGTATATCTGTTGAACCTGTAACTGATGTTGTGGCATATAGAGATATTTAGGATAGATGTTTGCTCAGGTTCATGCATTGTGTGCATTAGAGGCATATGAGGTTAGGCGGGCGATGGTTTGATCGCCGATCCGAGGTTCTCGGGTAGCTCGGATCTAGCCTTAGGACCGTGGCGGGGTAGTCAGGATTAGGGTGTAATCTTGTAATCAAATCTCTTGTTGTTGAGGATTTTGCGATAGTTGGCTTTGATCAATGTTTGAGGTTTAGAGGTCGTGTTGGTCTCCCAAGGCCAAGGGTTAAGGATGGTTGTCGGTGCCCCTGACATGGTCCCCAGGCAGTGGCTTCCTGCTGGGTAAGGGTGATCCTACTGGTTCTGGTTCTCTGTTTCCTCCCAGCGTGTTTGGTTGATGTATCCAAGCGTGGTCAGTTGAGAAGAGTAGGATCCTTGGGGTAGTCGGCAGGGGTTGTGGAACCCCGTGGCATTCCTTAGACTTGAGTGGGGAGACAACACTGTTGCTATTTTCCTCCCTTTTGTGTGCCGTAGAGTAGAACCCTACTGAGCTTATCGCTCACTCCTACCCGGACTGCGTTTGCAGGTGCAGGCGCCAGTTCTTCGTCAGTGGAGCCGGTGGGATCGGCCTTTGGTGGCGCGAGTACATCCAGAGGTGCTTGAGGTTGCAGGAGGATAACTTGTTGTACATTTTGATAGTTTGTATATTATAAACATTTCGATGACTTTTGGGATTAATGTATTATATCTTTCCTTGGAAGATTTTGTATCAGATCTTGTATCGGTACAACATGATGTATATATATGAATTGAATATCTGTTTCACCTCTGGAATATATAAATTGTTTAAATTTATCCGTCTTTCCGTATTTGTATCGCGCCAATTGATTATGAATAGAGATAGGAACTCTCACGCCCCGTCCTGGATGGATTTTCTGGGTCGGAGTGTGACATTAGAACTCATTCATATGGACCTTTTTGGACATACTAAACTAACTAGCTTAGGTGGTAGCTCATATGGTTTTCTATTAGTAGATGACTATACTAGATATACATGAGTGATTTTCCTTGCACACAAAGATGAAGTCTTTGAGGAATTCGCCAACTTTTATATAAATGTTTAAAATGAGAAAGGTATTCTCATAACATGCATTAGAAGTGACCATGGAGGAGAATTCAAGAACTCCCATCTAGAAAAGTTTTGCAATGACAACGGGATTTCCCATAACTTCTCATCACCTAGAACCCCTCAATAAAATGGTGTTGTTGAAAGGAAAAATCGGACCCTACAAGACATGGCTAGAACTCTATTATGTGAGAATAATCTTCCTAAGTACTTTTGGGCCGAAGTGATTAATACTTCTTGCCATGTGATCAATAGAGTAACTTTGAGACCTATTTTGAAGAAAACCTCCTATGAGCTTTGGAAAGGAAGAATTCCAAATATTGGGTACTTTAGAGCTTTTGGTTGCAAGTGCTTTATCTTAAACAATGGCAAGGATACTGTTTGAAAATTTGATGCTAGATTCGATGAAGGAGCTTTTCTTGGATACTCGGAGAGAAACAAAAGTTATAGAATCTTCAATAAAAGGACCTTGGTGGTTGAAGAATCAATGCATGTTACATTTGATGAAATAATTATATTTCCTAGTAGAATTGATGGTAAAGATGAAAAAGCACAAGTGATACATGTCACTTTCTCGGTCATGCACTTGTTTCTTGGTTCTCCAAGAAGCAAAATTCAGTTGCTTTATCCACCGCCGAGGTGGAATACATTGCGGCGGGTAGTTGTTATGCACAATTACTTTGGATGAAAATGCAATTGGTAGATTACAACATACATGTAGGCAAAATACCCATTAGATGTGACAACACTAATGCTATAAGACTATCGAAGAATCCCATCCTACATTCTAGAACAAAGCACATAGAAATTCGACACCATTTCCTTCATGATCACACACAAAAAGGAGATATTGCACTTGAATTTGTTAGCACCGAGCATCAAATTGCGGATATTCTAACCAAACCCTTGAGTGAAAACATGTTTCTATATCTACTATGGGAACTTGGGATGTCCAATGGATATCCAAAATGAAAAGCTAAAAGAAAAAGGTATGGTCACCTCTTTATCTGCTTTTTATACAATATCCTACTTGAGTGCTACATTTTGGTTAGTTGAGTGATTTTCATGATTGATGAGGTGTTTTTCGCTCATAATATTTATTTACACGTGTATGCAACTTTTTGTGATGTTTTGCGCGACGGTCCACCGCCAACTTCTTAGGGTTGACCGCCACGGATCCTGTGACAACTTAAGTGAGGGTTTTTTTAGTCATTTTCATGTGTCCTCCTTATAAGCCCCCCATCCGATCAAACATACATCTTCTCCCAGGATCGACCGTGCCCTAGCCTCTCCATCGACCGAGCTCCCCTTGTTCGACCGTGCCCTACACCTCTCCTTCATCCGTCGCGCCTCTCCTCTCAAAACCCTAACCTAGTCATGCACCATACCCCACACCAAGAATGCCGAACCTCCTCCACCTCATGCACCGACTCCTCCACCCCAGGCTCTGATGCAAGCTAAGAAGAGGAAGAAGAAAGCTACAGAAATGAGTGGGACGAAGAAGGTTAATGGCTCACTTCGAGGGTCCTCATCTACTCCTTCCTACGATGACTACTTCTTCCTAGATAGAGATAGGTATAACTCTTGGCTTGAATTTAGAGAAAAATTTGTGGTTTCGGGTAGAGCCCTTAAGATGCCCATAGGAAGGGAATTTGTTGTTAAAAGATTTTTTACGAATATGGGATGGAAGGACTTTTTAGATTTGCCCAAATACATGTATCCTGATATGGTCTGATATTTTTATTGCAACATCACTGAGGATATTGATGATGAAGGAAATGTGGCCATTAGTAGCTATGTGTATGGAAATGAAGTAAAGATTACAATAGAATGGCTAAGTGAGATACTAAATGCACCAAATCAAGGGGAGTGCACTTATTTTACTTCGTATGAGGATCTCCCAAGATTTGATAGGGATAAGCAAGGGAGAAAGTCCATCCTTAGACCTAGTCGAGTTGACAAAATTCCCATAGAATTAAATGACCTAAATCAACACTATGACTTATTCGTTGCTTCTCTGCATGCTAGTTGCCCATAGGTTAACACGCTTGGCTTCATATTGTTTAAATCTCAGTGGCTTCTATATGTTCCTTTACGAATATATCTTAGAACTTAGAAGTGGAAGATTGCATCTTTGGCACTCTAATAGAAAGAAAAAACATACTTCTTTTTATATACAACAGCTATCTAAATACAACTTCACTTAACCAACCTCCCTTAGCTTGTCTGGTATGACAGCTTGGGTGTCCTGTGAAGGACCTGGGTTCGAAGGTTGGTACCCTCTCTCACCCCCAGCCGGTACTCTACCCACTGCCGTGCTTAACTATTAAAAAAAAATACAACTTCACTTATACTTGCTTCCTCTAGGATACAAGATGGTTAAGGCTCGTGTTGGCACATAAATTATGCAACACTCTAATTAATATGCAGGAGATTGTGACAAGGTTCAACTCCTTCGAACACTCAGTTTGAACAAAGGTGTGTTCGAACAGAGGTGTTGAAGCCTAAAAGATGAAAAGTGTGGAAAATGGATGATACAATAAGAAGTGGAAAATGAAAGATGGGAGGTGGTGACAAAATAAATGATGAGAAGTCATGGAAAATGAGAATAATGGGTGATGAACTATGCTAGAAATACTCCTATGAGTGATAGATCTACTATTATGAGTGATAGAACTATGCTAGAACTACTCCTATGAATGGAATTATGGTAGCACTACTTGGCGTAGGGTGAGCGTGAAAAAGTGGAGGCCTCTTGACTTGAGAGACGACCGTCCTCTCCGTAGGAGAGAAAACCAGAATTCTCAATGGGAGAAAACTACTCAAAATCTCTATTAATAAAAAAAAAACTCCCTCAAAAACAAACCCTAGATCCCCTTTTATAGATTAAGGAGAGACCTACTTACAGATGAACTCAACTGCTTAAGGATAGCGACAAATCTCAATCAAACTATTAATCAAACTGCTAAAATTGGAAAGAAACCTAGTTATGAAAAAAACTGCCAAATATGGAAAGTTTTTAATAAACTTGAATTTTCGGGCATTAGAAAAATGAATTTGGGCTCGGAACGCCTTGTATCATAGAGAGATCTTTCATCTTGAATGAATCTTGTAGAGCTCGCCGAGTCGGTCAATTCGACACCTCATACGCCCCGATCGGACACCGTGATCAAAAGTTATGCCATCCAACGGCTACGGTCGCCCGGAGACCTAATTCGGACTGATGGAAACTGGGTTCGCTCCGATTGCCTTGGGTGCCCCGCTGGTTCAGCCTCCTCTGTTGGTTCATCCGGTTCAGTTCCTTGATGACGCACCCCGACTAACGAAGGCCCAACCGGGTCGGGCGATGTGAACTGGAGCCTAACTAAATGCAAAAGAGTTTTGGCGAGAGTTCCCTCTAATCTATTAGTCTTCCTAAACAATTCATAAGCACCCTTATTAATACGATTATCACAAACCTCAAATGATATAATAAAGATATAATTCAAAACCTCAAAAGGGTTAACATTTATACATCATACTCTCGTAGGAGACTATCTAACAAAAAGGGGTAAGCAGACGATCACCGCTCCTCAAGCACCACCAGACGCCGCCACGCCACCAAACACCTGTCCGGTAGGGGCCATTGAAGAAGAGCTAACTCCTGCACCTTCAAAACGCAACCCGAGTAGGAGTGAGCAACTAAGCTCAGCAGGGAAACTACACTACGACTCACACAAGAAGGAGGGAACACAACAGTTGCCCTCAAGCAAGCCTGGGGTACACATGGGCCTCATAACCCCACCACGTGTCCCTGAACGTAGGAAACCAACACTGCAGACCCACAAGCAGGAAACTGGTATTGCTAGGCGGGAAACGACACCGCTGAGTAGGCACACCCTCTACTCAAGAGTCATAGGACACTGGATACCGGCTACACCTCAGAATCTGCTCGAGGCCGACACGACCTCTAAATCATCGATCAACATTTATTCAAATCATCTAAGCCTATCATCGATATCAACTGAATATTACAATTCAAACCTGGACCACGCTACCCAGCCACGGTCCTAAGGCTAAATCCGAGCTATCCGAAAGCCTCGGATCAGCGATCAACCCATCGCCCACGCCTAGCCTAGGAATGCATCTAATGCAAACAAGGCCATGTATGATCATACACATATATAACAATTCAGGCATGCAACAATATGCCAATTATTACACAGGGCCAAGCGCAACACACAGCTCGCCAAGGGTGAACATGGCAAGGGTCTAGATAAAATGCATATTTTATTCTACACATCCCAAGGGCCGCAACCCCCTTGGTTCAACCACATGCCAAGCACAGGGCCTAAACAGATATAATAACATTACTATAAAGAGATAACGAACAACACAATTTATCCAATTAGAGTAAATGCTCTACTAATTCTGAAAAATTATAATTATCAATCTAACCGTCCAATTGATGCGAAACTTGATATGCCTACTTAACGGCATACCCCGAATGACATATCCCAAAACCAGATCAATCGGCTAAACGAAAGTTGACCAAACTTACAACTTCGGTAAAAAGCCAGATTTGGTAAATCAATCAAAATCCTATTGAAAATAACTTGGATTAAAACCAAACTTTGTAGATCTCTTCCAAAGATCATCAAGATCATCACAACCAAGAATCCAAAGATCATCGGGTTACTTATAGGCTCAAGTCCGATCGATCGGTCCTAAGACTGATCGGTCGGACTAGGCCGGAGTAGGTCGGTTCGCATCCTTATTCGGACACGTCATCCGCGTTCTTATCCAAACAACCGACACAGGTCCGATCGATCGCTCCAAGGAGCGGCCGATCGCACACGGACTGTCAGCTGTCCAAGAGACAAGCTTTCGCGCGCCTAAGCTTGAATCTTTCGATCCAAAGCCCACCTAAGGTTCTAACAAGCACATAAATCAAACGTAGGGCTGTGTGTGCACACGTGAGTGTGAAACAAACCGACAATATGCAATTTACCAAATTATTGTTGCGGTCCACAATGAGCTATGGGCCCGACCTAGACGGTCGACCCAGGAATAGAGGGACATGTCCTCACACTCGACCTACATCATCCTCCCTGGGTTGAAATGGACTCATCCTCGAGTCTGAGTCGGTTTGAGTTTGTCACGTCCCGACCTGCAAAAGCCCAACCGGGCCAGGCGACACGAACCGGAACCTAACGAAACACGAAAATTTTTGGCGAGGGTTCCCCCTAACCTATTGGTCTCCCTGACAATTCAACAAACACCCCTCAAAATAAAAGACAACAATAAATTACAAGCCTCGAACCTCAGATTACAAAACTCAAAAGAAGTTAATATACATATCATCGGAAAGGGGAAGATTCAAACACAACATTTAACCACTCCCGTAGGAGACTAACTAACATAGGTTTAAAGCTGTAAAAGATCGTCACCTCTCAAACTCCGCCTGGCGCCGCCGCTACACCTACCAACTGCCCGGTAAGGGACACCGAAGAGGAGCTAACGCCTGCACCTGCAAAACGCAGCCCGGGTAGGAGTGAGCAACTAAGCTCTGCAGGGAAACTACATTACGACACACATAAGGAAGAGGGAAACGCAACAGTGTCGTCCTCAAGTAAGACCTGGGTGTATACAGAGGTCCCATAACCCCACCGCGTGTCCCTGAGGCCCACGATCATGGTCTTCCAGACGAACTGGTCACATGATGGGTCACACTCAGTAAGCAGGAAACAACACTGTTAGCTCACAATCAGGAAACGACACTGCAGGCGGGAAATGATACCGCTGAGTAAGCAACTCCTCTACTCAAGTGTCATCGCAGCCCGAACCTCCAACCTGGTCCGACCACGTCGGTCGAGGGTATGGTTCGGTTGGTTTGGCTGAGTTGGCCTTGCTTCGTGATCCCCTTTAATCGTTGCGGCTCCGGGGGTAATTTGGTAAATTACCCTTGGCGGAGTTGGTTTCACACACGCGTTGTGCACACACGACCATGTGGTGATGTATGTGCTTGATTAGATCATCAGGGGAATCCCAGACCGGAAGATCTTGATTAGATCAAGGTTTGAGCTTATAGGATCAGATTTGGCCGATCGGACGGCCAGGATCTAATCTTAAGCCATTAATACTTAAGCCTCCACTTAACACCTTTAGATGTCCTGTTCTCGTGTTAGGGAACTAGTCCGCCTCGATCCATTCCGAGAGAGAGAGCGAGAGAGCGGCGAGCCAATCTCGTGGAGAGAGAGAGGGAGGGAGAGAGGAGATGCCGACGACGACGACCGCGATAGGAGAGACGGAGCTTGGTGATCCGCGCTTGAGGGCGATCGTGACCCGACGAGGACGGAGAGGATGACTCACGGCCGGAGAAGATGGAGGAGAATGCGAGCTCGATGCTAGAGGTAGGGTTACTTCCCTAAACCTGGTTTAGGACTCTACTAGAATAGAATATGGTTTGATGCCTTTGGTGTGGATTGTTGGTTGCTTTATGGATTTCCCCTTGGATTTCTTGGCTTCCGATGGATTGCTTGAGTTGCTTGGGATTTTCTCTGTTTTTCCTTGCTGGCATGGATTGCTTGAGTTGCTTGGGATTTCCTCTATTTCTCCTTGCTGCCGTGGGTTGCTTGAGGTGCTAGGATTCCGATTCCTCTATTTTTCCCCCGCTGCGATTGATCTTGAGTATGTTGCTGTTTCCATGCCTCTGCGGTGCTTAGTTTCCCCCTGTTGTGATTCATTTTCATGCTTTGCTATGCTCTGGTATTCTCCTTTTCCCCCTGGTGCTATGCCCTGTTCTCCGGTGGTCTTCTTCGTCTTTCCAGATGATGCCAATGCTATGCCATGCCTTGCTGTGACATGCCGTGAGTCCCTATGCCATGATATCCTCTTCTCTACCGGATTGCTGGATTTCCTCCTCCTCTGTGTCTTCCCATTTTCATCCCCTGTTTCGTGGCCTCTGTTTTCGGATGGTTGCTGGATTAGTGTCTGAGTTGTGGATTACCAGTTGGGTTCCTCTGTTTTGGATCTAGAGGAGTAGATTGGTATGGTCTCTGGTCAATTGGTGCTTACCAGCTCTGTTTTCCTTTGAAACTGGTTAGCCTCGGGTATGCAGACATAGTGTTTGTTGTCGTTTATTTGATTTGTTCTTCATGCAAGTATACGAGATGATGTTTATGGGACTGCTTAACAACTATTTAAAGTTGGTAGTACTTGGAATTGATTTAACATGGATTTGAGCATGTTTTCATGGGGGTTTTCTCGGATTTTACTGTTCTAATCAGAACAGTGGTGTTCTAGCTTTGATATAGAGCCGTACGTGTATGATCGGAGTTTATGTTATACATAGAAGTTATATATGGATGAGTTAGCTGCCGATTGCAAGTGGTTTCACGAATTTTGGATCTTTGTGGAATTTCGGGTCAATTATTTGGGCTGGCTGTGCAGGAACAGGGCAGCCACCTCAATCCGAGTATTTAAGTGGTTTTTAATTGTTTAATTGAGCGGATTTTTGGTAGGGTTGATCTCAGCGATCTTTAGATGAGATATGCAAAGTTTGGTTTTAATGCAAATTATTTTCAATAACATTTTGGAATGCTTGATTGAGATGACGATAATGGAGGTAACAGTAGTTCTCTTCTCTTCCTGCGATCATGGTATATGTATGCCAAGCATGTTAGTTGCATTTTATTATAGCGTGTTCCCCCCTCTGTTCGATTCCTGTTAACTAATGTGAACTTCGCAATTTCTTACGCTCTTTCGTCAACTATCCGATTGTGTGCTGTATATCATGCTCAAGCCTAGGGCCGGCTGTGCGCCCGTTTATATTTTATTCGTAGGTTAACCAAGGGAGTAATGCCCTTGGGAATGTTTATACTAATTGGGCCGAGGGTGTGCCCTTGTTTATCGAATGATATTATATATGGTTTAGATTTATGAATGCCATGGATGGATTTTATATAGCTCTGTAATGCTAAACCCTACTCTATAACCACGGTATATCATGTTGGACAATTGACTGATGATTTGTCATGTAGAGACACCTAGGCCTAGTTGTTTGAATAAGCCCATGCATGATGCTTGCATTAGAGGCATTCAGGCCAGGTGGTAGGCGATGGATTCGATAGCCGATCCGGGGTTCTCGGGTAGCCCGGATCTAGCCCTAGGACCGGGGTTTGGGTAGTTGAGGATTAGGACGTGATTGTCATCAATGATTATGTCTGATATCATTCGAGGATTATTAGGTAGTCGGACTGGAATATTATATTGTTGTTGAGGAATAGAGGTTGTATTGTCTGTTTGTCCCAAGGGCCTAAGTGTGGATGTCGATGTCCATGACGTGTGTCCCCGTACAAGGGGTGGTGTACGGTGAGAGCTCCGGCGGTGAGTGCAGCGGCGATGCACCGACCCTGGGTCCGGGCTCGTGTTGGCCGTCCTCCTTGTTTCGCCGCTTGGGTGAGGGTAACCCTATTTAGGGGCCCATTCTGGATCGACGAGGTGTGATGCTTCCAGTGGCACCTTAGACTTGGGATGAAGGACAATACTGTTGTAGTTTTCCTTCCTTGAGTACGACGTAGAGTAGAACCTTACTGGGCATTATTGCTCACCCTACCTGCGCTGCATCGGCGATGCAGGTCGATGCAGTTCCTTCTTTCAGGTGTTCTTCTAGAAGATGGCGCGATATGTCGAGGTGATCGAGGACTTGGAGCTTTGAGGAGTTCGTCTACGGATAATTTACAGTTTTAATTCAATTGTATTTAAGAAAGGTTGTCATATGATTGATATAGAAATTTGAGAAATGTAATAATTAGTTATTTATAATGTGACCATTGTACAAGTTGAAATTGTAATATTATGAAATGTACAGGTTTCTTGTGCCATAATTATAAAGGAGATTCTGCTGAAATTTTTATGAACTTGAGGATTAAATTGTTTAAATTCATAGCAGTTGCAAACTTATGCCCCAATTGATGATGTAAACAGGTTTAGGTGGCTCACGTCTCAATCTGGATGGGTTTTCTGGGTCGGGGCGTGACAGTTTGGTATCAGAGCAGGCTATATATCCCAGGGATAGGATTAGGCTTGCGGTGGAGATTTTGAGTGTGGAATGGGATAGTTCTAGGTCTAGAACATCCTTGCATGGTTGTTTGCGAATGCGTGTGATGTGCATTAGTTAGGTTGGTTGCTGTTGTGTTTTGGTTTTCGGCTGTGTCGTGACGCCTCATGACGCCTTAAGGGGAGGTGTGCACGTACGCCGGCGCTGTCCGTTCCGTCGCCTGACAGTGTATCTCCCCCCGTGCTGGAGATGAGCGAGTAGGGAATAGGATGTGTCGCCTTTATACTCTTGGAATCCTGAGAGGTGGACCCGATGTGGTCCAGGGGCGATGTTGGAGATCCTTCGACAGTAGAGGACTGATTGAAGGAGGTGTCCCGGATCCCGAATGTTTTAGACATCCTGGAGTATAGCTTGTTTGGGAAGCCATTGTTTTCTTGCCTTCCCAGGAAGCGATGCGTAGTGGTGCTTGTCGGGGCCACTAGGGACACTGTTGGCTGTGTGTTGAGAACAGTTCACGTACTGTTCTCTGGCACCTACCCCTGGATGGTGGTGTAGTTGGGAGTACCTTCCTCTGTTTGTGATACTGATCGCTCACAAACGTCGTCGTTAAAACGTATGTAAAACGCAATTTAGAATTTATAATCCTTCAATCAATACTACTCTACAAACATAGAACAATGGTGGGATCCGGAGTCGAACCACAGGGAAAGCTTGTTTAACAAAAGAAGAAATCAAATTAAATCTCTAAACTCAAGTCCTAAGGCGAAGAAAAGGAGTTTCAATGGTTTTGTTATCTAAGGAATTAAACTACTGAAAAAGCAATGAAAAGATTGGGATAAATCAATGAAAGAAAACCTAGGGATTATCCTCTTGTTTTCTTATCTTGACATTATGGAATCACGGCTTCTTAAGCTCGCATGAATCCCTAAAAGAACGCTCATGTTATCCTACGGCATAGTCTATCTTCGCTTAGTATAGACTGTCTTCGGACTTAACCTGAGTACAATCTATTTTTGCTTAGCATAAACTATCTCAAAGGCATGCACAAAAGCGACATGAAAACCATCCTACGAATCTCTACCATCAAGCACAGCAATCAAGTAGGTCTGAATGTACGTCGAGGAACTCTGTTCCCTCAACTCTTTATAAAATAAAACCATATTCATAGGATCATGTCTTTGAAGAGATAACAAGAATCAAACTAGAAAATACAAAGAAGCTACACTAAAGCTTCATGAGATCCCTAAGTAAAGAGATTAGCCACTCATCTTTTGAATGAGAGCCATGTTGTCGATGAAGAAGGTTAGGGATCCACACCGCATCTCCGTCTTCTTCTCCAATCTGAATCCCTCTTTTTCTCTCTATGGAGGCCTCCCGTTTTCCAGCCACAAAACCCTTTTTATATCTTAATTCCCGGATTAGGGTTTTAGGGTTGAGTTAGACCTTAAGTGCAACTCGGATTCCTGGTTCAACCCTGACAGCTTCTTCCAATCGCGCCTGGGTTCAACTCGTCCAGAATTTGGGAACGAGTCCAACACGAAAGATGTAGATTTGGAAGTCTTCTGTCCTCTCCCGAAGAGTTTATAATATTTAGACTTATCTAGAATATTTGGCGAATATTCCAGCAGCTAAATTTCTTCATCTTCTTCAAAACTGCTATGCATCCATCAGGAATCTCTGAAAGTGTCCAACATGAAAGTTGTACGTCTTGATGTCTACTAGATGTCACCAAAATTCCAGAATATTTGGACAAAAGAATAATTTCTAATGAATATTGTGCTAACAGTCGACAGAGTAGTGTATTTCAGCATATTAACCCTTTTCTGTAATTTCTAACTTGAATCTTCATTAAACCTGAAATCAACTAACAAACTATCAAATACAAACACTCTAAGCCTAACAAAGGTAAATTAAGGGGTTTAATTATGAATATTTAGTGACTCATCAGATACTCGCACTGCGTGACAGCACGCGGGTTGGTTGGATCACCTGGCTCGGTATGCTGGAGCGACAGCGGGGGACGCCATGGACTGCACTCCAGATGCTGAGGCAGATGACTTGAGGGTTGACACCGGATTGTTGGTCGGTGGTCGTGGTGAGTTTTGGGGTTGTCGTTCCTGCTTCTTGGGAACGACAGGGTAGCTGTTGGTAGAGGCAGTGGTTTCGGCATCAGCGATAGCTGTGGCAGCAGCAGCGTCGTGCCAGTACTTTGAGAGGTAGCCTGGACCGCCAGACTGAGAGGGAATCCGCAGGGTGCTCGAGTGCTAGCCGCCGGGAGCCATTCCGCCGACGGTGCTGGTTGCGAGGGGCGCGAGACACTTACCGCAGAGCAGTCGGGCGTGACGCACGGCGTGGAGCAGGGCAGTGGGTTGATGCCTCAGCTGGTGCAGGTACCTGTGGCAGACGCGGGAATTCATATTCCAGATAGAGCCTTGTCGGAGACGAGGCAGCGAACAGTCTTACCAAAGTTTCACACTTCTTGGCAGAGAGCACCTTCAGCAGCAGCCCGTTTTGGAGCCGCCTTCCTCCAGCTTTCAGCTTCAGCCTTCAGTTATCAAAGTGTCTTGCGGCTCGTGGTTTTCTTGTGGCGCTGGGTGTTTCCCCATTGTGGCTCATCCCCGTGCAGCTATGTTGTCTTGGAACTGGAGTCAGGAGTGGCCTTGAGAGTAGTCACCGATTTGGGACAAGAGCTTGGGTTGGTTGCTCTTGTTGGGGCGTTTGCTAGAGGTTGGAGACCTCTAGGTTCCGTCGCCCACGTGTGGGACACGTTGGGGTTCGACGGCTTCCTCGATTTGCGCTGGTTGGTCGCACATCGAGTTGCGTTTGTTTGCCGTGGAAAGGTGTTGTGGGTACAGCTGATGGCATTGTTTTGCTCTCGTTAAAGGTCCTGGGTTGGCGCGCCTTCTGGTTGCCGAGAGGTGGGGCTGTTCACCAGTCTGTGGTGATCTCCTCCCCCTTTGTTTTTGAGGGTGCTCGGGAGAGCAATTTTTCCCTCATGTCGTGTTTGTGCAGCTGTCCTTTGGAGGAGCTTGCAGGATATTCCGTCTTCACGGGATTGCCGAGTTTGGACTCGATGTTCGTTCGAGGTAATTCAGCCAGTGTCTTCAGTGAACGTGTCGCAGAGACCTTACGGCTGAGTAGGCCGGGCTGTAATTGGGGCAGATGCAACCGTCGAGGACGGGTGTCCGCTCTTCCAGACCGTAAGCAGTTGGACCGCGTGCAGCAGTTTCCGCTGTCTCAGCAGCTACATCAGTAGGATGTCCCCGAACCTTCCGTTCTTCGAGGAGTACATGCCCGTTGTAGTGCATCGCCGAGATACTCTTCAGCTCAGAGTTTTATCGACCTTCACGTAGGTCGGACTTCGCACCAGCTACAATCAGATAAAGATTCGAGATTGCGACATTCGGATGACAGCTTTCTATACGAGGTACGGGTTGTGTTATCGGCAGTCAGATTTGTGGATCTAGCTGAGCTAGAGATAGATATGCGACGGCAGAGGTTGAAGACGGTTTCGAGATTCAGCAGAGGCATCTCCAGAACCGCGGGACCGTTGATCAGATTGACCAGGACACCGGAGCTCTTGTCTTAAAGTCACTACGTCAGTGCCTTTAAGGGTGATAACAACTGGTAGTTGCTAGAAAGGTCTCGACCTTTCGGGTATATCACCTTTCAGCTTAGGCTATTGCGGTATATGTTACTTAGGAATCAATGGAGTAGTTACTTAGGAATTACTCAATCAATGGAGTAGTTACTTAGGAATTACTCAATCCGCCCTATTTTCATTATCAGTCTTCTCTAGTTATCATATTGTTCCCTTCTCTCAACATTATGGATCATATGGCTACAAGCTCACATGAATCCCTAAAAGAAAGTTAATGTTCCCAACGACATAACCTATCTTTGCTTGGCATAGATTGTCTTTGATCCTACGATTACATTCAATTATACTACTCCTAATGACCTTGTTACAACCTATCTTCGCGTAGCATAGCTTATCTCAAAGGCAAACTAATAACTTCATGAAAACCATCTCATAAATCTCTACAATCAATCACAGAAATCATGTAGTACTGAAAGTACGTCAAGGGAACTCTGTTCCTTCAACTCTATTAACAATAAAACCATATTCATGAGATCATGCATCGAGAAGTTCACAAGAATTCAACTAAAGAAAAACCAAAACTACACTAGGGTTTCATGAATAATCATAAGTACAATAATTAGCAACTCATCTTTTGGATGAAAGCCATCGGGTTGGAGTAGGAAGCCGTCACCATCCACATCCTCTCCGTCTTCTTCTTCCTCCTCCAAAGATTGTAAAAAAGATGCTTATTTTCGGCCAGCCAACACCTTCTTATAGGTGTATTCCCGGAATTAGGGTTATGGGTTGAGTTGGACCTCTAGTGCAACTCGGATTTCCTGTTTTAATTCTAACAGCCTCTTCCAGTTGTGACTGGGTTCAAGCCGTCCGGAATTTGGAAATGTACTCAACATGACAGATGTAGATTAGGAAGCCTTCGGTCCTGTCCCAAAGATTTGACATTATTTGGACTTATCTGGAATATTTGGCGAATATTCTCCTAAGCATCGACGGACCAGTTTTCCAGCAGCTATATATCTTTATTTTCTTCAAAACTGGTATTAATCCATCAGGCGTCTCGCAAAATATCCAACATGAAAGTTGTAGGTCGTGAAGTTTTCTATCACGTAATAAATTTCCAGAATATGTGGACTTATACAAAATATATAAAGAATATTCTCCTGATAGGCGACGAAGCAGTCTTTATCACATAAATTCATCCTTTTAGTCGAAATTCTTATATTTCTTCTCAAATCATGATTAAACCTGAAATCAACTAACAAACTATTAAATAAAACTACTCTAAGCCTAACAAAGCTAATTTAAGGGGTTTAATTATGAATAATTAGTGACTTATCACACCCCAAACTTACACTTTGCTAGTTCTCGAGGAAAGAAAAGATAAAAAGAAAGCAATAAATCTAACTAGCCACTTTCGTAGGTCTCACGATTGCACTTATCATGTGCAACAAGCCTTTAAACCCCTGGGTTACCCCAGTGGAGGAGTTATAGTCTCATGAGGGTTTTCAGGGATGACATCCACAAACATCTATACATTCCCTTGAATATACCATTAGAAATCAATCACAATATTCATCAACTCTAATGCGTGAAATAGAAATATTATCCATGAATATACCCTTCAACTCATAGTCACATAAAAACATAGTAAGTCAAAACATGTTATAACATATTTCCAACACTTCAACATATTTAAGCATGATTAAAAATAACTTTAACACTCCTGTGTGTGAATGGGGTTCCACATGCTTCAGAGTATCAATCATATCTTAACACTTCAACTATTCAAGATCACAATCCTATTCAACGCATATTTTCCACTTATCACATAGAAATCTCTGCTTTTATTCCTTTTTCTTTTCTTTTATTTTTTTTGTAGGAATTTTAACTGTTTTACGCGAACACCACGCTGGTTAGGCACACTGCCCGGTTACTAAGTTGAAAATCCATTTTTTCCTTCTTCTTTTTTTTTCAGAAAATTCAACCGTTTTACGCGAACACCACGCTGGTTAGGCACACTGCCCGGTTACTAAGTTGAAAATCCTTTTTTTTTTCCGCATACCCAGATAATTGCATGTGTTCATGTATTTTCTGTGCCATGACATAAAATTATAAATCTATCCTAGTATCATGCTTAGAATCTAATATCAACCCCTTAACATATGGAAGTGAACATGTGCATTAGGATATGTCAAGTAATCCTTAAATCATGGTAAAAGTGTTAAAGTATAGAAACAATATCATGCATAGTAAAAATTTACTATTTCTTATATGACATACAAGTCTCAAAATTATTTATAAAATAAATTTCTAAAACATGCACCTTTATCAAATCCTATCATAATTTCATTCTTTTGACATAATTCAATGGATGTATAATATTTGGTTACCAGAAATAAAAATAAAAATATATGAGCATGAAATTTATGAATGCTACCCCCAACTTAAATGTAATTGTCCCCAATTACACTAAGTCATAAACACAAATTAAAGAATAAAGGGAAGAGATAACCATAATGAAGGCCTCAGAAATCGATTTCCCTCTCTTCCAATTTTACGTTTAGTCACCGTCATAATTGAATAAATATTTCCTTCCCCACCATAACCTGTCACAGAAATATATACCTTTTCAAAAAGATCAAATATAACAAATAAAAGGTCAAAAAGGTATTAGAATCATAGAAAATTTCGGCAGAGTCTCCTTTGTATTTTCATGATATATTAATCTGTACAAACATTCACCACACAAAAATATAACATGTACAGATAAATAGTAAAGGAGATAATACATCAAAAATAATCTTCTTGACATCACAGATAAGGAAATAAAGGATCAAAATATCTAAGTAGGGCAACCATCAATTATCATCCGCATAAAACATCATCACACACACGACGGCCGTCCGCGGCGAGATCAGAAACGAAATCGGCGAAAATAAGTAGAATTTAACATTGGATGTTGCTTTAGGACGTCTAGAAGATCAAAGAATGCTCAACATGGTCATGATTGAAGATCTATACCGTCCGATCAAAAATCGGATCACTGTGGCACCTTGGTCATGTTCAGCAACAATTGGATTGCTGAAACTCGCCGGCGACAGATCAACAGCAAAACATCGTCGCCGGAGAATTTGGAAGGTACAGGAAGAATCGTGGTGGCCTGGTGAACTCATCTATGTAGTCTGATTGTGGAATTGAAGCTCTCAGGTGGGAGATTAGAGGTTGCCGGCGCGGTTAAGGATCGTTGGAAGTGGGTTCCGGCGATCCAGACATCAATGGAGGTAGGGGATAGTGGAGGAAGGATCGTAGGAGCTCTGTGACAACTCCTGCGGGGTTTGATCAAAGGATTGTGGTCGAAAAGGGGTTGATTGGAGGGGGACGACGATGTATAGTTCACCGGAGTTTGATTCCGGTGATCCTGGAAGCAAGGAAGGATTTTGATGGCGGCGGAAGGATCGTGACAAACTAAGGAAGCTTCTGGAGGTGGTATAATGCGGTGGGTGGCCATGGATGAGGAGATAGGAGACGGCCGACGGAAGCGTCAGGGCTCACCGACGTCGGAGGAAGAGAAATTGGGGGAATAGGAGGCCGTGAGGAGGTAGACGTGTCGCTCCCCGACCCACGAAAGCCCAACCGGGCCGGGCGACGCGAATCGGAACCTAACAAACGCGGAAGAAAAGCTGGCGAGGGTTCCCTCTAACCTATTGGTCTCCCTAGCAATTCACCAAAAGCACCCTCAAAATAAAGATACAATATAATAATGAAGCCTCGAACCACAGATTAAAACTTAAAGTGTTAAATATACAAATCCTCGGAGAGGGGAAGATTCAAAGTACAACATTACTCCCGTAGGAGACTAACTAACATAGGGTAAAAGCAGTAAACGATCACCACCTCTCAAAGTCTACCAGGCGCCGCCGCACCGCCGACCAACTGCCCGGTAGGGGCAAAGGAAGAAGAACTGACGCCTGCACCTGCAAAACGCAGCCCGGGTAGGTGTGAGCACTAACCTCAGTAGGGATCTACACTACGACACACAGAAGGAAGAGGGAAACGCAACAGTGTCGCCCCCAAGCAAAGCCTAGGTGTATCACAGGGGCCCCATAACCCCACCGGATACCCCTGAGAGCCCCAGTCATGGTCTTCCAGCAAACTGGTCACACACTGGGTCACACTCAGTAAGGCAGGAAATGGCACTGCCACTCACAACAGGATCCTGAGCACTGTTGGCGGATAGCACCGCTGGGTAGTCACACCTGCCACCCAAGAGTTTAGAAGGACTGGGTACCGGCTACACCTCGACTTGGCTCGAGGCCGACACGACCTCTAAACATCAAACACAACAGTGTACCAGTCATCTAAGCCTATCATCAAGTTTGACTAGACATCACAATTCAAACCGGGTCCAAACAACCCAACCCCGGTCGTAGGGCTAAGTCCGAGCTTCCAGCCTCGGGACGGCGACCCAAAGATCACCCACGCCCTAACCAATGCAACTAATGCACAACAGAGAATGCATGCAATGAACATACACAGATAAGAGAAATAAGGCATGCAACAGTATGATCAGGCAACATACAAGTCTAACAGGATCAATGCATCGGTACTACCAACCGCTGCCAGCCGATCCGCAGCGGGTCCCGGCATTATGACGGTACCGCGACCCTCAACCGCGGACTCCTGCAACGGGAAGCAACCCCGAAAAACGCTCAATGAACAGTACAATATAATATTATATTCAGAAAAATAATATTATATTCAAACACCCAAAAACCACCACTTAGGGGCTAATTGATCCAGTCGATCCGATGTCTAAATGACGTCAGATTCAAGATCCAACTTAGCCACCAGTAGGTGTATAAACCAGGATCATCATATCCAAAAATCATAATCATCGAACGGTTGGATTAACGGGAAAACGCTAATCAAAATCGTTAATCAAACTAACTTACCCATTAATTGCTGCAACGCAGCCCTTCAGCAAACAATTCATAAGAAATCGTACATAAATCGTAAAAATATGAAACAAGATGGAATGAAACGCTTACGAATAGCTCTACAACTCTTATGTTTATGAAAAGCCAATATTATGTACTCTCCGGCCGGAAAACTCGCCGCAAGCCGGCTGTTTCTCAAGAACAGCAGAAAACCAGAAATCCGAGACTAATCATACATAAAACCTACTCAAGTTTCAACTGATTAACATGAAACTTAAATCAGTTATTCTACAAGGCATAAGGAAACCAACAAAGGATCAACAAGATCCAACGGCTAGATCTCAAGAACACCCGAAATAAACATCAGTAGGTATAACCCTACCTAGCTGCGCTTTCCTCGGTTGATTCCCCGCGATTTGATCACCAACAAGACTCCAAACCTCTTCAGGGATCTTCCTCTCGTTGTCACGAATCCAACGAGCCAAAGAACGCCGGAAAAGATGGCCGGAGGAGGGAGAACGGAGGAGAGGAAGGTGGCTGCCCGAAACAGGGGAAAAACAGAGCTTCGGGAGAGAAGAAGGAAGCAAGAAGAAAGAGAGGAGAAGGAGGAAGAGGAGGGGAAGAAAGGAGGGGAAAGGGGGAGGGGACAGCCGGGAAAGAGGGGAAAAAGTGAGGGGAGGGGAGGGAAAGTCCTCCCCCTCTGACAGGGGAGAGCGACGGCCAACGGCTGCCGTCCTCGCGAAGCAGAAAAACCAACCGACCTATGAATGATCGATCCTTCCTCAAGGGAGGATCGATCCTTCATGACGATTCACAAGGCTTTCTGACACAAAGAGGATCGATCCCTTATCCAGAGAGGATCGATCCTTTGTGTGCTGAAAGCTAAACTTGGGCAAGAATTCAAGCCCAAGTCCGGATCTTTCGATCCCGGGTCCACCTAGCCATTCTAAACAAACACTAACACATACAAGGCCAGTGTGTGCACACGTGGGTGTGAAACAAACAACAAGGCACAATTTACTAAATTGCCCTTGCGGTCTACAGCGAGCCAAAGGGGTAGAGGGGCAGGTCCTCACATCCTATTACCCTTAAAGGAAATCTCGTCCCGAGATTCGATAAGGGTAGGGCTCGGAACAATAAAACAGCTACACTAGAGGACAGGACAAGAAGTACCTGGAGAAGAAAACAACTGCGGAAACTCCTGCCGCATGCGCGCCTCGCGCTCCCAAGTGATCTCCTCGGTGCCTCTGTGCCTCCATAGTACCTTGACCAAGGGAATCGTCTTGCCCCGCAAGACCTGATCCCTCCGGTCAAGTACCTGAACCGGCTGCTCAACAAAGCTCACGTCTGCCTCAAGTTCAATGTCATCCACTCTGATGACATGAGACGGGTCTGGGTGATACTTCCTCAGCATCGACACATGAAAAGTCGGGTGCACAGCAGACATGTGCTGAGGAAGATCCAGGCGATAAGCTACCTCGACGACCCTATCTAGGATCTCGAACGGCCCGACGAACCTCGGGGCCAACTTGCCCCTGCTGCCGAACCTGACAGACCCTCTGTACGGTGCTGCCCGCAGGAACACACTGTCGCCAACTGCGAACTCAAGCGGTCGTCGCCTCTGATCTGCATAGCTCTTCTGCCGACTCTGAGCCGTCAGAAGCCTCTGCCTGATCTGTACTAACCTCTCTGACGACCTCCTGACGATGTCTGGACCGGTGAGTAAAGCCTCTCCAACCTCTGTCCAGCAAACTGGGGAACGACACGGCCTACCATACAACGCCTCGAAAGGTGCTACTCCAAGACTGGACTGGTAGCTGTTGTTGTAGGCGAACTCCACCAAGGAAACGTGCTCCTCCCAGCTGCCTCTTGCGTCGAGGACACATGCTCGCAGCATGTCCTCCAAGATCTGAATCGTCCGCTCTGACTGCCCGTCGGTCTGCGGATGGAACGCCGTTCTGACGAGTGGCAACTCGTTGTTGTTGGTGATCGTGCAGATGACGGGAGCTCGTGGCCAGCCTTCTGTTGCCGGTCGGGGTGGGGCACGACCCGGTCGACCCGCCCGACTGGACAGGGTTGCCCCTGTCAGGGTGGTCCGGGCTAGACGCACTGTACCATCACCAGCGACGGTTTCGGTCGCGCAGACGGAGGTCTTCCTCGCCGAGGAGGAGGCCCCCGTTCCTGTCGGCGGACAGGCCTCGGTGGCTATCTCGATGGCTTTTCAGCGACTGAACCCTCCCAGGTTTAGTAGTAGGTCTGGAGACCCGACTGCAGCGGACGAGTGGCTTGACGGAGTCACGTGCGTCCTTGAGGCTCTCTTCGTCGAGGATGACCGGGTTCGGGTCACCCTTGCAGCGTTCCAGCTTGACGGCGAGGCTCGCGACTGGTGGCGCACTGTCCGGCACACCAGTGGCGGAGAGTTGCCGCTGTGGGAGGAGTTCAGGGCGATGTTCCTTGACGTGCACTTCCCAGCTAGTGCACGTGACGCCCTGACCCGCGAGTACCAGTCCCTTCTGCAGGGTACTCGCACAGTTCAGCAGTATGCGGTGGGTGGCCATGGATGAGGAGATAGGAGACGGCCGGCGGAAGCGTCAGGGCTCACCGACGTCGGAGGAAGAGAAATTGGGGGAATAGGAGGCCGTGAGGAGGTAGACGAGTGGATGGCGGTGATGTAGGTGATGGTTTGGAGGGACGGGGATGGCCGGAGAGGTGGCGACGGTGGACGGCTTGGGATGAGCCGGGATGATGATGTTCCGGCTCGCTTGAGAGCCGATCGGGAAGAGAGAGAAAATCCGGTGGAAAATATTGACAAATAGGAAAAAGGTGGAGAAAAATTCCAGGAAAATATGGGGAAAATCCTAAAAAATCAGGGGAAAATCGTAAAAATTAAATAAAATTCTAAAAAGCTAAGGAAAAATCCTAAAAACTGGGTTGCCTCCCAGAAAGCGCGTAAGTTTACGTATTTCGCTAGACGCTCCTGAAACCAAATTTTGAAGGGCGATGATTTCATATGAAGAAATACATGGCCCGAATCATGGTGAAGGTATGCAGACATGCTTTATCATAAAATAAAAAGAAGTTCTTAGCAAACAAAATATGCATAGAACTGGAAATTTTGATACGATCTTTGATAAAAGGACGATAGGAATTGGCATAGTCTTCACTCATAGCAAGGTTCTCCTCCTCACAAAGTTCAACTAATGGGGATGATATTAAAGGTAGAATCTCAAACTGAGGCTCTAGAGAAGGAATATTGCTAACACCTTCATCCTCATTATGTTCATCACTAATATACACATCATCATCATTCAACTCATCATGTAGAAGTTCAACTTGAGCTTCCTGACAGGGGGTCTCACTAATATGCTCATTCTCATTATGATCATTGTAAATAGACGTATTATCATCATTTAACTCATCATGAACAACCGGCAATTTAGCATAACAACCCTCATCATCACTATCATAAAAAAGACTTGCTTCATAAGAATGATCGAAATACATATAAGGCCCAGAATGTACAACCGGGTAGCATTCATCAACATCATCAACTGTATCATCCAAAGTTGGCAAAACAGTATTTTCAGCAACTGGCAAAACATTATCAATAGCATCATAAACTGGCCAAGCATCACAAGCATTATAGCATGCATAACATCATTAGAAAGATAAGCATCACAATCATTGTCATCATAAACAAGAGGCATAGAATCATATCCATCCACTATATCATCAAAAGCGTGACTTACGTTAGCTAGTTGTCTGACCGGGACTTCTAACTTGTCTATCAATTGTGAGTTTTTAACTTGATCAATTATAAATGGTTCTTGTTGTATTTGTGACTGATCAGTGAAGGGGTTCTCAATTTTGTCACGTTCCCTAGAAAGTCTATCCTCAGCCAAGGATTTACGAAATTCTACTAAGGAATTATTAATTTCTTCCATTACCTTAAGAATATCATCCAGAGTTGGCTCTTGTTGTGCTTGTGATGCAGGGTGAACAGGTGGCTCATACCAGTATTGTTGCGGTGGTTGTGCTTGAAAAGGATATGACGGTGCAAAATTAGGTGCAAAATCTTGGGCCGATGGTTCTATGTTCCATGGTTGAATGTTAGGAGGCTGGTAACCTTGAAATTGCCAACTTGGGTATGTATGATCTCTAAAATTCGGATTATAAGGGTATGAATGTGTATTATATGTCGGATTAGAGAAACCATATGTGTCATTATTGTAAGAGGGTCCATAACCAAAAGGCAAATCATCATTGGACATGGCACCCGGTGGTATATAAAAATTAGTCATGCATGTCCGACTAATCGCTCTTGGCGATGGGCTCTAGGTCCAAGTCCGAGAAAATCAAATTTAGTAGCTGTAAAAATCAGAAAAATTGTCAGAAATTCCTAAAAAAGTGTAAAATAAAGAAAGGGAGAAATAATAAAGATAAGAATCTCACTAAGTAAAGAAAACGAGTTAAGAGAAAATCAATTAGTTAACCGTCGAAATCCCCGGCAACGGCGTAAAAAATTGATCGCTTACAAACGTCGTCGTTAAAACGTTGCAAACTCAATCAAATATTAAATTTATAATCCTTATTCAATCACTAAACTACTAGGTAGAAATAGCGGTGAAGTCGGAAGTCGATCCACAGGGAAAACATTGGAAATGAAAATCAATTCTCGAAACCCTAAAACTAAGGAAAAGAATCAAAGATAGAATAGAGTTATCTAAACTAATAAATAAAAGTGATAAAAGGTTGATCAATTTGAATCAATTGAGTAGTTACTTAGGAATTACTCAATCCGCCCTAGTTTCATTATCAGTCTTCTCTAGTTATCATCTTGTTCCTTTCTCTCAACATTGTGGATCATATGGCTACAAGTTCACATGAATCTCTAAAAGAAAGTTTATGTTCCTAACGGCATAACCTATCTTTGCTTGGCATAGATTGTCTTTTGTCCTACGATTACATTAAATTATACTACTCCTAATGACCTTGGCAGAACCGAAGGCGTAGCATAGCTTATCTCAAAGACAAACCAATAACTTCATGAAAACCATCTCATAAATCTCTACAATCAATCACAGAAATAATGTAGGACTGAAAGTACTTCAAGGGAACTCTGTTCCTTCAACTCTATTAACAATAAAACCATATTTATGAGATCATGCATCGAGAAGTTCACAAGAATCCAGCTAAAGAAAAACCAAAACTACACTAGGGTTTCATGCTTAATCATAAGTATAATAATTAGCAACTCATCTTTTGGATGAAAGCCATCGGGTTGGAGTAGGAAGTTGTCACCATCCACATCCTCTCCGTATTCTTCTTCCTCCTCCAAAGATTGTAAAAAAGTTGCTTATTTTCGGCCAACCAACACCTTCTTATAGGTGTATTCCCAGAATTAGGGTTATGGGTTGAGTTGGACCTCTAGTGCAACTCGGATTTCCTGGTTTAATTCTGACAGCCTCTTCCGGTCGCGACTGGGTTCAACCCGTCCAGAATTTGGAAATGTACTCAACATGAAAGATGTAGATTAGGAAGCCTTCTGTCCTTTCCGAAAGATTTGACATTATGTCGATTTATTTGAAATATTTGGTGAATATTCTCCTAAGCATCGAAGGACCAGTTTTCCAGCAGCTATATATCTTTATCTTCTTCAAAACTGGTATTAATCCATCAGGCGTGTCGCAAAATGTCCAACATGAAAGTTGTAGGTCGTAAAGTCTTCTACGACGTAATAAATGTCCAGAATATTTGGATTTATACATAATATATACAGAATATTCTCTTGACAGGCGATGAAGCAGTCTTTATCACATAAATTCATCCTTTTAGTCGAAATTCTTATATTTCTTCTCAAATCATGATTAAACCTGAAATCAACTAACAAATTCTTAAATACAACTACTCTAGGCCAAACAAAGGTAATTTAAGGGGTTTAATTATGAATAATTAGTGACTTATCATCATCCACCCTGATGACATGAGATGGGTCTGGGTGATACTTTCTCAGCATCGACACGTGGAAAGTCGGGTGCATAGCTGACATGTGCTGAGAAAGATCCAGGCAGTAAGCTACCTCGCCGACCCTCTCTAGGATCTCGAATGGCCCGACAAACCTCGGCGCCAACTTGCCACCTCTGCCAAACCTGACAGAACCTCTGTACGACGACGGTTGTAGGAACACCCTTTCGCCGACTGCAAACTGTAACGGTCGTCGCCTTTGATCTACATAACTCTTCTGCCGGCTCTGAGCCGTCAGAAGTCTCTGCCTGATCTGCACTAACCTCTTTGACGACCGCCTGACGAGGTCTGGACCGGTGAGTGAAGCCTCTCCGACCTCTGTCCAGCACACTAGAGAACGACACGTCCTACCGTACAACGCCTCGAAAGGTGCTGCTCCAAGATTGGACTGGTAGCTGTTGTTGTAGGCAAACTCCACCAAGGGAACGTGCTCCTCCCAGCTGCCTCCGGCGTCGAGGACACATGCTCTTAGCATGTCCTCCAAGATTTGGATCGTCCGCTCTGACTGCCTGTCGATCTGCGGATGAAACGCCGAACTGAAGGTCAGGAGTGTGCCAACTGCCTCCTGAAAGCCTCGCCAGAACCTGCTGGTGAACATGGGGTCACGGTCTGACACGGTAGAAACTAGAACTCCGTGTAGTCTGACCACCTCTCTGACGTACAAACTGCCCAACCTATCCGTTGAGTCTATCGTCCGCATAGGCAGAAAGTGCGCTGATTTGGTCAATCGATCAACGATGACCCAAATCGCGTCATTCCCCCTAGGAGATCTCCGTAGGCCGAGTCACGAAGTCCATCATGATGTGCTCCCACTTCCACTCAACTAGTGGAAGCGGCTGAAGTAACCCCGGAGTCCGCTGGTGCTCTGCCTTGGCCTTTTGACAGGTAAGGCAGCGCGATACGAACTCCGTCACTGCCCTCTTCATCCCGCACTACCAGAACTGCCGCCGCAGATCCTGGTACATCTTGGTGCCCTCGGGATGAACTGCAAAACGAGAGTAGTGGAACTCTCGTAGGACGTCGTCTCGTAGAACTAGATCTGCTGGTACCGCTACTCTGCCTCTGAACCGTTGCCCTCCGTCTGACGATACTGTTCAGTCCCCGTCTGCACCCTCCACGCTCGCCGATGTGCGTAACTCCCCGATCTCCGGGTCACTGCGCTGTGCCTCTAACACTCTGGCTAGGACTGCTGGCATACTCTGCACCGCAGAGAGAAAGCTACTGGATCCCTGATCCTCAAACTCGAGCCCCAACTGGCCCGCTGTCTCTAGAGCCTGCCACTGCCGCGCTGACAACCATGCAACTACTGCTCTAGTGTCTCTCACCTTCCTTCTCAGCGCGTCTGCTATGACGTTTGCCTTACCAAGATGATAATGCAACTCAAAGTCGTAGTCCTCCAGTAGCTCCATCCAGCGTCGCTGCCTCAGGTTGAGGTCACGTTGGGTGAAAACGTGCCTCAAGCTCTTATGGTCCGAGAAGACAAGGAATTTCTCGCCATAGAGGTAATGACGCCAGGTCTTCTGGGCGAAGACCACCGCTGCTAGCTCCAAGTCGTGAGTCGGGTAGTTCCTCTCATGGCTTTTCACCTAACGAGAACCATAGGAAACTACGTGGCCCTCCTGTATGAGGACACACCCCAAACCCTCACCGTTGACGTCGCAGTAGACACTGTAACCAACACCTCGCTCGGGGACGATCAGCACTGGCGCACTGGTCAACCTGGTCCTCAGCTCCAAGAAGGCTCGCTTACAAGCATCATCCTGATAAGTCACTAATTATTCCTAATTAAACCCCTTAAATTACCTTTGTTAGGCCTAGAGTGGTTGTCTTTGATGTTATATTACTTGATTTCAGGTTTAAGTCGGATTTCAGAAGAAATACAAGAAATTCGGCTAAAATGAAGAAAAATATAGCTTCGTTGACCATTGGGAAAATATTCGCCAGATATTCTCTGAAACTCCAAATATTCTGAAACTTTGGGAAATTGTAGAAGACTCAGAGATCTACAATGTTGCTGTTGGACATATTGTGAGATTCCTGATGGTATGATGACAGCTTGAAGAATAGATGAAGATTTACAAACTGGAAAGCTGCTTCGTCGATGCTGAAGAGAATATTCTCCAAATATTCTATATAAATTAGAATATTATGAAATATTTTGGAGACGATAGAAAACTTCCAGATCTAGAACTTTCCTGTTGAAGACTTTCCTAGATTCCGTACAGATTAGCTTCAGAATTGACTACAAATCAGAATTCCGAGTAGAGATTGAAGAATAAGGAAACTGATGATGTGGCAGATGACTGGGCAGTGCGATGGATCGGATTTGAGTCCGATCGATCACTCCAATGACGTCAGCAACCCGGAATTTAGGAAAATTAGAGTTTAAGTTCAACTATAACTCCTAATTCCGGGGTTTAGGGTGGCTGAGACATAAGGGGGTGATTCCAGCCGAAAATAATTATCTTTTGGACCACTTTTGGAGGAGAAGGCTAGGGTTTTGAAGATGGAGATCTTTCCGCGGGGATCGACGGCTTCCTTCCCAACACCTATGGATCTTTCCCAGAAGATGAGTAACTAATTCTAAACTTAGGGATATCATGAAAACCTAGTGTAGCTTTTGATTTTCTTTGGTTTGATTCTTGTAAACTTCTTCTCAACATGATCTTATAAATATGGTTTTAATGATTAGAGATTTGAGGGAACAGAGTTCCTTTGACATATTTTCAGCCGTATGAGCTTTCTGTGATTGTTTATACAAATTTTTGAGATGGTTTTCATGTGATTTATGGTTTGCTTTTGAGATAGGCTATGCTATGCTAGGATAGGTTGTGCCAAGGTCATTAGGAGTAGTATAACTTAAAGTAATCGTAGGATCGAAGACAACCTATGCCAAGAAAGATAGGCTATGCCTTTAGGAACATAAATCTTATTTTAGGGATTCATGTGAGCTTGTAGCCATCTGATCCATAATGTTGAGAGAAGTCAGCAAGAGGATAACTAGAGGAGATTGAAGGTGAAGCTAGGGTGGATTGAGTAATCCCTAGGTAATTCATCACTTGGTTCCAATCCCGATCACTTTACTTGCTTTCTTAGATAGTTCTTTTAGATAATTCAACCCACCTTTTGATTACTCCGCTTAGGAATCAGTTTCGAGAATTGATTTTTAGTTTCCAACGTTTTCCCTGTGGTTCGACTCCGGATTTCACCACTAGTCTACGTAGTAGTATTAGTGATTGGATAAGGATATAAATTTAAGATTTGATTGAGGTTAGCAACGTTTTAACGACAACGTTTACGAGCGATCACATCCCACACGAACGGGATGGCCTTCTGTGTCAGTCTGGTCAACGGTCTGGCAACTCTAGAGACGTCCTGCACGAACCGCCTGTAGTAACCCACCAGGCCCAAGAAACTACGGACCTCAAACACTGTCCTCGGTCTCTGCCACTGTACCACTGCCACCTTGGCCGGGTCAACTGAGATCCCTGCTGCCGACACCACGTGCCCAAGGAATCCCACATGTGCAAGCCAGAACTCACACTTGGAAGCCTTGGCATAAAGCTGATGCTACCAAAGTAGCTGGAACACTATCGCCAAGTGTCGCTCGTGCTCCGCCTCTGACCGTGAGTAGATCAGGATGTCGTTGACGAACACCACCACGAACTCGTCTAGGAAAGGCCGAAAGATCCTCTGCATGAGATCCATGAACACTGCTGGTGCGTTCGTCAGCCCAAACGGCATCACCACGAACTCATACAGGCCATACCGAGTCTGAAAAGCCGTCTTCGGAATGTCGCAATCCCGAACCCTCAACTGGTGGTAGCCGGTGCGGAGGTCGATCTTCGAGAACACTGAAGATCCTCGCAGCTGGTCAAACAAGTCATCGATCCTCGGCATCGGGTACATGTTCTTCACTGTCACCCTGTTGAGCCGCTTGTAGTCTATGCAAAGTCGAAGAGTACCATCCTTCTTGTTTGCGAACATCACTGGCGCCCCCATGGAGACATGTTGGGGCGGATGAAGCCTCTGGTGGTAAGCTCGTCTAGCTGGGTCCTCAACTCACTCTGCTCTGCTGGTGCCATCCTGAAAGCTGGGAGAGAGATCGATGCGGTACCTGGTACTAGGTCGATCTCAAAATCGATCTCTCTGGACGGTGGAAGCCCTGGCAACACCTCAGGAAACACATCGGTGTAGTCGCGCACGATCTTGGGAAAACTGCTCCACTGCACTCCCTCATAATCGAACAGGGACAGGCTGGCCAACAAGGCTGAGAGCTCACTGCCACGCCTCCCCACACTACAAGCAAAGGAATCGGCTGAGAACCGATCCCCCAACAACACAAACTGTGTCCCGTCGGGTGTCCAAGCGACCATTCTCCGGCGACCATAGTCGATGATAGCTCGGTATGCTGCTAACCAGTTCATACCGAGTATCACATCGAAGCCCGTCATGTCTAGCACCCGCAGGTCTAGACAGACACGGAGGCCTCCAACCTCCAAGGAACAAGATCGGCAGACCCGATCTACCCTGGCTGTCCCGTCGATCGGTGAGTCTACAGACTGTGCCACCTCTAGCCAACTCGTCTCTAACCCTAGCGATGCCACACACATGCTAGCAATATAGGAATGACACGCCCCAGAGTCTATCAGCACATCTACTAAAGAACTAGAAAATTGAAAGATACCTCTGAGCATGAATGGCTCTACCGCTGCCTGCTGGTACTGCTGGTACCACTGTGGCTGCTGGTCAAGCTGCACGGTGTCCGACTGCTCACGCTCCTGAAGAGCAAACATACGCCCCCGCTGGCCGCCTCCATCCCTGGAGCGGCTCGGTCCAGCCCCTGACCTGCGCCCACCATCGCTCCCCTGCCAGGCACCGGACCCTCCGCCTCTACTGCCTACGGCATAGCGCCCCGCGCTCCTCGCAAGGGACAGTCTCTATGGTAGTGCCCCGGCTTCCCGCACTGGAAACAAGTGGCTGAGGCGCCACCAAGATGCTGACCCTGGCCTCCCCCTGACGGAGCTTGCCTAGACGGCCCGGCCGTCAGGAGACACTGGCCTGGTGGACTCGGTAGCTGCGGCTAGAACTGCTATGGGTGCTGTGACTGCTGCTAGAAAGGTCGCTGACGTCACTGATGGCCTATGCCGAATCCCCCTCTGAACTGGGGTCTCTGAGGTGTATTGGTAGAGACTGCCGGTGGAACTGCCCGGCGTCTCTCGCCCTGCAATTGCGCATCCACTACTAAGGTGGAGTTCAGAACTGCTGCGTGCGTCTGGAAACGGTGGGAACACGTCTGGCACCTAATGTCAGATCGAAGGCCCCACTCGAACTGCCGTGCCCTGGCCGTCGGATCTGCTGCCACTACCCCGGCTAAACGGATTGATAAGTCACTAATTATTCATAATTAAATCCCTTAAATTACCTTTGTTAGGCCTAGAGTAGGTGTATTTGATATCATATTGCTTGATTTCAGGTTTAAATAGGATTTGAGAAGAAATACCAGAAATTCGACCAAAAAATCACTAAATTCTGCAAAAAGACTGCTTCGTCGACTGTTTGGAAATAAATCACCAGAAATGCTACAAATCTCCGAATATTTTGAAATTATGGGAGATGAAAGAAGACTTCAAGAGCTACAACTTTCATGTTGAAGACTTTGTGAGATTATGTCTACATTGGCACCAGTTTTTGAATAAAAGTCAGAAGTATGGAAGTTGGAGAGAAAAGCTGAAGAAATGAATTAATGACGTGGCAGTTATTGACCCAGTCAGACCAACTACAGCGATGGATCGGATTTGAGTCCGTTGGATCGCTTCGATGACGTCAGCAACCCAAAATTTAGGGAAATTAGAGTTTAAGTTCAACTATAACTCCTAATTCTGGGATTAAGGGTTTCTAATATATAAGGGGGTTATTCCAGCCGAAAATTGGCATCTTTTGGAGCACTTTTGGAGGAGAAGGTTAGGGTTTTGAAGACGGTGATCTTTTCGCGGGGATCAATGGCTTCATCCTCTACACCGATTCATGATTTCCAAGAGATGAGTGGCTAGATTTCTTGTTCTTAGGAATACCTTGAAACCCTAGTGTAACTTTTGATCTTTCTTAGTTGGATTTTTGTGAACTTCTCTACGTATAATCTCATGAATATGTTCTTAATGATTATAGAGTTGAAGGAACAGAGTTCCATTGACGTATTCTTAGTCCTACATGACGGTTGTACTTGATTGTAGAGATTTATGAGATAGTTTTCATGTGGTTTGTGATTTACCTTTGAGATATCATGCTAAAGTCATTAGGAGTAGAATTGTCGCGCCCCGACCCGCAGGGCGCACCCGGACCGGGGGCGCGAGGGGGAAAGACCTACAACTACAGCCTCAACTGGCGGAAACAGTTGAGACTAAAGGATAGCTGGCGGAGACAGCTGCCAACAAACACAAGCGGGACAGGAAAAGAGCGGAAGCAAGCTAACTAAACAACAGCTATTAACATTTATTACAAACGGTAATAAAAGAGTTAACAGGGTTCTAGTACAACAAGTTACAAGGGATCAACAGTCCCCAAGAAGAAGCTACACCACCCACCGGGGTCTCCGCGAACGCACAAACGAACCCATCCTGACCCTCAGACATGGTCAGGATCCGGCACGCTGCCACGAGACGACCGAGGGGGTAACACTGGAACAGAGTGGCCACCTGCACCTGCAACAAACACAGTCCAGGTAGGCATGAGCAACAGCTCAGCAGGGTCCCACTCTACCACTCCCGCTAAGAAGGCAAAACCCAAAGGAACCAACCCTGAGGCCAAATACCGAGGCTTGCCAAGGATCCCATAAATCCCGTCAATAACCCGAAGGGTTCCTGTCTTAGGTGCGTATCTCCGATAACGCCACTACTCAGGGGTGGGCAACTCCGACATTCCCTGACGCAGGGTGGACACGACGCAACCAGTAGGACCCCCTTCTCCAAGCGGGATCTCCGCACTTGGCGGAACAACCGAGGTTAAGACTACCATCACTCGGTACTCCAAGCAGCAGAGTCAACACCGACCCAACCTACCCTAGCATGTCTAATGCACAGGAAAAACAGGGCAGGATAGGTATGATAAAGCTGTAAACAACCAACACAGCAAGGGCACACCTTCGGCCCATTTATACTAAACACTCCCGAGGGTCATGACTCCCTCGGTTCACCACAAAGCGGTAAGGGCATACCGTCAGCCCATTTATTCTACACACCCCGAGAGACATCACTCTCTCGGTTCAACCACAAAGCGATAAACAATCAAGCATGATCCATAACAGGACAAACCCCCAAGGGTAAAAACGTAAAAACCACATACATGCGAAGCCCCGCGGGCAAAACTCTTGAAAACCCTCTCTGCTACTGAAAGATCGATCCTCACCAAGGGAAGGATCGATCACCCAAGCAACAATGAGCTTCCCTCACTGTCGAGCCAAAGAAGATCGATCATTCCTCCCAGGAAGACCGATCTTTTTGGTGACAGAGGGCACCCTTCCAGTCGCACCAAGGAAGATCGATCCTTTCTCCCAGGATGATTGATCATTCTCGGGACGAAGGGTAACCATGCTCACCCAGGCCCCATGATCGATCTCCTCCCATAAGAAGATCGATCATGTGCTGGGCGCAGCAAGCCAACACCAGAGGACCGATCCTTCCTCCCAGGAGGATCGATCCTGATTGGTTCCGGCGTGCTTCCGGCCGGAGAACCGCCGGAAGACACAACCAAACCTCACCAAACTTGGTGGGTTGGTAGATCTGAGTACCACGAGGCTACTCAAGGCCTCAAAACCGGGAAACCACAACTCCACAAGGAGATTAAACAAGAAAACAAAAACTGGATTTTTAAACCTTCAAAGCTAGCCGGAGTTTGGAGTGGGATCCCTACCTCCTTAGAGCAGCTTCGATCCACGAAGCCTAGCTAAGGATCTTCCTCGCGCCGTCACGGTTCCAACGAGCCTTCAAGCTCCAAGAACGGTGGCCGGAGGAGGGAGAACGGAGGAGGAGAAGGAGCGGTCCGAACAGGGGAAGAAACAGAGTTCTCGCGGGGAAGAAGAAGAAGAGACGAAGAAAGGAAGAGGGGAAAGGGCGGGTAAGGCCGGAGGAAAGCCGGCGAATGCGGGGAAAAGCTGGGGGAGGGGAGGGAAAGTCTTCCCTCCCCTGACAGGGGAAGCGACGGCCACCGCGGTGGCCGTCCTTCGAAAGCCACCGACAGAGACTTCCAGGCACAGGCAGGATCGATCCTCCACGACCAAAGGATCGATCCTCCCTGCCCAGAAGTGCAAACTTGGGCTACAAAACGGGCCCAAGCCCAGAACTCCCAAACTAGGTCCCACCTAACCTTTTTAACAAACACAACCATCAAACAAGGCCTGTGTGTGCACACCCAGTGTGAAACGACCGCCAACGCGCAATTTCCCAAATTGCCCCTGGGGTCAACGACAAGCCAAGGGGATAGAGGGACAGGTCCTCACAAGAATAACTTAAGATAATGGTAGGACCGAAGATGATTTATGCCAAACAAAGATAGGTTATGCCGTAGGAAACATAAAACCTTCTTTTAGGGATTCATGTGTGCTTGTAGCCATACGATCCATAATGCTTAGAGAAGTGATCAAGATGATAACTATGGAATATTAAGGGTGAAACTAGGGTGGATTGTGTATTTCCTAAGACATCTTTTTCCATCTGATTAAAACCTTAATATTTTCTTTTGCTTTCTTAGATAGTTTCAATTAGATCAATCTATTATTGAAGTGTTTGGTTTAGATCAAGAGTTTTGAGAACTGATTTTGGTTTTCCTAGTAATTCCCTGTGGTTCGACTCCGGATTTCACCACTAGTCAACGTAGTAGTATTAGTGATTGAATAAGGATATAACTTTAAGATTTGATTGAAGTTAGCAACGTGTTAACGACGACGTTTGCGAGCGATCACGGACCATGTGAGTGAACCGGGTGGCATACTGCTACACTGAGCGAGTACCCTGCTGAAGGGACTGGTACTCACGAGACAGAGCGTCACGTGTACTCTCCGGGAAGTACGCGTTCAAGAACAACGCACTGAACTCCTCCCACATCGGCTCCTCTTCGCGTCCAATACAGCATTTAAACACTTCCGTAGGAGACTAACTAACATAGGTTTAAAGCTGTAAAAGATCACCACCTCTCAAACTCCGCCTGGCGCCGCCGCTACACCGACCAACTGCCCGGTAGGGGCCACAAAAGAGGAGCTAACGCGTACACCTGTAAAACGCAGCCCGGGTAGGAGTGAGCAACTAAGCTCAGCAGGGAAACTACACTACGACACACAGAAGGAAAAAGGAAATGCAACAGTGTCGCCCTCAAGTAAGACCTGGGTGTATACAGAGGCCCCATAACCCCACCGCGTGTCCCTGAGGCCCACGATCATGGTCTTCCAGACGAACTGGTCACATGATGGGTCGCACTGAGTAAGCCGGAAACAACACTGCTCGCTCACAAGCAGGAAACGACACTGCAGGCGGGGAATGACACCGCTGAGTAGGCAACTCCTCTACTCAAGAGTCAATACAGTGGAACACCGGCTACACCTCAGCATTCGACTCGAGACCGACACGACCTCCACCATCACCAAGCAACAGGTGTACCAGTCATCTAGGCCTATCATCGAATTTGACTGGACACCACAATTCAAATCAAGTCCAAACTACCCCACCCCGATCTTAGGGCTAAATCCGAGCTTCTAGCCTCAGGACGGCGACCCACAGATCGGCCACGCCCTAACCATGCAACTAATGCACAATAAAGATGCATGCGATGAACATACGCATATAAGCAGTTAAGGCATGCAACAATATGTGATGATAGCATAACACAGTCTGGAGTCGGCACACTGCCGGCCCTGAGTGGTGAACAGTTATTTAAGGTCTGGGACTGCTGCAGTGCTACACCACCAACTGTCAGCCAGTCCACCAACAACCTGCATCGGGAAGCAGCCCCGCAAACAACATAGACAAACCACGTAGGTAAAAGCCCTCGGCACTCGCCGGCTTGCAAGGCTATGGAAAGCTGTAGGGCCACTCGGCCGCTTATTCTAAACAACCCAGGAGTCATCACTCTCCTGGTTCACCACTGCCCCTAATATGGGACTAGCATGCTTAAGAGAATGTACAATGTTTAAAGCTTTAAGGAAAATTGTACATGCATAGCCCCGCGGGCAAAACCAAGAAAGTCCCTCTCTGTCGTCAAGGGATCGATCCCTTCCCTAAGGAAGGATCGATCTTTCAAGGAACAGAGAGCTTTCCCTTCTAGTCGATCCAAAGATGATCGATCCTTCCTCCCAGGTAGATCGATCATCCTCGCGACAGAAGGCACCCTCTTGCCACGCCAAGGAAGATCGATCCTTCCTCCCAGAAAGATCGATCCTCCTCACGACAAGGGGGATCCCATGCTACCCAAGCCATACGATCGATCATCTCCAACCAAATGATCGATCCTTCATCGGGTCCAGCATGACCAACAAGAAGGATCGATCTTTCTCCCAGAAAGATCGATCTTGTTGGGTTCTCCGGCAAACCTTCGCGAGAAAATATCGTCAGAAAACTCCACCAAATCCCACAAAACCCTGAAATCTGGTAGTACGAAGGACCACGAGTCCAAAACCGGTGGAAATACTACAAACTAACATGTACTCAGTGAGATCTAAGCAAAACAAAACACAATCAACTCAGTACTCACAAAACCGAAAAAGAGACATAGGTAGGATCCCTACCTAGGCAATAGCTGCTTCAATCCCAGCTACTATGCCTTGGATCGTCGAAAACCTCTTCGAAATCCGGCTGATCTGAGCTCAAGAACGTGGATTTCAAAAGGGATCCAAGGAAGAAGGTTGCGTCCGTTTTATAGACAAACGAATAGACCTATGAAAGATTGATCCTTCCCTGAGGGAAGATCGATCCTTCATAACGATCACATCTTGACTTTTTGGCACTAAAAGATCGATCTTCTTGCAAGGAAAGATCGATCATTCATGTGCAGAAAGCTAGATTTGGGCTAAAACTTAAGTCCAAGCCCGAATCTTTTGATTCCGGGTCCACCTAACCTTTCTAATCAAACACTATCTCAAACATGGTCAGTGTGTGCACACGCGGGTGTGGAACAAACTAACAAGGCGTAATTTACCAAATTGCTCTTGCGGTCTACAACGAGCCACAGGGGTAGAGGGGCAGGTCCTCACAGAGTCCCCTTGTAGGGAACCAAGTTCCTCACATTGAAAGTATCCGAAATCTTCAGGTGGGTTGGAAGTTGAACTCGGTAGGCATTATCATTAATTTTTTGTAGAACTTCAAAAGGACCGACTTTCCTATCTCACAGTTTGGAATATTCGTCCGCTGGCAACCGATCTTTGATCAACATGACCCAGACCTCATCACCTACATCGAAGATGACTCGAAGACGATGCCGATCCGCATCACTTTTATATCGGGCATTGGTGACTTCTATTTGAGCTTTGACCTGATCCTGGATAGTGTGGAGGTGATCAATCATGTCTTCAGCTCGAAGATTAGGACGATCAATCTTTGGTATTGGGACTAGATCCAAAACACCCATTATATTGGATCCATAAACGATCTCAAAAGGGCTCAAGGTTGTATCCCACATCTTTGGCCGGCTGCCAGCTAAACTCCTCAAGAGGTTGCCAAGACTTCGGTTGATGACTTCAATCTGACCATCAGTTTGGGGAAGATATACACTGCTGAAATTCAATTTAGTTCCCAGTTTTTCCACAAACACTTCTAGAAATTGCTCATAAATTTAGTGTCTTTGTCAGAGGTGATAGTCTTAGGAACTCCATGCAAACGTACCACCTCTTGGAAGTAAAGGTGAGCAATTCGTGTTGCATCCATCGTCTTTCGACATGCTATGAAATGAGCCATCTTGGAGAAATGATCAACAATGATGAAAATTGAATCCACATCCGCCATGACCCGTCCTTCTTTGGTACTAAGAGGGCAGGTACGGTACAAGGACTAATACTTTCCCAAACATAACCCCGTTCCATCAATTCTGTCACCTGCTTCCTCAGCTCGTCGATCTCCTTTGGTCTCATCCAATATGCTGGCCTATTTGGTATACTGGCTCCAAGAATCAAATCTATTTGATGCTGAATCTCCCGTAATGGTGGCAGTGCAGCGGATAGCTCTTCCGGCATTAGATCAGCGAACTCACTCAATAGGGGCTTCACTAAATCAGGAACCTCATCAACAGCTTCTGGCTCACTTGGAAGCAACGCATAGATGACCGGCTGCTCCTTTACTTCTTCGAGGAACTGAGATCATGTCAGCATAGTCATGACCATGTCGTCGTTGGACTTGGGCAGTGGTTCCTCTCGTCTTGGAGCGAGGGTCAGCCGTTTCTCCTTGATCCTCAACGTGTAGGTGTTCCTCCGCCCGTCATGGATGACAAAACGATCATATTGCCAGGGTCGGCCCAAAAGTAGGTGGCAAGCATCCATAGTAACCACGTCACACCATACACTATCTTGATAATTAGCACCAATGAAAAAAGATACTAAGCAGCGTTTATCAACCTTTACCCCACTTCCACGTTTGACCTAGGATAGTCGGTAAGGAATAGGATGAGATTCCGTTTGAAGCTACAGCTTGGAAACCGCCTCATCTGCTATGACGTTCTCACAGCTCCCACTATCAACGATCATCTGGCAAACTCGTCCGCTGATGGTACAAGTTGTTTGGAAAATATCGGTTCGCAACCAGCTGTTGTTGGTCTCTTCTTTGGGAGAAAGGAAGCTCTTTCGCAGTACCAAGGTCTCTTGACCGTCACCGTACAGGACCTCCCCTTTGTCCTCACAACCATCGAAGGAGGGTTCATATAGGATAGCATTCTCATCAGCTTCTTCTTCAAGGAGTAGAGCCTTCCTGGGTCTACTAGCAGGCAGGCCGCACTCCAATGCCTGATGCCCTGCTTCCCCACAACGGTAGCACTTGAAGGTGGATCCCGAGGCTGGATTTGGGGGTGCCGGACGCGGGCTCGACTTCGCCTGCGGAATCTGGTTCGTCGGTGCTGGAACTGTCTATTGGTTCCTCCCAGTGGAGGCCACCCGCGCTTGCTGTTTTTCTACCGTCAATGCTCGCTAGTAAGCCTCTGAAACCGTCCACAAGGCATAGAGGCTCAATGCATCCTGGATAGATAGTCGCAACCCCCCCAGGTATTTCGCGACCGTTTGCTCCTTTGTTGCTGATAAATCATTCATGGAAAGCAACTGATAAAAATTTTCAACATACTCTTCAACAGATCACGTACCTTGGCGTAAAGTATGGAGTTTTTGAAAGAGGGACTGAGTATATCCAAAAGGAAGGACGTGCTCTTTCATTTTTTTTTCTTCTTTTCCCAACTACGGATCGTGTCCTTCTGCTGCTTCTCCCAAACCCTCTTCAGTTGTTCCCACCATGCCGAAGCTCGACCCTTCAGTTTGATAGACACCAACTTCACCTTGATGTCATCAGGTACTTCTCGAAACTCAAATATACGATCGATTTGATGAAGCTAGTCAATAAAGATCTCCAGCTGCAATCCTCCCACGAATTCAGGTAGGTCTACCTTGAATCCGTAATCCATGGAATGATCACGCTGGTTATGGTGCCGAAACGGAGGCTGGCCACCATGCATATTTTGGAAGGAGGACTCGTCTGATGACAAGTCTTCTTCCTCTTCAAGAGGGCCGCTCTGGTCACGGTTTTGTCGCTTGAGCAGAAGCTGGAGCTCGGCAACTTACCGTTGCAAATCAACTACAGTCGCCTGCAAGACTCCGCGTCCCTAAAGAGGGGGTGTGTTGTTCACAGGAAAATGACCCCGCCTCCCTTCCCATGGGTTGTTATGAGCGGGTAGACTAGGCGGACTCGGACGCCTTGCATGTGCCGCTCTGGTTCGAGGCATTGCTACCCTTTTCCAGCAAACACGCCTAGCACTGATACCACTCTGGCGCAGGGTGAGCGTGAAAACATGGAGGCCTCTCAATGGGAGAGATGACCGTTCTCTCTCTGGGAGAGAAAACCAGAATTCTCAAGAGGAGAAAACTACTCAAAATCTCTATAAATAAAAAAAACTCCCTCAAAAACAAACCCTAGATCCCCTTTTATAGATTAAGGAGAGACCTACTAACAGATGAACTCAACTGCCTAAGGATAGGGACAAATCCCAATCAAACTATTAATGAAACTGCTAAAATTGGAAAGAAACCTAGTGATGCAGGACAGAAATAGAGGAAGGCATGACAAGGACATTACTGATTCAAAATTGGTCCTCGTGAGCCTTAGTTATCGCTTCAAGCCACAACAGCTTTCTTTCCTAAATAGATAAGTTTCCTAGTTAGTTAGTACTCATTCATATTGGCTGGAACCAATCAGGACTCTCAATAGATTAGTTTGCATCCTACTTGGATTAGATTATTTCCTACTTAGTTAAATTAGTATGTAGGCCTATAAATAGGTGCTTGTAACCCTAGAAGGGACTTAACTATTTTACATCAATTTTATTCCAAATTTCAGAATTAATTCTCTCCTCTTGAAGTCCAAGAGTCTTACCAGTGGATTCTGGTGTTTACTGGAGCTTTCGTGTAAAGCTTGTGTCTTCTACAATTCCGACTGCGTCAAGTGGTATCAGAGCAAGGTTCTTTCCTATTCAATGGCCAACAACGTAGAAGGAGGAAGTGGTCCCGACGGTACTCATGGATCCGGAAGCGGTTCTAACAGAGATAGCCGTGGGATTGAAGCCCTGTGGCTGGCGATGGAAGAGGGTCGTGCGAGGACAGCAAATCAGGAGCATCAGATTGGTTAAATCAAAGATCTACTCAAAGATCTAGTCCTCAACACCAACAAGGATCAACCACCCGAAAATAACCGTGCCGAAGGATTTGCCTATGGCCGATTCGGGGGAGAAGGAGGTCATAATCAAAGATTTCTGCGATACGAAGATGTTGATCGCAACCCAAGAAGGGCGAGGCCTAATCAAGGTCGAAGATTTCAGCAAATTGGGGGACGACATAGACAATTTCCTCGACAACGGCAGAACTATGAGGATGATTCCGAAGAGGAAGACGAAGGTGAAGTGTTTGGCTGTCATGGACTGCGGAACCAAACTCAAGATGAGTATAGATTGAAGGCCGACATACCAACCTTCAATGGAAATATGTGCATTGAAGATTTCTTAGACTGGATCTATGAGGTTGAACGATTTTTTGAAGCCATGGATATTCCAGAGGAAAGAATGGTTAAATTAGTTGCCTATAAGTTAAAGAGTGGTGCTGCTGTATGGTGGGATCAACTCCAGAAGAACAGACAACGGCAAAGAAGGCCTCTTGTCAAAACTTGGAGGAGAATGAATCAACTATTAATGGATAGGTTTCTTCCTCCAGACTATGAACAACATCTGTTTCAGCTATATCATAATTGCAGCCAAGAGAACAAATCAGTTGCTGAATACACCGCCGAATTTAACCGCCTCATAGCCCGGAATAACTTGAATGAGACAGAAGCTTAACAAGTAGCAAGGTATACTAACGGCTTGAGACAAGCAATTAAAGAGAACATTGGGTTGCAAGTATTGTGGACTGTTGAAGAGGCTCATAACATGGCATTAAAAGCTGAGATGCTAGAAAGAGTCAACAGATATGATCGTCTCGCAACGCCAACGACTGATGCTTATCAACCATTCAACAAGAAAGGAAAAGCACCACAAGCCACCTTTTCAAACCAATCAAGGGCAGCTGGGGTTCAGTTCAAAGAAACTAGCAGTGATGGAGCAAAAGTTGCAAATCCAGCGACTAGTAAAGAAGCATCAAAGTCTGTTAATCCCTATGGAAAACCAGGGCCTATCAAGTGCTGTAGATGTGGCAAACCAGGCCATCGCTCCAATGAATGTCCAGCGAGGAAGATGGTCAATCTAGTGGAGCCAGAAGGGGAGTTAGTGGAGGGTCTTGAACCATCTAATGACGAGGCTACAGAGTATGATGGAGCAGAATTTGCAGAAGAAGAAGGCGAGAAGGTTAACCTTGTGTTACAACGTGTGTTATGTGCAGCCAAGCAAGATGACCCTCCTCAACGGCGTAACATCTTCCGATCATTGTGTAGTATCAACAAGAAGGTTTGCGATGTGATCGTTCACAACGGAAGCTGTGAAAGTTTCATATCTAAAAAGCTTGTTGATCACTTGAAGCTACCCACCAAAGCACATCCCAGCCCTTATTTAATTGGATGGGTGAAGAAGGGTCCAACAGTAAAGGTAACTGAACAATGCAGAGTTTCTATTTCCATTGGCAAGCATTATAAAGATGAAGTTGTTTGTGATGTGATAGAGATGGATGGTAGTCATATTCTTTTGGGTAGACCTTGGCAGTTTGATGTTAATGCTACTCATAAAGGAAGACAGAACCTATACCTATTTAATTGGGGTGGGTGCAAGATTGTTATGTCTCCTTCCCAAGGTGCTGCCAAAACATCAAAAGCTTCTAAAGTGGGGGGGGGGGGGGGGGGGGGGGGGGGGCACTCATTCCTAGCATTGGTCAATTCCGAAAGTGAGTTTGAGACTGAGTCAAAGGGAACTAGAGAAATACATGCAGTGGTGGTGAAAGCACTCGTGGTAGAAGAAAATAAGGCTGCAGAGAAGGTGCCCCATGCAGTTCAGTTTTTGCTAGATGAATTCAACGAGTTACTCGTCGAGGATTTACCGGAGCAGCTACCACCTATGAGAGATATTCAACATCACATTGACTTAGTACCGGGAGCGAGCTTACCCAATCTTCCTCACTATCGTATGAGTCCTAAGGAAGGTAGTATTTTGCAAGAAAAGATAGAAGATCTATTGAAAAAAGGATTTATAAGAGAGAGCATGAGTCCTTGCGCCGTTCCTGCACTGTTAACTCCTAAGAAGGATGGGAGTTGGAGGATGTGTGTTGACAGTAGGGCCATAAATAAAATCACCGTGAGGTACAGGTTTCCCATACCACGGCTGGATGACATGTTGGACATGCTAGAGGGTTCAAAGATATTCTCCAAGATCGATTTACGTAGTGGGTACCATCAGATTCGGATTAGGCCAAGAGATGAATGGAAAACAGCATTCAAAACCAAAGAAGGCTTTTACGAGTGGTTAGTGATGCCATTTGGGCTATCCAATGTGCCAAGCACCTTCATGAGACTAATGAATCAGGCACTTAAGCCTTTTATTGGGAAGTATGTAGTGGTATATTTTGATGATATATTGATTTATAGCAAGATAGGAGAAGAGCATCTAGAGCATCTTAGAGGAGTGCTAACAGTGCTGCAAGAAAACAAGTTACTTATCAACTTGAAGAAGTGCTCTTTCATGACCAATAGCCTTCTATTCTTGAGTTATTTGGTGACATCAGATGGTATACATGTTGATGAAGAGAAGGTAAAAGCAATCCGTGATTGGCCGACGCCGAGGACTGTTACAGAGGTACGTAGCTTTCATGGTCTAGCTACATTTTACCGAAGTTTTATTAGAAATTTTAGTGCCATAGCTGCACCTATTATTGAATGTTTAAAGAAAGGAAAATTTGATTGGGAAGTTGAAGCTGAGAAGGCTTTCGCTTTAATAAAAGAAAAGCTCTGCACTGCTCCAGTATTAGCTCTACCAAGTTTTGAGAAAATATTTGAAGTAGAATGTGATGCTAGTGGGATTGGAATTGGTGTTGTGCTATCTCAAGAAGGAAGGACTGTTGCATTTTTTAGTGAAAAGCTTAGCGAGAGTTCCTATTATATACTGATCACCAAGCACTAAAGTTCTTAAATAGTCAAAAGCATTTGGATCGGATGCATGTCAGGTGGACTACCTTTATGCAGAAGTTTCCGTTTGTGATTCGGCATCGAACGGGAGCCTTAAACAAGGTCGCAAATGCCTTAAGTCGACGAGCAACTTTACTAGTAACCATGAGTCAAGAGGTGGTTGGATTTGAATGTTTGAAGGAACTGTATGTGGAAGATGAAGACTTTAAAGAGATATGGAATAAGTGCCTAACAAAGCAGCCAATGGGTGACTTTTATATAAGTGAGGAGTATCTTTTCAAAGGAAATTGCCTATGTATACCCAGAGTCTCTTTGAGAGAGAAACTAATTAGAGATCTGCATGGAGGAGGTCTTAGTGGTCACTTGGGAAGAGACAAAACCATAGCACAGCTAGAAGAGAGGTACCATTGGCCTCAACTGAAAAAGGATACTGTAAAATTAGTACGCAAGTGCTATATCTGTCAAACGGCGAAAGGTCAGTCTCAAAACACTGGGTTGTATACTCCTTTACATGTCCCTGATGGTATTTGGGAAGATTTGTTGATGGATTTTATTCTTGGGCTGCCCGTACCCAACGAGGTGTAGATTCTGTTTTTGTGATTGTCGATAGGTTTTCGATGATGGCGCACTTCATACCTTGCAGAAAGACTTCAGACGCCTCTCAAGTAGCAAGATTATTTTTTCGAGATGTGGTCAGGTTACATGGAGTCCCGCGGTCCATCACCTCAGACCGGGATTCAAAGTTCTTAAGTCATTTTTGGCTTACCTTGTGGAAGATGTTCAACACATCTTTGAAATTTAGCAGTACAGCTCACCCTCAAACGGATGGCCAAACGGAAGTGGTGAACCGAAGTCTTGGGAATCTGATCCGAAGCCTATGTGGAGATAAGCCGAAGCAATGGGATTTGAGTTTAGCTCAAGCAGAGTTCGCTTACAATAGTGCAATACATAGATCGACTGGGAGATCACCTTTCTCTATTGTCTACATGCAGTCCCCTAAACACGCATTGGATTTAGCACGGCTTCCAACTGATCACAAAGGAGCATGGCTGCTGAAGACTTGGCAGAACATATTCAAGCTGTCCAAGTAGGTGTTAAGAAGAAGTTGGAGGAAGCAAATGCAAAATACAAAATTTCTGCAGATAGACGCCGTCGACTTAACTTGTTCGAGGAAGGAGATATGGTGATGGTATTTCTACCAAAGGAGAGGTTTCCAATTGGCACCTACAACAAGCTCAAGCCAAAGAAATATGGTCCATACAAAGTGTTGAAGAAGATCAACAACAATGCCTATATTGTTGATCTGCCAGAAGACATGGGAATCTCAAAAACATTTAATGTTGCTGATTTATATGAGTACCATGAAGAGGAAAGAGATCTCTACCCAGATCCGAACTCGAGACGAGTTTCTCTTCAAGTGGAGGGGACTGATGCAGGATAGAAACAGAGGAAGGCATGACAAGGACATTACTGATTCAAAATTGGTCCTCGTGAGCCTTAGTTATCGCTTCAAGCCACAACAGCTTTCTTTCCTAAATAGATAAGTTTCCTAGTTAGTTAGTACTCATTCATATTGGCTGGAACCAATCAGGACTCTCAATAGATTAGTTTGCATCCTACTTGGATTAGATTATTTCCTACTTAGTTAAATTAGTATGTAGGCCTATAAATAGGTGCTTGTAACCCTAGAAGGGACTTAACTATTTTACATCAATTTTATTCCGAATTTCAGAATTAATTCTCTCCTCTTGAAGTCCAAGAGTCTTACCAGTGGATTCTGGTGTTTACTAGAGCTTTCGTGTAAAGCTTGTGTCTTCTACAATTCCGACTGCGTCACCTAGTTATGTAAAAAATGGCCAAATATGAAAAGTTTTTAATAAAACTGAATTTTCAGGCATCAGAAAAAAGAATTTGGGTTTGGAACGCCTTGGATCATGGGGAGATCTTTCATCTCTGATGTCACTTGTAGAGCTCACCGAGCCGGTCGATTTGACACCTCATACGCCCCGATTGGACACCGTGATCAAAAGTTATGCCATCCGACGACCATGGTCGTCCGGAGACCTAATTCGGACTGACGGAAACCGGGTTCGCTCCGATCGCCTTGGGTGTCCCGCTGGTTCAGCCTCCTGTGTTGGTTCATCCGGTTCAGTTTCTCGACCAGCATCACTACTCCTATGAATGAAAGACTTCATTGCAGGAATTTAAAGGAAAGAAAAATGCTTCATTAAAATAAGTAAGGCTACATTGATAATAAATATAAAATGCTACATTGAAAATAAAGATAAAAATCTGGTTTTGGTTTGGGGGTCGGAGCCACTTTTTCTTCATCTTCATGGCCTTTTATAGTTTCTGACGTAACCTCTTTGGAACCGTTTGAACTGCTCCGAAACTATCTTAGAACTGCTCTAAAACTGTCTTAGAACTACTCTGAAACTGTCAGAATCGAATATGAAACCATCAGAACTACATAACTGGTCGACATATTTAGTGATTTATGAAACTACCATCAGATATAGCGTCTTGTCTTTCACTGCAATTTGGCCGATGATAACCTTCGAATTTAGACAACCTTTGAACATAAAAGTTCTAACTTTTCGAATTCGCTTTCCATCGGTCCAAAAATCAACTCATTTAGAAATCGTATGAGAACATTATGACCGAAATAGTCGGACCACGTCGACGGACAAAATATAGTGGATTGGACATTGCTGATGCAAATTTGTGCGATTGGAATTTGACCGATGAAATCGGCCATTCTTTGGACGATGACATTTGAAAATTCAGTCATTATTTACTATTTTACCACTAGACACTTTGGTTGCCAATTTGATATACTAACCGATGGAATCTGAAAATTTCGTCAACATGAAAGTTGTATAGCTTTTCGTCCTCTTTCCAATGATTAACGAATCAACCAATTTGGATATTGGATGTAAAAGTTATAGTCAAAATACTTTAGGTATGTCAAAGCTAAAGATGAAGACCATTTAATGATAATATTTACAAAATTGCCATTGATCTTGTCAATCGCCCAAATGACTTTAAGACATTGTTATATTTATGGCTAATAGCTCGATATATGTTGTTTTAGAGAGTGAAGTAGGGAGAAATTCTCAAATTCCAATTGTTGATCATAATATTGTTTTGATAATATCAATGTATATTAAATGATAAAATATATGTTTAATATTAATTTCCCCTTAGATTGGAAGTTTTAAAATTCATATTTGAGAATTTTTTGTACTGGCGGTCAATGGATGGATCGACCGCGGGGTTGCATGGTCGATGCACGCAACTTGGTCAAAGTTTGTGTTGGCTCGTGGTTGATCTGGACATCGACCTTAAGAAGCCTTTTTGTTCACAGAGCCTCACGGTCGATGCGGCGGTCGATGCACGGATCGACCGCGGATGTTGTTTGTGCATTATTACTTTGACTAAGTGTTGGCTTGGAGGAAAATTGTTTTTTAAATGTTCTAGCTCGGCGGACGATGTGGCGGACAAGGCACCGATCTACTGCAGACTATGTTGACTTTATTTTAAAATGCGGCGGTCGAACGCAGCATCGACTCTGAATTGTGTTTTTCATATCCGTGGCTCACAGTCGATCTGGCGAACGATGCATGGATCGACTGCGGCTCAAGAATGCAATTGTTTTGTATATGGTGGTCGATGTGGCGGACGAAGCATGGATCGAGCGCCATCAACGCGTAGACTAAAAAAACTAGCCATTGGAGAGTTGCTGGGAGTTGTTGGAGAGGTTTTGTGAGTTGGTTGTTGACCAAATATAAGTAATATGGCTAAAGTATGCGTTTGGTACCTGGGTTTTCAGTCAAATTTTTATGTGATACCTGGGTTTTAAAAAGTAGACATTGAATACCTATTTTTCTCGAATCGTGTTTAATTGGTGCCTCTGTCCACCTGCAGTCTGCCGGTCTAACGGCGACCCGAACGAACCGGTCACGTGCTTACACGTGACCGGACAGCCTCCCCCCACGTCATCCCTCGTTCTCTCTCCTCCCCCTCTCTCACGCGATCTCTTCCCCGATCCATTGATTGCGACCTCGCCCAGCTCCCGGCCAACCACGTCACCGCCAAGTCTTCTCACCCTACTCACACTCCGCCACCGTGCAACAGAGCGACAGATGGAAACCATTGGGACAATCATTCCAGAGCAACAGAGCCTCGCCGGGCTTCCTCGCCAGCGCTATCCCATTGGCAAGACTGCCATAGGTGGCAACATCCGACTGGAAGCCGCTCTCCTTCATGTATGCAATGGGGAAGGTTCAGATGGCAACCATGGAACTGCGCACGGTAGCAGCAACGCCGGTAACGGCGGGGGAGGGAACAATAAGCACACGAAGGGTGGTGGCAGCGTCGGTGGGGAGATGGGGGCGTTCGTGCTGTGGCAGAGGAAGCCGAATCTGTGGTGCTTGGAGCTGGTGGTCTCCGATTGCAAGACCAGCGCCTGTAGCGCCGCCTCGTTGATCGCGGAGACGCATTTCGGCTCCGACCTCGTAATCGCCGTATTCGACACCGGCATCACCCCCTCCCACCCCAGCTTCGCCGGCCGCGGCCTGGGCCCCATCCCTCCGCATTGGCGCGGCCACTGCCACCCTTCCATCCAATGCAACAACAAGCTTATAGGCGGGAGAGGCCTCAGGCAATGGCGGCGGCGTGGAGGGAGCAGCCGAGGGGGAGGGATGGGAGGGAGGCGGCGGCGCGGAGGGCAGGTGGGAGGGATAGGAGAGACAGGGGATGGCCACGGCGGAGCATTAGGTGGAGGACGACCTCCGCCCTCCGCACCCTCTCGGACGTCGCGATTCCTCGGGGATTCCCTGGCGCGTCCAACCCCGCACACCCGCTGCTAAGCTCCTACGCGTTCATGGAGGCGACGGATGAGATCCCCTTCGCTCGACCGATAGAGAAGGCGGACGGCGTAGCGGCAGTGCCGGTGAGGAGTTTTGCTGCGTCGGGGAAGGAGCCACCGCTGTCACACATCCCGAAGTGGCTGCCGTGCTTCCCGGAGACATGGGATGGGTGGGGATCAGGCGGCTCTGTTGGAGGTCGTGATGGCGATGTGGTAACCGAGTCTGAGAGAGCGCCACCGCCGCGCGAGGAGAAGATGGGAGAAAGCGGCCGCATTCGTAGTGGTGGAGTGGCAGCGGAGGCGAAGAGGGGGCCCGTGAGAGGGGACACGTGTATGGTGGATTTGCTCGGAGGAAGGGACACGTGGACGAAGCGGAGGTCCGATCAGCCGATTCGACCGGTCCGTCTCGGTTCGCTCGGGCCGCCGTTAGACCGGCAGACGGCAGGTGGACGGAGGCATCAATTAAAAACGGTTCGAGAAAAATAGGTATTCAATGTCTACTTTTCAAAACTCAGGTATCACATAAAAATTTGCCTGAAAACCCAGGTACCAAACGCATACTTTAGCCTAAGTAATATTGTGTTGTAAACTTGCCATAACGTTTATTGCTATTTTTGTGAGCATTTGGGCAAGTTTTAGATCAAGTTTCTACTCATTTCCTTTGAGCTATAACTTTTGTAAATCTTCTTCAAGTGTGAAGAAGTATCTTGTGGAGCATCCAACAGTTGTTTGGAGAGATTGTAAGGTTACCAAGCGCCCGGAAGTTTGGAGGAAAGCTTGTAAAGGATCTGCAAGTAGTGGAACCTTAAAGAGGACATTGAGTGAAGTGGATGTGAACCAAAAGTTGGGTCGAACCACTATAAATCAGTATAATATTTCTTACTCTCATCTGATATATTCTTGCACACTTGTTTTAATTATATTTCATCTCGTTTACAGGCATTTCTTAGATCTCTCTTGCCTAGATTTTCTAGTCATCGAGTTTTTAAAAAAGAGTCTAATTCGTCCCCCCTTGACCTTCACCAATTATTAAGGTGTTCTGCCTGCATGTTAGTGTGTAATACCATATATGTTTTTTTTATAGGAAACAACGAGTGATAATGTTAATTCATCACTATTTACACCCAAAAGCAGTCAAGGTTGGTTGAACCCTCGATCCTATTGTCACCCTCAAAACAAAGGGAGTGATCAAAGAGAGAAGAAATGATGGAAGAGGATAGGATAAAAGAAGGAAAGAAGAGAGACAAGAAGGTAGGAGGAGAAGGTTGTAGATCCAAAACCTCCGGCGTTATTCCGGCGCTTCCACGGTAGGGGTTCATCATAAACACCCAACCCCCATCCTTCGCTGCTGCATGACGATGCCCACCAAACGCGAACAATCCAAACAAGAACAATCCAGAACTCTGGGACATTTCGTCAGACAATGCATCACACAATGTGGATGACCAAAATAGGCCGTTGGTCAGAAAACGTCAGGAGACAAGGTTGCTAATAATTGCTTTATGATTGCTACATTCTCTTAAACAAAGCAAGATATTGGTGGCAAAGAGTTTTGAATTAGAATGGGCTTAGTCAGAGGTCTAACAACTAATAAATGACTAAACCCCTTTTTTTTTTTTTTTTTCTCTCTCTCCTTTTCCCTTTTCTTCTCCCCCCGCCCGATCTCTTTTCTCCTTTTTTTTCTCCCCCACTCACAACCACGCCGGCCCTCTCCCTCCTCCGGAGCTCCTTCACCGTCATCGCCGGCCACCGCCCCTCCTTGTCTCTCTCCTCCTACTTTCCTTTCCTCAGACCTGACGCTCACCCGATCCCCTTCCTCTCCTTCCTCTTCTCCCCGCGCGTGAACAACGGACGTCGACGAGTCCTAGCGGCACTCCGGCGAGCTGGAGACGGCGAAGGCGAGGGAGGACGGTAGATCAAGGTTGGATTAGCGAATTAAAGTAGGTGTTCTTGACGTAAACGTGTGTTTAGGTGTAATTAGGGTTTTGTTTGATAGATCTATGGATTTCTTTGTACTAGATGCTTATCCTAAGCTTGATTAATAATTTATTAGTGTTTGATGCGATTTTATTTTGATTTAAGCCGGATTTATAGATGTTTTTTTTTGGATTTTATCGAAACTGATAGTGCAGAAATATCTCGATAAGATAGCAGGAGATATCGCTGGCAAATCAACCACGATCATAGCAATCCACTTGGAGATACGCTAATATCCTACCTTCCTTGTACGCTAAGATGCATTAAGATATGGTAAGATCTTAACGTATCACGTGAGATCCGTTAAGATCACATGCGTATCCACTGGACTCTCCTCCACCTATAAATAGAGGAGCGCCCATCGTTCACAGGTACACCCTTTTTCTCAGCCCCGAAACTCTAATAAAATACTGTCACGAGTTTTTAAATCCTAACTTAGGCATCGGAGGAGAGTCCCGAGCCCACCCGGCCTCGGATTTCCTTTGATATTTATCCCCCCTACAGGGCTGGCGGTCGTCTTCCCCGACGCTCCGAAGATCCTTCGTCTTCTCCGAAGCTTATGCGACTAACATCTGTCTTCTTTACAGATCCGTGTATCATCAGAAACCCTGTTTTTATGCGAGCTGAGCTGTTCAAACTCAGATCTTGGCTCGTACATGAATGATCTCATCTGATTGTCAGTTAGATCCTTGAATCTACTTTCAATTGCCGCTGGTTTCATAATTTGTGGATTTATATATGATTTATGGTGAATTATTTCCTAAACTGTTGCAAAACAGAATTAGTGGAAACATTAGTGAAATTAAGTGGATTTTTGGTATTGGTTCCATATGATCTTGGGATAGATTGTCCCTAACGTTAATTAGGACTAACCTAGAGGTTTTGGTTTCTATTTGACAGGATTTTGAGGTATTTATGTCTCTTGTTTCCATTTCCGGCCGAAGAACGAATTACATGGTTTTCATCTATTTTCGCTTATCCGTTTGAGTCAAATTTCTAGTAGATGTTTTGGAAACGACTAATGAACATACATGTCAAGTTTCATGTTAATTGGACGGGCGTAGTGAAATTTAGATCACACCCTTCCCCTTGCTACCTTATGAAAGATTAAGCACCTATTATTCACTTATAATATGCTGAATCCGGCTAGAACCTTTAATTGAATGTGCTTAGTAACATCTAGGATAAGAATGCCTGGGTTGGCATGTTTTGGGTGTTGAACCCTTGTTTTTTTTGGCAAGTTTAATTAGTCTTTATATTCCTTACTTAAATAGCCTCAAATTGACAAGCATGCATTGTCACACCCCGACCCAGAAAATCCATCCGGTCCGAGGTGTGAGGGTCCTAAATTCTAAAGAAAAACAAACGGCGAGAGCCTCCCATGTATTTTCTCAATTTGAACCATTTGCAGATTACTATTTCACCACAATTTAAAACAATAATTCTAACAGTCCTCAATACAGCACGAATACAATTCTACTATTATCATTTCACTTACTGCCACAGGTTCTTGTACAACATCTATTTATACAACAATTCCACCAACCCTTAATACATAATTTAATGCATATGATCAAATCCTCGAAGAGGGAAATTATACATTTAATACATCTGCAAATGTACAACTATTAATAAAAGAGGAAAACTCCAGGATCATCAAGTACTTCTCGAAACTCCAAGTCCATGATCACCTCGAGAATGACACGCCAACGCCTGGAAGATCACCTGAAAGGAAGGAACTGCATCGACCTGCATCGCCGATGTAGCCCGGGTAGGAGTGAGCAACAAAGCTCAGTAGGGTTCTACGCTATTCTACGTCGCACAGAAAGGAAGGGAAACAACAACTGTGTCGTTTCTCCGCCTAAGTCTAAAGGATGACGCGGGGCCCTATAACCCCTATCGATTCCCCAAGGGATCCTACTCTCCTTAACCGACCACGCTGGGAACATCAACCAAACACGCTCGGAGGAAACAATGAACCAGAACCAGTAGGAACACCCTTTACCCAGTAGGAAACCACTGCACGGGGACACACGTCAGGGACATTGACAACCGTCCTTAGCACTTGGCCTTGGAGAACAGACATGACCTCTAAACCTCAAACAATATAATATTCCAGTCCGACTACCTAGTAATCCTCAAATGATAAAATAATCAGTCAGCGCTACAATCACATCCTAAACCACTGTCTACTCAAACCCAGTCCTAAGGCTAGATCCGAGCTACCAGAGAGCCCCGGATCGGCGAAAACCCCTATTCGCCCACATCCTAGCCTAATGCTTCTAATGCAATCAAATGCATGCAATGCTCACACCCACATCAAGCAGAATTCAGACATGCAATAATATGTCAAGCAATATACAGGTCTAGGCATAGCCTATGGCTCGTCAGGGGTAAACATGCATAAACCAGATAGAGGTCTAAACTACAACAATACAATATTATAAGGACGCCCACGGGCCGTTAACAAGCAACTACACACTTCAATCTGAAATTCGACATTACAACGATATCCACAACCGTCAACTACAATTTATACAACGGGATACAACCCCGGCCAAACAAATAACAAGCTACAACCATTACAATATACAACAACTAGGGCACACCTTCGGCCCACTAATTATTTAAACATCCCAAGGGGCATGACTCCCTTGGTTCAACCACAAGCTAGGTATACATGTATACAATACGATATAAATAAGCTTGACATGCAATTAATTGTCAATTAGACAAGTAAGCTACTAGTTAAACCGACAAACCGATATCGAGGGTTCAAACACCCAAACCTATCAAATCTAGCTTGTCAATCCTAGATGTTACTAAGAACATCAATTAAGGGTATTAGGTGAATTAAGCATGTATCTCGAACGATTAAACACGGTAAAACATCGAAAATCCATTAAGAGGCTAAATTCCGGATTTCTACAGTAAACCCTAGTTAGAGGCGATGAAATCTTATCAATTCGACGCCCAAACGACGTCAAACTTCAAATTAAACTTGGTTAAATGTATATCAGCATATTAGAGACACGCATGCCAAGTATTGGATCCAATTGATGTCTAATTTTCACATAATTTACTAATCATTTTCTTAATTTCTGTTTCGCAGTAGTTTAGGAAACAATTCACCAAAAATCATATATAAATCCAAAAATCATGAAACTAGAGGCAATGGAAAGTAGATTTGATGATCTACACCTTTCGTCTTTAAAGTTACACGAGACCATGCTCACACAGATCGGAAATCAAGCATGAACTCGACTGTTCATCGAAGAACAGAGCATCGACGAAAATCCGGGAAAAACATGCTTAAAAACCCAATTAAATCACAATCAAATCTTAAGAAGCATCTACCAAATGAAGAACATGCATCACAGAGCAATCTAGAAGAGAAGCAATCAAAAACCTAGGTGGAAACCCTACCTGAAAACACAATCCAAGCTTAATCAGGCTTAAGACCACATCTTTCATCGTCGTCGTCGCCTCTGGCTTGCTGGGGATCCGCTGGGAATCGCCGAAGTCCGCCAGGAGCCGTCCGACGTCGAACTCCACTCGTGACGGGAAGAGGAAAGAGAGGGGGAGGGTGTCGGATTTGAGAGGAAGAGGGGTTCCACAGGTAGAGTGAGATGAGGACGAGCTCGGGGAGGAGCGACGGTGGACGACGGCGGCGAAGAAGCTCCGGAGAAGGGAGATCGGGAGGGGATATTGGATCTGGGGTTCTCGGGAGAGAAAGAGCTCGGGGGAGAGAAGCTCTGGCCATATCTGAGGAGAGGGAGCTCGAGGGAGAACGGCGGCCGGTGACGGTGGCGAAGGAGCCTCGATGGAGAGGGAGAAGGCCGGCGCGGTCGTAAGCGGGGGTGTGAGGACCTGTCCCTCTACTCCTTGGTCGACCGGCTGGGTCGGACCCATGGCTCGATTGATTGTTTGGCGTCGAGCGCGCGATCCGGTGGATCGCATTGTTTATTGGACCACAAGGGCAATTTGGTAAATTTCGCCTTGTCGGTTTGTTTCACACCCGCGTGTGCACACACAGCCTCTGGTTGATAATTGTATTTGACTAGATCCATTTAGGAGGTTTTTGACCTATGGATCGATCCAAACTAGTGTTAGATTGATCCAGCTAGGTCTTGGATTGATCCCTCTTGGCCTTGGATCGATTCAGGCACTGTAGCAGGTCGGTGTTCCTTGCGAGGACGGCCGCCGTGGCCGTCGCTCTCCGCTGTCAGAGGAAGAGAGGACTTTCTCTCCTCTCCTCCCCCTTTTCCCCTCCTTCCCTGGCATTCCCCTTCCTTTTCCTTCCTCTTCTTCCTCCTCTTCTTCTTCTTTCTTCTTCCTTCTTCTTCCGTGGTTCTGCTTCCTCTGTTCTTCCCGGCATCCACCTTCTTCTTCTCCGTTCTTCCTCCTCCGGCCACCGTTTTGGGCGTTCCAAGGCTCGTTGGATTCGTGGCGACGTGAGGAAGATCCCTGGTGTGGTTTGAAGCTTTGTTGGTGACCAGTTTGCGGGGAATCAGCCGAGGAGTGCATTTTCGGTAGGTTTTCTACCTACGGGAGTTGTTTAGTGGGTTTCTCTTAATCTAGCCGTTTGATCTTGTTGTTCTTTATGTTGTTAGATTCCTCTTGCTTAGTATAATTTCTGGTATAAGTTTCATAAGCTTTGGTTGAGATTTTAGTAGAATTTAAGCATGTTAAATCTCAGATTTTCCGGTTTCTGCTGTTCTTGAAGAACAGCCGGTTTGCAGTGAGTGTACTGACCAGTACGTGCATGTTCTTGGGTGGTGATGAACATAAGAGTTGTAGATCGTTACATCTAATATCAAAGCCAACTGATTTCATAATTTTCGAATTTTCCTACGATTAGTTATGATTTTTGTACGGGTGGGCTGCGTTGCAACAAGCAATGGTAAGTTAGTTTTGATTAGGGGTTTTGATTAGTTTTTTCCCGTTAACCATCCGTTGGATGTTCCTAGATTTTGGATATGTTTATCCCAGCATGTTGATCTACTAGAGTCTAAGTTGGATCTCGAATTCAACGTCGTTTGGACATCAGATGGACGGGGTCAATTAGCTCTAGGTAGAGAACTTTTTGGTGTTTTAAATAGTATTATATGTTCGAAACATATAATATTATATTTTACTGTTTATCAGCGGTTTTCGGGGTTGCTTCCCGTTGTAGGAGTCCACGGTTGATGGTCGTAGTATCGTCGTAATGCCGGGACCCGCTGCGGATCGGCTGGCAGAGGTTGGTAGTACTGCTGCAGCGATCCAGTCGGACTTATATGATGTTTTGTCATACTGTTGCATGGTTGTCTCTTATCCGTGTATGTTCATAGCATGCATTCTCTGTTGTGCTTTAGTTGCATGGTTAGGGCGTGGGTGATCTGTGGGTGGCCGTCCCGAGGCTGGAAGCTCGGACTTAGCCCTAAGACCGGGGTTGGGTAGTTTGGACCCGGTTCGACCAGTCAAACTTGATGATAGGCTTACATGACTGGTACACATATTGCTTGATGATTATAGAGATCGTGTCGGCCTTGAGTCGGATGCTGAGGTGTAGCTGGTGTTCCACTGTGACGACTCTTGAGTAGAGGACTTGCCTACTCAGCGGTGTCATTTCCCGCCAGCAGTGTTCACGTTGTCCTGCTTGTGAGTCTGCAGTGTTCGTTCATGCTTACTGAGTGCCATCCCTGGGCCTCAGGGACACGCGGTGGGGTTATGGGACCCCTGTATACACCCAGATCTTACTTGAGGGCGACACTGTTGCGTTTCCCTTTTCCTTCTGTGTGACGTAGTGTAGAACCCTGCTGAGCTTAGTACTCACTCCTACCCGGGCTGCGTTTGCAGGTGCAGGCGTTCGCTCCTCTTTGGTGGCCCCTACCGGACAGTTGGTTGGCGGTGCAGCGGCGCCAGGCGGAGTCTGAGAGGTGGCGATCTTTTATTGCTTTGAAAACCTTGGTTAGTTAGTCTCCTACGGGAGTATAAATGTTGTATTTTAATCTTACCCTCTCAGAAGATATGTATATTAAAGGCCAAAAAGCAGTTTAGTACCCTGTAGTTTCCTAGTTTTGTAGTTTAATACCACATACTTTAAAAATTATAAAAAAATGCTCCAAGCTACATAATAGTTGTAGTTTAATACCCATCATCCGACGCCGTTACATATTTTAAGGCCAAAAGGCACTTTGGCACCTTGTAGTTTAAAAATTTTGCATTTTAGTACCACGTTGTTTAAAAATTACAAAAAAATGCCTGAAGTTACAAAACTTGGAGCATTTTAACCTAGGTTTATACCTGGAGCATTTTTAACTTGGAGCATTTGTACTTTAGTACCACGTTGTTTAAAAGTACGTTGGATTGAAAATGACCAGTTTTGTAACTTCATGCATTTTTTTGTAATTTTTAAACACCGTGATGCTTAAAATTTTTAAACTCCAAGGTGCCAAAGTACTTTTTGGCCTTAAAATATATAACGGCGTCGGATGATGGGTACTAAACTGCAACTATTATGTAACTTGGAGCATTTTTTTATAATTTTGAAAGTACGTGGTACTAAACTGCAAAACTGGAAAACTACAAGGTACTGAACTGCTTTTTGACCTATATTAAATTCACTTGGGTTTTATAATCTGAGGTTCGAGGTTTGTATATTTTAATTATGTCTTTTAAATTGAGGGTGTTTTGGTGATTTACTAGGGAGACCAATAGATTAGAGAGAACCCTCGTGAATATTTTTCTGCGGTTTGTTAGGTTTCGGTTCGCGTCGCCCGGCCCGGTTGGGCTTCGCGGGTTGGGACGCGACAGGGGGAGAAGGAAGGAGGAGAGAGGTTGGGCGTGGGGGAGAAGGAAGGGAAGAGAGAGAAAGAGAGAGAGGTTAAGCCACCGGTTCAGACAAGCCAACTGATCGGACTGAATCCGATTTGACTCCAAATTGCGATCTCGTCGTAATCTCGTCCAGATTTGACGATCATGAACGCTCCAACTGGATCTATTCAATGATATACATCAATCAAGGCTGTGTGTGCACTACGTAGGTATGAAACTGACCACCAGGGGGCAGTTTTACCAAATTACCCTTGGGGTCCAAAAGCAGCGATGCGATCAACCGATCGCAAACCATGGCCAACTGAGCCAAACCACAAAACCATACCCTCGACCCAATGTGATCGGACCAGGTTGGAGGAACGGGTCCTCACATGCATAGTACAGACGTATATGTGTTTTGAATTATGTTATGGAGCATTTATGCCTAGTTTTACATTAACTGGTTGAGGTTGAGAATCATAGCATGCAACTCCTTTACTTATTTTTCATACTATTGGAACCTTGTACTTCTTATGCATCTATGTAGATATATATCTAAGCCCTTGTGGGACTCGTGGTTGAACCAAGGGAGTCATGCCCCTTGGGATGTTTAGATAGAATGAAGGGCCTGAATTGTGCCCTGTGTATATTAAATTATTGTTGCTTGTTGTGTTGTTTGTCTGGCCGGGGTTGTGTCCCCGTTGTAACAATTTCTGGTTGACCGCTGTGCATGCTATTGTAATGCTGGAATTTGGATTGAAATGTAGAATCACTTGCTAACGACATGTGTTGCCGTTATGTAGTTGGATTACGCTAATTTGTTTGCTTGGCCTTGTAGAGGCCTGTGTAGCTTAGACCTTTATTAGACCCTTGCTATGCTTACCCTCCGCCAAGCTGGATGCCTTGCCTAGCCCGTGTATTTTGTTTCGGCATAGTGCGAGATAGAATAGAACCATGCTGAGCTTTGTTGATCACTCCTACCTGGGCTGTATCGGCGATGCAGGTCGATACAGTTCCTTCTTTTTCATGCGGTTTTCTATGTGATGGCCTGATGTTCTCGAGGCGATCGCAGACTTGGAGTTTCATGGAGTGCTTGAGGACCCTGAGTTTACCCTTATTGTTAATAGTGGTACATTTACAATTATATTAAATATATAGTTTCCTTTTTCGAGGATTTGATTATCTGTATTATATTATGTATTGAGGGTTGATGAAACTTTTGTATAAATAGATGATGAATCAGAACTTGTACAAATTAGTGGAATTATGATACTAGAATTTTTAGAGTTATTGTTTTAAATTTGTCGCAAAAGTTGTAAACTGCACATGGTTCAAATAGAGGAAATTCTTGCCGGTTGATTTTAGAAATAGGGTTGGCTCACGTCTCGATCTGAATGAGTTTTCTGGGTCGGGGCGTGACAGGAAAAATTGATACTACTCTATTTACGAAATCAAATGAAAACGATTTACGTTTTGTTCAAAGTTATGTTGATGATAGCATTTTTTGTTCTACAAATGAAAAGTTATGTGAAGAATTTGCCTCTTGTATGCAAAGTGAGTTTGCAATGAGTTTGATGGGTGAGCTCATCTATTTCCTTGGATTACAAATTATGCAAACTCGATGATGAGTTTTTATTAATGAAACCAAATATACTATAGATTTACTCAAGAAATTTGACATGATCAAATCCAAACCCTTTAGAACCCCCATGAGTACCACAATCAAATTAGATAAGGATGAAGATGAGAAATCCGTTGATCAAAAACTTTATAGAAGGATGATTGGTTATTTACTCTATTTGACCGTTAGTAGATGAGACATCATGTTTAGTGTTTGGCTTTGTGCTAGGTTTCAATCTTCTTCTAAAGAATTGCATTTGAATGTGGTCAAGAGGATCTTTAGATATCTAATGAGAACCCAAAATTATGGTTTGTGGTATTTTAGAGGATCGTCCTTTGATCTAATTGGCTACTCCGATGCGGATTTTACCGGATATAGACTTGATAGAAAAAGGTACTAGTGGCACATGTCATTTTCTTGGTCATGCTCTTGTTTCTTAGTTCTCCAAAAAGCAAAATTCAGTTGTTTTATCCATCATCGAGATGGAATACATCACCGCGGGTGGTTGTTGTGCATAATTATTTTGGATGAAAATGCAACTATTAGATTACAACATACATGTAAGTCAATTACAAGTTTGGTGTGAACACAAGTGCCATTAACCTATCGAAAATTCCTATTCAACATTCTAAGACAAAATACATTGAGATTCAACATCACTTCTTTTGCGATCATACACAAAAGGGAGACATTGCACTTGAATTTATTGGCACCGATTATCAAATTGTGAATATTCTAACCAAACCATTAGGTGAGGATAGGTTTTGTTATCTAATAAAGGAGCTTGAAATGTCAAATGGATGTCCAAAATGATAGAGCTAAAGGAAAAAAGTATGGCCACCTCTTTATGTATTTGTTCATACATTGTGCAAGTTGCATGCCAAATTTTGATTTGATGAGTAAATTTGATGGTTGATGATGTGTTTTAGTTCATTTACATGTGTGTACAAAGTTTCGTGGCTTTTTGATTTAAAAATGATTTGATTTTGAATTTCAAAACTCAAGTACAATTTTTGAAGGTCGATCGTGAGTACAAGTTTTGTATTGCACACAAAACGTGAGCAGAGGTCGACCGCCAGCTTTTGATGGACCTTCCGTCATGGACCGTGACACATTAATAAAGGCCATTTTTGTGTTTTTACTCACATCTCTCTCTAAACCCCTCACTCACTTATCCCATTCGACCGTGCCTTAGCATCCACCGCCTTCTCCCTCAACCTCCACAAGCCCTTGTCCCTCCTCAAATCCTCACCTCCTTCGTCTCAATCTCAACCCTAAGCCCTCTTTACCATGCCTCGCACCAATAACATCCCTCCTTCACAACCCACGGCTCCCTCTCAACCGTCTGAACCCTCTCAACCATCCACGACTCAAAAAGGGAAGCACAAGAAGCATGTAGCTGACAAGCGAGGAACGAAGAAGACTCATCTCTCTCAAATCACTACCTTTGATCCCTCCGTCTTCATCAATGTAGAGAGGAATAATAATTGGGGTAATTTTAACGATAAAATAGTAGTTTCCTATAAATGAAATTCCTGCCCTTGATCCCTCCATCTTCATCAATGTAGAGAGGAATAATAATTGGGGTGATTTTAAGGATAAAATAGTAGTTTCCTGTAAATTACTTCAATTACCCAAAGGGAAAGAGCATGTAGTAGAAAACATTTTCTCTATGATGGGTTCGAAGGAATTCCTAGACATACCCAAATACATGTACCCGGATATGGTTAGGTATTTCTATTGTAATTCATTCGAGGACATAGATGAAGAAGGAAATGCTGCCATTAGGAGATTTGTGTATGGAAACCATTTGAAGATAACTATTTGATGGTTAAATGATCTCCTAAATGCCCATAATAGTGGTGAATGCACCCACTTCACCACCTATGAAGAATTCCCAACCTTTGATAAAGATCGACAAGGCAAAAGAGCTATACTTAAACCTAGCTCACTTGAAAAACACCTTATTGAATTGAATGAACTAAACCAAAACTATAGGGAACTTGCCCATTTCCTTGGATCCAATCTTTTCCCTAAGTTTGGATCACCTGAAGCCCATTCATGCCTACATCATCATGATCACCAAGCAGGCCTTTAGATTTATTGTTCATGATGATATGAGTGAGAGTGATGAAGAAGAAGGGAATCAAGGCGAATATGAAGAAGCACATGAATGGGGGAGGAGGGTGAGCCGAGGCCTCAAGGAATTTAAGGTGAACCTTCACAAAAATCATTCTTGACGGACCACGGCTCAAAGACTTGAAGATTTAAAAGCAAGAATGGATAGAATACAAGCCACTCATGTCACGCCCCGGCCCAAGAGAACCTATCGAGACCGGGATGTGAGGGGAGGGACCTACACCTGTTCACTTTCAATGTGGTGCGATACAACCATTACCACAATAACCTAAACAAAAGACTTATGATGGCAAAACTGCAATTTAAAGACTTACTATTCCATTAACATCAGACTCGTACAACTCTATATCAAAATTACTCAAAGATGGAATTATACATATAAACTGATCCACGAGGGATACTGTATACAAAACTATCAAGCTATACTATCAGATCTTCAATCACTTCAATGCCCTCCAGAAGTCGACGTGCCGCCAAAAGCTGATTTGCTGGGAGCTAAGGAAGCAATGGCATCTGAACCTGCAAACAAAACCCGGGTAGGAGTAAGCAACAAAGCTCAGTAGGGTTCTACTTTACGTCACACTCAAGGAAGAGGAAACAACAACTGTGAGGACCTGTCCCTCTACCCCTGTGGCTCGTTGTAGACCTCAAGTCTAGCTTTCTGTACTAAGGAATCGATCTTTCCTTGCTAGAAGATCGATCTTTTAATGCCAGAAAGTCGAGATGTGATCGTCATGATGGATCAATCTTTCCTAAGGGAAAGATCGATCATTCATAGGTCGATTCGTTTGTCTATAAAACGGACATAACCCTCTTCCTTGAATCCCTTTTGAAATCCGTGTTCTTGAACTCAGAGCTGCTGGATTTTTAAGAGATTTTGGACGATCCAAGGCCATGCAGCTGGAATTGAAGCTGCTCTAGGCTAGGTAGGGATCCTACCTATGTTTGTTTTCCGGTTTTTGTGAGTTTGAGTTGTTTGTGATATTCTTTTGCTTAGATCTTGATGCATGTTTGTTAGTTTGTATTTCTTATCGATTTTGGACTCGTGGTCCTTCGTACTACCAGATCCCAAGGTTTGGTGGAATTTGGTGGAGTTTTCTGACGGTATTTCTCGCCAGAGGTTCGCCGGAGAACCCAACAAGATCGATCTTTCAAGGTGAAAGATCAATCCTTCTTATTGGTCATGCCTAGCCCGAGGAAGGATCGATCATCTGGTTGGAGATGATCGATCATGTGCCTAGGGTAGCATGGATGCCCTTTGTTGCGAGGAGGATTGATCTTCCTGGGAGGAAGGATCGATCTTCCTTGGCACGACAAGGAGGATGCCCTCTGTGGCGAGGATGATCGATCTTCCTGGAAGGAAGGATCGATCTTCTTTGGCTCGACAGGAAGGGAAGCCTCTCTGTTACTTGGAAGATCGATCTTTTCTTAGGAAAAGATCGATCCTTTGGTGACAGAGAGGAGTTTTCATTGGCGTTGCCCGCGGGGCTTTCTATGTACAGATTTCTTACAGCTTTATACCTTGTGCATATTCTTAAGCATGCTAGCTCCATATTAGGGGTAGTGGTGAACCAGGAGAGTGATGACTCCTGGGATGTTTAGAATAAGTGGGCGAGTAGCCCTACTGCTTTCCATAGCCTTGCATGCCGGCGTGCGCCGAGGGCCTTTACTTTCGTGGTTTGTCTCTGTTGTTTGTGAGGCTGCTTCCCGATGCAGGTTGCTGGTGAACTGGCTGGCAGTTGGTGGTGTACTACTGCAGCAGTTTCAGACCTTAAATAGATGTTTACCACCCCGTGCGGACAGAGTGCTGAGCCCAGACCCTGTTATGATATCATCACATCCTGCTGCATGCTTAACTGCTTATATGTGTATGTTCATCGCATGCATCTCTGTTGTGCATTAGTTGCATGGTTAGGGCGTGGGCGATCTCTGGGTCGCCGTCCCGAGGCTGGGAAGCTCGGATTTAGCCCTAGGATCGGGGTTGGGTAGTTTGGACTCGGTTTGAATTGTGGTGTACAGTCGAATTCGATGATAGGCCTAGATAACTGGTACACATGTTGCTTGATGATTGTAGAGATCGTGTCGGCCTCGAGTTGGATTCTGAGTTGTAGTCGGTGTTCCACTGTGATGACTCTTGAGTAGAGGGGTTGCCTACTCAGCGGTGCCATTTCCCGCCTACAGTGTCGTTTCCCTGCTTGTGAGTCAGCAGTGTTGGTTCCTGTTTACTGAGTGTCACCCATCATGTGACCAGTTCTCCTGGAAGACCATGATCGTGGACCTCAGGGCCACGCGGGTTGTGGGACCCATGTATACACCCAGGTCTTACTCGAGGGTGACACTGTTGCGTTTCCCTCTTCCTTCTGTGTGTCATAGTGTAGTTTCCCTGCTAAGCTTAGTTGCTCACTCCTACCCGGGCTACGTTTTGCAGGTGCAAGCGTTAGCTCCTCTTCGGTAGCCCCTATAGGGCAGTTGGTCGACGGTGCGGCGGCGCCAGGCAGAGTCTGAGAGGTGGTGATCATTTACTAGCTTTAAACCCTTTGTTAGTTAGTCGCCTACGGGAGTGTATTATGTTGTACTTGATCTTCCCCTCTTCGAGGATATGTATATTAAACTCTTTTGGATTCGTAATTTTGGGTTCGAGGTTTGCTTAAATTATTGTTGTTTAAATTGAGGGTGTTTTGATGAACTGTTTAGGAAGACTAATAGATTAGAGGGAACCCTCGTCAAATTATTCCGCGTTTCGTTAGATTCCGGTTCGCGTCGCCTGGCCGGGTTGGGCTTTCGCGGGTCAGGGCGCGACAGTAACTGAACAGTCTCCTTGCCAAGCCTAAGGCGCAACCAACTACAATCATGCAAACACGACGGGGATCACGCCGGCTCTAGGCGCTCCCCAATCGCGAACCACGCTGGGGATCACGTGGGTCTAGCTCTCCCCAAACGTCAACAACATGAAAGTAAAGCACACCCACACTTTAAGCTTGGCAAGGGATAACGATATGTCCTCTAAACCTCAAGAACCACGATAAGGTAAACCAATAACACCAAAATCTCGCCCTAGATCTGGCTACCCAACCACGGTCCTAGAGCTAGACCCAAGCTACCCAAGAGCCTCGGATCGGCGATCAACCCATCGCCCACATCCTAACCTAGAATGCACCTAATGCAATCAAATGCATGCACCTATACATGCATCTAACCTATGTGTCACTATATGACATATCAAGAATATGAGGTACAGTTATTCTACACATTCCCGGGAGTCATGACTCTCCCGGTTAACCACAAAGCGGTAAAGATCTAACTACTACAAGTTACAACTAAAATAAAGCATAATGAATAAATGCAACTACAGACAACACATGCTTATAAAAAAACCGATTAAAATCTATAAAAGTCGACAAAACGATCCGAAATACAAATCATCGTAAAACTCGAAGGCAAACCGTGAAATCTCGATTAAAACACCATAATATCCTAATTCTAACAGTAGGAAAGCCATATAAGAAAACCGAGTTGATTTGAAATCAAAACAATTGAAAACCAAATCAAAATCAGCTTACTGCACAAGGAGATCGATCTTCACCTCCAGTGAAGATCGATCCTTTTCACACAGGTCCATTCCAAAGGAAAGGATCGATCTTCACCTCTAGTGAAGATTGATCTTCCTCGGGACATAGCGCAACACCGCCTTGCTCAAGAAGAGATCGATCTTCATAGCCATAAAGATCGATCCTCCTCGGGCTAGGTGTGAGGTCACAAGGGAGATCAATCTTCTTCACAAGAAGATCGATCATTCTCATGCACCGCCGGAAACCCATCGAAGAAAACGCTGAAAAACTCATGGAATACAAAACCAAACTTCGTGAAACTCATGGATCGGAAAGCATAGGACTAGAGGAGTCCAAAAACACCAAAATACCATAAAATCAATAGCTAAACAAACAGATCAAAGCAAAAGAGAAGTGAAAAAGCCCTAAGAAACCAAATCACACGATTTGGGTAGAGATCCCTACCTAGAACCGATGGAAGCCTCCAAATCCAACTCAACAAGCTTTGGATCGTTCAAACGATCCTCCCCAAGCCGCCGGATTTGATCTCCGTCCAAGATTTCCAAAAGAAATCCAAAGGAAAGAGACAGGTCCTACTTATAGGACCAGTCACGACAAGAGAGATCGATCTTCTCTTCCAAGAAAGATCGATCTTTCCTCGGGACAAGGGGAAGACTTTCCAGCCACAAGGAGATCGATCTTCTATGCCTAAAAGATTGATATTCTCATACTGAAAAGTGGCTAACGGGCAAACCCTTATGTCTAAGGGTTCTAATGAAACAAAAACATCATCTCAAGGTCGTGTGTGCACAACGCGTATCGCGCCCCAACCCGCGAAAGCCCAACCAGGCCGGGCGATGCGAACCAAAACCTAACAAACTGCGAAAACTTTGGCTAGGGTTCCCTCTAACCTATTGGTCTCCCTAAACAATTCATCAAACAAGCCCTCAATTTTAACAAACCTATAATTAACAGAACTTCAAACCAAAGATTACAATACCCAAAAGTTTAATATAAATATATAACCTCGAAGAGGACAAGATCCAAGTACAACATTACATACTCCCGTAGGAGACTAACTAACAAAAGGTTCAAAAGCTGTAAAGGATCACCACCTCTCAGACTCCGCCTGGCGCCGCCGCACCGCCGACCAACTGCCCGGTAGGGGCCACCGAAGAGGAGCTAACGCCTGCACCTGCAAAACGCAACCCGGGTAGGAGTGAGCAACGAAGCTCATCAGGGAAGCTACACTACGACACACAGAAGGAAGAGGGAAATGCAACAGTGTCGCTCCCGAGCAAAGCCTAAGAGTACACAGGGGTCCCATAACCCCACCGCGTGTCCCTGAGGTCCACGATCATGATCTTCTAGGAGAACTGGTCACATGATGGGTCACATGATGGGTCACACTCAGTAAGCAAGAAAACAACACTGCTGACTCACAAGCAGGTAATCGACACTGCTGGAGGGAAATGGCACCGCTGAATAGGCACACCCTCTACTCAAGAGCCGTCACAACTGGACACCGGCTACACCTTAGAACGCGGCTCGAGGCCGACACAACCTCTACAATCATCAAGCAACATGTGTACAAGTCATCTAGGCCTATCATCGAATTCGACTGTACACCACCATTCAAACCTGGTCCAAACTACCTGACCCCGGTCCTAAAGCTAAATCTGAGCTTCCAAGCCTCGAGATGGTGACCCATAGATTGCCCATGCCCTAACCTTATGCAACTAATGCGCAACCAGATGCATGCTATGAACATACACAGATAGAATAGATATAGCATGTAGCAATATGTGATGATAACATAACAAGGTTTGGGCTCGGCACTATGCCGGTCCCGGATGGTGAAAATAAATTTAAGGTCAAGAACTGCTGCAGTGGTACCACCACCAACTGCCAGCCAGTTCACCAGCAACCTGCATCGGGAAGCAATCCCGCAAACAACATAAGGCAAACCACACAAATAAGGCCCTCGGCGCACGCCGGCATGCAAGGCAAGGAAAGCAGTAGGGCCACTCGCCTACTTATTCTAAACATCCCAGGAGTCATCACTCTCCTGGTTCACCACTACCCCTAATATGTGCGTGACCAAGGACTCACCCATGCCAGCCAAGGAACATGATCGATCATCTCCAATCAGATGATCGATCCTTCATGGGCTATGCATGACCAACCTAGGAAGATCGATCATTCCTCCATAATGATCGATCCTGATGGGTTCTCCGGCCACCGAATGGCGAGAAATACCGCCGGAAAACTCCACCAAATCTCGCAAAACTTTGGGATCAGGTAGTACGAAGGACCACGAGTCCAAAACCGGTGAGCATGCTCAAAACCATCAAACATGTAGCAAGATCTAAGCAAAACAAACCACAAACAACTCAAAACTCACAAAATCGAAAAAGCAAGTAGGTAGGATCCCTACCTAGCTAGAGTAGCTTCAATCCCAGCTGCCAAGCCAACGATCGCCTTCAATCTCTTCCAAATCCCGCCAGATCTCAACTCAAGAACGCGGATTTTAAAAGGATTGAAAGAAGAAAGTCGGGTCCGTTTTATAGAGAAACGAACCGACTTAAGGATGATCGATCATTCAAGGAGGAATGATCGATCCTCCACGACGATCGTAACTCCTTGGCATCAAATGATCGATCCTTCCAGCAAGCGATGATCGATCATTCGGTGAATGATCAATCCTCCTAGCAAGGGAAGATCAATCATCTGGGTGCAGAAAGCTAGACTTGGGCTAGAACGTTAGCCCAAGCCCGGATCTTTTGATCCCGGATCCACCTAACCGTTCTAATCAAATATTTACACAAACACGGTCAATGTGTGCACCCGAGGTGTGAAACGAACCGACAAGATGCAATATACTAAATTGCCCTTGCGGTCCACAACGAGCCACGAACCCGACCCAGCAGGTCAGCCTTGGAATAGAGGGGCAGGTCCTCACATCCTAAAACCCTTAATGGAAATCTCCTCCTGATATTCGATAAAGTAGGGCTCGAAAACAGAAAAGAACTACACTAGAAGATAGGACAAAAGCTACCTCGAGAAGGAAACAACTGCGGAAACTCCTGCCGCATGCGCGCTACGCGCTCCCAGGTCATCTCCTCGGTGCCTTTGTGCCTCCACAGTACCTTGACTAAGGGAATCGTCTTGCCCCACAAGACCTGATCGCTCCGATCAAGTACTAAAACCGGCTGCTCAATGAACGTCACGTCTACCTCAACCTCACTGTCATCCACCCGGATGACATGAGACGGGTCCGGGTGAAACTTCCTTAGCATCAACACGTGGAAAGTCGGATGCACAGCTGACATGTGCTGAGGAAGATCCAAGCGATGAGCTACCTCGTCAATCCTCTCTAGGATCGTGAACGGCCCGACAAACCTCGGCGCCAACTTACCACCCCTGCCAAACCTGATGGACCCTCTGTACGACGATGCTCATAGGAACACCCTGTCGCCAACTGCAAACTCTAACGGTCATCGCCTCTGATCTGCATAACTATTCTGCCAGCTCTGAGCTGTCAGAACTCTCTACCTAATCTGCACTAGCCTCTCTGACGACCGCCTAATGATGTCTGGACCGGTGAGTGGTGCCTCTCCAACATCTGTCCAGCACACTGGGGAACGACATGGCCTACCGTGCAATGCCTCGAAAGGTGCTACTCCAAGATTGGACTGGTAGCTGTTGTTGTCGGCGAACTCCACCAAGGGAACGTGCTCCTCCCAGCTGCCTCCGGAGTCAAGGACACATGCTCTCAGCATATCCTCTAAGATCTAGATCGTCTGCTCTGACTGCCCATCTGTCTGCGTATGGAAAGCTGTACTGAAAGTCAGGAGTGTGCCAATTGCCTCCTGAAAGCCTCGCCAGAACCTGCTGGTGAGCCTGGGGTCACGGTCTGACACTATAGATACTGAAACTCCGTGTAGTTTGACCAATCGATCGATAGGCAGGAAGTGCGCCGATTTGGTCAATCGATCAACGATGACCCAAATAGCGTCATTCCCCCTAGGAGATCTCGGTAGCCCGGTCACGAAGTCCATCGTGATGTGCTCCCACTTCCACTCAGCTAGTGGAAGTGGCTGAAGTAACCCCGGAGTCCGCTGGTGCTTTGCTTTGACCTTCTGACAGGTAAGGCAACGTGATATGAACTCCGTCACTGCCCTCTTCATCCCGCACCACCAGAACTGCCGTCGCAGGTCCTGTTACATCTTGGTAACCCCGGGATGAACTGCAAAACAAGAGTGATGGAACTCTCGTATGACGTCGTCTCGTAGAACTGGATCTGCTGAAACCGCTACTCTGCCTCTGAATCGTAGCCCTCCGTTTGACGATACTGTCCAGGCCCCGTCTGCGCCCTCCATCGATGTGCGCAACTCCTCGAGCTCTGCGTCCCTGCGCTGCGCCTCTAACACTCTGGCTAGGACTGCTGGCATACTCTGCACTATGTAGAGGTAGCTGTTGGATCCCTGATCCTAAAACTCGAGCCCCAACTGGCCCGCTATCTCTAGAGCCTGCCACTGCCACGCAGACAACCCTACAACTGCTGCTCTGGTGTCTCTCACCTGTCTGCTCAGCACGTCTGCTACGACGTTTGCCTTACCATGATCGTAATGCAACGCAAAGTCGTAGTCCTCCAGTAGCTCCATCCATCGTCACTACCTCAAGTTGACGCCAGGTCTTCAGGGCGAAGACATAGAGGTAGCTACGCTAGGTCTTCAGGGCGAAGACCACTGCTGCTAACTCCAAGTCATAGGTCGGGTAGTTCCTCTCATGGTTCTTCAGCTGACGAGAACCATAGGCAACTACGTACCCCTCCTGTATGAGGACACACCCCAAACCCTCACCGCTAGCATCGCAGTAGACACTGTAACCAACGCCTCTCTCGGGGACGATCAGCTCCGGTGCACTGGTCAACCTCGTCCTCTGCTCCACAAAGGCTCGCTCACAAGCATCATCCCACACGAACGGGACGGCCTTCTGTGTCAGTCTGGTCATCGGTCCGGCAACTCTGGAGAAGGCCCGCATGAACCATCTGTAGTAACCCGCCAGGCCCAAAAAACTGTGGACCTCGAACACTGTCCTCGGTCTCTGCCACTCTACTACTGCCTCTACCTTAGCCGGGTCAACTGAGATCCCTGCTGCCGACATTACGTGTCCAAGGAATCCCACCTGTGCAAGCCAGAACTCACACTTGGAAGCCTTGGCATATAGCCGATGTTCTCGAAGTAGCTGCAACACTGTCGCCAAGTGTCGCCCGTGCTCCTCCTCTGATCGAGAATAGATTAGAATGTCATCGACGAACACCACTATGAACTGGTCTAGAAACGGTCAAAAGATCCACTACATCAGATCCATGAACACTGCTGGTGCGTTCGTCAGCCCAAATGGCATCACCACGAACTCGTACAGACCATACCGAGTCCGAAAAGCCGTCTTCGGGATGTCGCACTCCTGAACCTCAACTGGTGGTAGCCAGTGCGGAGGTCAATCTTTGAAAAGAAAGAAGATCCTCGCAACTGGTCAAATAGGTAGTCAATCCGTGGCATCGGATACTTGTTCATCACCGTCACCCTATTGAGCCGCCTGTAGTCTATGCAAAGTCGAAGGGTACCATCCTTTTTCTTTGCGAACAACACTGGCGCCCCCCAGGGAGACATGCTGGGACGGATGAAGCCTCTAGTGTTCAGCTCATCTAACTGGGTCCTCAACTCGCTCTGCTCTGCTGGTGCCATCCTAAAAGCTGGGAGAGAGGTTAGTGTGGTACCTGGTACTAGGTCGATCTCAAAATCGACCTCTCTGGACGGTGGAAGCCCCGGCAACACGTCGGGAAACACGTCTGCAAAGTCGCACACGATCCTGGGAAAACTGCTCTGTTGCACTCCCTCAGAACAAAACAGGGACAAGCTGGCCAACAAGGCTGAAAGCTTACCGCCATGCCTCCCCACACCACAAGCAAAGAAATCGGCTGAGAACCGATCCCCCAACAACACAAACCATGTCCCGTTGGGTATCCAAGCGACCACCCTCCGGCGACCACAGTCGATGATGGCTCGGTATACTGATAACCAGTCCATACCAGGTATCACATCGAAGCCTATAATGTCTAGCACCCACAGGTCTAGACAGACACAGAGGCCTCCAACCTCCAAGGAACAAGATCAGTAGACCCGGTCTACCCTAGATGTCCAGGCGATCGGTGAGTCTACTGACTGTACCACCCCAAGCTAACTCGTCTCTAATCCTAACGATGCCACACACATGCTAGCAACATAGGAATGAGACGCCCCAGAGTCTATCAGCACATCTACTATAGAACTAGAAAGCTGAAAGATACCTATGAGCACGAAAGGCTTTGCCGCTGCCTACTGGTACTACAGTGCCGGCTGGTAAAGCTGCACGATGCCCGGTTGCTCACGCTCTGGGAGAGCAAACACACGCCCTCGCTTGACGCCTCCACCTCTTGAGCGGCTCGGTCCAGCCCATGATCCGTGCCCACCACTGCTCCCCTGCCAAGCACTGGACCCTCTGCCTCTACTGCCCTGCGGCATAGCGCCTCACGCTCCTTGCAGGTGACGTTCTCTACGGAAGTGTCCCAGCTGCCCGCAATGGACACACGTGACTGACGCTCCACCAGTTTTGGTGTTTTAAATATAATATTATATGTTCGGATTAGAATATTATATGTTCGGATTAGAATATTATATTTTACTGTTCATCGTCGTTTCCGGAGTTGCTTCCCGTTGCAGGAGTCCGCGGTTGACGGTCGTGGTACCGTCGTAATGCCGGGACCCGCTGCGGATTGGCTGGCAACGGTTGGTAGTACCGCTGCAGCGATCCGGTTGGCTTGCATGCCTTTCTCTTGTATGTGTATGTTCATAGTATGCATTGTTGTTTGGGGTTTGTCCCTAGTACTCCAGTATCATTTGCTAAGAGGTGGATGTCGTTACCCCGACATGTGTCGTCATGCTTGGTGTCCAGCATGGGAAAGGGTGTTCTACATGTGCTGAGGTTCTCCTTGTTTGTGGCGGGAGAGGGTTACATCGACAGGAACCCTGGGGGTATCGATGGGATTTATGGGCTCCCTGGCAGGACTTAGCTTTTGATTTGGAGCTTAGAGGTCGTGTTGGCTCTGTTGCTTTGAGTGTTGAGAGCTGGTGGTCATAACCACGGTTGTTCCGCCAAGTTTGGAGATTTCACTTGGAGAGGGGTGTCCTACTGGTGTCGTCATGTCCACCCTGTGTCAGGGATTGTCGGAGGTGGTCCATCCTTGAACAGTGGCTGTCGGAGGAACGTACTTTGGACAAGTACCCTTCGGGTTATTGACGGGATTTATGAGGTCCTTGGCAGGCCTCAGTACTTGGCACAGGGTTAGTTCAGTTGTTGTTGCCTTCCTTGTATGTGTCGTAGAGTAGAACCCTGCTGAGCTTTTGCTCATTCCTACCTGGGTTGCGGTATTTGCAGGTGCAGGTACCAGCTCTTCTGCAGTGGCCCCCAGTTGTTCGTCCTGTGGCGGCGCGACGACATCAGGTCATGCTTGAGGGTCAAGAGGGCTTCTGCTGTGTTTTCCTGGAGACTTCTGATGACGTAACTTTTTGAGGACTGATATATGTAAATTTTGATATAACTCTGATGTATGTACAGTTTTTGGAATAGTAGATATTAGATTTACTTCTGTCCTCTGATTGTTTATTGTAACTGTTTCTGCCAGTTTGATGTTAGTAGATGTAGGAACCCCCCCTCGTGTCCCGGTCCGGATGGGTTTTCTGGGCCGGGATGCGACACTGCTGACCCTGGTCTCCCCCTGACGGAGCCTGCGGAGAAACTGGCCCGCTGGACTCGGCAACTATGGCTGGAACTGATGTGGGCACTGCGACTGCTGCTGGAAGGGTCACTGACGCCGCTGCTGGCCTCTGCCGAATCCCCCTCTGAACTGGGGTCTCTGCGGTGTACTGGTAGAGGATGCCGGTGGAAATGCCCGACACCTCTCGTCCTGCAACTGCACCTCTACTACCAAGGCGTAGTTTAGAACTGCTGTGTGCGTCTAGAAATGATGGGAACACGTCTGCCGTCTGATCTCCGGTCGAAGCCCCCACTCGAACTGCGTTGCCCTGGCTGTCGGATCTGCTGCCACTGCCCCCACAAAACGGACCAAATGAGTAAACCGGGTGGCATACTGCTGAACAGAGCGAGTATCCTGTAAAAAGGACTGGTACTCGTGGGACAGGGCATCACGTGTACTCTCCGGGAAGTACGTGTCTAAGAACAACGCCTTGAACTCCTCCCATAGCGGCTCCTCTCTGTCACTGGTGTGCTAGGCGGTGCACCACCAGTCAAGAGCGTCTCCGTTGAACTGAAACACCATGAGGGTGACCTAGATCCGGTCATCCTTGATGAAAAGAGCGTCGAAAACGCACGTGACTCGTTGGAGCCAGTCGTCCGCTGTGGTCGGATCTCCAGTCTCACCGCTGAACCTAGGCGGGTTCAGCCAATGAAAATCCACCATGACCGCCGCCGCGGCCCGCCCGTCGATCGGAGCGAGGACCCCCTCCTCTACGAGAAGGGCCTCCTCCTGTGCGACTGAAACCGTCACTGGTGATGGCTCAGTCCGTTTACCTCGTACCGCCCTAATAGGGCACATCCTGCTCGGTCGGGCGCGCCGACCGGGTCGTGCCCCGCCCCGATCGATAACCAAAGGCTGGTCTCGAACTCCCGCTATCTGCGCAATCACCAACGATAAACGAGCGATCACTCGCCAGAAGCCGTAAAACAAAGCAGCACAAATAGAAAGCGGAAAAAGTACAACACATCAAAAGGAGCATGCACGGATGTTCTAGTCATAGAACTAACCCACCCCACGCTTAAACTCAACCGAAACCTGATCCTAACCTTGGAACGACTCTTGACACACACGGTCGAGCCAGGTTTGAGGAACAGGTCCTCACAACCTAATATCCTTAAAAGAATTTCATCCCAAAATTCAATAAGGATAAGCCCAGCAAGAAAACAAGCTACTCCTAGGGGTACCAACACCCACAATAAGGGAGAAAACTACTTGTTGGAGCCTACTGAAGTAGCCGCTAAGACTGGTAGGACTGGCAAGACGGCTACACCTCGTCTGGATACTCCCGGTCGGGTAGCGCGTACACCTGCCCTCCATAGTCTACTCTGCCTCTACCTCTGCCTCTACCGCAGCCTCTGCTAGCTCATACTCTCTGCCCCTGCCCGGCCCAAGGCGCTCTGCCTCGACCTCCCTGCGGCACTACACTCCGTGCGCCTCGCTGCGGACAGTCTCTGACGAAGTGCCCCAGCTATCGGCACTGGAAACATAGAGCGGGTCCATGCTCCTGCTGCTGACCCTAGCGTCCTTCCCAAGGAGTCTGCTGATTGCTCAACCTCTTCCAAATCCAGCCGGATTTAAGCTCAGGGACGGTGGATTTCAAAAGAGATTAAAGAAGAAGGTCGCGTCCATTTTATAGACGAACGAACCGACTTATGAATGATCGATCCTTCAAGATCGATCCTTTAGTGCCAGAAAGTCAAGCTGGATCGTCATGAAGGATCATTGGGAAAAGATTGATCATTCATAAGTCGGTTCGTCCATCTATAAAACGGGCGTGACATCTTCTTTAATCTCTTCTAAAATCCGCCGTCCTTGAGCTCAGATCCAGCTGGATTCGGAAGAGGTTGAGGGAGATCTTGGGCTTAGCAGCTGGGATTGAAGCTGCTTTTGTCTAGGTAGGGATGCTGCCTACTTGCTTCTCCGGTTTTGTGAGTTTTGAGCTCGACTGTATTTGGTTTGAGTAGATCTCTTTACATGCTCGTTGGTTTTTAGTATAAGTACCAGTTTTGGACTTGTAGTGCTTCGTACTACAGGATCTCAAGGTTTTGTGGGGTTTGGTAGAGTTTTTCGACGGTCTTTCTCGCCAGCCGGTCGCTGGAGAACCCAACAAGATCGATCCTTTTTTAGGAAGGATCGATCATTCTTGGGGTGTCATGCCTGACCCGAGCATGATCGATCTTCTGGTGGAAGAAGATTGATCTTTTGCTTGGCAACATGGATGGGGTCCCTGGTCACGTAAGTGATCGATCTTCCTTTCCAGGAAGATCGATCCTTTTTGGCTTGACAGGGATGGAACTCCCTGTTTGCGAAGAAGATGGATCCTTTCCAAGAAAGGATCGATCCTTTTCGTCATAGGGAGGTGTTTTCCTCGGATTTTACCCGTAGGGCTTTGTATGTGTGGTTTTCTTTACCGCTTTATACCTTGTACATATCTTGAGCATGCTAACCCCATAATGTGAGAACATGTCCCTCTACCCCTGTGGCTCGTTGTAGATCGCAAGGGTAATTTGGTAAATTACACCTTGTGGGTTTGTTTCATACCCGCGTGTGCACACACTGACCATGTTTGTATTAGTGTCTGATTAGGGAGGTTAGGTGGACCCGGGATCGAAAGATCCGGGCTTGGGCTTGAGTTTTAGCACAAGTCTAGCTTTCTGCACCTAAGGGATCGATCTTTCCTTTCTAGAAGATCGATCTTTTAATGCCAGAAAGTCAAGACGCGATCGTCATGAATGATCGATCTTTCCTCAGGGAAAGATCGATCTTTCATAGGTCGGTTCGTTTGTCTATAAAACGGACGTAACCCACTTCCTTGAATCCCTTTAGAAATCCGCGTTCTTGAGCTCAGAGCTGCCCAATTTTGAAGAGATTTCGGACGATCCAAGGCCTTGCAGCTGGGATTGAAGCTGCTCTAGGCTAGGTAGGGATCCTACCTACGTTTGTTTTCCGGTTTTTGTGAGTTTGGGTTGTTTGTGATCTTCTTTTGCTTAGATCTTGATGCACGTTTGTTAGTTTGTAGTATTCTTACCGGTTTTGGACTAGTAGTCCTTCGTACTACCGGATCCCAAGGTTTTGTGGGATTTGGTGGAGTTTTCCGACGGTATTTCTCTTCGGAGGTTCGTCGGAGAACCCAACAAGATCGATCTTTCTTGGAGGCAGATCGATCCTTCAATGTTGGTCATGCTGAACCCGAGCATGATCGATCATATGGTGAAGATGATAGATCTTTGTGCCTTGGGTAACAAGGGATACCCTTGTCACGAGGAGGATCGATCTTCCTGGGAGGAAGGATCGATCTTCCTTGGCACGACAAGGAGGGTGCCCTCTGTCGCGAGGATGATCGATCTTCCTGGGAGGAAGGATCGATCTTCTTGGGTTCGACAGGAAGGGAAGGCTCTCTGTTACTTGGAAGATCGATCTTTTCTTAGGAAAAGATCGATCCTTTGGTGACAGAGAGGAGTTTTCATTGGCTTTGCGCTCGGGGCTTTGTATGTACAGATTTCTTACAGCTTTATACCTTGTACATATTCTTAAGCATGCTAGCCCTATATTAGGGGTAGTGGTGAACCAGGAGAGTGATGACTCCTGGGATGTTTAAAATAAGTGGGTGAGTAGCCCTACTGCTTTCCATAGCCTTGCATGCCGGTGTGCGCCGAGGGCCTTTACCTGCGTGGTTTGTCTTCTGTTGTTTGCGGGGCTGCTTCCCGATGCAGGTTGCTGGTGAACTTGCTGGCAGTTGGTGGTGTACCACTGCAGCAGTTCAAGACCTTAATTATATGTTCACCACCCTGGCCGGCAGACTGCCGAGCCCAGACCTCGTTATGCTATCATCACATCCTGCTGCATGCTTAACTGCTTATATGTGTATGTTCATCTCATGCATCTCTGTTGCGCATTAGTTGCATGGTTAGGGTGTGGGTGATCTGTGGGTCGTCGTCCCGAGGCTGGGAAGCTCTGATTTAGCCCTAGGACCGGGGTCGGGTAGTTTGGACCCGGTTTGAATTGTGGTGTATAGTCAAATTCGATGATAGGCCTAGATGACTGGTACACCTGTTGCTTGATGATTGTAGAGGTCGTGTCGGCCTCGAGTCGGATTCTGAGTTATAGCCGGTGTCCCACTGTGATGACTCTTGAGTAGAGGGGTTGCCTATTCAGCTATGCCATTTCCCGCCAGCAGTGTCGTTTCACTACTTGTGAGTCAGCAGTGTTGGCTCCTGCTTACTGAGTGTGACCCATCATGTGACCAATTCTCCTGGAAGACCATGATCGTGGATCTCATGGACACGCGGTGGGGTTGTGGGACCCCTGTATACACCCAGGTCTTACTTGAGGGTGACACTATTGTGTTTCCCTCTTCCTTCTGTGTGTCGGAGTGTAGTTTCTTTGCTGAGCTTAGTTGCTCACTCCTACCCGGGCTGTGTTTTACAGGTGCAGACTCTAGCTCTTCTTCGGTGGCCCCTACCGGGCAGTTGGTCAGTGGTGCGGCGGCGCCAGGCGGAGTCTGAGAGGTGGTGATCATTTACTTGCTTTAAGCCCTTTGTCAGTTAGTCTCCTACGGGAGTGTTATATGTTGTATTCGAATCTTCCCCTCTCCGAGGATATGTATATTAAACTCTTTTGGATTTGTAATCTTGGGTTCGAGGTTTGCTTAATTTATTGTTGTTTAAATTGAGGGTGTTTTGATGAACTGTTTAGGGAGATCAATAGGTTAGAGGGAACCCTCACCAATTTTTCCGCGTTTCTTTAATTTCCGGTTTGCATCGCCCGGCCCGGTTGGGCTTTCGCAGGTCGGGGCGCGACACATAATGAGGGGTAGTGGTGAACCGGGAGGGTGGTGACTCCCGAGATGTGTAGATAGCATGTTGTATTGTTAGCTGTGTTTGCCGAGGTTGCTTCCCGTAACATGCTGTCTTTTTGTGGACTGGCTGCAATTGGTGGGGTTACCACTGCAGCAGTCCCTTGGCCTGCATTATCTGTTCACCAACCCGGGCCAGCAGGGTGCCGAGCCCATACCGTGTTTATTTCCTCGTCACATATGTTGCATGCTTATATGCTTTCATGCGTGTGTTCATAGCATGCATATGATTGTGTATTAGCTGCATAAGGTTAGGGCGTGGGCGATCTATGGTATCGCCGTCCCGAGGCTTGGAAGCTCGGATTTAGCCTTAGGACCGAGGCTGGGTAGCTTGGTCCAGGTTTGAATGGTTGTGTTCAGTCGAATTCAATGATAGGTCTAGATGACTTTAACACTTGTTGATCGAAAATTTACAAGTCGTGTCGGTCTCGAGTCTGGTTCTTTGGTGTAGCTGGTTTTCGGTTTTCTTGTCTCTTGAGTAGAGGGTATGCCTACTCAACGGTGTTGTCTTCCCGCCTAGCAGTGTCTTCCTCCTGCTGTACTAGGAGTTTCCGGGATGGGCTAGTTCGTTAGGGTGACCATGGTTGGATACCTAGAGACACCGGTGGGGTTATGGGACTCCTGTGTACACCAAGACCTTACTAGAGGGTGACACTGTTGCATTTTCCTCTTCCTTCTGTGAGTCGTAGTGTAAGTTCCTTGCTGAGCTTAGTTGCTCATTCCTACCCGGGCTGCGTTTTGCAGGAGCATGCGTTAGCTCCTCTTCGGTGGCCCCTACTGAGCAGTTGGTTGGCGGTGCGGTGGCGCCTGGCGGGGTTTGAGGAGTGGTGATCTTCTGTCTTCAGAACCTTTGTATAGTTAGCCTCTTACGGGAATGTATAAATGTTTGTACCTGATTTCCCCTGTTCGAGGTTTTGTAGACTTGTTCTTCTGCATTTGTAATATTTGAGTTTGAGGTTTCTGTTAATTCTAGAATTGTTAATTAAGGGTGCTTGATGAATGCTTAGGGAAACCAATAGACTCGAGGGAACCTTTGCCAAAATTTCCGCAGTCAGTTAGGTTCCGGTTCGCGCCCCCGGTCCGGTTGGGCTTTCGTGGGTCGGGGCGCGACATCTACCGCAGCCTCTGCCAGCTCCTGCTCTCTGCCCCTAACCGGCCGAAGGCTCTCTGCGTTGACCTCCCTACAGGACTACACTCCGCGCGCCTCGCTGCGGACAGTCTCTGACAAAGTGCCCCGGCTGTCGGCACGGGAAACACAACGCGGGTCCATGCTCCTGCTGCTGACCCTAGCCTCCTTCCCAAGGAGTCTGCTGATTGGGTCCTACGGTCAGAAGTGGCTGATCGCCCTGGAGGGGCTGCTACTACTGGTACACATATTAAGGTGGTTGGTACTGTTGCTGAAAGGGCCGCTGACGCTGAGGATACGGCTGCTGGTGCTGTGGGTACCTCTCCTCCCTCCAAGGACCTCCTCCACCATGAGCCCTCTGTGACTACTCTAGGTCATCGGCACTCGTAGAAGGTGCTGGTTGGACTGCTCTCGGTCTCTCCTGGCAATGAACCTCCATTGCCAGTGCAGCACCCAACACCGCCGATTAGGTGGTCGCCCATTGTACGGCAATAAGCCTTCGGATCTCTGCTCAGAACCCCCTCTCAAACTGTTAGGATTTGGTGGTAGGGTCGGCTGCCACTGGTCCAGCGTAGCGTGCCAGGTGGGTGAACCTTGTGGCGTACTGCTGCACCAAAAGAGTACCCTGAGCAAGGTGGAAGTACTCCTTGGTCAACGTCAACCGCGTACTATAAGGAAAGTACGCGTCGAGTAAAACGACACGAAACTCCGACCACGACAACTGCTCTCCTCCTGCCCTGGTGGCCTGGGCGGTGCGTCACTAGTCCAAGGCATCCCCCTCTAGCTAGAACGCAGCGAGTTTGACCTGAAGAGGGTCATCCTCGCTAAACAAGAGATCGAGCACACGGGTGACCTCCTCCAGCCACTCGTCTGCCACAGTCGGATCCCCACTTCGGCCACTGAACTTGGGAGGGTTCGGTCACCGAAAGTCAAGAACCTCCGACGCCAACGAACGCACAACAACAGGAGGAAGAACTTCCCTCCACGGGAGGAAGCTTCCCCCAACCCGTTGCCACCAATCGAAGCTGCCTTTGGTACTAGCACAGGTGCCGGGTGCTGAATCCCTACTAGCAAGCTTCATATTCTCACGAATCAAGATAATGAGATATTGGTTTAATTTAAAGCTCTTGCATACTAATCTTGAAAGTTATATTTTACCTGGTTGAAGTTAATATGCTTAGAGAATCAAGCATTAATTACTATGCAAGTATTGGATTATGCTTAAAGAATCAAGCCTTAATTACTATGCAAGTATTGGATTATGCTTAAATGTTATAATTCCCTTTTGAGTCAAAGAGGTGAACATGTCGTATTTTTAGTTTTCTTGTTCTTAAGCTTTAAATGAAGCTTATCACTTATATTTAGTGACATATGACTTGTATGCATCCTTAAAATACACTTTAAAACTCATTTCATGTGAAGAATGGATGCATAGATTAGGGGGAGTTTTGATATTTTATCATCACAATCAGAAGAGTTGTCATCCTAAAAAAGGGGGAGATTGTTGATCCTAATCTTATTTTGATGCTGCCAATATATATAGAATGATAAAATATTGGTTTAATATTTATTACTCATTGATTTTGTAGTATTTAAATTCATTTTTTAGAAGTTTTTGTACTGGCGGTCGATGCAAGGATCGATCGCGAGGTGGCACGAACGATACTCCCCACTTTGCCAAAATTGAAATATGGTTGGAGGTCCATCCATGCATCGATAATTTCTTATCCGACCAGTACGGTAGATGCGGCGATCGATGCACATATCGACCGTGAGTATATAAAGGTAAAGGCACGGATCGACCATGATTCAAAATGTTCATTTTCTTTAAGATTTGAATATTGCATTGAAGGGAATATTTGTTTAAATATTTCAGATCGATGGACATTGCAAAGGTCGCCCGCGAACCTAAAAGCCAAGTGAAGCTCGATCCATATATCGACCCTAGATGTATACTTTGTTGACCGAGGAGTACGGTTGATGTGATGGATGAAGTACGATTCGACCGTGAGGCTTGAAGGCTGATGCGATGGGTGAGGGAACTGGAGGTCGATCTTGAGGATGTCAGCGTCGGGATGAGGTCAAGGGATCGAACTCGATCTTGAGGATGTCGGCGCCGGGATGAAGTCGGGGGAGCTCGAGCTCGATCTTGAGGATGTCGACACCGGGAAGAAGTCGGGACCAGCTCACGACGTCATACGCGATCGCCTTCGAATGAAGCCGGAAGACGCCGACGCCGAGTCACAGATGTGGTCGAGGGAACTCGAGCTCGATCTTGTGGATATCGACGCCAGGATGAGGTTGAGCTTACGGATGTTTAGATGCTTGGACCACTGACGACGGAACAGAGCTCGAAGGACCCATCGCCTTCAACACCGCCGAATTGCTCCAATTGGCTTCGGCGTCTTCTCTTTCGCCCTCCCCGACGACCTCCAGGCCTCCATCGCCAACAAACAGAGCACCACTTCAGAGATCCCCCAAGCCCCATCCGACGAGATCCAAAGCGAAGGGTCCCTCCTCGATGATGCTGATCTTCTTGACACCGCTTCACAGGAGATCGCCCGAGCCCCATTCGACGAGATCCAAGGTGATGTTGATCTACTCGGAGCCGCTTTGCAGGGCATCGCCCGAGAAGTGCCTGTTCCGACAGTGGCCACGGGAGTTGGATCGACGATGACGTAAGCGGGAGAAGATAAGGAGTGTGTGACGGTTGAGATGGTGTGGTGGATACATGCCAAGACGATGCATCGAGGCCATGCATCTTGCTCGACCAAACCAAGCCCAACCAGATATGAAAATTGATTCATAGTGGGTTAAGTTGGTGAAATATAAGTCATGGCTCCGAGCAGAGGAAGCTGACCAGGGTCGGCTCTTTGAGTGCAGGAGCGGAGTTACTCATGGCAACGCGCCCTTGGGAGACCTCCTCCGAAGCTCACGCTCAACATGTGGCCAACTCTTCACTACTTACTCTTACCTCTTCACCACGCAACATGTGATCCCATCATCTCTCTTGCCTTTATGAGTCACGCCTTCTTTGTTAGATCATGTGACCTCCTACTCGATCACATGCCATCAAGAGCATACAATGGCCAGCAAGAGTGTCGCTCTAGTACGTGATCTCAATGGCATTATTTTTTCCATGTGAGTTTTCAACTCACACGAAAAAAGGGGGGCATTTGTATTACTATAAAAAATTGGCAGATTTAAAGGATAAAAATGAAGGTCAAAATTCACACATGGTGGGACTCAACCATCGCTGATCAGGGAGGACAACTGCCAGAAATCATGGGGCAATCATATGAGATCATGGGGGGCAACATGGAGTGCAACTGTCAGAAGTCATGGGATCATGGGGAGTTATTCCATGGAGAGGTTGTATAAATGTCTTATGGAAGAAGAACATTGTAACACAAACATGATCAATCAATGAAATCTCTTTTATCCATCCTTCTACCTTGGAGTAGCATAGCCCTTACTTTTTCTACCTAGGAGTAAAATAACCAATACTCTTTCTACCTAGGAGTAGCATAACCTTACTCTACACAGGAGTAGAAGTAGCCATTAATCTACTTAGGAGCAGGATTAGTCATCAATCTTCCATAGGAGTAGCTGCAGCCATAACATTAGCCATAGCATAGACTTAGATTTAGAACATCCAAAAAGTTCTCTTAATTAAGGCACAACAGAACCCATCATCCTTTTGATCTGCTCTACGGTTGGCACACCTCACGTGCCTTGCGACCACACGCCCATCCCAGACGCATATGTTTTTGTTCTCTTTTTTCAAGGAACAGTCATCTTAAGGTAAAGATAGCACTAAAAAAATCATATGAAAATGATAATATGACGTGACTTTCTTATTATAACATCTTAATAGTGCTATATTTTACTTATTATAACATCCACATAGTGTTATGTTATACTTATTGTAATATCTAAATAGTGTTTGCTTTACTTATCATAGGATCCTAATAGTGTTATGTTTTTATTAGGCTAAATTACTGTTTTAGGCCCTATGGTTTTGTTTTTGTAACAATGAAGGCCCTAATGCCAACGCCGTGAACCCACTTGTCGGCGAATGGGTCACGTGACCCATTTACCGCATGGGTTTTAAGTCGACCTAGGGTTCTTTTAGGGCATTTTCCCGCGATCCATGTCCGGTGAGCCGGGTCGACGGCGAGGTGATCAACCGACAGTAGGACGTCGCTGGAGCACGTTGGTCGCGTCCCTAGCCCTAGATCAACCGGTATTTCCTCTTCCCATCCACCGAACGGAAGGTATGTTGGTTCATCCTCTTGGCTTCACCAAGCATTTGCTCCTAAACAAGTGCACTGAGTCCATTTCTCTCTCCTTGTGTAGAATGCCACGTAGTGGTGGCTCCTCATCGCATTCAACGATTGATGTTTGCCACTGCGGTATGAAACCTGTCATTGGAACGTCTTGGACCATGAAGAATCCAGGAAGAAGATTTTTAGGATGTGCCACATATCAGGTACTTAGTTAAGTTGATGATGATGCATAATGTTATATTTTTATCCCTTAATACTTAGTCTCTTTTGCTTATTTGGTACCTAAATATATTCATTATTCTTATATTATGATTTAGGATGCAATTGAAGTCCTTAAGTTCGAAAAGAAGCTGAAAAGAGTATATGGATCAACTTTAAAGATTAAACTGTACCTGTTGATGAAGAACCAGATGATGTATCATATATGGTTGGAAAGCTCTTGAAGTCTAGTTACTGGAGAATTTTACGGTTCGTGATTTGGAGCTTCCTAGAGAAAGTTACAGTGCTTTTACTACAACCAGCGCAGAGCAGAATAGCAGAAGAAATATGCAGAGAATAAAAGATCGATCTTCTTGCCATAAACGATCGATCCCTTATGCACCCAGAGATGAAAAAGACCCACGGTCGACCGTCGCATCAACCGTGGCATCGACCATCAGGCTCTGTCAAGAAAAACACTTCGCACGGTCGATCCTCGATCTTCTTTCCAAAAGAGATCGATCCGAGTCGGGGTGCAGCCACAATCTTGGAAGAAAAGATCGATCTTCTTTCCATAAAAATCGATCTTTCTTAACCGACTTTGCAGAATTAAGGGCTCAGATTTAATTCGAAGATAGGAAACTTATGGGCTATAAATAGGGTTCTTTTTAGGGATTGAGGGGGCGAATTTTAGAGGATTTTTGCTGCTACTTTCTATTTTCTTAGATATTTCTAGGGTTCTTCTTTCTTCTTTAAGGGATTGGATTGTTCTTGATGGCCTTGCGTGGCTAAACCTTGATTCTTGGTCAAGGAAACTGAAACCTCGGAATCAATGAAACTGTGAGATCTAATCTACTTTTATTGTTCAGTTTATACTTGAGTATTGAATGTTATTCTGTGATTATATTTATGATTGTGTTGTCTAATTGCTAGGAGGCCTACTAGTTTATTATTCATCGCAATCTACTGCTAGGTTGGATATCAAATCCGTAATTGTTTGATCCCTCTAATCTGCGAAGCAACTAGGGTTTTGATGATCTACTACGTTTCAGAGATGGTTAGATCTTAGGAAGAACGTTCGGCTAAATTAAATGCAACCGCTTGTGCTTGTATTGTTTAGCTTCATCGATCTCCCTATTCTTAAGGCTGCTACTAGATTAAATCTGCAGCGCTTGTCTTAGATTGTTTAGTAGTTAAGGTTGATTAGATTGCTTGTTTCTAATTAACTAAGATTGAGGAGAGATTCGAATTTAATTCGAACGGTGAATATTCATAGTATGAATTGATTTATACTTGCATCACTGATCAGTTGTTGGATTTCGATGGTGGATGTTGACTTAGACCAAGGTTTGTTCTCTTGATTCAATTCGATTCTTCGCTTTAGATTGTTTCTTTATTGTTTTCGTTTTACTCAACCCCCCCATCTTTGTTCACATAGCACAAAACCTAGGCTAGACATTCTTCATGGGATTGACTCGTACTCGCACTACTACATTTATTTTAACGAGTATTGGTTTTATTTTTGAGTGCCTACGACATCACATCATAAGTGTATTGAAAGGTACTCATCGAAATTTTCTAAGTCTATTCGTTATTTTGCAGGATCATGGTGGATGCAAGTTCTTCAATTGGATTGATGAGGAATTCTGCGAGCGAGGGAAGAATGTCATCAATGAACTGAGGATGAAGCTTCAGTCAATAGAGAGTGAGCTGGAAAATTCCAGAGCAAAAGAGGGAGAGGATTTGGCTCATATCCAATTACTGAGAAGTGGCTCTGCGAAGAGGGATAGCAGAATTCTTATCTTGGAGTCAAAGATAACAGACCTCGAATCTAGATGGAGAAAATTATGCATCGTCTTAGTATTATCATGGATCATAGGTCTGGGTGTAGTGTTTATGGCTTCAAGTTTGCTAAACATGACACATTGGAATCTTGGTTATGTATTTGCTTTTAACTATACGCAGGTTGTATTGTGGGGGTTTAAGTTGTCTTGTAAGGACATCTTTAACTACTATTGTAAGGACATATGTGATAATTTTTAGGCCTTATATAAATTGCAATCACAACTGTGAATGAACTTCAATCTGGTTTTTAAGCAAACTTACATCTGTTTCACTTCATACTCTGTTATAGTACAGAGCAAGGTCTTACATACAAACTGTTACAACTACATTCCTATGCCATTGCAAAGCTGTTTATACATTCATTTACAGGCTATGAATACATTCATATCATAGTTGTTACAAAATTCTGTTTATACAAAAAGAAGATGTCAAGTTCTCATACAAAATTCTGTTTATACATTTATGTGCCATTACAAAGTTGTTTATACAAAATTATGTTACAAAATTTTGTGATTACATTCATATCATTCCTGTGCCATTAAAAGTTTCTTATTGACATACAAAAAGAAGATGTCAAGTTCTCATAGAAGTTTTACCAAAAATAACTACATAGTTCACTTCTTAGTCTGTCTTGCCACACCCCCAGTTTTTGGTTTCATTCTTGTTTGTTTTCTAGCTTTCCTCTTCAACAGAGGTCTCCTTGCCACCTGACTCTGCTGCATTTGGTCAATTCGTACTGTGGTACTAAATGCCACTGTAGTTGTTGTAGTTGTTGTATTTCCTCTGGGTCCAACTCCAACACCAACTCCAGCTGCTTGTCTAGCTCCTGGCTTGGCCCCCATTTCAACACCATCTCCAGCTGCTTTCCTTGCTCCAACTCTAGCTTCATGCACATGATGGCCAGCTTCATGCCCACTAGCAGCCCTTGGTTCAATTGGCTCAGTGCTGGTGTGGCCATCTCCAGCTGTTTTTGGTGTGCTTGATGCAAACTTCTTGCAACTCCATTTGTTGTGTCCCAATTCCAAGCAAATCTTGCATCTAACAGAACCATTCTTTCTTGTCACCTAAAAATCAAAAGAGAACTAAAATAAGAACTCAAGATAAAGTATGATAATTGTAAGCATGTTCTAATCATTGTAACAAAACCATTCACTCACCCTATTAGGATTTGCAGGCTCATCAGCTTGCCTCAGTTTTTTTGGTCTCCCTGGTTGTCTTCTATAAGCAGGGGGCATGATTGGCTCACCACCTGTCTTTGCCCAAAGTTTTGGGCCATTCACAGGTCCTATGCCATGCACATAAGCCTGTAAATACTTATCTTTGCTGTAGTAACTATCAACATAGTCCTCATGCTTCTCTCTTCTATTGAAGATGCTCTCTATGAGCCCCCTCAACATAGTCCTCAACTGTAGTGCTCCTTGCTGCCTCCCACATCTTTTGCTTAAGCATCAAACCCTTGTGCACTTTATTGAAATTAGCATATAAATGTCTACAACATAATCTATGATCAACTCTAGGTAGTAATTCATCCATAGCAGGAATTAATCCCTATAATTAAGAAAACATATCAATTAAAATTCTGAATACTAACTGAAATTAGCATATAATTAAGAATGAAGGTCCAATACCCTCTGTTAATCAGTAATGAAGGTCCACCCATGTTCGTGAGCATGGCCAATATCACCTATCAAAAACTCCAAAAACCATCCCCATGAGTCCTTATTTTCTTTCTCAACAACTACATAAGCAATGGGGAACATTTGGTCATTGGCATCCGTTCCTACGGCTACCAACAATTGTCCCCCATAGGGCCCTTTGAGGTGGCATCCATCAAGGCCAATGACTGTCCTACATCCATGTACAAAACCTTTCTTGCAGCCGTCAAAACATATGTAAATCCTCTCAAATAATGATCCACCACCATCTGGAGACCTTGCAACCTGAAGCTTGCATGTACTGCCAGGGTTACATCTCATGAGTTCCTTGCAATAGTCCCTCAGCCTACTATACTGGTCTCTATGAGCCCCCTCAACATGTTCCTTTGTTGCAACCCTACATCTATAGGCTTTCATTCTAGAAATCTGAACTAAATAGTCTCTCTTCACCCTTTGTTGAAGCCTGTCCAGTTTCATATCTGGATCAATTCTGAATTCCTCTTTATATTTCTTGGTTAACCACCCTGATCTTGCAAGCCTATTTTCATGGGTTCTTGTACATGTATGTTTGTCACGCAATGTTTTAAGTTGAAAAGTATTTTCTTTTTGCATAAGTGATCCATTGTGAGGACCTGTCCCTCTACCCCTAGGGCTCGTTGTAGACCGCAAGGGTAATTTGGTAAATTGCGCCTTGTTGGGTTGTTTCACACCCGCGTGTGCACACACTGGCCTTGTCTGTGTTTATGTTTGTTTAGAATGGCTAGGTGAACCCGGGATCGAAAGATCCGGACTTGGGCTTGAGTTCTTGCCCAAGTTTAGCTTTCAGCACACAAAGGATCGATCCTCTCTGGCTAAGGGATCGATCCTCTTCGTGCCAGAAAGCCTTGCGAAATCATCGTGAAGGATCGATCCTCCCTTGAGGAAGGATCGATCATTCATAAGTCGGTTGGTTTTCTGCTTCGCGAGGACGGCCGCCGTTGGCCGTCGCTCTCTCTTGTCAGAGGGGGAGGACTTACCCTCCCCTCCCCCAGCTTTTTCCCCTCTTTCCCGGCTGTCCCCTCCCCCCTTTTCCCTCCTTTTCTTCCCCTCTTCCTCCTCCTCTTTTCTTCTTCTTCTTCTCTTCTCTTCTCCCCCGAAGCTCTGTTTTTCCCCTGTTTCGGGCAGCCACCTTCCTCTCCTCCGTTCTCCCTCCTCCAGCCATCTTTTCCGGCGTTCTTTGGCTCGTTGGATTCGTGACAACGAGAGGAAGATCTCTGAAGAGGTTTGGAGGCTTGTTGGTGATCAAATCGCGGGGAATCAGCCGAGGAAAGCGCAGCTAGGTAGGGTTATACCTACTGATGTTTATTTCGGGTGTTCTTGAGATCTAGCCGTTGGATCTTGTTGATCCTTGCTTCGTTGGATTCCTTATAACTGCTAGAATTACTGATTTAAGTTTCATGTTGATCAGTTGAGATTTGAGTAGGTTTTATGCATGATTAGTCTCGGATTTCTGGTTTTCTGCTGTTCTTGAGAAACAGCCGGCTTGCGGCGAGTTTTCCGGCCGTTGAATACATGATCTTGGCTTTTCATAAACATAAGAGTTGTAGAGCTATTCGTTAGCTTTCCATTCCATCTTGTTTCGTATTTTTCCGATTTTTCTACGAATTTTTATGAATTGTTTTCTGAAGGGCTGCGTTTCCGAAATTAACTGGGAAGCTGGTTTGATGCCTTAGGATCGATCCCAATTTTGGTAGGATCGATCCCAAGGCTGGCTGAAGGTGTTTTATGATCTATATTTAGCGATTTTGATTAATGCTTTCCCGTTAATCCAATCGTTGGATGTTTGTGGATTTTGGATATGTTGATCCAGGTATATACACCTACTGGTGGCTAAGTTGGATCTTGAATCCGACGTCGTTTGGACGTCGGATCGACGGGATCAATTAACCCCTAAGTAGAGATTTATGGGTTTTGAATATAATATTATATTTCGGAATATAATATTATATTGTTTACTGTCCTTCATCGTTTTCGGGGTTGCTTCCCATTGCAGGAGTCCGCGGTTGACGGTTGCGGTACCGTCGTAATGCCGGGACCCGCTGCGGATCGGCTGGCAGCGGTTGGTGGTACCGCTGCATCGATCCAGTAGACTTATATGATGCTTGACATATTGTTGCATGCCTTTCCTATTATTTGTGTATGTCATAGCATGCATTGTTGTTGTGTGCATTAGTTGCATTGGTTAGGGCGTGGGTGATCTTTGGGTCGCCGTCCCGAAGCTGGAAGCTCGGACTTAGCCCTAGGACCGGGGTTGGGTAGTTTGGACCCGGTTGGAATTGTGGTGTCCAGTCGATTCAATGATATGCTTAGATGACTGGTACACTTGTGGCTTGATGATTGTAGAGGTCGTGTCGGCCTCGAGTCGGAGGCTGAGGTGTAGCCGGTGTTCCACTGTGTCGACTCTTGAGTGGTGGAAACGGCCCCCTCAGCGGTGCCATTTCCCACCTGCAGTGCCGGTTACCTGCATGTGAGTCAGCGGTGTTTGTTGAGCTTACTGTGTGCTGCTCCTGGGCACCAGGGATACGCGGTGGGGTTATGGGACTCCTGTATACACCCAGATCCTACTCGAGGGCGACACTCTTGCGTTTCCCTCTTCCTTCTGTGTGTCGTAATGTAGATCCCTACTGAGCTTAGTGCTCACACCTACCCGGGCTGCGTTTGCAGGTGCAGGCGGCAGTTCTTCTTCTGTGGCCCCTACCGGGCAGTTGGTTGGCGGGTGCGGTGGCGCCAGGTGGGCTTGAGAGGTGGTGATCGTTTATTGCTTTTATACCCTAAGTTAGATAGTCTCCTACGGGAGTAATGTTGTATTTGAATCTTCCCCTCTCCGAGGATATGTATATTAACACTTTGAGTTTTAAATCTGTGGTTCGAGATTTGGCTTTTTATTATATTGTTTTATTTGAGGGTGCTTTTGGTGAATTGCTAGGGAGACCAATAGGTTAGAGGGAACCCTCGCCAGCTTTTTCTTCCGCGTTTGTTAGGTTCCGGTTCGCGTCGCCCGGCCCGGTTGGGCTTTCGCGGGTCGGGGCGCGACATCCATGAACCCTCCAGCTGCATCCTTCTCCACAGGTAGCTGTCACCCTCCTGAATGTATTCCTTGTGAACTTCACAGGATACCCCCCCTTGATTGCATACTCTATAATCATGTCCTTGAATACACGTGTTAATGTAAACTTCATTCCCACCTTAAATGTGATATGACATTGCATATCACACTCTTCTCTAAAAACTAGAAAAGAGTCAACTTCATCTTCATCATCTGAGGATGCCACAGAATTTAGGTCATCACTAGGAAGATATTCAAAAATAGCTTCCTCCTCATCCATGTCACCACCCATATTTGCTGCAAAGTAGTTTTTTCCTCCATGCACATGTGCATCAGCTGCAATGTTGACAGGTACTAATTTGGCACAATTGTGAGCCTCCAAAAGTTCATCTGGATCATCTTCATCATCACTGCTTCCCTCTACCTTTGGATCATACTTAACAGCTGAATCATCACTGTCTATGTCAAACTCCTCTGCGATATCTTTTCCTCTGTTTTTTTGCCCAGTATCTTCTCCAGCTGCCACTTCAATATTTATTCCTTCCACAGCAGTCAACATAGGACAATCTTGTGTCTGTGTAGCATTTAAATCGCCCATCTCTAGCATATCTATGCTTTCATGCTCAACATAAACTAAGATGTGGCCATCCTTATGCCATGATCTCCCATTTGCAGCACCTCTGAATCTGTTGTTAAATCTTTTAGATCAGTTGAGTCAACAGGTGAGTACCAAAGCTTCCTGAACTTCTTATAACCTATCTGATCAAGCATGCCTTCAATTTCTATGATGCTCAAGCGATCAACTTCACAATTCTCAACCATACTGACCTCACCCCCAACATATTTTCCATCCACAAACTGCCCCCTGTGATAAATGTCAATCCTAAAAAGCTCGTGAACCATCCTGCATATACAATGGACTCAATACACTTGTTTAGGAGCAAATGCTTGGTGAAAAAAGGAGGACGAAGCCAGGAGGACGAAGCCAAGAGGACGAAACAAGGAGGACGAAGCAACATAACTTCCGTTCGGTGGATGGGAAGAGGAAATACAGGTGGATCTAGGGCTAGGGACGCGACCAACATGCTCCGGCAACGTCCTATTGCCGGTTGATCACCTCATCGTCGAGCCAGCTCACCGGACATGGACCGCGGGAAAATGCCCTAAAAGAACCCTAGGTCGACTTAAAACCCACACAGCCACGCGGTAAATGGGTCACGTGATGTCACGTGACCCATTCGCCGTCGAGTGGGTTCACAACGTTGACATGATGGCTTTAATTGTTACAAAAACAAAACCATATGATCTTATTTGAAATATTTTAAATCACATGGTCCAAAATGAAATATGTGTAAACCACATGGCCCAAAACAGTAATTTAGCCTTATTATTATTATAACATCCACATAGTGCTATATTATACTTAATATAACATCCAAATAGAGCTATTGTATACTTATTATAGCTTTCAGTTAGTGTTGTGGTTTACTTATGATAGCATTCATTTAGTCCTATGCTTTACTTGATATAATATTCAAGAAATAGTCATCGGTAAATATCAATCTCAAGTATGACAATATTTGAGTAGCTAATAATATTAGCTCAACATTTGCATAAAATTATTGTTGGTATATCATTCTATTATTGCTATAATTGGCTAAGAGCCTTTATAATCTCCGAGACTCGTTTAAATATCAATCTCTAGTGTCCCTTTACCTTCTTATATAACCTTCAGAGCAAGCCAACTTTCTCATCACTTCTGATGATGTGGACTAAATATTACCTTTTATAGCAAATAAGAAATGCTATTAATAATGCTATGATTGAGATTTTACAACAGATAATAAATGCTATTAATAATAATAAATTTTCAATAGTATTTACCAAATGATGCTATGAAACATGTGTTATGAAATGCACATCCATAGCATCTGCAAAGGGAATGATATAAATTATCCCATAAAGAAGTCACTATAGTTGCTGAATGTTACGACTCATTTTTAAGTTTATAGCATTTTATGTTTATGCTATAAATACCCAATTTTGAATATTATTTACCAAAGAATGTTATGAAACATATGTTATAAAATACACATTGATAGCATCTGCAAAGATAATGCTATAATTTATCCTATTAAAAATCACCAGTTGCTAAATGTTATGATCCGGTTGCAAATTTACAGCATTTTTATAACTTATGCTATAAATACTTAAGTTTTAATAGCACTAATCAAAGAATGCTATGAAATTCATGTTTTCTTGTAGAGCTAGCTAGCTCGTTATGTATTTGTTGGTTGGTAATAAAATTTCAAGTACCCTTGGGATTTCTGTGTGTATAGCTGCTGCCTTAGTTGTGTTTAGAGGGGCAGTTTTGGTTTCTTTCTGGGTTCCTGATGTCTTAGTTTTCTTTTTGTATCTCTTCCTGTAATCCTGACTTAGCCTATTTGGCTCAATTAATGCAACAAAAAAAAAGAAAAAAGAAAAGAAAATCAAGGTACTCTTGGTGATCTCTTTGTGTCTAGAACTGGTGCAACTTCTGAGGTTGGCCATCTTAATTCCTGTTGGCCAGTCAATAGTATAGTACATGTGGGTAATCTAATTGCACCAAGAATCGGGAAAGAAAACAATTCAACAGGCTCGGAAAAAAGAAAGTTGGTGCTAATACAGACCTTTTACAAGGAAAAAGGTTCACACATGCAGGACCAAGCGTCGCCATTAAAACTCAAGCAGTTCATTTCTCGCAATGAGTAGTGACAACAGCAAGTGCATTCGTATAAGCATCTAAGTAATCTAACGAGATAACATTGGTCTAATGAAGACTAAATTATCCAAAAAGATACTAATTAGCTTCATTTGCCATCTTGGGCTTTCTGAAGATAAGTAATACTTTTTTTGAATAGATGAGCAGGATAAGTAATACTTCACTCAGAAGTATACCTTCTGAGCACTTGAAGCTAGCATTGAGTGCTAACTATGCTTACAAAGAGTATTATATTATGAATCATCCACTATATAATACATTCATGCCAAAGGAAAGCGGAAAGATCATAAAATACTGATCTTTCCAACAAGAAGCTGATTTTTAACACTTGGTCTCCAGCAAATGTACCTTAGACAAGCTTAAAGGATAGGATCATCCTTGTTTTCAGATGATCTCACTGAAGAAAAGACATTCTGCTATGTAAATAGACATTCGTCTGTCAGCGGGTACTCCAATGTATCATACAGGTAGTTGCAACTATATTCCAAACCATCTGATGATGTAGAATCGGAGAATTCAAAGAATCCCATGTTACTGTGGCCAATGTTCTCGAAGCAGCCATAGCCCTGGAGAGAATAGAAATGCAAGTCCTCTGGCAAAGAAAGAGCATCCACATCATGTTTCAGACACAAATCTTGTGAGGGAGGAGGTATCAGTGTCCTGTTGCAAGTCTGGTCAGCGGACACTTCCTTTCTCGTTGATCCATTAGTGTTGCGAGATGCTGTGAAATCTAGAGAACTAACTTCATGCTCCACTTGAAAAGTGCATGCTACAGGGGATGGTGTTCTTACATGACTACTTCTAAAATCCACACTAGTAGGTTTAATTTGAGACAGACCTAGTATCTCCCTGTCCATGCCGCAAGTAATTGAGATGACAGAAGACGTCGGAGTGTTGAAATGATTGGAAACCTTATTGTCTTGATGAAGCTGGCTCAAACTGGGAAGTCCTGATGAACTAAAATTTTCACAATTACTTTTCGGATATCGCATGAATTGCATCAAGGGAATACCTCCACCTGAATGTTGGTGCTTTGACATGACAGGCTCTACTGGTTTATAGTCAACATTTGGCACCACTCCTTTAAAAGAAAGCAACACCCCCAACTGAGAACCATTGCTAACTTTCTGAGGATCAGAATCGCCTGTTAGGGCCTTCTTCCTGTCCGCTACTTGCAAAGAGACTGCACTTTTCATATCATCAATTTTACTATCCGAAAAAATTCCCTGAGATTGGAACTTTGGAGTGGCACAGGAGTATCTTCCAGTTGCACTCTTTTCTTGTGCAGCAATCAAGCTCTGGAGGTCGAGGTTTTCACGAGTGTCCTTCAAACTGATATGCGATTGCATATTACCACTTGAAGTTTTCACTTCGTTCTGCTTCTGTAATCTACTCAAGTACAGCCGGTATTTCTGCAAAAGAAAAATATATATCTCAATAGCATTTTCCTGTTGCGTATTTGCAGCCATGGGTTACTAGAGCAAGAATACATAATTCACACTTGTAGTCTCTACGTTTACATAATTTCACACTTGTCTCTACACTCTCTGAAGATGAAAATTTAACTTTAGGCTGGTTCAGGTGTTGAGACTAGAAATGAGATTAATGAAAACCATGTTGCCTAAGAAGCTGCTTCGCAGAGGATCGCCAAAGCCTATTGCCACCTGCTTTTTGAATATTGAGTAATTGATTGTCATAGAAGGTCTATCTAGTCTTCTAGAGATTAGTGTCAGATCCTTGAAGATTCTCCTAGGGCCTGTTTGGCACCTGCAGATCCCGGAGGATCCGCGGGATCCGGAGGACGTGCGGATCCCGCAGTGCGGGATCCGGCGTTTGGATCTCACGCGGATCCCGCGTGGATCCTGGGGCGGATCCCATTTTCGGCCTCCGCTCTCCCCGAGCGGACGCCGCCCGTGGTATCCGCGGGAGTGGATACAGCGGATACCATCCGCCGGATTCCGCATCCCGCGGATAGCCAAACAGGCCCCTAGTGCATATCCCATACCCATCCATTTAATCACCATTATTAGTCTAATAAATAATGCAAGTTATAGAGTACAGTGACCAAATGATTGCTTTTCCACCATTTCTAATTTCCTAGTGGCAACCCACCTGTAGTTCTCCCCTTTAGACAACATTCCATCTATTACAACTAGTGCTAACAGGAACTTCATGGCACGAATTGTCATGCCATTAGTCGCAGTCGATGCCCACGAATAAATATTTTGCTTGTAAAATACTTGGTACAAGATCCATGTCGAGTATATTTACCTCTTGAAGGGAATTAGTTCGCATGCGGTCTGTACAGAGTGTCAGTATGACATAGACTGTCAGCATGTGATACGAGGTCGAACCCACTCGACCCAGACCAACCGGACCAACGCCCAAGGGGCGGGCCCACGGCCAAGGAAGGGCCGGATCCTAGCAAGGTAGAACCGGTTTCCTCTCTCCTAGTTTGACTAGAACTGTCTAGTTCCTAACCATAGAATTCTCGATAGTTTCCTATTATGAGTCTTTTATACTTATTTGAGTTCTAGTTGGTTATTGGCTTTTCTAGATATCAACAAGCTGCTAGGAATTAATTATGAGTCCTATTTGAGTTAGTAAGTTATTAGTAGAAGTTGAATTTGAGTATGGAAGCCTTATTACTTGCTAAGTAAGCAATGGGGTTTTCTACTTCGATTAGGACTTGGTCGAGGCAGTTAGTTTCCTGATCTTAGTGGAGTTAATTAAGAGTTTGATTCTTAGTTGAGTTTCCTATTTGAGTCCTAGTTATTATGAGTTAATTATTTTGTTAGGAAAATTGTTAGAGTCCTAGTGGGTTATAGTCTCATTAATTGAGGGAGTTTGAGTATAGTTTGAGTCATAATAGGAGAATCTTATTACTTTCTCATTAAGCAAGGGGATATTTGAGTAGGAATTGAAGTAGAACTAGGACGATATGAGGCCTCTATATAGGGACCTTCATACCTTTGTATTTTCTTATCCATTTGATGAATTATAAGAGTAGTTAGTAGTATATCATAGGAGTAGAGATAATATAACTGCCACCTAAAGACCCCCCCTTTCCACCTCCTTCCCTCTACCACTGGCTTTCTCTCTCCACTAGCCGACCAGCCGACCACCGCCGTCCGCCATCGCCATCCACCTCCACCGTTGACACTCCTTTGAGACTTGAGGAGCCCCACAACATCCTCACTTCTCGATCAATCTCTCTGCTCCACGATGTAGTCCCTTCCTCATCGAATACCTAGGGCACTTCTTCTAAAACCCTAAATGTATCTCTCGACCTAACCATAGATAAGGCTAAGGAAGCACCTAAGCCAGGACTGAGACCCGACAAGAGACCCGGTATGCGAGCCTACGAGAGGGCTCACCATATCAACTTGGTATCAGAGCTCCGTTCCGCCGACTATGCCACCCATAACCTTTCGAAAACTTCGTCATCATGTACGGAGTATCCTAGGAGAGTTGGGAACAACAAATCAAGAACCTGCATGCCAAGGTGACCCTCTGTTTAACCTAGATAGAACGCGATAGCAGAAAGTTGAAGCAAATCTCCCGTAGATGGTCAACTATAGCTCAGGCAAGCCCTACAGAGACTCAGACTCCGAGGCATACCCCTACTTCAGCCCTTCAGCCGTAACTCGGATTGCAGAACCTAGCCCCGAGCCAACTCGGATCAGGACTCCGTACGCGACTCAGTATCCGACTCCGACCGCAATTTCACATACGACTTCGATCGCGACTCCAATTGCGACTTCGGCTACAACTCAAATTACGACTCCGGTTGTAATTCTGAGTTCGACTCTGACTGAGACACAAGCAATTAGCAAAGGAGAAGAAACAGATTTTGGGAAAGAACTACAAAAGATGTTCAGGGAACCAAAGAGCTTCTTCAAGAGCAGGAATTCTGCACAACCACCTGGATCAGCCAAGAAAATCCGGCAAGCTATCCCCAGATGAGGTTGAACAAAAGAGAAAAAGAGGTCTATGCTACTATTGTGATGAAAGGTTCAGACCTAATCATCAGTGCCAGCAGGTCAAAGATGAAGAGCAGGAACCACCCGATCCTCAGCTCGAGCAGGGGGTACTGCTGCCACAACCAGTTCCACTACCTCTGCCAGATCCCGGTGAACCCCTCTTCTTACCTTCCCATGATTTTTTCATATTTTTCTCTATTTTCCCAGATTTTTCCCCGAACTTTCTCTCCCCCCTTGAAATGGGCTTGTCCTTGGCTCACCCACGGCTCGCCATCGGCTTACCACGCCCAACCGCTCCCGTCTCATCTTCGAGCCATCTACTCTTCATCCCAGCTCATCCACGGCTCCAAACGGCTCGACCGTGAGCTGCCACCATTCCTCCACTGTGAAGCGCCGCCCTGACGTCCGTTTACCACCATATCACTTCCAATCATCCTCTACCTCGACGACGTATCAGATCCCATCCTCAACCATCCCCAACACCCTCTCCTTCGGCTCCGGTGACTAACCTCAAGAAGACTACGACTGAGCTCCGCCCGATCCCGCTGTCTCCCACTCCCTCTGGCCTCTACAAGACCTCCAGTGGAACCAGCGGGCATCCTCGAAGCCTTGTTGGCCACCCCTGACCAAGATCAAGGTTCCAATCGTCGGAAATCGTCAGAACCCAACTCTCGAGAACCATACCGTTCCGGCTTCCTTCAATCAACCACTTCCTGAGGTTGATTCCACAATCAGAGTTCACGGGGAAGGTTCGAATCGTCGGAACCCAACTCTGACGAACCACACCGTTCCGACTTCCTTCAATCAACCACTTCCTGAGGTTGACTCCACAATCAGAGTTCACAGGGAAGATGCCAGGACTTCCTAGAATCTTTTCCCCGCGAGCTTGAGTGCTATTGAGCACTCCTTCACTGACGATCACCATGGACAAACTTCACCACGCCACCACCTTCAGATCCGGCGTATCAGAAGTCCAATCCAACGATCAGACAGGACAGAGTAAGTCCCCAGGACCCTGTGAAGCTTCCTATGCCATTGCCACACTCCGGCGACCTCGTTTCGCCGTTGATACAGCTCCAGCAGCTTTTCAACCGTCCAATCAAGACTACAACTTGATCCAACCGTCCGATCAGCCCAATCTCCGATCCCGTGCTTCTGATCTTCGATATGAACCTGATCATGGAGCCCCATGTGATCAAGACCGTCCAAATCAAGTCCAAGTGATCACGATGCATTCTCAGCCGTTGATCAAGCATCCGAAGGCTAATTTTATCCCTCGAAGGAGGTACCCTCCTTACTCAGTGACATCTTAAATCTGATCAGATCCGACCATGGCGGTACCCCCGGCAGCGCTCAAGTCACCCAAGTCCAGACGGAAGACCCAACCATGCCATACAGGTTTGGACTAGCATACGACTCCACATTGTTGAAGATCCAACTTGGTTCAAACAACTCCAAGCCCGAAATAGTGCAGTAGAAGCGTGGCTCAACCATCTTCACATTAGATTGAATCAGAGACAGCTTGACCCAGTCCCAAGCCAAGACCATGCACAACTAATCACCAAGGTGATCAGATCCCATGCTACGGTCATAGGCAACATTACTCATGGGACATGACGAAGATGATCCAGGAGAACCATTGAAGATATTATTCTTAGAGTTACTTGAGCCGTCAAATCGACCCCCACATGCTCCATCAACACTGCCCCTGCTACCCCTGGACCCGTCAAGGGATCGATCTGGTTTCTCGCCGTCTGGTTCAGAGTTTCCATTGTGGTCCAACCGTGTCACTCCAGTCCAGCAGAGTGGAGCCCTCTTCCCTCATCAGACTCAAGCCTTGAGGACAAGGCAAATTCGGAAGGGAGGGGGATGATACGAGGTCGAACCCACTCGATCCAGACCAACCGGACCCACGACCAAGGAAGGGTCGGATCCTAGCAAGGTAGAACCGGTTTTCTCTCTCCTAATTGAACTAGAACTGTCTAGTTTCTAACCAAAGAATTCTCGATAGTTTCCTAGTATGAGTCTTTTCTACTTATTTGAGTCCTAGTTGGTTATTGGCTTTCCAAGTTAGCAACAAGCTGTTAGAAATTAAGGCTAAAAAGCACTTTAGTACCCTATAGTTTCAAAATTTTGTAGTTGAGTATCTTGTCGTTTAAAAATTACCAAACAATGACTGACATTACAAAACCGTTCAGTTTAGATCCAAGGGCCAACGGCGTCGCAAGGGCTAACGGTAAACAAGTTAGAACCCTTCATGCATGGTTGTCGTCGTCGTCGTCGCCGTCGTGGAGAACCCGCTCGAGTTCGTCGTCCTCCTCCTCGTCCCATGCGTGGCCGGTGGCAGACGAGCAAGCCGACGTCGACGTCGTGGAGAACCAGCCTCGTCGTCATCATCGTGGAGAACCAGCCTCATCGTTGTCGTCATGGAGAACCCGCTCGGGGTCGTCCTCCTCATCGTCTCGTCCCATGCGTGGTCGGTGGCAGACGAGGACGTCGATGATGAAGGATGGGTTTCATGGAGGATGAAGACCCGCTCGGACGTCGTCGGCGTCATCGTGGAGAACCCGCTCCGGCATCGTCGGAGAGGAAGAGAGAAACGGAGAAGAAAACACAAGAGTGGGAAGACAATAGGGGGAGAGGGAATAAGCCCAAGCCATCCTCCAGCGACAGAGGTCCACCCGGTCAAAAAGCCCAAGCCATCCTTATCATCCCCTTTTGGCACCTATTTCTCGGCGTGGGTCTTCACCGCCGTCCTCGCCCTCCAAGTCCTGCTCCTCCTCTCTACCTGTTCCATCGACTCCCGCGGCCGCCTCACCATCGCTCGTCCGCATCGCTGCCGACACCTCGCCCTTCCGTCGCGGCGTGGTGGCGCACGGTCGCTCTCTACACAGATCATACCGGTGTCCATGGCGTCGTTGTTCTCCACCTTTAGGGGTGAGCAAAACCGAACCGGATTTTTAGAACCGAACCGAACCGAACCGAACAATTCGGTTCGGTTTTTCGGTAAATTCGGTTCGGTTCGGTTTTTTTTTTTTGTCAAAAATTCGGTATTCGGTTCGGTTTCGGTTTTTATTTTTAAAATTCGGTAAATACCGAAATACCGAAATTTTCAAAATTATATAGCTTATTTCGGTTCGGTTTTATATTATAAGTAAAAAAATTTCGGTATTTCGGTTTTTTCGGTTCGGTTCGGTTTTTTCATGAATTCGGTTCGGTTCGGTTTTTAAATTAGTGTACCGAATTAATTCGGTTCGGTTCGGTTCGGTTTTATGCCCTAATTCAGTTCGGTTCGGTTTTTAAAATCATGATAATTCGGTAATTCGGTATTCGGTAATTCGATTCGGTTTTTACCAAATTCTCAGCCTTATCCACCTTCCCAAGCATCACCACCGCCAACCTTACCAGAATCAGCACTGCCGCCACCCACCAAGCAGATCCGACCATTTAGTTGTTTCCACTCCCAACCACGACCTCCACCAACTACAAGACCCCACGACCCTGCTCGCTACCAACTACGCCAGTCGATCACCACTTCGACGACCTCTCCACCAACCCCGAGCTCCCAAACCATGACGTCATTGTGGGAACGGCGAGGTCGGTGCCCTCTACGAGGTCCGCGGGTGTGTCCAATACCTTGATATTTGAAACACTTAACATGAGGGTCCACAGGAACTACCTCCTTAGCCTTGCCCTTGATATCTCTACCAAGAGGCTGTGGTATAGGGTTAGGACGACTGCCAAGTAGACCGGTTCCATTCCTAGATCCGGTGAGTTGGGAGTTGGGAGTTGGGAGTTGGGGTTGGGAGGTCTTTGATCCAAACGCCTCGTATAATTAGGTCGACTGACCAACTCGCAATTTTCAACGAGGGTGTAGACCTGATCAAGAGTTATGATCTCTCGTAAAATAAGCTCTTTGCTAAGATCCTCATTAAGGCCCTTTTGAAATCTACTTAAGGTCATGCGTTCATCCTCTTGGATGCCACATCATATCATAAGTTCATCAAAGTGTGCAATGTACTCCGTGGCTAGTCTAGATCCTTGACGGATGTTGTTCCACTGGTCAAGAAGGTCCCCCTGATATGATTGGGGAAGATACTTCTCTTTGATTTGATCGGAGATTGGTTCGTTTGCTACAACAACTGTTCAATGCTCTGCAAAAAGAGTTTGGCCTTACCAATGAGCTTCATTTTAGCGAAGCGGACCTTCTTGTCTTGGGATAAGTTGTACCACTCAAGGAAGTGGTCAATATCATGGATCCAGTCAACAAAGGTCTTTGGATCGAGGCGACCATCAAAGACGGGCGCCTCTACGTTGATTCTGCTCATGAGACGCTCATCGGGGTCTCGAGGTTCCTTAATGTCATGATTTTGTCTAGGGACGCGTCCTGCGTTAGGGTCGTTGTTTAGGGCTTCTAGACGCTCAATTTGAGTAGCGGACCTAGCCATGATAGCTTCTGCCCTCCCCATTCGCGTGGCTAACTTGTCTATCTTAGCAGCTACCTTGCGTAGGACACGGGTGAGGCCATCAGACTGGGACCCCATTGTCTGAGATGTGTGGGGGAACTGAAAGGTGTGTGATCAAAAGAGTTGTCTAATTTTGGTGCTCTTTTTTTATTTAAATGCATTGAAAATGCAAGGAAAATGCAATGACATGCAAAGATCAGCAAAAGATAGAGGTGTTCAATAGTTTTATAAAGCTAGAGCTAGCCCTGTAAGGGGTCAGAACTCCAGGTACGATATAGGTCACTGCCGCATACAAGAACTGCAAAAAGTAGTAACGGTGTTCAAAGTATCGCAGGAGTGGCCTAAACACATGTCAAAGATGTCCAACACCATAAGTAGTTCTACGGTTAATATTTCTAATCAAGCAGCCTACCTACTATTTGTGGATTTAAACACTCACAACCCTCATAGAAATAGTTTTTGATCATTCTATTCAAGCTATAGTGCTCCCAGTGATGTTTTTGATCATTCTATTCAAGCTATTTCATATGTGTTCTCAGTGGATGTATTTGATCATTTTACTACCTGACATGGCATCTCAGCACAGGCATTGGAGATACCTGCGATAAGCTTGACGGTCTCTTGCCTTGGCCTTCTGCAGCATTAGAATCCAGAAGTAGTTCAAAATAATATCCGGTAACTGACAGATAGTAGTTCAATGAGTATTTCCAATTAAATTCCCACAATAAGTCATTGGAATGAAAGGCTCCTTCCTTCCATACCTATCTATACACCGCCTATACCTAGTGCAAGCATAAACTTCGTATCCATGAATATGATAACAAGATTGAAAGAATAACTGATATCACCAGATAAAAGACAGCAATGCTTTTAGAAGTTCTAGGACGCAGAGAACTTGACAAACAACATAAGAGGTACCTGTAGATGGCTTGCAACATTTTCTCTTGTAAGCCCAGGAACATTCATCAGGTCTAATATCTTCTTAGGACCGACTTCTGAAAAAGAAAGAATAGTTAGAGGAAATCTGTAAAATCATTGGAAGCTTAGACAAACTATATCATGGAGACAATTCTAATCTAGGAATAAGATGGTGTCCAATATATGCACTGTTCATTGCCGATGTCATTAGGGACAACTTAATTGAAACGGAGTGTCTAATGGTATGTACTCACTGTCAAATCCAATCTGATTAACAGCAATCACAAATTTCTGATGAAGATCCACTGACCAAACTACTCTGGCTTTCTTCATGGTAGAAGGATCGCCATATTCTTGCTCAGAGTGCTCCTTATCCGTATCCTTTCGTTTTCTTACACGGTTTTGGTCGGAGGCACTTAAAAATTGCCTCTCATCAAAATCATCAGATCCATTACAAAAAAATTGAATGTCTTCACCGATATCATGACTTTCAATTTCTTTCACCTCATGGATCTTCTTTCTATAAACATGCTGCCATATGTTCCGCAGTTCTTTCATTCTTACAGGCTTAAGTAGGTAATCGCATGCACCATGTTGGACTCCCTTCATCACCCTACTTGTCTCCCCATCTACAGACATCACTGCATAGGTAAACAAGAACATAGTCACATAGAGTTCAGATAAAGTTTCGGTTATCTGCAAATGCATATCATATTGTACAAGGCTTAAGCAACAAAAACGAATAGGATAATTAACTGATGACAGGGAGATCCATCTCAAGTCCAACATGTTCAAGAAGCTTGAAACCATCCATGTCAGGCATATTAACATCACTAATTACAATGTCAAATCTCTCTCTTCTTTCACGAAGCGTATCCAGAGCATCTCGTGCTAAACCACATGTAGTAACTGCAAGAATGAAGCAAACTGTAGGTTAGGAATGTCCATACTGCAAAGTTGGTAATAGAAATGTATTCATCTAGATGGATGAAATTCAACATCAGTGTAAACAGAAATAAAGGATAAGAGTCAGAAGTGAGAACCTTTGGAGACTGATTGGCATTTTCCATGACAATAGTGCATTTCAAAATCCAGAGCAATCATGAAATTTTCCATTTAAATGTTTACTAGAATCTAACTGGTTTTAATTGTGAGATTGGATTAACTTGGTAGTGAAAGAAAAAATTCAGTTTCTTCAAGTTTTTCGGTCGGAGAAGAAGTTTGGAACATCTGGTCTTCATTCTCCATTTAATACCATATTTATAACTTATTGGTCTTTTATAGGAAGAGGCACCCCTGATATTTTTAAGCTCCAGAATTTCATAATCCTATGACATACAAAGTTTGAAGCAGAAAGAACTAAGTGTACGGACATTTCTATTTTACTTCCAGAAACATAGACCAAGAATGTCAACTTAAAAGAGTCCACTGTAAAGAATCATGCTCAAAGAAGTTGTTGTTGTCATGACAGGACCCAGCAAATCATGTAACTTTAAGCCATTTTTCAGCTGTTGAAGCAGTAAACAAGCAGCAAAGATAGGAAGGGGACTTCAGCTGTTTCAGAATGGTATGAAACAAAACCTCTCTCCATAAATGGTACTTATGGAAAATATCTAATAGACAGTAAAAGTAAGGAGACCAGTCTCGGTTGAAATCAGCACTAATAAACTTTTAATATCTTTTGATCATCGTACTAGAATGGATAACTCATATCACTCTTACCATCAAGGAATAGCTAGCCTACCAAAGCAACATATCTAATATCTGAATTTCGTTCTTCACTAGAGTAATCTACTAGGTCTGAGCTGGTTCTTCTACCAGCTATGATGGGAGGAAAAGAATATCTGCAGAAAAACTATTCTAAGTCACTTTCACAACTAGTGTTGCAGATCTAATAATTCATCAAGCGCCAGATGTTACAAATGATTTGAGAGATTGAAACCACAAGAAGCTCCAGAGCAAGATTTTCAAAAAGCTGCTGAGGAAAATCTCAACTTGATCTTCTCCAATAATATTACCATAAGAGTTAAAGAATTCAAAACAAACTTGCCTTTTCATCTGGAAGCGGCTCTTGGATATGTGAACGCATAAGAGATTGATACTAATAGCAGTACACTAATGGTGACCATCGCATACACCATCAAATCTGAGTGCAGATAAGCTCAGAGTGCATCAAATGTCTGCTAGGAGATATTTGTCAGAAGAAAACATGCTTCTTCACCTCATTTGGAAGAAGATGTGGATTTCACAACCGTATCAAGCCTGATAATTTCACAACCGTACCAAGCAAACTAAACTGGCTGGTGGTAGGACACAACTAGATATGATGTACCTGAGCACACTTCTAGACAGTATCTGGTACTTTCTGATGTTCAACAAAAATTTGGCAATATCATGCCATCCCATCTAGATAGGCTTATGCAGCCACATATGCGCTTTGGAAGCATCTAAATATTACTTAATTAACCACAAAATACTCATCCTTGACAATAACTGTAAAGACCTCATTTAGAGTAATAAAAAGCTGTCGTCAGTTAAATACTTTTCTATTCTTGTACTTTTGAAGCAGTCCTCGACGACAAAATTTAGAGCAAAGAAAATAAAGGTTTTCAAGAGAGGACTGAGAGTAGGTTGTTCAAGATGGTGAAAAGATTTACATAGATGGTACCATTTTGTACAAACGTGGAATAGCTGGTAAGAACAAAATTAGGACTATGGCATGGCTCTCTTATGATCCCCAGAATTATGTAGAGTAAGCAACAGAGCATAGTGGACTATATCACTCAGTTTTACTCTCTCAATTTGGAGTAATATCATCCAGTTGTAGCAGTCAAGTAATCATTCCCATCACAGTCTTAAAGAGCTCCGCACGAAACTAGTTTTCTTGGCACACTAAACTATTTGTTTCCACTTCATCCATAAAATCTAAGCAGAACAAAATTAATTCCTTGATCCGATGACCCCTCAAATGCACATAGATCATCACATAATAACATACTCTATGACTATTGGCCGCTTTGCTACTACTCTTTACTTAAAAATGGAGGCATCTCAATAAAGGCAGCCATCTCATGGTAAAGAAATGGACCAGATTATATTCTTGTAAAATAGGAAAATAGTTCCATAAAAACCTGATGCATCCGCAGCCATAAGAAGATTATATCAGTTGGAAAACTGTCAAACCTCTTAGGAATCAAAACTCTCATCAACTATAAAACCAAAAATTGCCCTCTTTCAAGCCACCAAACTCTACAAATATCAAAGAAAGAAACCATCCTAAAAACCCAATCTAAGAAACCAGGACTTGCAACACAAAGAAAAGCAAATATAGGAGGATCCCATTAAATTAATATCATTGCCACTTAACACTAATCAACTATAAAACAAAAGGTTGTCCTCTTTTCAAGCTCCAGCAAACTCTACAAATATCAAGAAAGAAACCATCCTAAAGACCCAATCTAAGAAAACCAGGACTTGCAACACAAAGAAAAGCAAATATAAGAGAAGCCCATTAAATATCACTGCCACTTAACACTAATCAACTACAAAACCCAGCAAAATCTACAAACATCAATGAAAGAAACCATCCTAAAAACCCAATCTAAGATAACCAAGACTTGCAGCACAAAGAAAAGCAAATATAGGAGGAGCCCATTAAACATGATTGCCATTTAACCTTCATAGGAGCACTTCCTCAGCATCTTCTCCAGGATCTTCAGCCAGGTGGGGTCATCATCCACGACGAGAACTCGAAGCCCGACCGGAAAAGATTCGGGCCGAGAAGAAGAGCAAGCTGAAGAAGCCGAACAAGAGTTCTCCATGAACCTGGTTTCTTTCCCTTCCCACAAAGGCCAAGACTCAAATGGCTGTTGGGCTGCCTATGAAGCGAGAGAAGAGAGGAATGCTGGAGTTGAAAAAAGGAAAGGTGGCGGAAGTTGTCACTTGTCTCTCTTATAATGCCTCTTTTTTGCTAGTGGTAAAGCGTGTTTGAACATAGTTGGGTGGGGAGGGAGCTTTCCCAACGAATACTGGCGCGCGCTAACCGCCTCTTGTGGGATGGTGGACACCTTTACTACTACTTTGCCAAATAATTGTGGCCTATCTATCTTGTTGGTCTTATTGTATTGCATTATACTCCTATAAGGTGTGTTGTTAGCTAGTAGGAAAGCTTTGTGGGAGTGAAATGGGAATCTACTTGGAGGATGATCATCATCATCATTATGGTGATGGTGATAGCACTTACAAGAGGGAAAGCTCTTCATAGATGAAGAAGGTACATGTGAGTACAAGACAGATTGCAATTAGCTGCAGGTTTTGCGGCTGCCAATCATGCTTGTTTATTTGCTCGATGCAGCATTAGGCGTTGGTGCGGTAGCACCATGTTAGAGTAAAAAGGAAATCCGCTTTGATGCTTCATGATGTGCTCATTTCATGTGATACAGTATTGGACAATGTTCTAATGTGCCTGAGACAGCACATCTTGAGCTATATTATGCCGGGTTTTCTTTTTTCACATGCAAGGAGATATTCATATTCAGATTCAAGAAGTTAGTCGAAGGATTTGATATCTACTAGTTAAATTACAAGCATGACCCAAAAGTTTTTACATCACAGTAAAGCTACGGGCTATATACAAAGACAGTCCTCTAGGTAATAGTGGCATTCTCGAGGTCTTTAAAGCAAGAATGTTCTGGATAGTATTCACCTCTCGAAACTAGTTAACTAATGGCAGGGGCACAATGAAAGTTTTCTCAATCTCGAGGTCTATGGGCAAAATTCCTTGGTAGAAGTCACCAGTCACCTCTTGATATGAGTACCCATGTGACCCATATTATGAACCTTATTAAGTAGAGCCAATTAGAGTCCTATTTCATCTAGAACTTAAGTCATACTTATAAGAGGAACAATTCTAGGGTTTTTATAGTTTTTTCATCTTCTACGTAATTATAGCACATGATCTTGGATACTTTATTCTTATAAATCTAACAGTTGGCATCATAGTCATGGCTGATTGGTATTATGTGATATTGGATTTAGTGGTATGATTTTCGGATTTTACATGAAGTTTTTGTATTTTCCGGAATTATACATGAGGTTTCTTGTTTTTTTGGATTAAGTAATCTATTAAGCTATTTTCTTTTCCGCATAAAGTATAGGAAAAAAAGCTAACACCGACCCACGCTCCTCGCCGAATCGAGCACCGTCGACGGCTGTAGCCAACCATGCCCCATTGGGATCGTGGCAGCCTCTTTGGCTGTGGTGATTGGAGGATGCAGCGCCGCCTTTGTCGGAAACGAATGGCGGCAACCAAGCCGCGATTGGGCTTTGCCTCAATCGCTTTCGGAGCTCTGCGCGGCTGCTCGCTACGGCGACGGTGGTGACCAGGAGCTTCGGCGACGTCTCCGGCGACCTCATGCGGCGGGGAGGGGAAGATGGTGGAGAACCACGAACGGCGGCGACCGAGCTCGATCGCCTTAGGGGCTTCGCGTCGTTGCTTGCTTGGCGACGACAGCGACGTATCTGGCGACCTCATGCGGCGATGAGGTGAAGGTGGGGGAGAACCACGAGCGGCAGCGGCGCGAAGGAAACCCAAGGTTTCCGATCAGGGTGACTTTGGGAAGATGATGGAGTGGTTTCGGGTTCGGGTCCAATTCGGATCCTACCCGAACCCATTAAGTCATCTTCTTGTCGAATCATGATATTCACACCGGCCTAATCAGCCGGTGTGTTACACCAATCCTATGTGGCATCTTATGTGGCATTTCCTTCATTCATTTCCTTGAGCAAGCCACACCCATCTCTCGTGAGCTTAAATAATCAAACAGCCAACCACGTCCATCTCTGGCTTTTCTCCCGAGCCAGTGAAGCTTCTTCTCACCGACAGTCGTCGACGAGAACGGCCCGATTCACCCCCCCGCCCTCCTCTCCTCATCGCACAGAAAGACGTGCCCACTCCCATCAGAGACGTCGGCGATTCTCTCTTCTCACGTTGTCACCGTGGACTCCATCTCAGGCACTCAGTGTTCTTCAACACCGGCGACCCCCGTCTCTCTCTCGCTCTGCCGGGTCTTCCATCGACCTCGCCAGCAACCCCTATTCACCAACAGCTGATGCCCTAACCAGCATTTTGAGGGTTACGGGTGGGAACATTAGGGCAACATCACCTCATCGGACGAGGACGAGCGTGGAAGGTCAATAGCATTTCATGTCCTGATTTTTGAGGCAAATCCTCAACGGAATTCCTACCACCCTTCTCTCCCTCTCTAAGAACGGACTCTTATATGATTTTTTGAGAAATTTCTCATCACAAGTGCGTTCCCTGAACCGACTGTATTTGGTTTTATAAGTTTCTTGAAATAGAATTGAGCACCTGTTCATGCCTCATCATTGTCACATTCTATTTTCGAGGTTTGAAAGATCGAACAAAATATAGTCTAAGTTAAATGACGAGGTTTTCTTCGCCTTTTTCAATGTACAAGAAATAATAGCTGATTGACAGAGTTTTTTTTTGTGTGAATGGCTTGTTTAACGTTCCGGCAATTTTTGAAGGATTTAAAGATGGGAAAAAAACTGTCTCATGCATTACTATTGCCATAGTTTATTATAAGCCTTTGTTATTAGTGAGTAAACACATGAATTTTGATCATGGGTTTGGTCTCAGGCTCATGCATATGTACTTTGGGTTTGAGGGAAGCTATTCATAGGCAAGTTTAGAGCTGATACTTCATTATTGTAGGGAAAAAAGAGAAAAAGCGAAAGGTAAATTATGTTGCTATGTATTTGCTTTCCATTGGTCAACTTGTAGACACACATAATCTATGAATTTAGACATCTACATGTGTTTATGCGTGAAAAATGTCATTTGTACACATGGAACACATGTAATCACCAGAGGTTATGAGTTTCAATTATTGAAATAGGCAGATAACTTTTGTTGTTTACACATATGAATTCTTTCATTGACGCACTTCCGTGTGAACCATTCCCGTTTTAAGTAATGAGAAGTGTAGGTGGGTGGGTCTTTTGCCTCTGAAGGGTTAAGGACATCAATGTAAATTAAATTCACAATGTTGCCAGTGAGGTGGAAGATTTAATGTAAATTTTCAAAATTTAGCCATTGTCTAGTTTTGTCTAATTTTAGTACAATTCTACAGTGATTGAAAGCACTCTATATTTAGTAGTTGTTTATTATACTACGTCCCGTTGAGAAAGTGCTTTAAGAAGATAGATATGGATTTTGACTTGAAAAAGAGTTTCACTCCATGAAAAGCTCTATAACACGCACGTGCGGTTAAGAAATACGTTCCCGGCCAGTCCAGTGGGGATTTGTGGAAGGTAGAGCTGATTTATTCCTATGATACAAGTATTATGAATATTAATGATGGTGCCTTGGATTCTTTGATTTTTATGTTCCCCCTTTTCCATACTGATGAAGACCTTCACTAATATTTGGGATTCCTATGCTATAATGGCACATCTAAAACATTCCCGGGTAGTCGACAGGAGATTTGTGGAAGGTAGAGCTTATTTCTTTCTACGATAGAAGTAGTATGAAGTGGAAAAGTGGCCTGGATTTATTGATTTTTTTTGTTCCCCTTGTTCATACTCATTTAGGTCCTTCACTAATATTTGAGATCGTTATGGTAATGCTTCTATTAAAACTAGTTTGGATAAATGATTTTAGGCTTTATACTGAGAAAGCATTGTCTTAAAATGAAATCCATTATTGGATAAACATGGATTAATTTTGATTATTGATTATGAGTGATCGTAAATATTGTGTACTATCGCGATCTATATTGTGATGTGTTTCACAAATTGGAGGTAGGCGCTAGAATTAATGTTGCTTTTGGACTTTATGCTTTATATAACATCATAAGCTGATATTTTCTACTGCTCGCAAGTCCTGTAAACATGAATAGCCGTGGCAAGCAAGCGTGTCATGATACTGATGATCCGACTGTCGAGCATCATGCGATCTCCGAGTATCCCGAGCAGTCGAAGGCCGGATTGATTTTTAGTACTGCTAACGAGGTAAAAAAATATTGGAGAAATTACGCAAAGCGTGTGGGTTTTGCCGTATCGAAAAGAACATGTAAAACTGATGTTGATGGAGATGCAAAGTACGTGACATTTGTATGTACACGTGAGGGGAAAGCAAGATCTGTGGCGAAGAATATTATTAGGCCACAAGGGACATGTAAGATAGGCTGCCAGGCACGACTGTCTGCCAGCAGATGTCTCGATGGAACATGGAAGATTGGCACAGTCATCCTGGAACACAATCACCCATTGAGCTCGGCTAAGTCTAGGTTTTTTGCAACAAACCGAGATATGAGTTGTAGTGTAAGGCGGCATCTAGAGCTAAATGATCAAGCCGGCATCCCGATGTATAGAAGCTACAATTCATTTGTAGTTGAAGCCGGCGGTTACGAGAACATTCCCTTTGGAGAAAAGGGTTTGCAGAAATCACATTACTATAGTTAGACGCCTACGGTTGGGCGAAGGTGATGCAGAGGCACTTCTTAGTTATTTCAGACGCATGCAAGCGAGATATCCGTCTTTCTACTATGACATAGATGTTGACGAGGATAGTAGACTGAGAAATATATTATGGGTGGATGCACGGAGCAGAGCAGCATGTAAGTATTTTGGAGATGTAATCACATTTGACACGACATACCTGACAAACAAATATGATATGCCCTTTGCTCCATTTGTCGGCGTGAACCATCACGGGCAGTCTATATTGTTGGGATGTGGCCTATTGTCCAATGAAGACGCTAAGACGTTTGCGTGGCTTTTCAAGAGTTGGACAAAGTGTATGAACGTCGCCGCTGTAGCCCTTATTACTGATCAAGATAGGGCGATGATGAATGTTGTGGCAGTGGTTTGGCCGGAAATGAAACACCGGTATTGCTTATGGCACATACTGAAAAAAGTGCCCGAGAAGCTAGGAGGCTATGGTGCATACAAAGCTATAAGGCATAAGCTTTTAGCAGTAGTTTATGATTCTCTAACCCCGGAGGGTTTTGATCAAGAATGAAATAAAATGATTGCCGCATTCGCTCTCCATGACAACTGTTGGCTGGCAGACTTATACGAGGACAGAAGTCGATGGGTTCCGTCATACGTTAAGCATGTATTTTGGGCTGGGATGTCCACGACCCAACGAAGCGAGAGTATGAATGCGTTTTTTGACGGGTATGTGAATTCAAAAATAAGTCTAAAGCAATTTGTGGAGCAATATGACAATGCACTCAAGAGCAAGGTGGAGAAGGAGGCTCAAGCAGAATTTCAGAACTTCAATCAACGCATTCCATGCATTAGTGCCTATCCTTTCGAGAAGCAATTCCAACAGGTGTACACGAACACGAAGTTTAGAGAGTTCCAAGAAGAACTTGGAGGTGTAATGCAATGCACTGTTGCTTTGACACTAGTTGATGGGTTGAGATCTAATTATAGTGTGAAGGAGGTCTCCTTTGACGAAGAAGAATATGAAGTGACCCGTGTTTTTCTTGTTGTATTTCACTCGGCAAATAGAAAGGTTTTTTGCATGTGTCGCTTGTTCGAACACCGAGATATCGTATGTCGACACGCCATTGACGTTCTTAAAGAAGCAGGGGTATATAAGCTTGATGGCACATATATTTTAGATCGATGGTGAAGCGACATTGCCCGACACTACATCAAAATGAAGGTTGGTTGCGCCGGATTGAGTGTAAGTTCAACTGCGAAGAGGGTTGATTGGTCAAATAGTGAGTGGTATGAGGTTGTTGAGATCGCATCTGAATCAGATGTTGATTCGAAGATGGTGGTGGCTTGCTTGCATGAGTTGAAGAGCAAGTTGCATATCAATAATACCTCAGGAGGACGCCCTCCGCCCATCCCCGATGATATGCCTGTGGGTGCTGAGAATGTCATAGATGGAGGAACTGCAGCGGACGTGATGGGTACGATCTACAAGAGCCCTTTACCAGTGAACGGGAAGGGTCGTCCGGGGACTAAGAGGCTACAATCAGCGGTGGAGAAGGCTGTCAACATAGTAAGGCAAAGGGATCAGAAGCAAAAGGTACTATATGTATATTAAGAATGTATAATTAGCATATTAACTTGCATGTGGAAAGTAACGAGTAAACTCTAATTGTCATGCAGGAACAGTCTACGTGCTTGGGCCCGATCCCAAAGCAAGGCAACAAAATCAATGCTAATGGGGATTCTAATGTTGAAGAACATATAGAACAGGTTGTGCCTTGTACACAAGAAAGAGTAAATGTGGCGTAATTCATTGAATTCATTTGCTCAATTGATATCAAATACATACTTTCATTAGTATATGTACTTTCATTATTATTTTTCCTTTACGGAGCCATCATGCTGGTGGGAATAGGTTCATATGGTTAAAAAGATGGACACACTAGGCATAAATGCGGTACCAACCGCATACGTGCACAAGCACGACTTCATGGGCACGAATATCTTTGTGACTATGATAAACATCATTTGTTTGTTTATTACAAACCTTTATTGATGTACTAATCAATTTCGACGCGTCTTGTGTTGCAGATGGGAATGTGAGCAGAACCTGCGATGACCTGTTTAGTCAAGTATCTTAGGACAAATCTCAACTACATTAACTCCCTTCGTGTTCTTGTTGAAAATGTATTGGTAGCCTTTCCCCGCAAGCCGATGTTTTTGTGTGATTGTGTCTATGTTATTGTACTAATTTAGAAATAATATACATCATGATGTCAAATATTGTACTAATTTTTGAATTTTGTTTTGGCAGATTATTCTTCATTTCCCTCGCTTCCGGAGTTGTACATGCATACAGTTTGATACACAAACCTTCCGGAGAGCTATGAATAGGTTGACATGCATTGTGAGGACCCGTACCTCCTGTCGCGCCCCGACCCGCGAAAGCCCAACCGGGCCGGGCGACGCGAACCGGAACTTAACTAAATGCGGAAATAAAGGCGAGGGGTTCCCCCAAGTGACTGATTTCACAATTCAATTCATAAGCACCCCTGAATATTACAACAAATTTAAACCTCAACAAATATAATATAATATTCAAAAACCTCAAAGGGGTTACAACAGTTTATACATCATACTCCCGTAGGAGACTAACTATAACAAAAGTGTAGAAAGGGATCACCGGTCCTCAAACCCCGCCAGACGCCGCCGCGCCACCAAACACCTGCCCGGTAGGGGCTACTGAAGAAGAGCTGGCGCCTGCACCTGCAAAACGCAGCCCGGGTAGGAGTAAGCATAAAGCTCAGTAAGGTTCTACACTACGTCACACAGAAGGAAGGGGGAAACGCAACAGTGTCGCCCTCAAGCCAGACTCGAGTAAGCTACAAGGGTCCCATTACCCTTCACCGGTGATCTCTAGACATATCCAGCCATGGTCACCCCAACGGACTGGGCCCATCCTGGATCCACCTAGTGTCGCAGGGTGCCAGCTGTGGTCACCCAACTCGCCATGGGCCCACACTGATCCCCTGCTGACAGGAACGGACACTGCCCAAACAACAAGACCCGCCACCGGTGGCATCCTCAACACCTGACTTAAAGCCGACACAACCTCTATCATCATCAAGCAACATCTGTACCAGTCATCTAAGCCTATCATCAAGTTTGACTGGACACCATAATTCGAACCGAGTCCTAACTACCCAACCCCGGTCCTAAGGCTAAATCCGAGCTTCCAGCCTCGGGACGCCGATCCACAAATCACCCACGCCCTAACCTTATGCAACTAATGCACAACAGGGAATGCATGCTATGAACATACACAAGCAAGAGAAATAAGCATGCAACAGTATGACAAGGCAGCATATAAGTCCAATAGGATCGCTGCAGCGGTACTACCGATCGCTGCAGCGGTAATACCAACCGCTGCCAGCCGATCCACAGCGGGTCCCGGCATTACGACGGTACCGCGACCGTCAACCGCGGACTCCTGCAACGGGAAGCAACCCCGAAAACTTCGAACATATAATACTATATTGAAACACCATTCAAAACCACTAAAAAACACTATTCAAGGCTGGCGGTCGGTCGATCAACGGATCGACCGTGAAAGATCTAAGGTTGACGGTCGATCAACGGATAGACCGTGAGGGGTTATTTCGCTGTTTTTCGGGCTCACGATCGACCGTGGAGACCGCGACGGTTGATCCACGGATCATCCGTGGCACTGTTCATCAACAAATCTGCTCTGACACAGTTTCGTATAAAAATCACCACAACTCGTAGAAAAATCGGAAAAATATAAAATCAATTGGGTTAGAAAGTAGACTCACAGATCTACAACTCTTATTTCTCATAAAAATCCAAGATCATGCATGTACAAGTCGGAAAACTCGCCGCAAGCCGGCTGTTCTTCAAGAACAGCAGAAAACCGGAAATCCAAGATTTATCATGCTTAAATCCTACTGAAATCTTAACCAAAGTTCATGAAACTTAAACCAGAGACTATATTAAGCAACATGCATTCAACAACATAATTTCATCAAGATTTAACGGCTAGATCTAACGAAACCCATTAATTAACTCATGTAGGTAGAACACCTACCGGACTGCGCATTCCTCGGTTGATCCCTCGCAAACCAGCCACCCGCGAGGTTCCAAACCACACCAGGAGCCTTCCTCTCGTTGCCACGAATCCAACAAGCTTTAGAACGTCCAAAACGGTGGTCGGAGGAGGGAGAACGGAGGAGAAGAAGATGGCTGCCCCGGAAAGAAACAGAGGAACAAAACCAAAACCGCGGAAGAGAAGAAGGGAGAAGGAAGAAGAAGAGAAGGAAGAAGAGGAGGAGAAGAGAAGGGGAAGGTCCGGGGAAGGTGGGAGAGGTTCTCTCTTCTCCTGACAAAGGAGGACGATGGCAAGTTCAACCGCTCTACGCCGCTCAACTGCCCTGCGCACGAGTCCGATCGATCGCTCCTAGGAGCGACCGATCGCTCAAGGGCCGTAAGCTGCCCAAAAGCAAGCTTCAGCGCGCGCGAGCTGGGATCTTCCGATCCCGGGTCCACCTAACCATTCTAATCAAACACTAACACAAACAAGGTCAGTGTGTGCATTCGCGGGTGTGAAACAAGCCGACAAGGCGCAATTTACCAAATTGCCCTTGTGGTCCACAACGAGCCACGGGCCTGACCCAGGCGGTCCACCCAGGAATGGAGGGACAGGTCCGTACACCTCCAACCCGGTCCGACCGCGTTAGGTCGAGGGTCTGGGTTTGTGGTTTGGCTCGGTTGGCCATGGGATGCGATCGGTTGATCGCATCGATGTTTTTGACCTCAGTGGCATTTTGGTAAATATGCTCCCTGGTGGTCAGTTTCACACCCGCATGGCACACACTGCCTTTGATTGATGTACGTGATTGATTAGAACCTAAAGGGCGCTTCCGATCGGAAGATCGGAGCTCGATCGGGAGAGATCGAATCGGACGGCTGTGATCGATTCTAGCTTTCTATTTAAGCTCTCCTCCTTTCTCCCTCTTTTCTTTCTTCTTCTCATGCCGTTCTCTTTCTCTCTCTCCAACCGGTGGTGCTAGGGCTTCGGAGCGCGGCTTTCGAGGAGCGGATTCCGGCGATCGGAGTTGGGCGATGCGTGGAGGAGCTGCCCTGCTTGTTCAAGTAGGTGTTTCTACCTCGATCTTATGATCGGGTTCTCCTAGGATAGGTTTCTTGTGCTTTCACGGTAGGAATACATGTTAGAATGTTGTGTGGTTCAATGCATGTGTATTATGGCTTGTTTCTAGTATTCCAATCAGTTGATTTTTGTATTTTATTGGACGATTTCCGTATTATCGCCGTTTTGTCGATTTTCGGGCATTGAGACTTGAGTTTTAACCATCAAAATCGTGTTTTGATTGTACCATTAGCTTCCCCATCATCTTTTACACATGCTTGCAAAGTTTCATCAACTTCCAACATGATTTGATCATTCAAATCGAAGAAATTAGATTTCCGGCACTGTTCTGAGGAACTGTGCCGTGGGGCTGACGGTCAATCGGTGGATCGACCATCAAGCGTTAATACGCTTCTTTCGGGCCTCACGGTCGACCGTCGGGCTCTGTCGCGTTTTTGGCCTCCCACGGTCGATGCCCCGATCAACCTTGTTTCCTTCTTCTTTTCCTTTCCGCCTCACGGTCGACCGTCGGATCGACCGTCACATCGTCCGTGAGGCTCTGTCCCGTTTTGGGTCTCCCACAGTCGATGCACCGATCGACCGTGACCCTTATGCCTTTCCCTCATTTGACCCCCACGGTCGACCGTCGGATCGACCGTGGCTTCACAGTCGACCGTCGGATCGACCGTCGCATCGACCGTGGGCCACTGAGCTGTGTTTGCTGGTTTCCTTTGATTGGTTTTCATCCATGATAGATACCCAATCATGTTAGGAAGCATACACGTCGTTTTCATGGGATTTTCGAGGGATTTCTATTGAGCTTGGGAATTTAATTGGGCGTTTCTCTTTTTGGTGGATTTATGGATGGATGTGCATTTAAATACTTAGTTGAATGATATATTTAAATGCTTATTGTTGCTTAACCGTTAGCTAGCTATGAGTGCTAGCTAATGTGGAATTGTGGAACCTTAACCTGATGCCGGCATGTGCCGAGGGCTATTGTATAACTGTTAGCTAGTTACCTGCGGGGTAACTGTGGAACCTTAGTCTGTCAGGTGCAAGAGAGCACTGAAGACTATTGTATATCTGTGTCTATCTCTTGGTGCTAATCATTGTTTGGTTAGTATAGATTATCTGTATTTGAGACCCTTTGCTATGCTCACCCCTTTGGCTAGCTATAGGCTATGCCTAGCCCTGTATGATTATCGTCATGTTGTTGCATGCCTATATCTCGTTATATGTGCCTGAGCATTGCATGCATCTTGTTTGCATTAGAGGCATATCAGGTTAGGCGGACGATGGGTTGATCGCCGATCCGAGGCTCTCGGGTAGCTCGGATCTAGCCTTAAGGACCGCGGCTGGGTAGTCAGGATTAGGGCGAGAATGTTTGATCAGAATCTCATGTTATTGAGGATGCACTCTAGTTGGCTGAGATCTTTGTTTTGAGGTTTAGTGGTCGTGTTGTCTTCCCAAAGCTAAGTGCTAAGGATGGTTGTCGATGCGTTCCCGACGTGGTTCCCCAATGCATGGTATTCCTGCTTGGGTAAGGGTGATCCTGCATGTTACTGTTCCTTGGCCTCCTGGAAACATGTTCAGGAGAGAGGTTTCATGACATGAGCCTTTGGGATATCGATAGGGTTATGGGACCCGTGGCATCCGTTAGACTTGAGCGGGGAGACAACACTGTTGTTGTTTTCATCCTTTCTGCGTGCCGTAGAGTAGAATCCTACTGAGCTTATCGCTCACTCCTACCCGGGCTGTGTTTGCAAGTGCAGGCGCCAGTTCTTCTGCAGTAGAGCCGGCGAGATCAGCTTTTGGAGACGCGACTACATCTAGAGGTGCTTGAGGTTACTGGAGGACGATTGTTGTACTTTGGCAGTTTTGTAAATTGTAAACATCTTTCGATGACTTTTGGGATTATTTGTATAATATCTTTTCCCTTGGGGGAGTTTGATAAGAATTGTAATCAGATGTTTAAACAGTACAACTTGATGTATTTATGAATTGAATTTCTGTTTCACCTCTGGAATATAAATTGTTTAAATTTATCCGTCTTTTCCGCATTGTGTCACGCCAATTGGAGATGAATAGTGTAGGTTTCCCCTCACGCCTCGGCTAGGATGGGTTTTCTAGGTCGGGGCGTGACATGCATACATGTGAATAGATGTGAAATCATAATCTCTAAGTATTTTTTTTTCACTTTCGTAGTTGTGGCTTGTGGGATAAAGTTGTATTTGACGATGTGCCAATGTTTGTGTGGTTTGTGGGCATAAGGTTTGCTCCGGGGATAATGTTGTGAGGACTTGTCCCTCTACCCCTGTGGCTCAATGTACACCGCAAGGGCAATTTGGTAAATTGCGCCTTGTTGGTTTGTTTCACACCCGCATGTGCACACATTGACCTTGTTTTTGTTAGTGCTTGATTAGAATGGCTAGGTGGACCCGGGATCGGAAGATCCCAGCTCGGGCGCGCGGAAGCTTGCTTTTGGGCAGCTTACGGCCCTTGAGCGATCAATCGCTCCTTGGCGCGATCGATCGGACTCGTGAGCGAGTCGGTGGATTTTTTGACCCATTCGGATCGATCCAAGTGTTTTGGATCGATCCAGCCTGTCTCGGATCGATCCGACTTGGTATGGGATAGATCTGGACTGGCTTTTCCTTCACGAGCGATCGATCGGACTCGGCGTCGGTGGCTTTTCTGCTTCGCGAGGACAGTCGCCATTGGCCGTCGCTCTCTCCTGTCAGAAGGGGAGGACTTTCCCTCCCCTCCTTTCACTTTCTCCCCTCTTTTCCGGCTGTCCCCTCCCCCTTTCCTCCTTTTCTCCTCCTCCTTTTTCCTTCTTCTTCTTCCTTCCTCTTTTCTTCTCTCCCGACGGTTCTCTTCCCCTGTTTTTCCGGCAACCATCTTCTTCTCTTCCTTTCTTCCTCCTCCAGCCATCATTTCGGGTGTTCTAAGGCTCATTGGATCCGTGGCAACGAGAGGAAGGCCTCTGGTGTGGTTTGGAGTCTTGTTGGTGTCTGGTTTGCGGGGATCAACCGGATTTAGCGTTCTTCGGTAGGTTTTCTACCTACAAGTGTTCTTTAATAGGTTTCTCTAGATCTAGCCGTTGGATCTTTTTGATCTTGGTGTTGTTGGCTTCCTCTTGCCTAGTAGAATTTCTGATATAAGTTTCAAGATCTTTGATTGAGATTTTAGTAGGATTTATGCATGATTAACCTTAGATTTTCCGATTTTTGCTGTTCTTGAAGAATATCCAGCTTGCGGCGAGTATTCTGGCCGGTACGTACATGATATTGGGTTGTGATGAACATAAGAGTTGTAGATCTTTGAATCTACTCTCTAACCCAACTTATTTCATAATTTTCCAATTTTCCTACGATTTGTTATGAATTGATTACTGGAGGGTTGCATTGCAGCAATTAATTGGTAAGTTAGTTTGATTAATGGTTTTGATTAGTGTTTTCCCGTTAATCCAACCGTTGGATGATTATGGATTTTGGATATATTGATCCAGACATGTAGATCTACTGGTGGCTATGTTGGATCTCAAATCAGACGTCGTTTGGATGTCGGATCGACGGGGTCAAACAGCCTCTAGTAGAGAACTTTTGGTGTTTTAAATATAATATTATAAGTCGGATTATAATATTATATTTTCTACTGTTCATCAGCGGTTTTCGGGGTTGCTTCCCATTGCAGGAGTCCGCGGTTGACGGTCGCGGTACCGTCATAATGTTGGGACCCGCTGTGGATCGGCTGGCAGCGGTCGGTAGTACCGCTGCAGCGATCCAGTTGACTTTTATGATGTTTGTCATACTGTTACATGCTTTACTTCTTATCTGTGTATGTTCATAGCATGCATTCCCTGTTGTGCATTAGTTGCATTGGTTAGGGCGTGGGTAATCTGTGGGTCGCCGTCCCGAGGCTGGAAGCTCGGATTTAGCCCTAGGACTGGTGTGAGGACCCGCCCCTCTTCTCCTGTGGCTTGTGGTTGACCACAAGGGCAATTTGGTAAATTGTGCCTTGTAGGTCGTTTCACACCGGGTGTGCACACACAGACCTTATTTGGTGCTTGTGTTTGTTTAGAAAGGTTAGGTGGACCCGAGATCGGAAGTTCTGGGCTTGGGCTTGTATTTCAGCCCAAGTTTGCCTTTCTGGGCATAGGAGATCGATCCCTTTGTCAAGGGAGATCGATCCCGTATTGCTAGCCAGATCGATCCCGCATGCAATGAGATCGATCTCACTTGCCCTGGAAGTCGTTGGCGGCGAGGTGGAGGTTCCCTTCCGCCGAAGGGAGGTCCCCCCACCCGTCGCCTGGCGCTCCTTAGCGTATGAGGTTCTCGAGTTCCGCCGTTTGGACCCGCCGAGGTTCAACGGCGGAAGCGGGGACCCGTCAGCGGCTGAGGAGTGGCTCGACGGAGTCACCAGTTTGCTCGACCTCCTGTTTGACGAGAGCGACCCCCTCCGGGTTAGACTCACGGCACTCCAGCTTGAGGGAGATGCCCGGGACTGGTGGCGCACTGTTTAGGCCACCAGAGCAGGGGGAGAGCAGTTGTCCTGGGAGGGCTTCCATGCAGTTTTTCTCGACGCGTACTTCCCCTACAATACGCGGGTGGCGTTGGCTGAGGAGTACCTTAGTCTCATTCAGGTCTCTCTTACGGTGCAGCAGTATGCCACCACCTTCACACACCTGGTCCGGTACGCCGGGCAAATGGCAGCCGACCCTACCGCCCGAGCCCAGCACTTTGAGAGGGGGCTCCGTGAGGAGATCAGGAGGTTGATCGCCGCGCGCCAGGCGACCACCTACTCCGCGGTTTTGGGTGATGCGTTGGCGGTGGAGCCTCGTTGCCAGGGGAGGCCGAGGACTATCCAGCCAGTACCAGCGACAGGCGGGGGAGGAGGTGAGCAGTCCCAGAGGTCTCAGGGCCGTAGAGACCAGCACCGGAGGCCCGCGCACCCGCAGCAGCAGCGTCAGACGTACCGCCAACAGCCGTACCCACAGTAGTACCAGCAGCAGCAGCCCCACCAGGGTGACCAGCTCCTTCTGACAGCGGGACCCACACAGCAGACTCCCTGGGAGGGAGGCCGAGGACAGCAGTCCGAGCGTGGGCCAGCGCTGTGTTTCCACTGCCAGCAGCCGGGGCACTTCCACAGGGACTGTCCGCGGCGGAGCTCGCAGGGTGCGGCACCGTCGGGAGGTCGAGGCGGAGAGGCCTGGGCTGGGCGTGGGCAGAGAGGTGGAGCCGGGCAAGGCCGCAGCGGAGGCAGAGCCAGAGCGGATGGTGGGGGACATGTGTTTGCCCTACCCGACCGCCCCTACGCAGACGAGGTACAACCGTCCTATCAGGATTACCAGTCTCAGCACCCGCTTCCACTGACTGTAGCACCACCCGCCTCCAGAGGTAACTTTTACCGCTTTGTAGTATCCTGTTAGGCGTTGTTTTCGTTTCCGAGCCCTAGCTTGATCGAATCTCTAGGACGAGATTTCTTTTAAGGGTTTTAGGATTTGAGGACCCGCCCCTCTTCTCCTGTGGCTTGTGGTTGACCACAAGGGCAATTTGGGAAATTGTGCCTTGTCGGTCGTTTCACACCGGGTGTGCACACACAGACCTTATTTGGTGCTTGTGTTTGTTTAGAAATGTTAGGTGGACCCGAGATCGGAAGTTCTGGGCTTGGGCTTGTATTTTAGCCCAAGTTTGCCTTTCTGGGCATAGGACATCGATCCCTTTGTCAAGGGAGATCGATCCCGTATTGCTATCTGGATCGATCCCGCATGCAATGAGATCGATCTCACTTGCCCTAGAAGTCGTTGGCGGTGGAGTTCGAAGGACGGCCACGGCGATGGCTGTCGCTTCCCCAGTCAGGGGAGGGGAGACTTTTGCTCCCCTCCTTCGCCTTTCCCCCGCCTTCGCCGGCTTTCCCCGGCCTTATCCCCTTCCCTTCCTCCTCCCTTTCTTTCTCTTCTTCTTTCTTCTTCCTCCCGGCCCTGTTTTCTTCCCCTGTTCCGGCAGCCCTCTTTCCTCCTCCGTTCTCCCTACTCCGGCCACCGTTTCTGGAGCTTGAAGGCTCGTTGGAACCGTGACGGCGTGAGGAAGATCCTAGGCTAGGCTTCGTGGATCGAAGCAGCTCCGTGGAGGTAGGGATCCTACTCAAAGACTCCGGCTTGTTCTAAGGGCTTTGGAATCCGGTTTTGATTTCAATAGATCTCCTTGTGTAGTTGATGATTTCCGATTTTGAAGCCATGAGTAGCTTCGTGGTTCTTAGATCTACCATTCCATCAAGTTTGATGAGGAATGGTTGTGGTTTTCGGCGGTATTCTTCGCCGTCCGGCCGCCGGTGAACCCATCGGGATCGATCTCATGGGATGAGATCGATCTCGTTTGGGGTGGCACGCCCCGCCCGAGCGGGATCGATCTCCCTGAGGTTGGGAGATCGATCTCTTAGCGGTCGACTGGGGTGTCTCTTGGGTCACAACCCAGATCGATCTCCATATGGGTGGAGATCGATCCCGTTGGAGGACCGGTGTGGTTGCTTCCTAACTCAAGGAAGATCGATCTCATTGTTGCGTGAGATCGATCCCCCTTGAGGCAGGGAAGGATTTTTTTACTTGTTTTAAATGCGGTTTTGCCCTCGGGGCTTACCATGTTACTCATCATACTTGAATGCTTATCGCTTTGTGGTTGAACCGAGAGGGTGATGCCTCTCGGGATATGTAGAATAAATGGGCTGACAGTATGCCCTTTACTGCTTTGTGGTAAACCGAAGGAGTCATGACCCTCGGGAGTGTTTAATATAAATGGGCCGAAGGTGTGCCCTTGTTGGGTTGTTTGTTACTGTTTTCCTTGTTTATATTCTGCCCTGCTTCCTGTGCATTAGACATGCTAGGTTAGACTGGGTGGGGTTGACCCGTGGACTTCGGTGATCAAAGGCTAAGTGGTGGATGCCGTTACCCGACTTGTGTCCCCATGTTGGTGTCCAGCAAGGGTAAGGGTGTCCTACATGTATCGTCTGGCCCACCCTGTGTCAGGGACCGTCGGAGGTAGCCCAGTCCTCGAGCAGTGGCTGTCGGAGGGACGTACGTTGGACAGGAACCCTGGGGGGGAGAGACATCGATGGGATCGATGGACTCCCTTGCTAGACTTAGTCTTTGGTCGGGAGTTGGGGGTCGTATTGGCTCTGCTGCTTGGAGTACTGAGAGATGGTAGTCTTAACCACGGTCGTTCCGCCAAGTGTGGAGATCCCGCTTGGAGAAGGGTGTCCTACTAGTAGCGCCATGTCCACCCTGTGTCAGGGATTGTCGGAGTTGCCCACCCCTGAGCAGTGGTTGTCGGAGGGGCGTACTTGGGACAGGAGCCCTTCGGGTTATTGACGGGATTTATGGGATCCTTGGCAAGCCTCAGTACTTGGCACAGAGTTTGTCCGTTCGGGTTTGCCTTCTTAGCGAGAGTGGTAGAGTAGGACCCTGCTGAGCTGTTGTTAATTCCTACCTGGACTGTGTTATTTGCAGGTGCAGGTCCCAGCTCCTCTCCGGTGCTTCCCCGTCGGTCGTCTCGTGGTAGCGCGCCGGCTCCTGGCCATGTCTGAGGGTCAGGATGGTTTTGTTTGTGCCTTTGCGGAGACCCCGGTGGGTGTTGTAGCTTTTTGGGGACTGTTGTTGATCCCTTGTAAACCTGTTGTATTAGAACTCTTGTTTAACTCTATTATATCTGTTTTGTAATAGATGTTAATAGATGTTGTTAGGTTTGCTTCCGCCAGCTGTCTGTTTGTTTCAACTGTTTCCGCCAGTTGAAGCTAGTAGTTGTAGGTCCTTCCCCCTCGTGTCCCGGCCCGGTTTGGCGTCTGCGGGTCGGGGGGCGACAACCGGGATTGGGTAGTTTGGACCCGGTTCGAATTGTGGTGTCCAGTCAATTCGATGATAGGCTTAGATGACTGGTACACTTGTTGCTTGATGATTGTAGAGGTCGTGTCGGCCTTGAGTCGGATGCTGAGGTATAGCCGGTGTCCCACTGCGCTGGCCTTGGGGTAGAGGAGTTGTCTACCCAGCGGTTCCTTTTCCCGCCTGCAGTTGTGTGTCGCCAGTATTGTTCCTGCTACTGATGGCTGCTCCTGGGCCTCAGGGACACGCGGTGGGGTTATGGGACCCATGTATACACCCAGATCCAACTTGAGGGCGACACTGTTACGTTTCCCTCTTCCTTCTGTGTGTCGTAGTGTAGAATCCTACTGAGCTTAGTGCTCACACCTACCAGGGCTGCGTTTTGCAGGTGCAGGCATCAGTTCTTCTTCCGTGGCCCCTACCGGGCAGTTGGTCGGCGGTGCGGCGGCGCCTGGTGGACTTTGAGAGGTGGCGATCTTTACTGCTTTTATACCTTTTGTTAGATAGTCTCCAGCGGGAGTAATGTTGTATTTGAATCTTCCCCTCTCCAAGGATATGTATATTAAATATTTTGGGTTTTGAAATCTGAGATTCGAGGTTTCATTAAATGAATGTTGTTTTAAATTGAGGGTGCCTTTGGTGAATTGTTAGGGAGACCAGTAGGTTAGAGGGAACCCTCGCCGTCTTTTTCCGCGGTTTGTTAGGTTTCGGTTCGCGTCGCCCGGCCCGGTTGGGTTTTCGCGCGTCATGGCGCGACAAATATTCACCCACTAAATATGTTTTTCGAGAATGTTGTAAAGTTGTCTCAGGTTAACCCTCGGTACAAGGTGGGTTTTGTCAAAATTTTATACATAGAGGGTGATTGTTCATATGCTATTGTGTGATTGTGCCATGTTATTGTGCGATTGTGTTTATGGTATTCTATGATTGTTCCTATGGTATTGTGCGATTGTGCCTATGTTATTGTGCGATTGGTCCAGGACTCGATTTGTAGTATTCAGTAGATTTCGATGATAGGGTTAAATGACCTGAATACATGTGTTTTGATGTTTAGAGGTTGTGTCGACTCCAAGTTGAATCTTAGGTGTAGCCGGTGTCCGGTGTTCTTGACTCTTGGGAGGAGGTATTCCTGCCCAGCGGTGTCCTTACCCGCCAAACTGTGTTCAATGTCCTGTTGAGAGTCTGCAGTGTTTTGGGCCTGCGTTCACGGACTTCCGGTATGGTTATGGGACCCTTGTATACACCTAGGGTAGACTTGGGGGCGGCACTGTTGTGTTCCCTCCCTTATGAGTGTCGTAGTGTAGTGTCCCTGCTGAGCTTAGTGCTCACTCCTACCCGTGCTGCGTTTTGCAGGAGCTGGCGCTAGCTCTTCTTCGGTCGCCCCTACCGGGCCGGTGTTTGGTGATGTGGCGGCGTCTGGCGGTGCTTGAGGTACGGTGATCGTCAGCTCTACCCCATTTGCTTAGTTAGCCTCCTACGGGAGAGATTTTGTATAACTTTTACCCTGTTGAGGATTTATATATATTCAGTTTCAGTCTTTGAGGTTTGTGATTGATTGTATAATACATGATGATTATGAATTGCTAGGGAGACCACAATGATTAGAGGGAAACCTCGCCAAAATTTTCACTGTAGGTTAGGTTCCGGTTCGCGTCGCCCGGCCCAGTTGGGCCTACGCGGGTCGGGGCGCGACAACTTGGTATCAGAGCATAGGCTATAGATCCCAGGGAGTAGGATCAGGTTTCGGTTGAGATTGAGCGTAGGATGGGTTAGTTCTATGTCTAGAACATCTGTGCATGCTCTCCTTGTGTTGTATATGTCTTCTGCTTTATTGTTGTGCTGTTTGTTTTGCCGTTTTCTGACGAGTGAAAGCTTGTTTGCTGTTGGTGATCGTGCAGATGTCAGGAGCTCGCGGCCGACCTTCGGTTGTCGGTCAGGGTGGGGCACAACCTGGTCGACCCGCCCGACCGGACAGGACTGCTCCTGTCAGGGTAGAAGGGCTAGACGGGCTGTACCATCACCAGCATTGGTTTCGATCGCGCATGCAGAGGTCTTCCTCGCCGAGGAGGAGGCCCCTGTTCCTATCAACGGGCGAGCCTCGGTGGCTATCACGATGGCTTTCCAGCGGTTGAACCCGCCTAGGTTCAGCAGTAGGTCTGGAGATTTGACCTGCAGCGGACGACTAGCTCGACGGAGTCTCGCGCGTCCTGCATGCTCTCTTAGTCGAGGAGGACAGGGTTCGGGTCACCCTCGCGGCGTTCCAGCTCGATGGAGACGCCCGTGACTGGTGGCGCACCGCCCAGCCCACCAGTGACGGTGAGGTGCCACTGTGGGAGGTGTTCAGGGTGATGTTCTTGGACGTGCACTTCCTGGCGAGTGCACGTGACGCCCTGACCCGCGAGTACCAGTCCTTTTTGCAGGGCACTCACTCCGTTCAGCAGTATGCCTCCAGGTTCACGCACCTTGTTCGGTTTGCGGGGGCAGTTGCAGCAGATCAGACAGCCAGGGTACAGCAGTTCGAGTGGGGACTTCGGCTAGAGATCCGGCGGCAGACCAGCTCACACTGCTTCCAGTCATACTCAGCGATCCTGAACTATGCCTTAGCAGTAGAGGCTCAGTTGCGGGATGATAGGTGCCGGGCAGTTCCACCGGCACCTTTCACCAGCATGCAACAGTAACCCTAGGGCAGAGGGGGGTTCGGTAGAGGACAGCAGCGGCGTCAACAACCCTTTCAATAGCAGCCATCGCGTGCACTACAGTACCAGCAGCCACTACCGAGCCCACCAACCCCGTTTCTACTGACGGCCGGGCCATCTGGGCAGGCTTCGTCAAGGGGAGGCTAGGGTCAGCAGCCTGGTGGCACGTCGACCACATGTTTCTAGTGCGGGCAGCCGGGGCACTACCGTAGAGACTATCCTTTGCGAGGAGCGCGGAGCGCTATGCCGCAAGGCAGTAGATGCGGAGGGTCCGGTGCCTGGCAGGGGAGCGGGGGTGGGCGCGGACCGGGGCGTCCTAGAGGTGGAGACGGCCAGCGGGGGCAGGTGTTTGCCCTCCCAGTTCGCGAGCAGCAGGACACCGTTCAGCAGTATCAGCCGCCACCGGAGTACCAGTAGCCCTTACAGTACCAGCAGGCCACGGCCGAGCCATCCGTTCTCAGAGGTATCTTTCAGCTTTCTAGTTCCTTAGTAGATGTGCTGATAGATTCAGGGCGTCTCACTCCTACATTGCTAGCATGTGTGTGGCATCGCTAGGGTTAGAGACGAGTCGCCTAGAGGTGGCACAGTCTGTAGACACACCGATCGGCGAGACAGTCAGGGTAGATCGGGTCTGTCGATCGTGTTCGTTGGAGGTTGGAGGCCTCCGGGGCTGTCTAGACCTGTGGGTACTAGACATGACCGACTTTGACGTGATACTCGGTATGGACTGGTTGGCAGCATACCGAGTTGTCATCGACTGTGGTCGCCGGAGGGTGGTCGCTTGGACACCCGATGGGACACGGTTTGTGTAGTTGAGGGATCCGTTCTCCACCGATTCCTTTGCTTGTGGTGTGGGAAGACGTGGCAGCGAGCTCTCAGCCTTGTTGGCCAGCCTGTCCATGTCCGGTTCTGAGGGAGTGTAGCAGAGCAGATTTCCCAGGATCGTGTGTGACTACACCGACGTGTTTCCCGAGGTGTTGCCAGGGCTTCCACCGCCCAGAGAGGTCGATTTCGAGATCGACCTAGTACCAGGTACCGCACCGATCTCTCTCCCAACTTTCAGGATGGCACCAGCAGAGTAGAGTGAGTTGAGGACCCAGCTAAATGAGCTTACCAGCAGAGGTTTCATCCACCCCAGCATGTCTTTTGGGGGGCGCCAGTGTTGTTCGCAAAGAAGAAGGATGATACCCTTCAACTTTGCATAGACTACAGGCGGCTCAACAGGGTGACGGTGAAGAACAGGTATCCGATGTCGAGGATCGACGACTTGTTTGACTAGCTGCGAGAATCTTTAGTGTTCTCGAAGACCGACATCCGCACCGGCTACCACCAGTTAAGGGTTCGAGATTGTGACATCCCGAAGATGGCTTTTCGGACACGGTACGGCTTGTACGAGTTCGTGGTGATGCCGTTTGGGCTGACGAGCGCACCAGCAGCATTCATGGATCTCATACAGAGGATCTTCCGGCCTTTCCTAGACGAGTTCGTGGTGGTGTTCGTCGACGACATTCTAATCTACTCTCGGTCAGAGGCGGAGCACGAGCGACACTTGGCGACAGTGTTGCAGCTACTTCGGGGGCATCGGCTTTATACCAAGGCTTCCAAGTGTGAGTTCTGGCTTGCACATGTGGGATTCCTTGGACACGTGGTGTCGGCAGCAGAGATCTAAGTCGACCACGCCAAGATCGAGGCAGTGGTACAGTGGCAGAGACCGAGGACAGTGTTCGAGGTCCGCAGTTTCCTGGGCTTGGCGGGATACTATAGGCGGTTCGTGCGGGACTTCTCTAGAGTCACCGGACCGTTGACCAGACTGACACAGAAGGTCGTCCCATTCGTGTGGAATGATGCTAGTAAGCGAGCCGTCGTGGAGCTGAGGACCAGGTTGACCAGTGTGCCGGTGCTGATCATCCCCGAGCGAGCTGTTGGTTACAGTGTCTACTGCGACGCCAGCGGTGAGGGTTTGGGGTGTGTCCTCATGCAGGTGGGACACGTAGTTGCCTATGGTTCTCGCCAGCTGAAGAACCATGAGAGGAACTACCCGACCCATGACTTGGAGCTAGCGATAGAGGTCTTCGCTCTGAAGACCTGGCGGCACTACCTCTATGGCGAGAAGTTTTCTGTCTTCTCGGACCACAAGAGCTTGAGGCACGTTTTCACCCAACGTGACCTCAACTTGAGGCAGCGACGCTGGATGGAGCTACTTGAGGACTACGACTTCGAGTTGCATTACCATCCTGGTAAGGCAAACGTCGTCACAGACTCGCTGAGCAGGCAGGTGAGAGGCACCAGAGCAGCAATTGCAGGGTTGTCAGTGCGGCAGTGGCAGGCTTTAGAGACAGCAGACCAGTTGGGGCTGGAGTTCGAGGATCAGGGATCCAGCAGCTTCCTCTAAGCAGTGCAGAGTATCCCAGCAGTCTTAGCCAGAGTGTTGGAGGCACAGCACAGTGACCCAGAGCTTGAGGAGTTACGTACATCGGCAGGCACGGAGGGCGCAGACGGGGACTGGACAGTATCGTCAGACGGAGGGCTACGGTTCAGAGGCAGAGTAGCGGTTCCAGCAGATCTGGCTCTTCGAGACAATGTCCTATGAGAGTTCCACCACTCTCGTTTTGCAGTTCATCCCGGTGGCACCAAGATGTACCAGGATCTTCGGCGATAGTTCTGGTGGCGCGGGATGAAGAGGGCAGTGACGGAGTTAGTATCGCGCTGCCTTACCTGTCAGAAGGTCAAGGAAGAGCACCAACGGACTCCGGGGTTACTTCAGCCACTTCCATTAGCTGAGTGGAAGTGGGAGCACATCACGATGGACTTCGTGACCATGCTACCGAGATCACCTAGGGGGAATGACGCGATTTGGGTCATTGTTGATCGATTGACCAAATCGGCGCACTTTCTGCCTATACGGACGACAGACCCGACGGACAAGTTGGGCAGCTTGTACGTCAGAGAGGTAGTCAGACTGCACGGAGTTCCAGTTTCTATTGTGTCAGACCGTGACCCCAGGTTCACCAGCAGGTTCCGACGGGGCTTTCAGGAGGCAGTTGGCACACTTCTGACGTTCAGCACGGCGTTTCATCCGCAGACCGACGGGCAGTCAGAGCGGATGATCCAGATCTTGGAGGACATGCTGAGAGCATGTGTCGTCGACGCAGGAGGCAGCTGGAAGGAGCACATTCCCTTTGTGGAGTTCGCCTACAACAACAGCTACCAGTCCAGTCTTTGAGTAGCACCTTTCGAGGCGTTTTATGGTAGGCCGTGTCGTTCCCCATTTTGTTGGACAGAGGTTGGTGAGGCTTCACTCACCGGTCCAGACCTCGTCAGGAGGTCGTCAGAGAGGTTAGTGTAGATCAGGCAGAGGCTTCTGACGGCTCAGAGCCGGCAGAAGAGCTATGCAAATCAGAGGCGACGACTGCTAGAGTTCGTAGTTGGCGATATTGTGTTTTTGCGGGCAGCACCGTACAGAGGGTCTGTCAGGTTTGGCAGCAGGGGTAAGTTGGCTCCGAGGTTCGTCGGACCGTTTGAGATCCTAGAGAGGGTCGGCGAGATAGCCTACCGCTTGGACCTTCCTCAGCACATGTCAGCTGTGCACCGGACTTTTCACGTGTCGATGCTGAGGAAGTACCACCCCGACCCATCACATGTCATCAGAGTGGATGACATCGAGCTTGAGGCAGACACGACGTTCGTTGAGCAGCCAGTTCGAGTACTTGACCGAAGGGATCAGGTCTTGCGGGGCACGACGATTCCCTTGGTCAAGGTACTGTGGAGGCACAGAGGCGTCGAGGAGATGACCTGGGAGCGCGAGGCGCGCATGCGGCTGGAGTATCCGCACTTGTTCCCTTCTCGAGGTAACTTTTGTCATGTCTTCTAGTGTAGCTATTTCCTTCTGTTTCTGAGCCCTACCTTTATCGAATCTCGGGACGAGATTTCCTTTAAGGGTATTAGGATGTGAGGACCCGCCCCTCTACTCCTGTGGCTCGTTATGGACCGAAAGGGCAATTTGGTACATTGCGCCTTGTCGGCTTGTTTCACACTGACCATGTTTGTGGTAATGTTTGGCTAGAATGGTTAGTGGGACCCGGGATCAAAAGATCCGGACTTGGGCTTGAGCTCTTGCCGTAGTTTAGCTTTCTGCACAAATAAGATCGATCTTCTTTGGCTAAGAGATCGATCTCATTGTGCCAGAAAGTCAAGCTGTGATCGTCATGAGAGATTGATCTTCTCTTAAGGAAAGATCGATCTCTCATAGGACGGTTCGTCCGCCTATAAAGCGGACGCAACGGATTTCTTTAAACCCTTTTGAAATCCGGGGATCTTGAGCTCAGATCTGGCGATTTTGAAGGAGTTTGATGACGATCTAAGGCCTAGTAGCTTGGATTGAAGCTGATATTGCATAGGTAGGGATCCTAACAACAATCTTTCGGGTTTTTGGAGTTTTTCCGGTTTGATTGTGATCTTTTGCTTAGATCTGTTAAAATACATGTTTGTTTTCCATGATTTCATCGGTTTTGGACTCGTGGTTTCTTGATCTACTAGATCCCAGAGTTTTGGGGGATTTGGTTGTATTTTCCGGCGGTATTTCTCGCCGTCCGGTCACCGAAGAACCCATTCGGATCGATCTCCCTTGAAGGAAGATCGATCCCTTCTGGGGCGTCACGCTCAGCCCGAGCAGGATTGATCCCTCGGTGGGAGAAGATCGATCCTTGCCTAGACTGGTATGGCGAGTTCCATGTCACGAAGAAGATCGATCCTTCTGGTGTAGAAGATCGATCTCTTTCAGTTGACAGGGACTAGTTTTCTTCCATGCCACAAAGAAGATCGATCCTTCTGGTGAAGAAGATCGATCTCTTTCGATTGACAGGGACGAGTTTTCACTCAAGCACTAAGAAGATCGATCTTTAGTGGCTGAGGGGTGTTTTCATGTGGCTTTTGCCCGCGGGGCTTTGTATGACGGTTTTCTTTACGGTCTTATACCTAGTACATATGTTTAAGCATGTTAGCCCTATAATAGGGGCAGTGGTGAACCGGGGGAGTGATGACTCCTGGGATGTTTAGTATAAACGGACGGGTAGCTCTACAGCTTTCCCTAACCTTGCATGCCGGCGTGCGCCGAGGGTTTTAACTGTGATATCTGTGAGCTGTTGTTTGCGGGGCTGCTTCCCGATACAGATGTTGTGGTGGACTGCTGACAGTTGGTGGTGGTACCACTGTAGCAGCTCCTAAACCTTACTTACCTGTTCACCACCCCGGGCCGGTAGGGTGCCGTGCCCAGACCTTGTTTGATGTATCATCACATACTGTTGCATGCTTACCTGTATTAGCCTGCGTATGATCATAACATGCATTGCTTTGTGCATTAGTTGCATCTGTGTAGGACGTTGGCGATGGATTGATCACCGATCCGGGCTTTCGGGTAGTCCGGATCTAGCTCTAGGACCGTTGCGGGTAGCTTGGTCCATGACTCGATTTGTAGTATTCAGTCGATTTCGGTGATAGGGTTAGATGACCTGAATACATGTGTTTTGATGTTTAGAGGTCGTGTCGACTCCAAGTTGAATCTTAGGTGTAGCCGGTGTCCGGTGTTCTTGACTCTTGGGAGGAGGTATGCCTGCCCAGCGGTGTCCTTGCCCGCTAAACAGTGTTCAGTGTCATGTTGAGAGTCTGTAGTGTTTTCGGCCTACGTTCACGGACTTTCGGTAGGGTTATGGGACCCTTATATACACCTAGGGTAGACTTGGGGGTGGCACTGTTGTGTTCCCTCCCGTGTGAGTGTCGTAGTGTAGTGTCCCTGCTGAGCTTAGTGCTCAATCCTGCCCAGGCTATATTTTGCAGGTGCCGACGCTAGCTCTTCTTCGGTCGCCCCTATCGAGCCGGTATTTGGTTACGTGGCGGCGTCTGGCGGTGCTTGAGGTGCAGCGATCGTTAGTTCTACCCCTTTTGCTTAGTTAGCCTCCTACGGGAGAGATTTTGTATAACTTTTACCATGTTGAGAATTTGTATATATTCAGTTTCAGTTTTTGAGGTTTGTGATTGATTGTATAATACAAGATGATTATGAATTGCTAGGGAGACCACTATGATTAGAGGGAAACCTCGCCAAAATTTCCGCAGTAGGTTAGGTTCCAGTTCGCTTCGCCCGGCCCGGTTGGGCCTACGCCGGTCGGGGCGCGACAAGTTTTGTTAAGCTAGCACAAAGCTTTTCCTTGTGATCTCCTTTCCCAAAGCAATAGGAGCCATACAAAATATGTCGTAATTTGACGGATTCCATTAAATTATTGGTTCATTTTTCTTTAGTGGCTGCAAAAACCTTCTACTATTTGTAACAATAACAATATTTCTTTCAAATGATACCCTCGAAATATATAATATGGATGGAAGCAATTATCATCACTTCGCAGAGTCATGTAACCTTCATCAACAATTTTAACAATGTTGCCAGCAAATCACTATCAATTATTGTGTGTGAAAGCTACAATGAGCATTAAAAATATTCTCCTTAATGGTTGGTGGTTAGTTACTGAAGCTTTTTTAGACCTTATTCAAGCAAACACTAAAGAGCATTGTGTTCTCAAAGAATAAGGGGGCGAAATTTGACTCACAGTCGAACCCAATCTAGTCACTGGCATGCACTAGAACCCAAAAGTTGACGAGGACCACCGGCTGCGAGATCGATGAGGAGGAGGACGCCGGCTGTGAGATCGATGAGGAAGAGGACACCGGGCGCGAGATCGGTGAGGAGGACCACCGGCCGCAAGATCGATGAGGAGGAGAACCACCGACGTGCCGTTCTTAAACCCAGTCACCTTCCCCGGCGGCGAGATTGATGAGGAGGAGGACGTCGGCTTCGAGATCGATGAGGAGGAGGACGCCGGGCGCGAGATCGGTGAGGAGGAGGACCACCGGCCACGAGATCGATGAGGAGGACCACCGGTGTGCCGTTCTTAAACCCAGTCACCTTCCCCGGCCGCGAGACCGACGGGAACGCCTACCAGCTCGATTCTCTCTCGGGAGTCCAGAATGAAGGAAGAGGTGAACCCTAAACCCAGCTCAAACCGACCTTATTTCAAATTTCATGCCACTTAGGATGGTGGATTTTACGATTCTACCCTGCCACATCGGATCGGTGTAAAACACCGATCCAGTCAGCCGGTGCGAGAAACATTATTCCACCCATTAAGCCGGTTGGGTCTGGGGCTGATGGGTTTTTGGATTTAATCCAATAATTTTAGAACCCTTTAAGAGCTCGTTTTGTAGACTAACTATCACATCCTGACCCAGAAAACCCATCCGGTTTGGGGCGTGAGGGTTCCTATTCTATTCAATCCATCACTGGCGCATTTATAATAAAATAATACAACTAATTAACAATTGATCTGGGGTCAAAAATAAAATCTCTAATATAATTCAAGATTCTGATACAAAATTGATCCTCAATATATATATAATAAAACCTCAAAATCGTTACAGAAGGAAATTATACACTTAAATAGCTCAACAAGATAAACATGAACCCCAAGTCCTCGAACACATCCAAAGGGTCAATGCGCCACCAAGAGCCTGTCCAGCTAGGAGCTACGGAAGAAGAGCTGATGCATGCACCTGCAAAACACAACCCGGGTAGGAGTGAGCGATAAGCTCGGTAGGATTCTATACTACGACGCTCACAAAGGAAATGTAACAGTAAAGTCCCAGGTTCCACCTCATCTCTAGGGAAAACTCCACGTTACGCATACCGTCTACCCCAGGGCACACACCCTGATGACCTCTGGTACTGTCAATAGTCATCCCTCTCAACCAAGCGTCTCAGCGCCGAAACAACAGGGGTAGAACCCGGTGCACTACGTAACTTCCCCTATCAATGAACTGAGACTGAGCCTGGAACCCAAGACGACTTCTACACCTCAATCAAAATTATCATAACCAACTAGACAGTAACCTCAAAACATCAGATTATTATAACAATTTCCATCCTAGACCTGGTTACCCAGCCTGGGTCCTATGACTAGATGCGAGCTATCCGAGAGCCTCGGATCGGCGATCAACACATCGCCCACATCCTAACCTAATACTTCGAATGCAATCAAATGCATGCAATGCACATACACACAAGAATGACATTACAAGCATACAACAAGATGACACAACAATATACAGGGCTAGGGGTAGCATACAACTCGCCAAAAGAGTAGACATAGTAAAGGTCTAAGCAACAACTAAATAATACAATAGTACAACGGCGTCCACAGGCCGTTAACAAGCAACTGCACGTCAACCTAAATTTTGGCATTACGACAACATAAACAGCCGTCTCCCAAAATTCCTACAACTGGGCACACAATTACAACAACAACAACAAGAATAAATACAATTTACATAATCTAGGGCACACCTTCGGCCTATTTATCTATCTAAACATCCCAAAAGACATGACTCCATTAGTTCAACCACAAGCCTCACAGGCTAGACGTGGGTAATTAAACAAGCATCCAAGATTTACATACAAGACTAGTAAAAAAGATCACAATTTAAATGCTACACAAAAAGAAGAGATTATTAATCAACTAGTAAGCCAAACATCTAGTAATTAACATTCTAAAATTCACCAAATTGAACATACTAGACCTAGGTGTCACTAGGAACCTTAATTGCATGATTCTAGAAAAATTAGACACCATGAACACCAAAATCCACAAAGGTTATGCATTTTCGGATTAGTTACAGTAGCTATAATTAGAGGCGATGAAATCTTCGCAATTCGACGTCCAAATGACGTCAAATTCCAAATTAAACTTCGGCAGGCGTAGATTTGCATGCTAGGAATATGCTGACCAATAATTGGATTAATTACATCATTAAAACTCCCAAAAATCACTAATCAAAACACTAATTACTTACTAATCATTGCCTCATCGCAGATTCGAACTAAAACCATCACAAATCGTGAAAAACCCCAAAAATTACGAAACTAGGTGGAATTGAAAGAAGATTCGGTGATCTATAACTTTCGTCTTGAAAGTTACTCGAGATCATGCTCACAAAGCTCACAAATTGAGCTTGAGCTTGACTATTCATCAAAGAACAGAACACCGACAAAATCCGGAAAAAACTTGCTAAAATCCGGATAAAACCACTATCATATCGCATGAGGCTTCAATCAGTTACTAAGCATGCATCAAGGAACTAATTACTGTAAAGAAAACCAAGGATTAACCAACCAAACCCTAACTTAAACTTAACCCAAGATTAAGGTAGAAACCCTACCTCTGCTAAGCTAATCCAGCCATCAATCCCTGCTAAACCGCCGTCCTCCAACGCCGTTACCGTCTCCAGCTCACCGGAGAGCAACCAGTGAAGTCCTCGTCGGCGTCGGTTGGAGAAGAGGAAGAAGATGCACGAAGAGAGGGATAGAGAAGCGCGCGCGAGCTCAGTGAAGGGGAAGGTCAAGACGTTGCTTGAGGTGGCTGGCGACTTTGGTGAAGAAGCTCCGGAGTAGAGGAGAAGCCGGCACGGTCGCGAGCAAGGAAGAAGAGAAAGGAGATCAGGCGCGGGGAAAGCATAGGAAGGAAGAGGAAAAGAAAAGGAAAGAGGGGTTTTATAGTAAAGCTGAGATTTAATCTCGGCCGTCCGTTTCGATTTTTCTCAATCGAGCTCTGATCTTCTGATCGAGAGCGCCTATAAGGATTTAATCAATCACATACATCAATCCAATACAGTGTGTGCACTATGCGGGTGTGAAACTGACCGTCAAGGCGCAATTTATCAAATTACCCTTGGAGTCCAAAACAATGATGCGATCAACCGATTACAAAGCGAGGCCAATCGAGCCAAACCATAAAACTAGACCCCCAATCTAACGCGATCGGACTGGGTTGGAGGTACGAGTCCTCACACTAACCCCTACAGAATGCATATTTCCGATTCTATTATGACAGCTTGAACATAAAGTAACTTTTAGTTGTTTTAAGCTGTATTAAATTATTTATTATGCTAATGGCCATTGAGATAAGGTCATAAATCGAAAATTTACATGCCTGATATGTTTTTATGCATGTTTCTTATGGAGTAACTCTTAATTAATGTCATATTAAGTTTGATCAAGAATTAGAGATAGGTGTCTTATGGACTAGCCACAGCATCCTGGGCCATCTATTTTCTCTTTCTGTGATCATACTAACGCAATTGACTTTTCACCTGTGTCTGTGGAGTAGCCCCAGCATCCCAGACATTAGGATAAGGTAGTCAATTTGCATCCAGTTATGAGAGTTAATTTATTATGGCATTAGAATTGCATCCGTTATGATGGAGTAAAATAGGGGGTTGCATGTCAGGACCAGGACAGTTCTAGTCGCACAGAGGTATAGAACTTTCTTGGCGGAGATAATGAGAATACTCTAGTTTTACTTTAAAGTTTAGCAAACTATTAGCATTTTATATTCTCGTAGCCACAGCAAGGAGTATTTGTTTGCTTGTTAAAGTATGACATAGGGTTGTACTTTAAATTAAGTTTTTGGTGCTTTGTTATGAGAAGCATGATGTTATTTTTAAACTGTGAGCATGTTAATTATATTTGCAGATAGTTCCTCATCTACAATGTCAAGCTTGATGCTTTTAATTATGTTCCCATGTTGAATGCTGATAAGTTTCATGAGTAGAAAAAGAAAGTCAAGATCGCATTGGGGTGCATGGACGTGCATTACTGTTTCCACGTGGATGAACCACCTAAGCCAACAAAAAAAAGTACCAGGCCCAAAAGGATGATTATGAGAAATCCAACCGATTAAGTGTGAGATCCGGGGTATCTGGGTGTCGGTGTGAGGACCTATCCCTCTACTCCTGGGTCGGACCCGTGGCTCGTTTACTAGTTTCACATCGAGCGCGCAATCCAAGGGATCGCATTGTTTCTTGGACCGCAAGGGCAATTTGGTAAATTACGCCTTGTCGGTTTGTTTCACACTCGTGTGTGCACACACTGACCGTGTTGGTGATAATGTTTGTTTAGAACGGTTAGGTGGACCCGGGATCGGAAGATCCGGACTTGGGCTTGCGTTCTAACCCAAGTCTAGCTTTCTGCACCTAGATGATCGATCATCCCTTGCTAGAAGGATCGATGATCATCCCTCGCTGGAAGGATCGATCATTTGGTGCCAGAAGTTGCGATCGTCATGAAGGATCGATCATTCATAAGTCGGTTCGTTCGTCTATAAAACGAACGCGACCTTCTTCTTTCAATCCTTTTGAAATCCGCTATCCCTGAGCTCAGTTCTGGCCGGATTTGGAACAGATTGAGGGCGATCGTCGGCTTGGCAGCTGGGATCTAGGTAGGGATTCTACCTACTTTCTTTCCGGTTTTGTGAGGTTTTGAGCTTGTTAGTGTTTCGTTTGGATTAATCTTGATGCATGCTCGTTGGTTTGTGGTAGAAGTACCAGTTTTGGATTCGTGGTCGTTCGTACTACTAGATTCCAAAGTTTTGTGGGATTTGATAGAGTTTTCCGACGGTATTTCTCCCCGTCCGATTGCCAGAGAACCCAACATGATCGATCCTTGCTGAGGAAGGATCGATCATTCTGGGTTGGTCATGCTTAGCCCGGGAAGGATCTATCATCTGGTTGGAGATGATCGATCATGCCCTTGGCTGACATGGGCGATGTCCTTAGTCACGAAGGTGATCGATCTTCCTGGAGGGAAGATCGATCCTTTGGCTTGGTGATCAATCTTCCTGGAGGGAAATTCGATCCTTTGTAGCTTGACAAGGACTGAGCCTTCCCATCACGAGTGTGATCAATCATCCCTTGGAGATGATCGATCCTTCGTGTGACAGGGAGGTGTTTTCAATGGTTTTTGCCTGCTGGGCTTCGCATATGCGTATGTGATTTTTTTTACCGCTTTATAAACTGGTACATATCCTTGAGCATGTTAGCCCCATAATGAGGGGTAGTGGTCAACCGGGAGAGTGACGACTCCCGGGATGTGTAAATAGCATGTTGTACTGTTAGCCTTGTTTGCCGGGGTTGCTTTCCGTAATATGTTGTCTTTTGGCGGGCTGGCTGCGGTTGGTGGGGCTATCACTGCAGCAGCTCCTGGCCTGTTTTACTATTCACCACCCTGGGCCGGTCGGGAGCCGAGCCCAGACCTTATTTATTTAATCGTCACATATGTTGCATGTTTATCTGCTTTCCTGCGTATGTTCATAGCATGCATATGGTTGTGCATTAGTTGCATAAGGTTAGGGCATGGGCGATCTGTGGGTCGCCATCCCGAGGCTTGGAAGCTCGGATTTAGCCCTAGGACCGGGGTTGGGTAGCTTGGTCCAGGTTTGAATGGTGGTATTCAGTCGATTTCGATGATAGGCCTAGATGACTCGAACACCTGTTGATTGATGATTTTAGAGGTCGTGTTGGCCTCGAGTAGGGTTCTGAGGTGTAGCCGGTGTCCAGTTATGATGACTCTTGAGTAGAGGGTGTGCATACCCAGCGGTGCCATTTCCTGCCAGCAGTGCCGGTTTCCTGCTTGTGAGTCAGCAATGTTGGTTTCCTGCTTACTGAGCGTGACCCATCATGTGGTGACCAGTTCTTCTAAAAGATCATGATCGTGGACCTCAGGGACACGCGGTGGGGTTATGGGGCCCCTGTGTACACCCAGGCCTTACTAGAGGGTGACACTGTTGCGTTTCCCTCTTCCTTCTATGTGTCATAGTGTAGTTTCCCTGCTGAGCTTAGTTGCTCATTCCTATCCGGGCAGCGTTTGCAGGTGCAGGGCGCAGTTGGTCGGTGGTGCGGTGGCGCCTGACAGAGTCTGAGGAGTGGTGATCTGTCTTTCCCAGAGCTCTTGTATAGTTAGCCTCCTATGGGAGTGTACAAATGTTTGTACTTGATCTTTCCCTCTTCGAGGTTTTGTATATTCTACTTTTGGATTTTATATCTTTAAGCATGAGGTTTCTTTAATCTTTAATTTGTAATTGAGGGTGCTTGATGAATTATTTAGGGAGAACATTAGGTTAGAGGGAACCGTCACCATTTTTTTCGCAGTTTGTTAGGTTCCGGTTCACGTCGCCCGGACCGGTTGGCCTTTCGCGGGTTGGGGCGCGACAGTCGGTGTTCGCATGGAGGGCATGTGGTCGAACCAGGTAACCGGGTAAGCAACCCCACATAGATAATAAGTATATTAGTAACCATTATAAAACACAACATGTTTTAAAGCCGTGATGGTAGTGATCCGCCAAAAAACTCCAAGCTTAAGGGTGCTTGCCATGGAGCCATCCCGGGATGGGTGACCCATTGGGAAGTTTTTCGGGTAAGCTACCCACGGAGATAATAACTATATTAGTAACCCTTATAAGACAGAACGTGTTTTAAAATCGTGATGACAGTGATCCACATCCCGGGATGGGTGACCCACTGGGAAGTTTTCCCATATTTCTGCGGTGAGCCAAAAGTGAAAATATTGTGTCGAGTGGGGACCTCGGGTGGATCCTGAACTGAGCCCGCAAGCTCTGGGCGGCCCTGGACGGTGGGGGTCATTACATAAGTCTCATTGTCGCGCCCCGACCCGCGTAGGCCCAACCGGGCCGGGCGACGAGAACCGGAACCTAACCTACTGCGGAAATTTTGGCGAGGTTTCCCTCTAATCATAGTGGTCTCCCTAGCAATTCATAATCATCCTATATTAAACAATCAATCACAAACCTCAAAAAATGAAACGGAATACATTACAAATCCTCAACAGGGTAAAAGTTATACAATTCTCTCTCGTAGGAGGCTAACAAAGCAAAAAGGTGTAAGTAGAATAATCACCGCTCCTCAAGCACCGCCAGACGCCGCTACGTCACCAAACGCCTGCCCAGTAGGGGCGATCGAAGAAGAGCTAGCGCCAACACCTGCAAACGCAGCCCGGGTAGGAGTGAGCACTAATCTCAGCAGGGACACTACACTACGACACTCACAAAGGAGGGAATACAACAGTGCCGCCCCCAAGTCGAACCTAGGTGTATATGAGGGTCCCATAACCTACCGGGAATCCATGAACACTGCAGACTCTCAACAGGACACATGACACTGTTTTGCGGCCAAGGACACCGCTGGGTGGGCACTCCTCCACCCAAGAGTCAAGAACACCGGACACCGGCTACACCTCAAACTCAACTTGGAGTCGACACGACCTCTAAACATCAAACCACATGTATTCAGGTCATCTAACCCTATCATCGAAAATGACTGAATACTATAAATCGAGTCCTAGACCATGCTACCCGCAACGGTCCTAGAGCTAGATACGGACTACCCGAAAGCCCCGGATCGACGATCAACCCATCGTCAACGTCCTACACAAAAGCAACTAGAAAACAATGGATGCTATGAACATATGCAGGATAATACAGATAAGCATGCAACAGTATGTGATGGTATATCAAACAAAGTCTGGGCACGGCACCCTGCAGCCCGGGGTGGTAACAAGTAAGTAAGGTCTAGGAGCTGCTATAGTGGTACCACCACCAACTGTTAGCAGTCCACCACAACACCTACATCGGGAAGCAGCCCCGCAAACAACAGCTCACAGATATCACAGATAAAGCCGTCGGCGCACGCCGGCATGCAAGGCTAAGGAAAGCTGTAGGGCTATCCGCCCGTTTATTCTAAACATCCCGGGAGTCATCACTCCCCCGGTTCACCACTGCTCCTATTATAGGGATAACATGCTTAAACATATGTACCAGGTATAAGGCGGTAAGGAAAAACCATCATACAAAGCCCTGCGGGCAAAAGCCATTTGAAAAACCCCCCTCAGCTACTAAGAGATCGATCTTTCTTCCAGGGAAGATCGATCTTCTTAGTGCTTGGGAGAAAACTCGTCCATGTCAACAAAAAGAGATCGATCTTCTTCATGACATGGAAGAAATCTCGTCCATGTCAACTGAAAGAGATCGATCTTCTTCGTGACATGGAACCCGCCATACCAGTCTAGGCAAGGATCGATCTTCTCCAATCGAAGGATCGATCCTACTCGGGCTGGGCATGACGCCCCACAAGGGATCGATCTTCCCTCAAGGGAGATCGATTCGAATGGGTTCTCCGGCGACCGGACGACGAGAAATACCGCCGAAAAATACAACCAAATCCCCCAAAACTCTGGGATCTGGTAAATCAAGAAACCACGAGTCCAAAACCGGTGAGATCAAGGAAAACAAACATGTATTCTAACATATCTAAGCAAAAGATCACAATCAAATCGGAAAAACTCCAAAAACCCGAAAGATTGTAGGTAGGATCCCTACCTATACAATAGCAGCTTCAATCCAAGCTACTAGGCCTTGGATCGTCCTCAAACTCCTTCAAAATCCACAGATCTGAGCTCAAGATCCCCAGATTTCAAAACGATTTAAAGAAACCCGTTGCGTCCGCTTTATAGGCGGACGAACCGACCTATGAGGGATCGATCTTTCCTCAAGAGAAGATCGATTTCTCATGACGATCACAGCTTGACTTTCTGGCACAAGGAGATCGATCTCTTAGCCAAAGAAGATCGATCTTATTTGTGCAGAAAGCTAAACTTGGGCAAGAGCTCAAGCCTAAGTCCGGATCTTTCGATCCCGGATCCCACTAACCATTCTAGCCAAACATTATCACAAACATGGTCAGTGTGTGCACACGCGGGTGTGAAACAAGCCGACAAGGCGCAATTCACCAAATTGCCCTTGAGGTTTACAACGAGCCACAGGAGTAGAGGGACGAGTCCTCACACTCATGATCATGGATGGAAGCATAGATGAGAATATAATGACTTCGATCCCTACCTATACCAAGGCTAAGGATCTTATTGAAGCTGTTGAAAAACAGTTTAAAAGGGCTGATAAGTCATTAGGAAGCACTCTAATGTCGAAATTGACATCCATGAACTACGTTGGGTCCTCTGGAATAAGAGAGCAAATTATGGAGATGACTAACATTTGTGCTCAACTAATTAAGGTCAATGAAGATGGAGATTAATGATTCATTACTTGTCCAGTTCATCTTAAACTCCTTGCTACAAGAATATGGGCCATTTAAGATTTCCTACAACACACATAAAGTTAAATGGCCGGTTACTGATTTGTTGTCCATGTGTCTTCAAGAGGAAGCAAGGCTCAAGCAGGAGAAGTTAGAGAGTGCCCACATGGTCACTCATAAATGTGGACGTCCAGTAAAGGGCAAAAGAGTTCAGCGGAAGAATGTCATCAAGAAACAACGACAAAGCAAATATTTTTTCTGCAAAACGTCTGGACACATGAAGAAAGATTGCTCCAAGTTCAAGAAATGGCTCGTGAAGAAAGGTAATCTCTATTCATTTGTAAGTGAATCTCATTTAATTGATGTACCTCATAACAAATTGTGGATTGATTCTGGATCTACAGTTCATGTTGTGAACATATTGCAGGGTCTTCTCAACCAAAGGAAGCCAATGGCAAGTGAGAGGAGCGTCCATATGGGAAATGTGATGCAATCACCTGTGGAAGCTGTTGGAACCTTTAGATTGGTTTTAAATTCAGGCCACTTATTAGATTTAGAAAATAACTTCTATGCTCCTTTTTCTGGAAACCTAATTTCTTTTTCCAGACTTTCAGTTATTGGTTATGCTTTCTTATTTAGATAAACCTTCTTTGAGATATCTGTAAACTCAAATTCAGTTGGAAAGGGAATATTAGTTAATGGCCTTTACAAGTTGTCTCTTGATCCTATTTTTGAGTAGTCACTTCATACTATGTCCAGAAATACTTGTGTTTGCATGAAACGTGCTAGATTAGATGTGAGGTTATCAATGCTTTGGCACAAGAGATTGGGACATATCTCCATTAAGAGATTTAAAAGTTTAGTGAATGAGGGGGTCATTGGATCTCTTGATTTATCTGACTTCGGTGTTTGTATGGACTGCATTAAGTGCAAGCAGACCAATAAGGGTGTCAGGAGAAGCTATGAGTTTCTAGAGATTATTCACACAGATATATGTGGCCTTTTTTCTACTCCTCGTTTGGCAGGTCAGACATACTTTATCACATTTATTGTTGACTATTCACGATATATCTATCTCTATTTGTTGTTTGAGAAGTTCGAGGCATTGAATGCCTTTAAAGAGAATCAAGCAATAGTAGAGAGACATACAGGAAAGAAAATTAAGATTGCGAGGTCTTATAGGGGTGGTGAGTACTATGCAGGTATGATGGTGGACAAAGGCCTGGTCCATTTGCTAGATTCCTTACGGAACAAGGCATTGCAGCTCAATACTCAATGCATGGCGAGCCAGATCCAAATAGTGTAGCCGAAAGACGGAATCGAACGCTTATGGATATGGTTAGGAGTATTGTCGCGCCCCGACCTGCGAAAGCCCAACCCGGCGGGGGACGTGAACCGGAACCTAACTAACTATGGAAATTTTGGCGAGGGTTCTCTCTAGTCTACTGGTTTCCCTAAGCATTCATTAAAACACCATCAATTAACAATCTAAAAATTTATAGAAACCTCAAACTTAAAGATTACAAATCTAGAAGCACAAGTCTACAAAACCTCAAAGAGGAGAAATCAGGTACAAACATTTATACACTCCCGTAGGAGGCTAACTATACAAGGTTCGGAAGACATAAGATCACCACTCAAACTCCGCCAGGCGCCGCCGCACCGCCAACCAACTGCCCGGTAGGGGCCACCGAAGAGGAGCTAACGCTTGAAAAACGCAGCCTGGCTAGGAATGAGCAACTAAGCTCAGCAGGGAAACTACACTACAACTCATAGAAGGAAGAGGGAAACGTAACAGTGCCGCCCTCTAGCAAGGTCTGGGTGTACACATGGGTCCCATAACCCCACCGGTGTCTCTAGGTATCCGACCATGGCCACCCTAACGAACATGCTCCATCCTGAAAACACCTAGTACAGCAGGAAGAAGACACTGCTGGGCAGGAAGACAACACCGCTGAGTAGGCACACCCTCTACTCAAGAGACAAGAGCAACCAACCCGACCACTTGTCCCAATTGGTGGCTACACCCAAAGCCACACCCGACTCCAGTCCCAAGCCAACACGGCTACACGAGAATGAGTCACAAGGGGGAAACACCCTGCACCACAAGAAAACCACGAGCTGCAAGACACTCCGAAAGCTGAAGGCTGAAGCTGAAATCCGGAAGAAGACGGCTCTGAAACGGGCTGCTGTTGAAGCTGCTCTCTGCCCAGAAGTGTGTGAAACTCCGGTAAGACTGGTCGCTACCTTGTCTCCGGCAAGGCTCTATCTGGAATCTGAATTCCCGCGTCTGTCACAGGTACCTACCCCAGCTGAGGCATCAACCCACTGCTCTGCTCTACGTCTTGCGTCATGCCCAACTGCTTTGCGGTATGCGTCTCGTGCCCCTCGCAACCAACACCGTCGGCGTAAAGGCTCCCGACGGCTAGCACTCAAGCACCTTGTGGGTTCCCTCTCAGTCTGGCGGTCCAGGCTACCTCTCAAAAGACTGACACGACGTTGTTGCTGCCACGGCTGTCGCTGATGCTGAAACCACCGCCTTTACCAACGGCTACCCTGTCATTCCCCAGAAGCAGGAACGACAACCCGGAAACTCACCACGACCACCGACCAACAGTCCGATGTCAACCTCCAGTCATCTGTCTCAGTATCCGGGGTACAGTCTAGGGCGTCCCCCGCTGTCGCCCCAACATACCGAGCCAGGTGATCCAACCAACCCGCGTGCTACACCCAAAGCCACACCCAAACAACACCTCTAGGAAACGCCCCGACAAGAGCAACCAACCCGAGCTCTTGTCCCAATCAGTGGCTACACCCAAAGCCACACCCGACTCCAGTCCGGTGTCAGTACCAACCCGCGTGCTACCACACGGTGCGAGTACCTAGAACAGACGAAGGTACTCCCAACTACACCACCCTCCAAAGGTAGGTGCCAAAGAACAGTACGCGAACTGCTCTCAACATACAACCAACAGTGTCCCTAGTGGCCCCGACAAGCGCCACTACGCATCACTTCTTGGGAAGGTAAGAAAACAAAGACTTCCCCAACAAGCGATACTCCAGTTTGTCCAAAACATCTGGGATTCGGGACACCTCCTTTAATCAGTCCTCTACTGTCGAAGGATCTCCAACATCATCTCTGAACCCTAGCAGGTTCACCTCTCGAGATTTCAAAAGTACAAAGACTACACATGTTGTGAGGACCTGTCCCTCTATTCCTGTAACTCGTTGTTTACCACAAGGGCAATTTGGTAAATTACGCCTTGTTGGTTAGTTTCTCACCCGCGTGCGCGCACAGCCTCTGATGGATGTTTGTGTTTGACTAGATCCGTTTGGGAGGTTTTTGACCTGTGGATCGACCCAAGCTAGTGTTGGATTGATCCAGCTAGGTCTTGGATCCATCCCTCTTGGCCTTGGATCGATCCAGGCATTGTAGCAGGTCGGTGGAGTTGAGGGGACGGCCGTCGTGGCCGTCGCTCTCTACTGTCAGGGGAGAGGAGACTTCCTCTCCTCTGATTTCGCTTTTCCCCGGCCTTCCCGGCTTTCCCCCGGCCTTTTCTTCCTCTTCTCTTCCTTCTCTTCTTTTCTCTTCTTCTTCCTGGCTTCTCTTCTTCCCGCGGAGCTCTGCTTCTTTCCCTATTTTCTAGCAGCCATCTTCTTCTTCGTCGTTCTTCCTCCTCCGGCCACCGTTTTGGGAGCTTGAAAGCTCGTTGGATCCATGGTGGCGTGAGGAAGATCCCTGGTGTGGTTTAGTTGCTTGGTTAGCGGCCGTTTAGCGGGGAATCAGCCGACGATTAGCGTTTCCGGTAGGTGTTCTACCTATGTGAGTTGTTTAATGGGTTTCTCTAAATCTAGCCGCTTGATCTTGCTGTTCTTTGTGTGATTAGCTTCCTTTTGCTTAGTATAATTTCTGGTTTAAGTTTCATAAACTTTGGTTGAGATTTTAGTAGGATTTGAGCATGATTAGACTCGGATTTTCCGGTTTCTCTGTTCTTGAGGAATAGCCGGTGTACGGCGCGTTTTTCGGTTTTTACATGCATGTTCTTGGGTTGTGATGAACATAAGAGTTGTAGATCTGTGAGTTATCTTTCCATTCCAGCTTATTTCGTATTTTTCCGATTTGTCTACGAATTGTGGTGATTTTTCTCATGGCCTGCGACGAGACTGATCTGAAGCTTGTATGAAGCTGTTTGGATCGATCCAAATAGTCCGGACCGATCCAATGTTTTCTGGATCGATCCAAATGTTCCGGATCGATCCCAAAGCTGGCTGATGGTGTTTTATGGATTATTTTTAGTGGTTTTGATTAGCGTTTTTTCCTGTAATCGAGCCGTGGATGCTGTTGGATCTAGATGGTCTGTTCATTGAGGACAGTCGGATCGATCCATGGGTATGTTTGGATCGATCCAGTGTTTCCCAGGAACAGTATCTGAGGGTAGCAAAGAATGGCATGTTAGTGATATTGCTATAACTGTTGTTTGTTACCGCTTTGTGGTTGAACCGGGAGTGTGATGACTCCCGGGATTGTGTAGAATAAATGGGCCGTCTGTATGCCCTTTATCGCTTTGTGGTTAACCGAGGGAGTCATGAACCTCGACAATGTTTAGTATAAACGGGCCGTAAGTATGCCCTTTGATTGTTGCTTGTTTATACTGTTGCATGCATTGTTGATTGTGCATTAGATGCCTAGGGTTTGACTGTAGTGCTGCTAGTCTACTGTTTGGGGTAGTGTTAGCTCTGTTGCTTGGAGTGTTGAGAGTTGGTTGTCATAACCACGGTTGTTTCGCCAAGTGTGGAGGTCCCGCTTGGAGAAGGGTGTCCTACTAGTATCGTCATGTCCACCCTGTGTCAGGAATGTCGGAAAAGGTCCACCCTAGGCAGTGGCTGTCGGAGACGTACTTTGGACAGGTACCTTTCGGGTTATTGACGGGATTTATGGGGTCGTTGGCATGCCTCAGTACTTGGCACAGAGCTAGTTCAGTTGCAGTTTCCCCTTCCTTGTGTGTGTCGTAGAGTAGAACCCTACTGAGCTTAGTGCTCACTCCTACTGGGGCGGCGTTTGCAGGTGCAGGTACCAGCTCTCCTGTGGTGGGCCCCAGTTGCTCGTCCTGCGGTGGCGCGTCGATGTCAGGACGTGTTTGAGGGCCAGGATGCTTTCTGTTGTGCTTTTCAGGAGACTACTTATGATGTAACCCTTATGAGTTTTGTAGCATCTATTGTATATGAGGACTGGTTTATGTAAATCTTAATGTAACTCTACTTTTTGTACAGTTTTGTAATAATAGGAGTTGTTAGATTTACTTCTGTCCTCAGACTACTTGTTGTAACTGTTTCCGCCAGTTGCTGTTAGTAGATGTAGGAACCACCCCTCGTGTCCCGGTCCGGGTGGGTCTTCCGGGCCGGGGCGCGACACACGTCCTATTCCCTACTCGCTCATCTCCAGCACGGGGGGAGACACACTGTCAGGCGAGGGAACGGACAGCACCGGTGTGCATGCACACCTCCCCCTGAGGCGTCACGACACAGCCGAAAACCAAAACACAACAACAAACAACCTGACTAATGCAAATCAAACATAATCGCAAACAACCATGCAAGGATGTTTTAGACCTAGAACTATCCCATTCCATACTCAAAACCTCAACCGCAAGCCTAATCCTATCCCTGGGATCTACAGCATGCTCTGATACCAAACTGTCACGCCCCGACCCAGAAAACCCATCTAGATCAAAGTGTGAGCCACCTAAACCTGTTTACATCATCAATTGGCGCACAAGTATATAACTGCGATGAATTTAAACCATTTAATCCTCAAGTTCATAAAAAAAATTTCGACAGAATCCCCTTTATAATTATAGCACAAGAAACATGTACATTTTACAATTTCAATTTGAGCAATGGTACCATTGTAAATAACCAATTATTACATTTCTCAAATGTCTACATCAATAATATGACAACATTTCTCAAATACAATTGAATTAATACTCATACAATTCTGTTCTCGAATACATCATGTTATACCTCGATTTATACATCAATTTGTACATCATTAATTAAAACTGTAAATTATCTGTAGAAGAATTCCTCAAAGCTCCAAGTCCTCGATCACCTCGAAATATCACGCTATCTTCTAGAAGAACACCTAAAAGAAGGAACTGCATCGACCTGCATCACCGATGCAGCCCAGGTAGGGTGAGCAATAATGCCCAGTACGGTTCTACTCTACGTCGCACAGAAAGGAAGGGAAACTGCAACTGTGTCGTTCTCCGCCTAAGCCTAAGGTAAGTCAAGGGTCCCATGACCCCGTCGATTCCCGAGGGCTCCTGTCCAGGTCCCACCCTCACCCAAGAACAGACGAGAGGAAACAAAGACTGCGTGCTCCTATCCAGGTACCACCCTGCCCAGTCATACCATCTCTCACGGGGACACACATGTCCGGGACATCGACAACCATCCTTAGCGCTTGGCCTTGGAGACCCGACACAACCTCTACACCTCAAATACCAGAATAATGCATAGTCGACTATAACAATAACCTCAATTGTTTGAAGGTCTAAGAGGGGGGGGCTTATCTTAGGCTTTAAACAATAAAATCAATTAAGGAAAACTGAGTAGGAGGAGTCTAATCAAGTAATATACTTGCAATGATAAGAGTAGATACTTAAGCAATTAAATAGAAGGATAGAAGAGAGTTAGAGAGATTGCACCAGAATATTTATAGTGGTTCGGCCAACCATGCCTATGTCCACTTCTCCCAAGGGCCTCCTTGGGGTTCCACTACTTGCAAGACCTCTTACAAGCTTCCACCAAGCTTACGGGTGCTTGGCAACCTATCCACCAAGCTTACGGGTGCTTGGCAACCTTACAATCTCTCCAAGCTCTCTCTTGGATATTTCTCTCAATGTCTACTTCACACTTGAAGTAGTTTTACAAAGGTTTAGCTCACTAATAAAGAGAATAAACTTGCTAGAATATTATTACAATAATCCCTTAGCTCCCTCTGAGTCCTTGACAAGTTTGCTGGACTTTCTCTTATATAGCTGAGCCTCCAACCCCTCCAAATAGCCTCCCAACGGCTATTTCTTTCTCCTGCAACGGCTCTTTAACGGCTCTTTTCTGGGCTCACGGTCGACCGTCGCATCGTCCGTGGCATCGTCCGCCAAGCTTTCCTTGAGCCACGGTCGATCCACCTATCGACCGTCACGCCTCACGGTCGACCGTCCCATCGACCGTGACATCGTCCGTCAGGCTCTGTCTGGAAAACCGCTTCCCACGGTCGATACACCGATCGACCGTCGCTCCTTCGAGCCAAGTCACATAGGCCACGGTCGATCGGTCCATCGACCGTCACACCTCACGGTCGACCGTCCCATCGACCGTGACATCGACCGTCGCCTATATTCCCATGTTTAGCTTCCGCGGTCGATCCTTCCATCAACCGCCATATTCCACGGTCGATCCATGCATCGTCCGTCGTATCGACCGTCTGTACAAAAGCTCAATAAATATGATTTTAATGCTTTCCAAATTAAGGGATAATAATATTAAATCATTGTTTTATCATCAAATATATATTGACATCATCAAAACAATATCTGGGCTAACAGTTAGCAATTATGATCATTCGATGACAATCACGTCCTAATCCTCAACTACCCAAACCCCGGCCCTAGGGCTAGATCCGGGCTACCCGAGAACCCCGGATCGACAATCGAACCCATCGCCTACCACCTAGCCTGAATGCCTCTAATGCAAGCATCATGCATGAGCTTATTCAAACAACTAGGCCTAGGTGTCTCTACATGCCATATCATCAAACAATCGTCCAACATAATGAGATAGCAAGCTAACAAGATAAAGGAATAAGCATTTATGCATAAAGCCACCACAGATACTTCAAGACATGCATCAATTAGACATACACTCTACATGTATAATTATCCAAACCATGCATAAAACCCTTCAACAAACAAGGGCATACCTTCGGCCCATTTAATTATCTAAACATCCCAATGGGCATGACTCCATTGGTTCAACCACAAAAGAGATAGAAACGGACACACTGTCGGCCCTAGGCATAAGCATGATATAAGATACAAGAGTACATAATTGGCATAATCGAAAGACACTAATCCGACATCCACTTCCAAAGGAGGGAAGCAATTTGGCGGAAACCTAAGATCGAAGCCAGAACCTCCAACTCAATTCTAATAAACTTGGTACATTTATATTTTACATATATATAAGTAAAACATGCTTTGTAGATTAATTGCTAGAAAAGATAACTTTGCATAAATAACACTTAGGACTACACATGCATAAATCCTTCGAAATTCCTCTTGAATTAATGTGCATGCTATCTAGCATCCCTACTAATCTTATGCGAGAAGAATGAAGTAGCTAAATCGAAGGAAACCCAAATTTCAGCCCAAAATTCCAAGCTTTTATAAAAAGTCCAGTTTCGTCGCAGATTAGGGAATAATTCACTGTAAATTATAGGAAAATCTGAAAATTATGAAATCAATGGCAATTGAAAGTAGATTCGAAGATCTATGACCTTCACAATGAAGGCTTCGTGAGATTCCTCACGGAATAGCACTAGCTTTGAGAAGAAGCCGGCTGGGTGCTCAGGACAGGGGATTGGAGGAGAACTCCGAAACTCCGACAACCAAAAACAGGCGAACAAAACCCACACGACACAAAGATCTAAGTCACGGTAACCATATAGAGAAGAGGTAGCATTCATTCAAGACCCTAGGCTGGCATACGCCCAGACAGGATAGCAGGGAGAGGAAGAACACGCATAGTAGCCATCTAACAACTAACACAAAACAGGGGAGGACTTGATCACGAGGAATCAACCCATCGAAGCAAAGGAGAAGAGATAGTGTCATGAATACCCTAAGCTAGCATGCATCTCACCGAAAACAGCAGAAGGAGGAAAAAGACTTCATCAATCTAGAAACAGGGGAAGCAAAACTCATCAAAATCCACCACTCATCTATGGATACGAATAATGGCAGCAAAGAGAAGAGGAAGAACATGGGACGAAAACAGAGGCTCCGATCAAACCCAAGGAAAGAAGAAGAAATCATCGGAAATCCATCGATGCCCAGAGAGCTTGGCAACGACCATAAAGAAGGGAGAAAGACCTTAACTAGAATTCAGGAACCCAAACAGCATGCATCAAATCCACGGAATAGCAAGAGGAAAACCAGGAAATCCAAGAACAGAGCATCATGCTTCAAAAATCTTTGGGTCACAAACAACTCAACCAAGCAGTCAAGGGAACTAGGGAATCATGCATCAAGCCAGCCCTATTCTAGTCTAGTAGAGCCTAATCAAGAGATTAGATCAAACCCTACCTCTGGATCACGCGAAAACTCCTTCTCCGGTTGTCGACGCCGTCAGTCGTGTCCTCGACGCTTTGTTCATCCAGGATGACCGCGTTCGGGTCAGACTGGCGGCGTTCCAGCTCGACGGGGACGCTTTGGACTGGTGGAGTACTGTCTTGGCCGTTAGGAGCGGGAGTGACCCCTCGTGGGACATGTTTCGTTCGTCTTTTCTCGACGCGTACTTCCCCCAGAGTGCGTGTCAAGCCTTGGTTCGAGAGTACCTCAGCATCTCCCAGGATACGCAGTAAGTGGCACAGTATGCAGCTAGGTTCACCAGGCTCATCAGGTTCGCCGGTCCAGTGGCGAGCGATCCTCTTGCCAGAGCGCGGCAGTTTTAGTGGGGGCTACGGCCCGAGATCAGGCTTCTGATGGCGGCACGGTTTGCTAGCGCTCTCAGGGAGGTGGTGAACTGTGCCTTGTCAGTGGAGGCCGTACTGCTGGAGGCAGGGCCTAGGGCAGTTCAGCCAGTGTTCCCCTCGAGTTTAGGGCGCGCCGGCCAGCCGCAGCAGGCTCAGGGTGGAGTAGGACCGTGGCGGGGGGAGGCCCGTTCACAACGCCATCAGCCCTATCAGCACCAGCCAGAGGACGTTGGTGGAGACAGTCCAGAGGCAGAGGAGGGGGCGAATGGCGAGGATGATCCCGATCAACAGTTCTCAGAGGATGAGCAGCTGGAGCAGTCAGTCGGTGAATACGATGAGGACCAGCCCCTCTCGGAGGCAGAGGAGGAGTACGCGGAGGATGATCCGGACGAGCGGTTTCCGGAGGAGGAGCCTCAGCAGGAGGCGTTCGCAGGGTTTGGTCAGATCCAGCAGGCAGAGCAGAGACCTGTGACGTGCTTTGAGTGCGGGCAGCTGGGGCATTACCGGAGAGACTGTCCCTTGCGGAGAGCGTGGACCAGGCGGGACAGGATGCAGGCAGGCCTAGTGCCGGGTTCGTGCTATCAGTGTGGCCAGCTGGGTCACCTTCGCCGAGAGTGCACGACGCTGCGAGGCGGAGGTCGTGGTAGCGGCAGTGGAGGGCAGTAGAGGCGGTCGGGTTGGCTTCAGCATCATCGTCACATCAGCAGGTACCCTTTACCGCTTTGTAGTATCCTAATAGGCGTTGTTTTCTTTTCCGAGCCCTACCCTTATCGAATCTCGGGACGAGATTTCCTTTAAGGGTATTAGGATGTGAGGACCCGTCCCTCTACTCCTGGGTCGACCGGCTGGGTCGGCCCCGTGGCTCGTTGGTTTGCTTCGCGTCGAGCACGCGATCCGGTGGATCGTATTGTTTCTTGGACCACAAGGGCAATTTGGTAAATTACACCTTGTTGGTTTGTTTCACACCCGCGTGTGCACACACTGACCTTATTTGTGTTAGTGCTTGATTAGAATGATTAGGTGGACCCGGGATCGAAAGATCCCAGCTCGGGGCACGCGGAAGCTTGCTTTTGGGCAGCTTGCGGCCCTTGAGCGATTGATCGCTCTTAGGAGCGATCGATCGGACTCGTGAGCAAGTCGGTCGCTTTTACTCTTTCGCGAGGACGGCCGCCGGCCATCGCTCGCTCTTGTCAGTAAGGGAGGACTTTCCCTCCCCTCCTTCCCCTTTCCCCCGGCTTTCCCGGCTTTCCCCCAGGCTTTCCTTCCTCTTCTCTTCCTTCTCTTCCCTTCTCTTCTTCTTGCTTCTTCTCTTCTTTCCCGTGGAGCCCTGCTTCCTCTGTTTTCTTCCGGCAACCCCCTTCTTCTTCGCCGTTCTCCCTCCTCCGACCACCGTTTTGGGCGTTCCAAAGCTTGTTGGATCCGTGGCAACGAGAGGAAGATCGCTGAAGTGGTTTGGAGCCTTGTTGGTGACTGGTTTGCGAGGGATCAACCGAGGATTAGCGCTGTTCGGTAGGTTCTTCTACCTACGCGAGTGTTTAATGGGTTTCTCTAGATCTAGCCGTTGGATCTTGTTGATCTTTGTGTTGTTGGCTTCCTCTTGCCTAGTAGAATTTCTGATATATATTTCATGATCTTTGGTTGAGATTTTAGTAGGATTTGTGCATGTTTAATCTCGGATTTTCCGGTTTCTGCTGTTCTTGAAGAACAGCCGGCTTGCGGCGAGGTTTTCGGCCGGTACGTGACTTATCTTGGGTTGTAATGAACATAAGAGTTGTAGATCTTTGAATCTACTCTCAAACACAACTGATTTCATAATTTACCGATTTTCCTATGAATTGTTATGATTTTCGTACGGAGGGGCTGCGTTGCAGCAAGAGATGGTAAGTTAGTTTTGATTAGCGGTTTTAATTAGTGTTTTCCGTTAATCCAATCGTTGGATGTTTATGAATTTTGGATATGTTGATCCAGGCATATACATCTACTAGTGACTAAATTGGATCTCGAATCCGACATCGTTTGGACATCGGATCGACGGGGTCAATTAGCCTCTAGTAGAGAACTTTTGGTGTTTTAAATATAATATTATACGTCGGATTATAATATTATATTTTCTACTGTTCATCAGTGGTTTTCGGGGTTGTTTCTCGTTGCAGGAGTCCGCGGTTGACGGTCACGGTACCGTCGTAATGCCGGGACCCGCTGCGGATCGACTAGTAGCGGTTGGTAGTACTGCTGAAGCGATCCGGTTGACTTGTATGCTATCCTTAACATACCGTTGCATGCCTATTTCTTGTATGTGTATGTTCATAGCATGCATTCTCTGTTGTGCATTAGTTGCATGGTTAGAACGTGGGTAATCTGTGGGTCACCGTCCCGAGGCTGGAAGCTCGGACTTAGCCCTAGGACCGGGGTTGGGTAGTTTGGACCCGGTTTAAATTGTGGTGTCCAGTCGATTCGATGATAGGCCTAGAGGACTGGTACACTTGTTGCTTGATGATTGTAGAGGTCATTTCGGCCTTAAGTCAGATGTTGAGGTGTAGCCGGTGTCCCACTGTGCTGACCTTGGGGTAGAGGAGTTGTCTACTCAGCGGTGCCTTTTTCCCGCCTGCAGTGCCGTTCCATGCAGTTGTGTGTCACCAGTGTTGTTCCTGCTACTGAGTGCCGTCCCTGGGCATCAGGGACACGCGGTGGGGTTATGGAACCCCTGTATACACCCAGGTCCTACTTGAGGGCGACACTATTGCGTTTCCCTCTTCCTTCTGTGTGTCGTAGTGTAGAACCCTACTGAGCTTAGTGCTCACTCCTACCCGGGCTGCGTTTTGCAGGTGCAGGCGTTAGCTCTTTTTCTGTGGCCCCTACCGGGCAGTTGGTCGGAGGTGTGGCGGCGCCTGATGGACTTTGAGAGGTGGCGATCTTTACTGCTTTTATACCTTTTGTTAGTTAGTCTCATACGGGAGTAATGTTGTATTTGGATCTTCCCCTCTCCGAGGATATGTATATTAAACACTTTTTGGGTTTGAAATCTGTGGTTCGAGGTTTCATTAAATTAATGTTTTTTAATTGAGGGTGCTTTTGGTGAATTGTTAGGGAGACCAATAGGTTAGAGGGAACCCTCGCCGTCTTTTTCCGCGTTTCGTTAAGTTCCGGTTTGCGTCGCCCGGCCCGGTTGGGCTTTCACGTGTCGGGGCGCGACACCATCGGTCCCCTCTAATCGCGACCGTCATCTCTCTCTGGTCGTCGTTGCCAAGCTCCGCCTTCGCGGTCGTTGAGAGAAACCCAACCGCCGCTCTCTCCTCCAATCGCGATTGGCGGAGCTATGATCTCCGCTCATCGCCACTTCGCCCAGTCACCAAGCTCGTCGTCGTTGAAGAAGAAGACCCAGCCACCGTCGCCAAGCTCCTCTCCAGCCACGGTCGCGTCCGCCGTCGTCGTCTCTCTCCCTCTCCCTCTCTAGTCACGGTGGCGTCCGCCGTTGTCGTCTCTCTCCCTCTCCCTCTCTATCGCTACTGAAACCCTCACGAAGGAAAGGAAAAGAAAAGGGCTCTTATTATTGAACGGCTCAAGATTAGATCTTGGCCATCCGATCAACCGGATCTGATCCTAGCCGCTCAGATCTCGATCCTTACGATCGAACCCAGATCCTCCGAGCTATGGTGCTCCTAATAGTCTAGTCAAGCACATACATCACTACAAGGCCGTGTGTGCGCTACGCGTGTGTGAAACCAACTCCGCCTAGGGTAATTTACCAAATTACTCCCAAAGCCGCAACGATCAAAGGGGATCGCGAAGCAAGGCCAACCGAGCCAAACCAACTAAACCAAACCCTCAACCGACGCGGTCGGACCAGGTTGGAGGTACGGGTCCTCACATCGTCAATGTTGCCATTATATTGTATACATTTATGGCCAAATTAAATATTGCCATTAAAGATAAAAAGCATATATGGCATTACGTAAAAATGTTGTTTAATATTATCATCTAATGTAGCAATAAGTTGAATTGCAGTATAAGAATTTACTATTTCCCGGCAAGAATTAATGTTGCCGGGAAAGCGGTTTGAAATTGCGGCAATATTTCTAATTGCCGTAAAATGCTTACTTATTTTTTCGACAATATCTTCAATGGCCGTAAAATATACAAACTATATGCGGCAATAAAACAATTTGCCACTGAATATCATAGCATTAAATGGCAACACATGGATTTGCCGTAAAATATTCTCATAATTTTCGGCAAGAATTAATATTGCCATGGAAGTGGTTTGAAATTGTGGCAATAACAACATTTTTAGTTGCCGTCAAAGCCTTATTTCTTTTTTGACAATATATTCAATTGCCATAAAATATATACATTATAATTGGTAACAAAAGACTTGACATTAAATATCATAATATTATATGGTAACACAAGGAATTGCCGTAGAATGAGCTGATAATTTCCGACAA
>OY986975.1:8567772-8612093 GCA_963920575.1 Narthecium ossifragum | reverse complement strand
CCACATTTCGCGGCTTCAAAACTGGGAAGTAACTACCAATTTTGGTAGTTACTTGGCATAAAATTGTAGATACTTTGCAAAAAAATTGTATTTTGAGAAGTAACTATCAAAATTGGTAGTTACTTCGCATAATTGCTGCTCCTAAAAAAATTACAATTTTTCTACAATTTTATACCATTTTTCTCATTTTTTCGAGCAATTTTCTAATTTAAAGTATTTTTTCTAATTTAAAATTTTTTTTTGTCATTAATTTCTGCAATAATGCATGCATCCAGCCATTAAAGTAGGAAACATACATTAATGGATCCAAAAAACTATAGCTTTTATGGATTGGGAATGGGTGCATGCATTAATGCCATCCACCCATTCCCAATCCATAATAATTAATGCTAAAGGTGGCTGCCATAATAGAAAGGTAGCTTAGGTATAAAAAATTTATAACTTTCAAAAAAGGGACTAAAACACTTAAGATCTTATAAGAAGACTAGAAAGCAAAAAACTTCTACAAACTAGACTAAACAGCAATTTTCCGAAAAAGATTTCTGTGTTGTGTGTGTGGGTTCGATACACGAATCCATACATAGCCATTTCCCCCATGAGGAGTTACTATAGCCCAGCGCTCATTGAGCTATATGCGATGCTAACCCCAAGCTTATTGACGTTTAGACCTTTATTGGATTACATGTCTTGATTCCATCGAAACTACACTAGATACTACTACATAATGGGATTCCCTCGCACCTCTATCTCCATTGAATCATATTTGTTTTCTTCCCCAGCACCTCTCCTTCATTGAATCATATTTGTTTTCTTAGTTATTAGATAATAAAAATGCAAAATCCTTTCCTTCGCTTACCTTGTAGGTATAGGTAGATTATGTTTAGTAGTACACTTATTTTCATATGCATTCTCCATGTATTCAACTCGGACTCCCACTAGCTACCCATAGTAGTAGTAGTATAGTTCTGATTTATGGATTGACGAATCGGTCATGCATAATGACACGCAATCGAGGCGCATCACTTGAAGGTAGCTGGGAGAAGTATCTATCCTTGGTGGAGTATGCATACACCAACAACAACCAGTCGAGTCTTGGCATCACACTTTTCGAGGCGTTGTATGGCAAGCCATGTCATTCCCACCTTTTGTTGGCCAGAGGTTAGAGATGCACCGATTTTGGACTAGATATTGTTATGAATTTGATGGAGATGATCACGCAAATCAGACATAGACTTTTGACCGCTCAAAGTCAGCAAAAGAGTTATGCTGACTAGAGGTGAGATCATTAAAGTTCGCACTTGGTGACCGTGTCATTTTGAGGGTGACTCCTTGTAGAGTTATAGTTCATTTTGATGGCAAGGGTAAGTTAGCATCAAGTTTCGGGTTCTGTTTGGATCCTCCCGTTTATTGCGTTCTCCCATTCTCCCAACGGCTGGGATGGGTCAAGCTTCACCCAACGGTGCAGATCACGCCATGTCATTAGGAGCTTACAGCCAACAACCCATTTTAAGCCGCGAGAGACACTGAGCCGGCTAGAATCTCCCTTCGATGTTGCCGTGTTTCTTCCTCGTCGATGCCCCACATCTCGCCGCAACTCCTCCACCGCCCAGATCTCCTCCTCGTCGTGGCCGCAACTCCTCCACCACATCTCCTCATCGTCGCCGCCCCATCATCTTCTCCATCTCCTCCCCGTCGCAAGTTCCGGCGATCCCTCGACCTATGCTCGCGCTCCGGCGCCCTCGCCCTCGCCCTCTACCACTCCGCCGGCTCGGAAGGCATCCACCTCGCCCCTTACCACTTCAACACCCTCCTCCACATCATCTCCTCGTCCCTGGACACCCTCGAAGCCCCCGCACGGCTCGAGGCCATCGACACCCGCTTCGCTGTCTTTGACCGGATGATCGTGTCAGGCGCCGCCCCCACCGAAGCTATCATAACCTCCATGGCTCGGATCGTCGCCCAGAAGCCCATGGATGGCCCGGAGATCGCCTTCGACCTCGTTAAGACCATGGGTGATCGGTATGGCATCGTGCCGAAGCTGAGGACTTATGGGCCAGCACTTCTTGGCTTCTGCAAGAAGCTGGATCCCGAGAAGGCTTATGCTATGGAAGCCCATATGGTATCCATGCGTGTTTCTCCGGATGAGCCGGAGATTGCTGCTCTTCTGGGAGTCATGTTAAGGAGTGGAGGGAGGAGATGGTTTATGCTTACTTGCATAAGCTGAGGAGGTTCGTGGGGTGTGTGACGGTGGATACAGGGAATGTACTAGAACGGTGGTTTAGGAGTACCAGGGCGATGGCTGGGAAGGAGAATTGGAATGTTGGCAGTGTTAAAGATGCAATTTTGATTAATGGGGGAGGGGGGCATGGAAAAGAGTGGTTGGGGAAGGGGCCGTGGGAGGTGCACCGGAGTAGTGTTACTATAGAGGGTCGTTGTTCATTTTAAGGTCAGCAGTTGGCTTGTGTAGATATCGATCGGAATGAGACGGAGAAGTTTGCAGAGTCAGTAGCTGCTCTGGCAATGGAAAGGGAGCTAGTCTGAAGCTTTAAGGAGTTTCAGGTGATGAACTGTCTCTCAATGTTCGTGAGGCGTCGACGAGGAAGAAACGCGGCAACGACGACAGGGGAGATGGGGCAACGCGAGAAAGAGGAGATTCGAAGGATTCTAGCCAGCTCATTGTCTCTCACGGCTTGAAATGAGATGTGTAAGCTCCTAATGACATGGCGTGATCTGCACCGTTGGGTGAAGCTTGACCCATCCCAGCCGTTGGGAGAATGGGAGAACGCAATAAACGGGAGAACCCAAACAAAACCCTCAAGTTTCATAGGCCTTTTGAGATCGTTGAGCGTGTTAGAGAGGTTGCATACCGGTTGGTGCTAACCGCGCAGTTGGCTTCAGTGCACGCTACCTTTCGCTAGATGCTGCATTCAAAAGAAGCCCATTCAGATAGGGCGCGTTTGGCGGGCCCCGGATCCCGCGAATCCGTGGGATCCGCGCGTTTGGCAACACGCGGATCCCGATCAAATTGGAATCCGCCCTGAGGCGGATTCCAATTTCGGCGTCCTGAAATTTTATCGGGACGCCGATCGCGGATTCCGCGGATCCGTCGGAGCCAAACACCCCCATACTTGATAGGAGGGATTAGATCTTGACAGGCAAGACGATTTCCTTAGTCGTGTCGCTTACATACATTGATGTGAAGAAGATGGCGTGGAGCAAGAGCAACGCATGTGGGCGAATAATTGAGGCTTTTCGCTCCGGAAAATAAATCCCCTCGTCAGAACAAAAGACACAATCGTCTATTTTCATTCTGAGGAGCGTAATAGCATGTCTTTTCATTGGAGGCATCATTGCTCTCCAAAAGATAATATTTAGATGATGGCGATAGATGAGAAGTTTCACTCTCAGGTGTGGAATCCCTCACCCTCTTTAAAGAAGCTCAAAGTGTTACTAGTGGGGGATAGAATGTTTATACCTATTATATTAGCACTTAGAAGACCATAGATGGTGGATTCCTCTATAATTAACTTGATGTACTTGGGAGGAGAAAGCTTTACTCTCTAACACAAATCCTAGAGGGATATCATCATAGCCTACTCAACACAACACACGAGACTTGAAACACCACCAAGCTTTATAACCAATGAAACTTAACTCCAAAGGATTCCTCTTTATCAATTCTCCTAAGTTCCTTCTGACAACTTAGTTAACTTTATCAATTCTCCTAAGTTCCTTCTGACAACTTAGTTAACTAGGCGTGTCGATTACATATGAATGACCAGTCCTTAATTTAACTAAGTGTGTCGATTAGATTATAAAATGACCAGTCCACGATCCGAATATGTGAACCACTCTTCTAAAGTGACAATCAATCGATCAATCAATTAATCTCTCAAAATATATATATATATATATATATATATATATCTCATCCTTTTCTGTTTTGTTTGAGAAAGCAGGCCGTAGCTACATCCCAACCAAGCTTGGGACCTTACAGCCTATGGAGACAATATACTTAATCGATAATAACGTAATTCTTTTTTGGTTTGTATGAGATTCTAAATTCGAATCCTCACTTCAGCAGCTTATTTTTAAAATTCAATATTCACATGTTTCATTATAATTTAAAGCCCACACCTAAGGAGAAGTTTTTTTTATCAGCTTAAGCTTTTTGGGATAATTAGTGATTTAACACATGCTAAGGTACCATTTATCCCCGAGGTGATGCTGATACTTTGGAGCTCTAATCATCAATTGGGTTCAAAGAGAAGGCCATATAATGCTTGGAGCGACACAGCCACAGGGCTGCTTTTGGAGTGTGGTACTCTGAAAAGGAAATGCCCACTGGCATGCTTCTTTGGTTAAACAACTCATAGGCATAGTTGGGGAGGCAAAGAGATTGATGAGAGATGAAGACATGCTGCTTATCTAAAAGGATACCTACTTTAAAGTAACTCAGGATAGAATAGATCTTCTTTGCCTTTTTTTTTTTTTTGATTAGATAAGTCAAATGTCTGAGTTACAAAAGAAGATCTTCTTTGCCTTACTGGTGCTTCCACGTGAATTAGTGTAGCTTTTTGGAGAAAGTGATTGATTAAATAACCACCACACTTAAAGAAAACAATGAAGATCTTCATTTTCAGTTTTCTTTTTCTATTTTGGGTTTTGATAAGATGATACGGATCACGTCCGAAATACCGGGAACGCCATTGTAGGTACACCACCCGGATCAAACAATAAAGATCGGCATTGTTAACTATATTAATATAAACTCACTCTTACATGTCGGTTTAAGCTTGTGTTGGACTATACGAATATAAACTCACCCTCACTTATCAATTTAAGCTTTTAGATTGAGTGATTAGAATTCTTTCAAGCACCAGCTCTATACCCAACCTAAATGAATTAGCAGGGATTGTTAGAAGGGATACAGTTTAGGCCTAATTAAGAATTCCAGTTGAAGCAAAGTTTGGAAACTTCTGTTCTGGATGACATCTGCATAAGCTGCATATACTGTTTCAGATTCTATCAGAGCAGTTGAGATTGAAGTTGGTGGTGGTGCCATGGAATCCATCATGTCTATGTTATGATGCCATGATTGGTACAATTTGACAAGAGTGGTGATGCCATTTAGAATGGGCCTCAAGAGATAGAATGGAGAGGTGAGAAGAGAGAACAAGAACCAGACAAGAAAACAAGAGCATCACATTCATATACCACTCTCTTTGAGTCTCTTCTCCTTGTTTGGTATGCTATCAAGCGAAGCGAAGATAGATCTTCCTTGAGATGCAAAAAATAGAAATCAATCATCCACAGCAGTCCACTATTGACACTCAGGAATCCAGAGACAACTACAAAAATCTTAGCCGTCACTACTTGTATACGAGCTTCCTTATAAACGCCCTTCCCACTAATTTTGTCTTTTTGGACCCCGAAGGTTTTGATTTTCGAACTTTCGGTCCCCACTTTCTTTCTTTGCATCTTTTAAATCCAAACCCTCTCTTTTTTGCCATCAAATTTATGTTAGAGAGGAAATCTAACCGTTGACCGGTCAAATAGTCAAGGTCAAATCCTATTCCACACTTAAGTATCAGATGATTGTAGTTGAGTTCTACTCTTTCGAATAAACGAACCAGAGATGTCAAGTAATATGAAAATCTAGATTAGACCTAATTAAATAATCTAATTAAAACTAATTAAAAGGATTAACTTAAAATAATCTAAATTAACCTAACAAAAGGCTTAAATTATCTAAGATTATGGAATTAAATAAAACATAAAGAGTAAAGATCAACCTAACTTACTAAATCCAGAAAATGCATTTAAATCTATTCATTAACTTAACTTAATCTAAGAAACGAAGACTCCTAATATTATATTATCCTAAGGAGAAAGCAGTAAAGAAAACTTTAAGTAAATAAACTACTTAAACCTAAATTATCCATCTAAAACAGTAATCTAAATACTAAAAGCATAAAAGACTAACTAAAAAATGAAGAAACGATACCATTGCATTAAAGGAAACATTAACTTACAGAAAACATCTTAAAGGACATAATAAAACCAGGCGCACAGGCTCTGTAGAAGTTTGCGAGAGAGATTACAAGGTGAAAGAAGAAGACTATTTATACTAAGGCAGTTGGATAACTTCTGCCAAGCACGTTCTCTACTATTTTCCATCTTTCACTCTAGATGAGTCGTGTGTCCCATGTTCTCCGATATTTCCTCGTTTCTGCTCTCCTTGCTTTGGCCGATGAGAATTGTATCTGGGCTTGTAGACTTCTGGCCGATGATGATCATATCTGGGTAATAAGCTTTTGGCCGATGAGGATCACGTCTGGGTGACAAGCTTTTGGCCGATGATGGTTGCATCAAGTTGGTGAGTTGGTGTTCGTAACATTATCTTCCTTAACTGATGTTCTTTCGCTTCTCCATCGTGCAAAGTTAACATTTTGTTATCTTTGAACCAAATCTTTGGCCGATAACATATTGTCACTTTTGGTCGATGAACTATGTGCAAGGAAATCATCGTTCATGGTCACAAATATCATCGTTCTTAAATCATTATCGCTCATGACAAATGTTTTCTTTGTGAGGAGAATAATCATGTTTGATCATAAAGATTTTATCTTTTTGAGCAATGAACTTGTCTTTAAACGATGTCGTTCATTGAGCGATGATCTACTATTGAGCGATATCGTTCAATAGGCGATGATCGTATAGTGAGCGATATCATTCATTGGACGATGAACTTGTTTCTGAATGACACTTTGAACGATGTCGCTCTTTGGGCAATGATCTAACATTGAGCGATATCGTTCAATGGGTGATGATCGTATATTGAGCGATATCGTCCAATTTAACTTAAAAGTTTGTCAGCCTTATTTATTATGCTGACATGTTAATCATTGATTGGTTAGCCATTATATTGGCTAACATTTTGCCCCCCATGCGGTAATCGAGGAGTTTTGAATTTATGACGATGTGACCGCATCTGATGTGATCTGACAGCTTGCTTGTTAAACACTAAAGACTGGTTATGATCATTCTCTGGGAAACAGAATCATCGTTCCGTTTCTTCTCTCTATCCATATCTTTTGACGCTCCGCATTTAATGCGTCGTCCTTTGCTGACATGCATACCCTTTTGGCCATACGTCTTTGGCGCGAAAGACCGCGATTGGCTCTTCTTCCTTCTATTAGGGTTTTAGTTTTCTTTCGGCCTTCTCATTTGCGGCGCCTAGGCTTTTCTTCTTCCTGTGAGTTCTGATACGTCTGAGAGTTTCTTCTTCTTTCTTTGTTCTGCGAAACTTTCTACTGCCACGATGGGTCGTGAACTCAAAACTGATGAAGAAGTGCATAAAGATGCTTGTAAAGCCTATGGAGACTTCAATGGGATTCTGAGATCAGATGAGGCGAGAGGAAATTATTTGGTTAAGGTAGGAGATTCTTCTTCCAAGTTCTTCTCCTTGGGTCCTTGCTTCATTTCTGATCTTTTGCCCTCTCTTTCCTCTGATCTTCAAGTTGTTGTTCCAAGTTTTCCAACATCTTGTGATTTGCCTTTTTCTCAAAAGCTTGATCTTTCTAGTCTTTCTGCTAAAAGTCCCATTATAACATGGCATTTACTCGATGACAAGTTTACTAGATGGCATAATAGAATGATTAGCCATTTAGATTCCAAGAAAATCTTTTCTGATGCTGGAATTTTGGATTTCTTGGATTTGAGCACTAGGGTTCCTGCTCAAGAGCCCAATTTACTCTTGTCATCGTTCCTTTTTTGGTCGATAGAGTATAACAATTTTGTCTTTCCTTGTTGTACTCTTTCTATCACCCTCCTTGACACAGCTTTGTTAACTGGTCTCTCTCCTATCGGCGAACTGATATCGGCCAATATAGAGTTTTCTTCTAAGGAGACAATTTTTTATTCTGATAAAAACTATGGTGTTTTTATCAATGCCTATGCCAAACTTGAAGAGACCGATGAGCCACCAAATGCTAGGGAACGATTAGCGTTCATTTATTATTGGCTTTGTAAATATGTTCTTTGCATTCCTTCCAAAAAACCTATTAAAGGTTATATCGGTCTTGCGCAAGCTATCGCTTCTGGAAAGCAGATTTTGTCTCTTTCCACATTTATTTTATCGGCCATATATCGAGGCATCTACCTTACTCTTGAGCAATTGAGAGAAGGTGGGAGTCTCACCGGTTTTGGCCCTCTCTGGATCGTCCAATTGTGGTTTAGAGCCTATTTTCCTGGACTCCATATTCCTCCTTCTTCTTCATCGGCCAGAACACAAGGCCACTTGTATCTTTCTTCTTCATTCCTTCCCAAATCTTTCCAGCAAACCTTCAATTATTTTTATACTTTATCCAGTTTTTCTTCCTATCGTCCTTTCAACCATAACTCTCACCCAGCTTGCATTCGTCCACTCCTTGATCTATCGGCCAATTTGGACGATGAGGAAAAGAAATTGGCTTGGGCTCCTTTTTTGGTCGGCCGAGATCTTCATTTTGATATGTTGTGGAGAAGACCAAACAATAAATGCGGAGTGGAAGTTTATGCTCCAAACTTTGTCGCCCGCCAGTTTGGATTGAAGCAAGCCTGGCCAGTTCCTCCTTATTTCAGCTACAACATAGTAGCTAAAGGACGATGTCTTTTCCACAACATCGATAGGGTAGTTTCCGTGGAGAAAAAGGATATAGCGCTTTGCAAACGCTTTAAACTTGCAAGTTTTGAACCTGTGGCCGACGTTGATTCTGCCATTGTTGATATTTGGGATTCGGCCGTTAAGGATCGTCATTTTTCTAAAGACAAAAGTGATGTCTTTAATAACTTCATTCCTCCCAAGAAATCGGGGCGTAAGAAGGATGTTGTGGAGCAGACTGAGGTAGAAGATAGACCTCAGAAGAAAAAGAAAATCGATGCTTCCACTGGAAAGAGTGAAAAATCGCCCAAAAAGAGGAAGGGGAAGTCTGTTGAAGAGGCTCGTTCTCGGAAGAAAAAGAGGATATCAACTGGTGAACTGGTGAATCCAGGATATCTCCATTAGCTGAAAGGCCTTTGAGCAAGGAAGCAATGGACGATGAAGTAGCGGCTGAAAATGTAGTAAATGAGGAAGCAGCAGTTGAGGAATCTGACCAACAAGCTCCGTCGTCTTCAGCAGTTGGAGATGAGGCAAGGTCGCCCGAGAGTAGGCAGAGTGTGCATTCTGCCTCTGCTTCTAAGTGAGTCTTTTGTACATTATCTTGCATTCCTTTATCTTTGTATCTCATACTCACTCTTTTCTTGTTTTGCAGAGAGAGATCAGACTCCTCTACTCCTTCTCGTCTTTTCTCTTTCAAATTCTCCTTCTACTGTGCCCGAGAAGAGTGCTGATCAAGGGATTGAGAAGAATCTTGTCGCCTCCTCTAGTCAAGTTGAACTTTTGACTGAACAAGTATATGTTCATTTAAATTCAATCTTTAACCATTGTTTCTCAATGATCTGTCTAATCGAGTTTATCTTCTTTTCTCTATTTGACAGCCTTCTACTGAAGAAAACATCATCATTTCATCGTCTGAAGAAGAAAGACGAGATGATGTCAACGTCGATAATATTTTCGACATTTTGAATCTTGCTCCTATCAGCCCAAGTTTGTCACCTATCGGTCATATGCTTGTTTATGGTCCTTTTAATCTTTTGAAGGACCTTGGTGATATTCAACTATCATCTGATACAGTTTCTACTGGGGTATCGGCCTTGCAACCTTTGGCCGAGACATCCGCTGTCCCGGAGCTACCGGCTAGTGACCTTCATCATAATGTCAATGTGCCCCCCAGCACTTCAATAATAGACATTTCTGTCACAACGCCTGCTCCAACTCTTATTTTGCCATCAACAACATCGATCGATGACGCTTTGGCAATTGTACCTATCGTTCCGCTATCGACATCGTTTATCACTCCGCAAGCAAGTTCACCTACTTCTGCTTCGGATGAGGTATGAGTTCAACTTTTGGCCGATAATTTTTTTTTTTTTTATGATCGATATCGATCTTGATTTTTATCGCTCTCAACTTTGTAGGCCGTTATGGCTGCATTGGTCGATTCTCTCCACTCTTTGAATGAAACATGACAGGCTCGTCTTTCGGGAAAGCAAACGGCCTCTGACTCCGCTGTGATCCAACAAGGTCGATATCATAACCTTAGAAAAGCATTGGCTGATTGTATAGTCATTTTGGACAAGGTTCCCAAGGAAGACCTCACAGCTACTGATCAACATCTTCTAGAGAAATCTACTGCCGTCTTCTTGGCTATTGATCCTGAAGTGTTAGGATTTTCATCTGAAGAAATAGACGACGTCCAAAGCATTAAATCAATCGTTGAAAGTTTTGATGCAGAGAAGAAAACCTTGATCCACGAGTTCGTTCTTGTTGCAGAACGTCGAGAACGACAAGCGATCTTGAAAAATAAGATCAGCGATGATATTAAAAAGATGGTGATGAATGTAGATGCTATTGGCGAGAGGGAATCGGTCATTTCTAAGATTGATGCTCAAATCAAAGAGTTAGAAGCACAAATTCTTCAACTGAAGACTCAGAAGAATTATCTTATCAAAGAGAGCCAACAGATCAACCAAGAGAGCAACAAAAATATAGAAAAATATGATGCCCTCGAAGCTGACTCCTCCAAAGATCGCCAAATTGAAATCAACGCTGAACTGGTCAAGAGCAAAAATCGGCTTAAAGCCTTCAGAGATAAAATCGCTCGTTTTTCTCAACAACTTTCTTTAAGAAGATAGCTTGTAATGTAAAACTTTTGGCCGATATTTTTGTAATGGACAAAATTTTATTAATTGCTATCGTCCAAATCTGAAGGACATATTTTGTTAATTGCTATCGTCCAAATCTTAAGGACGTTTTTCTTCTATGCTTTTTATTCCATTGATGGGTAGTACTTCTTAAGGCATCGACCATTGATCATTGATCGATGCAACCCACCGTCGATAGTCCTCAGTTGATACGATCCATTTGGAAATACTTGATCAACCAAGTATGGTCCTTCCCAGTTGGGCGACCACTTTTCATATTTGGGATCATTACGATCTATAGGTAGGATCGTTTTCCAAACTAAATCTCCTTCTTGAAACTCTTTTGAAACTACCCTTTTATTATAGATATCGGCCATTTTCAATTTTTGTGTCTCAATGTTTTCCAAGGCAATAGCTCGTTGTTCATCGAGCTCTAAAAGATTATATATTAATGCTTCTTCATACTCTTCACTAGTTGAGCGATCTTGTTCTAGAACTCTGGGTGATAGAACATTTATCTCAGCCGGTAGCACCGCCTCTTGACCATAAACTAATTGATAAGGCGTAACCTTAGTACTAGACTTAGGTGTAGTTCTATGTGCCCATAACGCTCTTAGTAAACCTTCATGCCATTGTCTTGGGTTATCATCCATCATCTTTCTTATAATTGACTTAATGGTTTTATTTGACGCTTCAGCTTGTCCATTAGATTGGACATAATAGGGTGTAGAATTTGCCATATTAATTTTATACTCGGCCAAAAAATTCTTCACCTTAGAACTTACAAACATTATCCCTTGATCGGACACAATTGTTTGTGGAATGCCAAATCTACATATGATGTTTTCCCAAATGAAGTTTATCACTTGATCATCAGAAACATTTTTTAATGGGATTGCTTCTACCCATTTAGTAAAATAGTCTGTTGCCACAATTACAAACTTGTGCAACATGGACGATGGAGGATATATTTTTCCTATAATGTCTATCGCCCAACATCTAAATGGCCAAGGCTTGACAATGATCGATAACTCACTTGCTGGTGCTCGTTGTAATGGACCATATCTTTGGCACAATTCACATCCTTTGGCATATATAGCACACTCCTCCCCCATGCGCGGCCAATAAAAGCCACTGCGTATTATTAGCCAGCGCATTTTAATACCAGACTGGTGCGCTCCACAAACACCATTATGTATCTCGGCCATTGTCACTTTAGCTTCATCAGGGTTTAGACATCGCAATAAAACTCCATCTGGTCGACGTTTATATAAAACATCGTTTTGTAGAAAATAATGTATCGCTTTAAGACGAATTTTTCTATCGACTTTAAGCGATGGATCTTTCAAAAAATCGACGATTGGGGTACGCCAATCTGATTGGCTATCGACTTGATGTGCCTCGATTGGCCGATGATATCGCTCTAAGGCAGATTGGATTATACCATAGCTGAAATCGGTCATGCCCAACAAGTGTTTTAACACTTTATAGCCTGATGCTATTTGGGCGAGGGTATTGGCCTCATCGTTCTGCAGCCTTGGAACGAATAGTAGTTCAAAATCATGAAAACGATTTAATAACATTAGAGCGATTTGATGAAATGGAATTAATATATCGCTCTGGCATTTATAATGTCCAAGTAGATGATTTATCACTAATTATGAATCACCTTTAATTTGTGCATTGGACACTCCTAAGTCTAACAAAATTTCTAGGCCGATGATTAGAGCTTCATACTCAGCCTGATTGTTAGTACATAATTGCGATAGAGTATATGCAAATTTATATTTGCGTCCAATGGGCGATAGGATTGTTATCCCAAGGCCAGCTCCATTGACAATTTTAGAACCGTCAAAGTACATTGTCCATAGGGTGAGCGATACGTTGTTGATCTCTCGCTCTAACTCCTTTGGTATATCTACGCAAGGATAGTCGGCTAAAAAATCGGCCAATGCTTGGCCTTTAACAGCCTTTTGAGAGACAAACTGAATATCAAATTCAGCCAAAGTCAAAACCCAATAACCAATACGTTGGTGTAAAATTGGCCGAGAAAACAAGAATTTCATTACATTGAACTTAGATATCAAATAGACAGTTACAGGCTTAAGGTAAGCTCTTAACTTGGTACACATAAAATACAAGGCCAAACATAACTTTTCTATGGCCGAGTACTTCTGCTCATAAGGTAACAACTGTCTACTTAGATAATACACTGCTCTCTCAGCTCCATCTTTTCCATCTTGCGTCAAGAGACCTCCTATTGATCGGTCTACTGCAGCGATGTAGAGCTTCATGGGTTGTTCCAACCTTGGCGGCGCCATAACTGGTGGCGTTGATAAACATTGCTTCAAGCGTTCAAAGGCTTGTTGATGTCGCTCCTCCCAAATGAAATCGTCTTCATTATTTAATCTTAAGAGCGATGAAAACTCTTGAGTTTTACTTGCACAGTTAGCAATAAACCTTCTTAAGAAATTTACTTGACCAAGAAACTTTTGCAGTTCTTTCTTAGTCTTTAGAGGACTGGCCTCGATTATAGACTTTGCTTTGTTTTGGTCAAGTTCTATTCCTCGTTGATGGACGAGAAAACCAAGAAAGTTTCCTGCTTGTACTCCAAACGCACACTTTAAAGGATTCAATTTTAAATTATACTCTCGCATTCGCTCAAAAGTTTTGATTAATTGTGAAAAGTGATCGGCCATAACTGGTGATTTCACTACTATGTCATCGACGTAAACCTCGACAAAGTGGCCAATCATATCATGAAAAATTAGATTCATTGCTCGCTGATAAGTAGCACCAGCGTTCTTTAGACCAAAGGGCATTACAACGCATTCATAACTACCAAGTGATCCTGGACATCTAAAAGCCATTTTATGAACATCATTCTCGGCGATATAGATTTGGTTATATCCAGAATACCCATCCATAAATGAGTATATTTCGTGCCCAGCGGTGGAATCGACCAAATTATCGACCGATGGCATAGGATACTCATCATTGGGTGTAGCTAAATTTAAGTTTCTAAAGTCTATACAAACTCTAAGTTTGCCATTTTTCTTCTTAACTAGCACTATATTAGAAAGCCATTCTACATATCTTGCCGTTCTAATAAAATTAGCATTCAACAATCGTTCAATTTCTTTCTTTACTTTTGGGATTATGTTTGGAGCAAAGCGTCTAGGCGCTTGATTTAAAATTTGGCCGAGTAGGGAGTTCATGCTCAACAATATTTCTATCTAGGCCAGGCATTTCTTTATAATCCCATGCAAAACAATCCTTATATGAACGTAAAATAGTAATGAGTTCGTGCCTTACATCTTGGGCGATAAGCTATGCTCCTCGCCGTCGCCAAGGTCAATTTCTTCCAACGGGTCTTGAGCTTGCATGTTTCCACGTTTGCCATAGGGGACTTCTTCAGCATCCTCTTGGGGGATCTCCTTTAGACAATCGAGGTCGTTCGCTTCTTGTGTGGCGAACGCTTCTACTTGATAAGCCATTAGTTTGGCTTTTAAGGCCGTTACAGCGGCCTGATTCCTCTCAGAGTATTGACTCATCATTGCAGACCTTTGGCCGATGCTCGACCAACTTTAGGTGCAAAGACCACTGAGGTTGGTCTTGCTGGATCGAATAATTCGGCCACGCGCTCCCTTAGCATGACGCCGTTCTCAGAAACCACCTTCAGTGTGTCTTTGATCTGAAGGAATTGCAAGGGACCATAGTTGCAGTCGTAGAAGGATGCCTCCACAGCATGAGTATCCATACTATAGGGCATGTTATCGGCCATAACTGATTCAACTGTTCCTTTGTCATTCCACAGGAAAAGACACTGGTGGAGAGAAGATGGAACACATTGGCTAACATGAATCCAGTCTCGGCCAAGTAGGACATTATAGCTAGTCATTGAATCCATGACAAAGAACGTTGTCGTTCTAGTAACACTCCCAACTTTGATATCCAGAGGCAAGATTCCCTTTGCAGGGGCTGGAACTCCGCTGAACCCTGTTAGCGTTATATCCGTGGGAATAAGATCGCTATCGGTCTTGTGTAATTTCTTCATCATCTTAGCAGGGATGACGTTTACTGCAGCTCCGGTGTCGATCAAAACTCTGCTTACTGGGACACCGTTGATCTCGGCCTTAATGTGTAAAGGCCGTAAATGGCGTGTCATTGCTTCTGGTGGTCGCTCAAACACAGCCTTGTTCCGATCTTGGGGATCCTCTTTGCTCGAATTGGCCGATAACTGAGGATGATTGGTAACTGCTTTCCCTTTTGCTTTAGCGGTAATTTGGATGACTTCTGGGTTCTCTTGACCATCCCATGGTTGCCATTGCTGACTGGCAGGTCGTTCTTGTTGTGCCTCTGTTGCTTCTACATCCCAACCAGTTGGAGTGATCGGTGTGTTGTCAACTTGCGGAGTGTACTTGGCGATGTCGGACTTGGGGACCCATTTCTTTACAAGAGGATCACCATAACAGACTAAGTAATCGAACTTACCACTTGGTTGCCCTAAAGTGCTGACAGTTGGGTTGCCCGCCTTGTAAAGCTCCATCAACAGCTTGTTCTGAGATATCTTTCTTCTTGCAGCTTCTTCATTGACTTTGATGGGTATTTCTACTTCTACCCAGTCAACATCTTCCACCATAGGCTAATATTCTTCATCACCCCAACCGGTTGGGATGATTGTTGTAGACGTCGATGGTATAATTTGGGCGATGACTTCCGTCTTTTTTACAAGACGTTTGACCTTCACGTCCCCATAAACCTGTAGGTAATCATACCGGCCACTTGACTGGCCACCTGGTCCAACTGCTGGATTGCCTTCTTCATACAACTGCTTCAACAGCTGTTCTGTAGACATACCCTGTGAGGACCTGCCCCTCTACCCCTGTGGCTCGTTGTAGACCGCAAGGGCAATTTGGTAAATTGCGTCTTGTTGGTTTGTTTCACACCCGCGTGTGCACACACTGGCATTGTATGTGTTAGTGTTTGTTTAGACTGGCTAGGTAGACCCGGGATCGGAAGATCCCAGCTCGGGCGCGCGGAAGCTTGCCGTTGGGCAGCTGACGACCCTTGAGCGATCGATCGCTCCTTGGAACGATCGATCGGACTAGTGAGCGAGTCGGTTGGTTTTGACCCGGGGCGATAACGATCGATCGCTCCTTGGAGCGACCGATCGGAATCGCGTCGGTGGCTTTTCTACTTCGTGAGGATGGCCACCGACGGCCGTCGTTCTCTCGTGTCAGAGAGGGGAAGACTTCCCCTCCCCTCCCTTCACCTTTCTTCCCGTTTTCCCGGCTTTCCCCAGGCTTTCCCCTCCTTTTCTTCCCCTCCTCTTCCTCTTTCTCTTCTCTTCTTCTTCCTTCCTTCTCTCTTTCCCGCGGTGCTCTGTTCCTTCCCTTCTCCGCCGGCGAACTTCTTTCCCTCCGTTCTCCCTCCTCCGGCCACCAAATTGGGTGTTCTTTGGCTCGTTGGATTCGTGACAACGAGAGGAAGGCTCCTGGTGTGATTTGGCAGCTTGTTGGTGATCAAATCGCGGGGAATCAGCCAAGGAAAGCGCAGCTAGGTAGGGTTATACCTACTGTGTTCATTTCGGGTTTTCTTAAGATCTAGCCGTTGGATCTTGTTGATCCTTGCTTTGTTGGATTCCTTATACCTGTTAGAATACTTATTTAAGTTTCATATTAATCAGTTGAGATTTGAGTAGGTTTTATGGATGATTAGTCTCGGATTTCTGGTTTTCTGCTGTTCTTGAGAAACAGCCGGCTTGCGGCGAGTTTTCCGGCCGGCAAATACATAATCTTGGCTTTTCATAAACATAAGAGTTGTAGAGCTATTCGTTAGCTTTCCATTCCATCTTGGTTCATATTTTTCCGATTTATGTATGATTTCTTATGAATTGTTTGCTGAAGGGCTGCGTTGCAGCAATTAATGGGTAAGTTAGTTTGATTAACGATTTTGATTAGCGTTTTCCCGTTAATCCAACCGTTTGGATGATTATGATTTTTGGATATGATGATCCTGGTTTATACACCTACTGGTGGCTAAGTTGGATCTTGAATCCGACGTCGTTTGGACGTCGGATCGACGGGATCAATTAGCCCCTAAGTAGTGGTTTTGGGTGTTTGAATATAATATTATATTTCGGTATATAATATTATATTGTGTACTGTTCATCAACGGTTTTCGGGGTTGCTTCCCGTTGCAGGAGTCCGCGGTTGACGGTCGCGGTACCGTCATAATGCCGGGACCCGCTGCGGATCGGCTGGCAGCGGTTGGTGGTACCGCTGCAGCGATCCAGTAGACTTATATGATGTTTGCCATACTGTTGCATGCCTATCTCCTGTTTGTGTATGTCATAGCATGCATTGTTAATTATGCATTAGTTGCATTGGTTAGGGCGTGGGTGATCTTTGGGTCGCCGTCCCGAGGCTGGAAGCTCGGAGTTAGCCCTAGGACCGGGGTTGGGTAGTTTGGATCCGGTTGGAATTGTGGTGTCCAGTCAATTCAATGATAGGCTTAGATGACTGGTACACTTGTGGCTTGATGATTGTAGAGGTCGTGTCGGCCTCGAGTCGGAGGCTGAGGTGTAGCCGGTGTTCAACTGTGTCGACTCTTGAGTGGTGGAAACGGCCCCCTCAGCGGTGCCATTTCCCGCCTGCAGTGCCGGTTACCTGCATGTGAGTCAGCAGTGTTTGTTGAGCTTACTGTGTGCTGCTCCTGGGCACCAGGGACACGCGGTGGGGTTATGGGACCCCTGTATACACCCAGATCCTACTCGAGGGCGACACTCTTGCGTTTCCCTCTTCCTTCTGTGTGTCGTAGTGTAGATCCCTACTGAGCTTAGTGCTCACACCTACCCGGGCTGCGTTTTGCAGGTGCAGGCGTCAGTTCTTCCTCTGTGGCCCCTACCCGGCAGTTGGCTGGCGGTGCGGCGGCGCCAGGTGGAGTCTGAGAGGTGGTGATCCTTTACAGTTTTTTTTATCCTAGGCTAGATAGTCTCCTACGGGAGTGATGTTGTAAGTGAACTTCCCCCCTCTCCGAGGTTTTGTATATTAAATACTTTTGAGTTTTAAATCTGTGGTTCGAGGCTTCCTTATTATATTGTCTTTTAATTTTGGGGATGCTTTTGGAGAATTGCTAGGGAGACCAATAGGTTAGAGGGGACCCTCGTCGTTCTTTTTCCGTGTTGGTTAGGTTCTGGCTCGCGTCGCCCGGCCCGGTTGGGCTTTCGCGGGTCGGGGCGCGACATACCCTTCTTTTGAGCTTCCTCGGTAACGACGATTTTTTCTTCGACCTCGACGTACTCATCCTCCTGGTCCAGCACCAAGTTCACTGGGACTGAATCTTCAACTTCATCAACCAAAGTGGCCGACGTTTCCTTATCTTCATACATCAGTGTGGCTGACGCTTCATCGTCGGAAATATCAGATATGTCTGAGTCACTCTCCACTTGACATTGTTGTCCTAGGCGGCTTGGCAGGATATAGTTGTTGACGATGACAGACGGGAGTGTTCCAAATCGGATCACCTGACCTCCTCCAGCCTCATCGTCATCGTCCTTGTTTGGACGATCAAATTTGCTTTTAGATGACTCAGCTGCCTTAGAAATGGCGGCATCTTCTTCAATCTCCTCGGCTTCTTCAATCTGATTGGGGTCAGCCTCTTGAGACTGCTTGGCCCTCATCATCTGGCCATACTTCTTCTGGTATCGTCGGTACTGGGTCCGGGTCATCTCTTCCACAGGCACCGATCGACGAGTGTAGCAGTTGTAGTTGTACCATCGCTCTGGCTTGTAGGGCTGAGGTACAAAATTCCTTGGATAAGTGTGAGGCTGAATTCTGTTCCATTGCCTTGACTGTGGGCGATGAAACTTGGTCCCAGAGAACGGTGCCATTGGCCTACTAAGGTCCCAATGGCACCTTGGGCAGACATGTGGAAGAGCAGGTTCCTTCCTTTTGTCTTGGCTGAGTCGAGCGAATACGTCTGGACGGTTATCGTCCTGAGTCTCGTCGATGACGATCTTGAACTTTGGCAATTTGAAATTTGCCACATCAGTCAACACCATCCCCACTGGAGCAGCTTTGGGGAATGGATTTGCATCAACTCCCATGTGTTTGGCTGGAAAACCAATCCTACCGGAATCAATCGCATCCTGCAAAACATTACGGAAAGCCAAACATTGGTTAGTGTGATGTGACCAAGCATTATGCCACTTACAATATCTTTTGTCCTTGATTTCATCAAGGCTTGGCATAGCATGTCCATCTTTCAATTTGACTTGTTTATCTTTCAGTTATTGATCAAAGATTTGATCAGCCTTTGAAATATCAATCGAAAACTTCCGCATTGGACGTTTACCGTCTCTGATTACTTCTTTACCTTTAAGTTCTCGCTCAAGTTTGGCAAGAGCTTTACATATATAAAGTTTTCCCTTAAGGAGCTCGGCCAAACAAACATCGTTCATATTATAGTTTTTTTCATCGACGTCACTAACTTGGTTTATTTCATAGTTAGTATCTCTATAATAAGTTCCTTTGGAAGATGATTTCATCTGATCTTCTTCTCTCAACAACTGTTCATAACGTATAGCGCTAGTCTGCAGTTGAAATAGATCAATAAAATCCCTATCTTGGAACTTCTTCTTAAGTTCAAAGGCTAATCCGCTTTGAGCGATTTTTACAAATTCCCTTTCAGGCAAGGGAATAAAGCACCTACTTCTCACTCTTTTAAACCTTTGTAAGAACGACTCAGCGTTCTCATCTGGCCACTGTCTAAGTTGAGCTAAATCGGCCATTGTTATTTCTGGTTCTGATTTATAAAATTGAGAATGGAACGCATGTTCCATTTGCTGCCAGTTTTGAATAGAATTGGGCGATAGCTTAATGAACCATGAATAAGCTACCCGGATAAAGAGTTGGGGAATAGTCTAAGTTTGACAAAATCGCTCACGTCTCCACATTGCATGGAGAACTTCCCTATGTGTTCAATGGTCGATATCTCATCTACCCCAGAGAACATAGTAAACTCTGGAACTTTATAGTTCCTAGGGAGCGGGTACATTTGGTCAACCCAATCGGGATAAGGCTTCCTATAAGTTGGACGAGTAGCTGGTCGTCCTAAACCTATTTGCTCTTGTAAAATCTCAGCAACTTGTTCACATAGAGCATCGGCCTGATTATAAAGAGGGTTGTTGTACACTTGATCATACTGCTCGTTTGGTGGTCGAGCATAATACGGTGGTGCCTCATATGGTCGATAGTTATTTTGATAAGGAACATCACCCATGCGTTGACCATCGGCCATTCTTTGATTATTTCCTACTGGTCGATTAAATTGGCCACCTAGTTGTCCATAGTTATTTTGTGGAAACCATTGGCCTTGAGTATCCAGGTTATTATTTTGGCCGATATTTTGGCCATTGTTTGGGAAAACAAAGTTCTGGCCATTGTTTGGGTAAACAAGGTTCTGGCCATTAGGAGGAATATTCTGAGGAATGTTCTGAGGAATGTTCTCACCCATAACCAAAGGCATTCCACCTATGGGTATGCCCTGACCTAAAGGAACTCCATTATTTGGCGCTCCTTGTGCCGGAGGAACAACACCGCCTTGTACTCCTTGAAGAGGAGGGACACCACTGTTTGGTATGCCCCCATGAGTAAACATCTCATTATTATGAGGTATTTGAGTTGGCGATGGAAACAACCCAGAAGTTTGACCGATTAAGTTAGGTCTTTGATTGTTATCATTGTTCATCGATGGCCGATGATGGGTTGAACTAGTTTGGCCAACTTGGCTATTTTGGCCGAGACGGTTTTGGCTATGCATTGGATTTTGTAAAAGAACAAAACCATTATTACTGCCAGGTCTCATGACCGTATTGGGCGGAAATGGACGATTATTTTGGGTGGCGTTTTGGCCGATAGGCATCATTGACATGGTCGGCCTAACAACATTTGACCCAGGGTTTGCCTGAGACAAAGTTGCGTTGATAAAAGTCTGCATGGTATCAATAAAAGGCCTTAAGGCAGTGGCAATATGGCTTGCCATTTGCTGGTTGTTAGCATGCAAAGCTTCATCGATCATATTTTGGGTTGTACTTGACGTTATGTTTCCTGGATCTAGGCCACCTCTGGCCGATCTGTTCCCTCGCTCTACAGAGCGATAAACCACCCTATCTCGATATTCTATGTGTGGTGGGGGAACAGACGGAGGAATATGTGATTGGTCAAAGGATGGAAAGATAACAGGCTCCTCTTCAACAACAACTGGAATTTGTTGGCCATCGCCGTGATCGGCGTTTCCACTACCACTATTAGTGTCCAACCCAGTCCTAGTAACGACCATTCCGTCTGGTCCAACTTGACCGATTTCCATAAAGACTTGACACAGGTCCCACTGGGCGTGCCAAAAAATGTTAGAGAGGAAATCTAACCGTTGACCGGTCAAATAGTCAAGGTCAAATCCTATTTCACACTTAAGTATCAGATGATTGTAGTTGAGTTCTACTCTTTCGAATAAACGAACCAGAGATGTCAAGTAATATGAAAATCTAGATTAGACCTAATTAAATAATCTAATTAAAACTAATTAAAAGGATTAACTTAAAATAATCTAAATTAACCTAACAAAAGCCTTAAATTATCTAAGATTACGGAATTAAATAAAACATAAAGAGTAAAGATCAACCTAACTTACTAAATCCAGAAAATACATTTAAATCTATTCATTAACTTAACTTAATCTAAGAAACGAAGACTCCTAATATTATATTATCCTAAGGAGAAAGCAGTAAAGAAAACTTTAAGTAAAAAAACTACTTAAACCTAAATTATCCATCTAAAACAGTAATCTAACTACTAAAAGCATAAAAGACTAACTAAAAAATGAAGAAACGATACCATTGCATTAAAGGAAACATTAACTTACAGAAAACATCTTAAAGGACATAATAAAACTAGGCGCACAGGCTCTGTAGAAGTTTGCGAGAGAGATTACAAGGTGAAAGAAGAAGACTATTTATAATAAGGCAGTTGGATAACTTCTGCCGAGCACGTTCTCTACTATTTTCCATCTTTCACTCTAGATGAGCCGCGTGTCCCATGTTCTCCGATATTTCCTCGTTTCTGCACTCCTTGCTTTGGCCGATGAGAATTGTATCTGGGCTTGTAGACTTCTGGCCGACGATGATCATATCTGGGTAATAAGCTTTTGGCCGATGAGGATCACGTCTGGGTGACAAGCTTTTGGCCGATGACGGTTGCATCAAGTTGGTGAGTTGGTGTTCGTAACATTATCTTCCTTAACTGATGTTCTTTCGCTTCTCCATCGTGCAAAGTTAACATTTTGTTATCTTTGAACCAAATCTTTGGCCGATAACATATTGTCACTTTTGGTCGATGAACTATGTGCAAGGAAATCATCGTTCATGGTCACAAATATCATCATTCTTAAATCATTATCGCTCATGACAAATGTTTTCTTTGTGAGGAGAATAATCATGCTTGATCATAAAGATTTTATCTTTTTGAGCGATGAACTTGTCTTTGAACGATGTCGTTCATTGAGCGATGATCTACTATTGAGCGATATCGTTCAATAGGCGATGATCGTATAGTGAGCGATATCATTCATTGGACGATGAACTTGTTTCTGAATAACACTTTGAACGATGTCGTTCTTTGGGCGATGATCTAACATTGAGCGATATCGTTCAATGGGTGATGATCGTATATTGAGCGATATCGTCCTTAACTTAAAAGTTTGTCAGCCTTATTTATTATGCTGACATGTTAATCATTGATTGGTTAGCCATTATATTGGCTAACAATTTCATATACGCGCATTCAGATTAACAGCTTATTAACACTTTAAACAGTTGATTTTTGAATTTGTATGTGAATCAAAATTGTCCGAACTATGATGTTGAGTTTGTGGAGCCTGATCATTCCAGACCCGACCATGACGCACTACGCAGAGCTGACGAGGTCTGGGGCAGCGCCCCCGGAACAAAAACGGATTTGAAGATTCGTTGATAGGAGTAGTTTATGTAATTTTCTATACCCTATGTGCCGAAACCCTAGGATATGAGGGTGTGTATGGGCGGCCGTCATTGTATGATGTAATCTGGCTCTTTGCCTCTAAGATAGTGAAAACCTCCAGCGACTCCGTGAACGTAGCCCTATTCTAGGGTGAACCACGTAAATCTTGTGTCTGTGCTTGCTTGCTTCTTCTCCCTCCTCTCTTCTCAATCCTTAACATATGAGTCATCTTTCCAAAGACACGAGAATCATCATAATCAAGAACCCCAATTTATTGGTTTTGGCAGCTCGAGTTTTTGGAGCATTACTTTTGCTGGAGACCTCAGAACACAACGATTGTTGCGCCATTGAGAATCTTATTTACCAACTTATAAAAATCTTATTTGCCTCGAGTTTACAAGGGAAATGATGCTGGTAGAGTAGGATTCAGGATTCAAATGATACTACACAAACTAGTCCCTAAAGTAGCTGGCTTGAACTAGCCACCCAATATATCAGTGCAAATAAATGCAAATAGCAAAGCAGAACATTTTTGAGATAATATAAACAGATTCATTGATGGGTTGTCACAAAATTCACTGCAAAAATATGGCGCACAGCACAGACACGCTCGACCGTCTCATACAAACTAGACAAGCTCAGCAGTTGTTGCCATTTGAGAACTCGAAATTTCTAGGTGTCTGCAGAGATTTAATCTAATGCTTTAGAGATGTACACTCGAAATATAGGTTCTGATTCTTTGGCTAGTTCAAGCACGCACAGATCTCCTCGTTTGAGCTTGTTTGCTGAAGCAAAAGTCTCCCAACCACCAAGCAAGCCTACAAACGTGTTGCTCTCATAGTAGAGGACCGGCCACAATCTCGCCAATGGATCTCGAAGGATAACCACTTTTCTTCCATTCATCCTTTGACTCATGCGATAGGGTAATCTTTCTGCCAGCTCCTGCAGACAAAACACAGATCACCGAATGAAAGACTAGAAGTAAACCTCACATAATTGACACAAGATTGGTTTAAGCCAGCAATCATAAATGCAAAAGGTGAACTTTTTATTGGGCATATATTTTGATACTTAATCCTGTAAGAATAAACTGTACAAACAGATGCAGGATGATCATGATCCAAAAATGCACCATCATGAAATTTATCCAAACTAAAGAGATCATTCATCTTTTGTCATTTTTTTTCACAATGTGTTTTTATGTTCTATCAAGGGAGAATTGGTCTCATGACTTTAACAACTTTTTGGCCTGGATGTCAATCTAATCCAAAACTTCACGCTAACCCAATCCTTCACCATTTCATGTGACACTAGCTCTATTCCAAATAGATATATTAAATATATGATATAACGAACCTGAATATATAATCTGAATGAACTCATAATTTGTACTAAAGTTGACAGGTTAACTAACTTTACGTCCTTGATGTCCATGCAGAGTGCAAAATCAGTGCAATTTGCCTTTTGATGAGAATGCTTGCATTTTTCTGGCCGTTGAAATTAACAGTACACATGCTGTAGTTTTTATTTTTTTGCTCCTTGTAAAGCACACATGCTGCAGCATTTCCTCTTTCTGGTAGACATGCAGTATTCATTTTGGCAAATCCTACTTTCATTTTAGTGATGATTCTGACATGATATTTTACCTCTCTCATAAACCACAAATAGTTCAGTTACATGCATTCATTGAACTGTTGCCCCATAGGTAACAGGAAACTAGAAATGATAATAGGTGTGACAAAGGCAGCAACCCTCTAGGTGAAATACCTAGTAGGAAATCCAATATATCAACCGTGGACGAAAGTGCTGGTCAGCACTATACATGTGCCTAGTACATACTGCTATGGCACATAATCGGAAATGCATAATTTTCTATGAAGGCATCGGAAGGTATTCATTCACAAATCCATCCTTGTCTATGCTGCTAACTCCCGATTTTGTCCATCCTCACTTCACCGAACCATTGACTGACCAGGTTTCTTGCAAAACATCTGTTATGGTCAGCCAAGTCTTTCCGAAGCATGGCTAATTGACTCAGACCTATTCCCAAGAGTCAAGGTATTTCGAATTGATTGTTGACACAGACAAAGTAAGGCAAAACTGCCTTTGAAGATCACAGAATCAGGCTATTTGACCAACGGTAGGAAATACTGAATGCTGAAAAACGCTACAAAATGCCAACCACTCGAACATGGATCTCGGAATAGTTAGAGGCTTTCAGGAAATCATCGACTATCGTTCACAATGTCCGGTCACATCTAGGATATCCATGCGCCACACAAGCTTATGTCATTATTGAATGCATGAGTCAACAAACGAAACCTTTGATTGAATTCAGCGAAACATGAGTTCTACGTTGACTATGAGGCCTCGAAATGCAAAACCTTTGTGTTGCCTTAGAGATCGAGATTCTCTTCATGGTTTACTGGAGTTAAGCATAAAAGCATACATATGTTAAGCATAAAACATGAGTTACCTAACCCCACAACATTACTACCCCAAACAACTCTCTCTCTCACACACACACACACCTAGCCCTCCTCTTTCTCTATCTTACCCGCTCTCTCTCTCCCCTATCTTCTCTCTACCATGCGCCACTTCCTCTCTCTCTCTCTCTCACCCACCTAGCCCTTCTCTTTCTCCATCTTACCTGCTCTCTCTCTACCATGCGCCACTTCCTTTCTCTCATGCTCTCTCTACACCTCACTCTCATCTGAGTCTCTCTCCTCCGCGTATCTCTTTCCCTCTCTATGGCTCTCTCTGTCTAGACATCCGACCTAACCACCCTAAAACACCAATGGTCTAAACCTAGAACCCTAACCATCGTAAACTTAGAAACCCACATCATTACTACCCCAAACAAACTCTCTCTCACCCACCTAGCCCTCTTTCTCTATGGCTCTGTCTAGACATCCAACCTAACCACCTTAAAACACCAATGGTCTAAACCTAGAACCCTAACCAGCCTAACCCTACACCCAAGCTCCCCTAAACCCTAACTCTAGTTGGGCCTAACCCTAATCCCCTCTCTCCTCTCACCTGAAACCCTAACCATAGTCTCCATCTCCACCTCTTCCACTACCTCCTCCATGCCTGCCCCACCACCACTTCAATGGGGATGTTCCAGCCACTCTTCCCATGATTCCATCTGGAAACCATCCAAAACCCCATTACACGAAAAAAGCTCATAACACTGCCAATTTCTATACATGCCAATGGCACCTAAAACCATGGTCCATGGTGATGTTAATAGTCTATTATCACTGTTTGCACTCATTGGTATTATTTGGTTAATATTCACGTCTTAATCATATGATTGGATCTTACATCTTTTTGGTCAGAATCAAGTCACATATAAATTAGTTGTATGGTAAAACATGAGATAGGCTTCACCACCTCAAGTTGGTCATTTGCAAGCCATGTGTTCCATTTATATCTTTTGGGCCATTACACTCCACCCCCTTATCCGCTAATGTCATGGTTGCTAAAAACCGTCTCCATTTCACTTATTTTCAAATATGTAGATATCAAAAATCCTCCTTTAGTCACCATCATTTAACTGAAAGCTCACTGTTACCATGACATCTGTTATCTCAGCCTATTGCAGATGTCTTTATCCAGCTTCATCATTTGCAAATCATATACTCTACGAATAAAACACCTTGCCATCTCAAAATTTCCATGATTCCTCTACAGATCAAATTCATTTTGTGATGTCGAGCTGAAAGGCAGCTGCACATTTGCATGAACGATAGTTTTTTAAGTTCAAAGAAAACATCGGAGCCATTCGAATGAGCTCATATATTCTTTAAGGACAGAGGGCTAACATGCTCAAGCAGATCGTCAATTCAGTTAATTCCTATTCGTGCTTTAGGTTCCTATTTGAGCTTTCTAACTAGTATGGATTCTGTAGGTTGTTATCTATGACCCTTGAAAGGTTGGATGAGATTTAAATAAAGGTTTATACTATTGAAAGCTAAGGTTTTCCCTCTTGAAGACTGATCTTCTTCTCCATATTCTTTCTCTTTACTTGTGAATTCCCATTGAAGTGCAGGGATGATTCCTGTGTCGTGTGGTAAATAGCAGGTGAGTGAAGAACAATTATCAGGACTCTGCATCTTTGGGTGGATCTTCCCTCTTGTGCAAGCCTCCTTCTGCATCATCTTGGGTGGGTTCAACCTACATCTCATCGCCAGGGCCAATCTTCCCCTCGGTCGATTTGGCATCACTATGGTTATTCACCATTAATTAACAGCTAGTGTTTATCATTTATCTCAGCCTCAGTGCAGAATTCGTCATTTTGTCCCATAATTATGCAAATTACGCACTGCAAGAAATCTGAAATAAAAACCATCATGAGTTTGATGGACTGGAGCTATACTAGAGTCACATGCTAGTAACATTTCAAAATTATTCTTCTCCATGCTGCTTCAGTATAAATAGCATCCAACTAGATGATTGAAAGAGTGAAGAAATAGTCATTCAATCTTTAGACCTCTCATATGGATTACATATTCTAGAGGTAGAAATACAGGCATGGTAAACTAATATTTTCAAAGACTTGGAGGTAGAAATACAGGCATGGTAAACTAATATTTTCAAAGACTTAGAGGTAGAAATGCAAGCATGGTAAACTAATATTTTCAAAGACTTAGAGGTAGAAATGCAAGCATGGTAAACTAATATTTTCAAAGACTTAAATGGTTATTCACCATGATTTTGCAGGTTATGAGAATCTTTCTGGACAAACATATGGTCATAGCAGCTCCCAAGCGATGTTTTCTCTACTTCAAGGATCTAAAAAAGAATGTAGCGTGCTCCTCTCCTCTACTTCGTAAGAAAAGCTAAACTTAATTGGGGGAAAAAAACAACCGAGTGCCTCCAAGAAACCAACTTCTGAAGCATAATTTTGTAAAAGTTGCATGCAGAACTTAGTTCTCACCAGGTAAAAGCGAATAATCAATAAACTAATATTAGCTGAGAACAAAATGCCAAAATTTGCAGATCGACTACTCACAATATGGGAATGGTAATCAGCAACCAAGGAAAAGCTGGTTCTGGGAGAGTTTGTCGCAGAAGGATCAACTAAATCCATGCTTTCAGTTTTTATAGCCTTAATAGTTTCTTCCAAACTCGATGCAACCTTTTTCTCGTCCACCTCTCGGAAGAGATCAGGCACTTTTCCTGAAACACATCAGATTGCTGTCAAATGAGTAAGCAGAAAGAACGTGATCTCAGGATGCACATAAAGTTGCTGTTCCAGAAAACTATAGTTTGACTAAGAGAAGCAGATTGGAAATTACCAGATAGGGTAGATTTTCCATTGACTACATCAACTTCTTTATCAGTACAATATGTCTCGGTTGCACTGTGAGGAGCACTTCCAATATTCCCAATACCCTCTGTTCCCAATTCAGGTGATTGAATAGTCCCTGCCACATGATGTTCTTCATCAAATAACAAACTAGACCACACAAATAAACTAATAGCAAAAGATTAACAACGGCATGTGCAGATAATTTGCAGCTACTAACCCAATGGATTCAAATTCCCTGTAGTCCGAGTATCACCTTCGATCACCTCACAGGCTGACGGAAGTTTTGTTTTTTCGTCTTCAACAGATGGATCAACCAGACCTGCTTCATGTTGAGGATAAGATTTCCTGGGCAAAGTTACTGTGTCAGTCACACACAACCTCTTATCCTTGTCAGCACCCGAGAAGTCAATTGGATTAGTTGTGCAAGATCCAACTTTGTTTGTAAAATCTCCGCCGGTTTTGTGGCATATTCCTTCCTCCGTTACAAGTAATGTATGGGTGAATTTATTTGCAGCAATCACATTTTCCTCCTCATCAGCGCACTTTGTCTTTTCTTGTTGAGGCCTTCTTCTTCCCCTTCTTGTTCGACAGAGTAGATCCAGGTTTGATCCTGGATCTTCACCATCAATGTTCTGTCCTCTTATGCAGTCTGCCTCAAACGACCCTTCTCCTTGATGATGATAGAGAATTATGTCCCAATTGGCTGCAGTTTCATTTTTTATCTTACAAAAGTTCTGTTCCGCTGCCGGCTCTCTGCTCAACATAGCATCCTTATCACTATCATTGGATACTATATCTTCTCGCTCAAGTACATCATTTGTATCTTGAGGACAGTATGATGCTACAAGTGCGTCAAAAGCCGGCAGCGTGGTAGAGGAGATTGCCTTTGCTTCCTGTGCGCACACTGTACCTTCAAAAACTAAGTTTACTTGTGTTTTTGTGGCATCAGAAGCGGTCAAACTGAAAGGAGAAATTATGCCTATCTCCTTGGCAGCCTTAGCTATTTCGTCAAAATTATGAACGAGCACATCAGAAGCTGATGGCAATGTGGTAGAGATCACGTTTGCTTCCTGCACGCACACTGTACCTTCAAAAACCATTATGTCCTTGCCAGCCTTAGCATCTTCATCAAAATTATGAAGGTGCACGTTAGAAGCTGACGCCAATGTGGTAGAGGACATCAGATTTGCTTCCTGCACACACACTGTACCTTTAAAAACCGTGTCTCCTTGTGCTTCTGCAGCATCCGAAGCTGCCAAACTGATAGGTGAAACTATGCCTATCTGCTTGCCAGCCTTAGCATCTTCGTCAGAATTATGAAGGTGCACGTTAGAAGCTGACGGCAATGTGGTAGAGGACATCACATTTGCTTCCTGCACATAAACTGTACCTTCAAAAACCATGTCACCTTCTGCTTCTGCATCATCAGAAGCTGTCAAACTGAGAGTAGAAATTAAGCCTATCTCCTTGCCAGCCTTAGCATCTTCGTCAGAATTATGAAGGTGCACATTACAAGCTGATCGCAATGTGGTAGAGGACATCACATTTGCTTCCTGCACGCACACTGTAGCTTCAAAAACCATGTCTCCTTTTGCTTCTGCAGCATCAGAAGCTGTCAAACTGATAGGAGAAATTATGCCTATCTCCTTGCCAACCTTATCATCTTCGTCAAAACTATGAAGGGGCACTTCCCTACATCCATCACATTCAAGTGAAGGTGTGTTTGGGGCTCCTCCACAGTTATCATCATTTGGAGATGAAATCATGGCCATGGCCATGATTTCTTCGACTTCCGCATTAGACAAGGATAAGGGAGAAATTTCACCTGTGACCTGGTCAGCAATAACATCTTCATCAGTCATGTGGACTAGTCCATCTGAATAGTTCACACTTTGCGGCCTTCTAGATCTACCATCAATATGCGGCGATGAATTTCTAGGTGTAGCTCGATCCTCGAGCTGAGTAAGAACATTTCTGCCGGTAGTTCCAATGTCAGGCAATTCACAAGAAGCAATGTCTATCACTCTTTTCCTCCTCACTGAACATTCATCAGTCACTGTTATTCTTCTCCTCCTCACAGAATCCTCATCAACAGTGAAACAATCTTCTTCAGACGGTTCATAACTCTGGTTTGTATGAGAAGAAAAATTTGCTGGGAAACTATTTTTTCCAATGCTGTTCTGTCTGCTCAAGCTGATTTCGTCCACTTTCTCACTGCACAAGAATAAAAGAGAAATTTTTCCTGTTTCCTGGTCAGCGATAACATCTTCATCCATACTGTGGAATGGTCCATCAGAATCGTTCATTCTTTGTGGCCTTCTAGAGCTGCCATCATTAGGAGGCGGCGAATTTCTCAGTGTAGCTGGATCCTTGTGCTCAATAAGAACATTTCCAGCAGCAGTTTCAACGTGAGGAAATTCACATATCACTCCGGTCCACTTCTTCCTTGCTGAGACTTCATCAACAATGAAACAATCTTCTTCTGCGGATTTAGAACTCTGGTTTGCATGAGAAGACAAATTAGTGGGGCAACTCATTTTGCTCTTCTTGTTCTGTCTGTCCAAACTGATTTCGCCCACTTTCTTACTAAACAAGGATGGTGAAATTCCACCTGTTTCCTGGTCAGCAATAACATCTTTATCCATCCTGTGTAATGGTCCATCAGAATCATTCGTGCTTTGTGGCCTTCTAGAGCTACTATCACTATGAGGAGAAGAATTTCTTGGTGTAGCTAGATCCTTGCCCTGAATAATAACATCTCCACATACAGTTTCAACATGAGGCAATTCACATATGATTCTCTTCTTCCTCATTGAATATTCATCAGCCTCTATCATTCTCTTCTTCCTTGCTGAATCTTCATCAACAATTAAACAATCTTCTTCCGATGGTTCAGAACACTGGTTTGTATGAGGAGACAAATTTCTGGGTAAACTCTTTTCGCTATTCTTTATCTGTCTGTTCAAGTTGATGTTGTCTTTATCAAGGAAATCAACTCTTTCACAAGCACTTGCAGAGTAAATTTGAGCAGAGAAGTGTGACCTTCTAATTTGCTTAAATATCACAAGTTCACCAACTTGTATTGAATGGTCTAATACAAACTCCCGCCATCCATCTTGAAAAGCCACTGACTCACCAACGGGCAATACTTTCACTATCCAAGAAAGCCCATTCGAGTCTTCAAGAGTAGCATTTTCATTAACCAAATCATCTACAGTTCGAGCAACTTTCGGTGGTAAGAACTGCAAATAGAATTCAACATGCAAGCAAGAAAAATGATATTTGAGTCAATAAAAGAATGCTGAAATAACTTATCCCCATACAAACAAAATGTCAAGAGTGAAAGTTACGGAACAATGTTGAAGTCAAATCATCCTTTATGACACCAAGAAAAAATTACATGTAAGATGACCGATATAACCTGACAATGCAGTAGAATCTTTATTCATGATCAAATCAATTAGAAGCATTAGAAGACCAAAAGAGAACCAGAATCCATTTTCATTGATTGCAGATTAAAGAAACAAGAAACTAAAACAAAATAGGCAGAATCTAGAAACCTAAGCAACTTTACCTCTTATAGATGATGATATTTTCAATAAATAGGAAGACTCACATTGGCATGAACAAGATTCACACAACAGAACAAAACTTCCTTTCTATCGCATACATCAGAAGACTAATACGTAACAGAGACCTAACGGGAACATGAAAGAAAGAAACCAGAAAGCAATAAGAACACACAAAAGAAGATATCAAAGATGAGATGACTCCATACCATGGCTTCTCTAAAATCCCCAATCATGATCTTGAAGAAGGAAAGGGGTCTTGAAGGATCACGAGAAGGGGAAGATGAGGGTTTCTTCCCATGCATCTCCCAGCACTTCATGCTGCACTCCTCGCACACCCCTTGCCGCTCCGAACCACACATCCTGTCCTCCTTCGCTTCACCCCTACTCCAAAGTCTCACAAACCCAACATTGGTGTCTGGGGTTTGGTATCTCGCCGGGGCTTAAAGCCCTCGCAAAACCCTCGCCGACGGCTCTTTAATGGGTACTCAAACGACCCACGATGAAATTTTTTTGGAAAACGGAGTTGAGTTTATGCGTATTCCCACGCTTTCTAGACCGTGAAAAGTCCGGACGTCTAATTGAAGTCCATATGAATTTGTCATGTCCGTGCCCCCGATGCCGTGATACGCGAGCCGTGGGATCGGGGTGCGGGGATCACGTCGCGTCGCGACGAGGATTAATGGGAAAAAATTAACAGAGGCATGGATTCAATCGGATTAATCACATGGGACCTACCAATAACCCGTAGATATCATATTAAATCTCCCTTCCCCCACCCTCTCACCCCCGTCATGATCTAGCTCCTCTGACAATCTGAGCTCCACCACCGCCCTCCTTCGGCCTCGCCCCGTATCACGGAAAAAGTGCAGTGAAAAATTTTCTTCGAGTTCTCCCTATTGATGACGCCAAGACCCTTCTTGACTAGCCTCATGCGTCTTCTTCACAATGCAAACACACACAAGAAGACACATTGTCACACCCCGATCCAGAAAACCCATCCAAAACGAGGCGTGAGGGTTCCTATCACTATTCATCTCCAATTAGCGTGATACAATGCGGAAAAGACTGATAAATTTAAACAATTTATATTCCAGACGTGAACCGTAATTCAATTCATATATACATCAAGTTGTACAGTTTAAACATCTTATTACAATTCTTATCAAACTACTCAAAGGGGAAGAATATTATACAAATATTCTCAAAAGTCCTCGAAAGATGTTTATAATATACAAATTATCAAAAGTACAACAATCATCCTCCAGCCACCTCAAGCACCTCTGGATGTAGTCGCACCTCCAAAAGCTGATCTCGCCGGCTCTACTGCTGAAGAACTGGCGCCTGCACCTACAAACGTAGCCCGGGTAGGAGTGAGCAATAAGCTCAGTATGGTTCTACTTTACGACACACTGAAAGGAGGACAACAACAACAGTGTCGTCTTCCCGCTCAAGCCTAAGGAATGCCACAGGGTCCCACAACACCTATCGATGTCCTAAGGGCTCATGTCATGAAACCTCTCTCCTGAACATGTTACCATGAGGCCAAGGAACAGTAACATGCAGGATCACCCTTACTCAAGCAGGAATACAATGCCTTGGGGAACCACGTCGGGAACGCATCGACATCCATCCTCAGCACTTGGCCTTGGAAGACAACACGACCTCTAAACCTCAAAACATTGATCAGAGTCAACTATCGTAAATCCTTAATAACATGATATTCAATTATACAATCACACCCTAATCCTGACTACCCAGCCACGGTCCTAAGGCTAGATCCGAGCTACCCGAGAGCCTCGGATCGGCGATCAACCCATCGCCCGCTTAACCTCATATGCCTCTAATGCAATCAAGATGCATGCAATGCTCAAGCACAGATAACGAGATATTGACATGCAACAACATGACAATAATCATACAGGGCCAGGCATAGCCTGCAGCTAGCCTGTGAGGACCTATACCTCCAACCCGGTCTGACCGCTTGGGTTGAGGGTCTGGTTCTGTTGGTTTTGGGCTTGGGTGGCCTTGCTTCGCGATCTTCGTTGATCGTTGCGGCTCCGGGGGTAATCTGGTAAATTACCCTTGGCGGAGCTAGTTTCACACACGCGTTGTGCACACACGGCCATGTGGGGATGTATGTGCTTGATTAGATCATTAGGGGAATCCTAGATCGGAGGATCTTGATTAGATCAAGGTCTGAGCTTATGGGATCAGATCTGGCTGATCGGATGGCCAAGATCTCATCTTAAGCCATTAGTACTTAAACCACCGTTTAAACCATCTCTCGTTAGGGCATGAGTTTGATCGATAGAGGAGAGAGCAGCGGAGGAGAGAAAAAAGGCCGGCGGTCGCGACCGGAGGAGAGAGGAGAGGACGGCAGCGACGAGTGGGTTTCCCTCTTCGACGGTGGAGGCCTTGGATGACCACGGCGACGGCGACCAGAGGAGAGAGCTTGGTAGCGGTGACGTTGACTACGGCTGGAGAGGGAGAGAGAGAGAGGCGACGTCGGCGGCAACGGCGGAGGGCTAGGCGGAGATTGACTACGACGTGGCCGGAGGAGGAGATTTTGATTGGCCTGGCGGCGGTGCTAGCGATCAGAAGGGAGAGAGAAGCTTGCCGCGATCAAAGGAGACGACGGCGTTGACGATCCAGAGGTAGGGTTACTTCCCTAAACCTGGTTTAGGACTCTACTAGATTATTATAGGGATGATTTGAATGTTTGATAACTTAGATTCCTAGGATGCATCTATGCTATGTTTGCCCTGTTTTTCCAGTGAGGATATGTGTCGTTTTCCCCTTGGTTTTCCGGCAATGCTTGATTGGATTTCCACAGGGTGCTTTGCTTCCGGCTCTGTTTTGTTTTCCTGCAGGCTTTGCTCTGTTTTTCGGTTTGTTCCAACTCTATTTTTCCGGCGATGCGATCCGCTCATGCTTGGTTTTCCTTGGCTTTTCCGGCGTTGTCTTGCCCCATCTTTCAGTGCGACGCTAAGCCATGCCCGGCCCAGTTTCCAGCAACCCTTTCCCTCTCTCCTATTCCCCATGGCCTCGACTATCTCTCTGCTGCCGGATTTCTATCGCCGTGCAGCACCGTGCATGTCCCTCCCTTATTCCGGTTAGGCCATCCTCTAGGCCCGGCAGGTGTTCGGCATAATGCCCAAGAGAGGCCTGATCCCGGAAACTACTCCTTTTTTCCCCTCTTCACCTCCAGCCCCGTTCCCACTAGCAACCATGGTGACTGTGACTCATCCCCTCCCCTTGTCTCTTAACTCAAGGCATGAAGACATAATCCCATAGATGTTCGATGAAACGCCGTAGAGGGTTGTTGAACCGCTGCTAGGCTAGACCTCCCCCATGCTAGGCTTGTCCCTTGACTGCCTCGATCTAGCTTCTATATTAAGCCCTATAGCTGTTTGATGAAATGCCAAAAAGGGGTTGCTGAGCTACTGCTAGGTTTAATTCCTTTCCCCTATTATTCATACTGTTATACTTCATCCCCATATCTAGCTATGCTGTACTGGCACTAGGATACGCAGGTCTTCCCCTCTCAGCCAATATTATGCCAATGCCATGCAATATGATGCCCTCTTTCGGTCGATAATGCTGTCGCTATCGTTATATTTGGATATTCCTCTACCATGCTCGTTTGGCTTCAGATGCTCTATTTAAGTGGATGCTCTAGTTCGATCATGTTTCTGTTGATTGAATATCCTAGTAACTGAAGTTTTCTTTATGTGTCAGTTATGCTGGTTTTCATTGATTAATCGTTAACTATAAATATGATCAAATTCCGGAGTTGGATAGCTCTATGTTGGCTTACTGCATGGTAATCAGTTCTTGTAGCTTCATATAAATGGTCTCAATTGTGCATCCTAATCTCATGTAAGCCTAGGGTCGGCGGTGTGCCCGTTTATATTTCTTTGCGGGAATGTTTATATTTTGCGGGCCAGTGGTGCCCTGTGAATTGGTTAGTTGTCCATTGTACAATTTCGGGTTGACGGCGGTGCATGTCGTTGTAATGCCGAAATTTGGATTGAAACGTGATAATACTGAAATAGCTTAGCTCTCTTTTACATCTTATATGCTAAATTGGACATGCTTGATGAGATGTCATGTAGAGACACCTAGGCCTAGTTGATTGTGTAAGCTCATGCATGTTGTAATGCATTAGAAGCATTAAGGCTAGGTAGTAGGCGATGATTCGATCGCCGATCCGGGGTTCTCGGGTAACCCGGATCTAGCCCTACGACCGGGGTTTGGGTAGTCGAGGATTAGGACGTGATTGTCATCAATGATTATGTTGGATATCATTTGAGGTTATTGATATAGTCGACTATGGATTATATATTTATTTTTGAGGTGTAGAGGTCGTGTCGGTCTCCAAGGCCAAGTGCTAAGGATGGTTGTCGATGCATTCCCTGACATGTGTGTCCCCGCGAGAGATGGTATGACTGGGCAGGGTGGTACATGGACAGGAGCCCGCAGTCTTTGTTTCCCCTCGTTTGTTTTTGGGTAAGGGTGATCCCGCATGGTACCGTTCCCCTGTTGGTGCTTAGGGTGATCTTGGTAACATGTTCAAGAGAGAGGTTCATGACGGGAGCCCTTGGGACATCGATAGGGTTATGGGACCCTTGGCATACCTTAGGCTTAGGCGGAGAACGACACAGTTGCAGTTTCCCTTCCTTTCTGTGCAACCTAGAGTAGAACCCTACTGGGCATTGTTGCTCACCCTACCTGAGCTGCATCCGCGATGCAGTTCCTTTTTTCAGGTGATCTTCTAGAAGATGGCGCGATATTTCGAGGTGATCGAGGACTTGGAGCTTCGAGGAGTTCATCTACAGTTGATTTACAGTTTTAATCAATGATGTATAAATTGATGTATAATCTGAAATATTCGAGAATAGAATTGTATGATTATTAATTAAATTGTATTGGAGAAATGTTGTGACGTTCTTTAATGTAGATATTTGAGGAATGTATTGATTGATCATTTTGTCCTAATTGTATTTTGTCAAATATCGAAGTTGTAAAGTAGTAAAATTATCAAATGTACAGGTTTCCTGTGTTATAACTATAAAGGGATTCTGTCAAAAATTTTATGAATTTGAGGATTAAATTATTTAAATTAATAGCAGTTATATACTTGTGCGTTAATTGATGATGTAAACAGGTTTAGGTGGCTCACGTCTCGATCTAGATGGGTTTTCTGGGACGGAGCGTGACATAGCCAACGGGGTGAGCATAGCAAGGGCCTCAAATACAGATAATCTATGCTAACCAAACAAAAATTAGAGCAAAGCATTGAACACAGATATACAATAGTCTTCAGTGCTCTCTTGCACCTGACAGACTAAGGTTCCACAGTTACCCCGCAGATAACTGGCCAACAATTATACAATAGCCCTCGCCACTCGCCGACAACATGCTAAGGTTTCACAATTCCACATTAGCTAGCACTCATAACTAGCTGACGGCTAAGCAATCCAATAAGCATTTAACTACTAACCAATCATGTATTTAAATGCAATCAAAACCATAATTTCACCCAAAAGGGAAAGTGCACGAATCGATCCTCAATCTCGATAGAATTCCTTTAAAAACTCCATAAAAACGACGTGTAAACTTCCCAACATGCTTAGATGTATATCATGAATGAAATCCATTCAAAAAAGCCAGAAAATAATGTTCAAGGGCCCACGGTCGATGCGACGGTCGACCGTGAGACCACGATCGATGTCACGATCGATTTGACGGTCGACCGTGAGACATAAAAGAGGGAAACCATAAAGATCCACGGTCGATCGATGCATCGACCGTGGGAGGCTCAAAACGAGACAGAGCCTCACGGACGATGCGACGGTCGATCCGACGGTTGATCGTGAGGCGGAATGGAAAAGAAGAAGGAACCACGGTCGATCGGGGCATCGACCGTGGGAGGCCAAAAACACGACAGAGCCCGACGGTCGATGCGACAGTCGATCCGACGGTCGACCATCAGACCCGAAAGAAGCGTATCAACGCTTGACGGTCAATCCACCAATCGACCATTAGCCCCACGACACAGTTCCTCATAACAGTGCCGGGAATCCAATTTCTTGGATTCGAATGATCAAATCATGTTGGAACTTGATGAAATTTTCCAAGCATGCATAATCAACGATGGGGAAACCAATGATGCGAAGAAATCACGATTTTGATGGTTAAATCTCCTATCTAGATCAAAACGGTCGAAAATCGACAAAACAACGATAATACGGAAACAAGCCGTTAAAATACGGAAATCGCAAGGTAGGAATACTAGAATCAAGCCACACCACATATGCTACAAGCTACATAACATTCTAACATGTATCCCTACAGCGAAAGCACATAAAACCTATCCTAGGAGAACCCGATCACAAGATCGAGGTAGAAACACCTACTTGATGAAGTAGGGCAGCTCCTCCACGCATCCCCCAACTCCGATCGTCGAAATCCGCTCCTCGAAAGCCGCGCCTCCAAGCCCTAGCTCAGCCGTAGGAGAGAGAGAGAGAAGAGAGAACGGCAGGAGAAGAAGAAAGACAGAGAGAGAAAGGAGGAGGGCTTAAATAGAAAGCTGGAATCGATCACAGCCGTCCGATTCGATCTCTCCCGATCGAGCTCCGATCTTCCGATCGGAAGCACCCTTAAGGTTCTAATCAAACACATACATCAATCAAAGGCCGTGTGTGTAACGCGGGTGTGAAACTGACCACCAGGGAGCATATTTACCAAAATGTCACTGGGGTCAAAAACAGCGATGCGATCAACTGATCGCATCCCAAGGCCAACCGAATCAAACCACAAACCCAAACCCTCGACCTAACGCGGTCGGACCAGGTTGGAGGTACGGGTCCTCACACACACGATGCATGCAAAGGATTCGTCCGCTCTCTTTATTGATGCAATTGTGTAGAAAAGCTCTCAACTCTCTTGCCCAAATCCTTGGTTACAATCACTCATTTACAAAGAGAACGCAACCCTAAGCCACCATCCAGATCAATCCCCTTAATCATGGCCAGCTCCTCCTTATATAGAGGAAGGCTCCAAGCTTTCCTTTCTAAGAAAAACTCATTGTCCAGCACCAACTCTTAGTCTTTGATTGGCTTCAAGCTTATCTAGACTCTTGCTTGACCAATCATGAAGTCGCCCACTTTATGAGGACTCCAAGTTGTGTTGCAACTTGCCTTGGATAGCATCTGTCAAGATCCATCACATATTGACTCAAAATAGGACACCTTCATATTTCCACGAGTCACAACCAACTCCCCCCGTGCCATATTCCATATTGGTCGTGTCATCCTATATGGGAGTCTTAGGCAAAGTGGAATTACCTCAATGGCACGCACGGTTTTGCCTCCATGGCTAACCTTCTTCCGCCGGAGCGAGTCGCGTCCTAGTCTGACTAGAACGTTCGAGTGAGTAGGACTTTGCCCGCACCAAAGCGGTTGTTTAAATAGGCTCATGCATGTTGTATGCATTAGAAGCATTAAGGCTAGGTGGTAGGCGATAGATTCGATCGCCGATCCGGGATTCTCGGGTAGCCCGGATCTAGCCCTAGGGCCGGGGATTGGTTAGTTGAGGATTAGGACGTGATTGTCATCGAATGATCATAATTGCTAACATTTGATATTATTGTTATAGTCGACTATGCATTATTCTTGTATTTGAGGTGTAGAGGTCGTGTCGGGTCTCCAAGGCCAAGTGCTAAGGATGTTTGTCGATGTCCCTGACATGTGTGTCCCCACGAGAGATGGTATGACTAGGCAGGGTGGTACCTGGATAGGAGCCCGCAGTCTTTGATTCCTCTCATTTGTTCTTGGGTGAGGGTGGGACCTGGACAGGAGCCCTCGGGAATCGACGGGGTTATGAGACCCCTTGGCATACCTTAGGCTTAGGCGGAGAACGACACAGTTGCAGTTTCCCTTCCTTTCTGTGCGACGTAGAGTACAACCCTACTGGGCATTGTTGCTCACCCTACCTGGGCTGCATCGGCGATGCAGGTCGATGCAGTTCCTTCTTTCAGGTGATCTTCTAGAAGATGGCGCGATATTTCGAGGTGATCGAGGACTTGGAGCTTCGAGGAGTTCATCTACAGTTAATTTACAGTTTTACTCAGTGATGTATAAATTGATGTATAATCTGAAATATTCGAGAACAGGATTGTATGATTATTAATTTAATTGTATTGGAGAAATTTTGTACCATTCTTTAATGTAGACATTTGAGGAATGTAATGATTAATCATTTGTCCAAATTGTAATTTGTCAAATATCGAAGTTCAAATTGTAAAGTTGTACAATGTACAGGTTTCTTGTGCTATAATTATAAAGGGGATTTTGCCAAAATTTTTATGAACTTGACGATTAACATGTTTAAATTCATAGCAGTTATATACTTGTGCGCCAATTGATGATGTAAACAGGTTTAGGTGGCTCACGTCTCGATCTGGATGGGTTTTCTGGGTCGGGGCATGACCATACAGGGGTCCCATGACCCCATTGGGAGTCCGTGAACGCAGGCCCAAACACTGCAGACTCTCAACAGGACACAGAACACTGTTTGGCGGGCAAGGACACCGCTAGGCAGGCACACCCCCACCCAAGAGTCAAGAACACTAGACACCGGCTACACCTCAGCATCCAACTCGAGGCCGACAAGACCTCTATAATTACCAAGCAATAGGTGTACCAGTCATCTAGGCCTATCATCGAGTTTGACTGGACACCACAATTCGAACTGGGTCCAAACTACCCAACCCCGGTCCTAGGGCTAATTCCGAGCTTCCAGCCTCGGGACGGCGATCCACAGATCACCCACGCCCTAACCATGCAACTAATGCACAACAGGAAATGCATGCTATGAACATACACAGATAAGAGATAGACATGCAACAATATGTTAAGGATAGCATACAAGTCCAACTAGATCGATGCAGCGGTACTACCAATCGCTGCCAACCAATCCGCAACGGGTCCCGGCATTATGACGGTACCACGACAGACAACTGCGGACTCCTGCAACGGGAAGCAACCACAAAAACGATGATGAACACCAAAATATAATATTATATGTTTCGAACATATAATATTATTTAAATCACCAAAATCCTCTACTTAGAGGCTAATTGACCCGTCGATCCGACGTCCAAACGACGTCGGATTCATGATCCAACATAGACTCTAGTAGATCAACATACCGGGATCAACATATTCAAAATTCAGAAACATCCAACGGCTAGATTAATGGGAAAACACTAATAAAACCGCTAATCAAACTAACTTACCATCTCTTGCTGCAACGCAGCCCACCACCAGTAAGAAATTCATAACAAATCATAGGAAAATCATAAAAATATGAAATAAATTGGGTCTGAGAGTAGATTCAAAGATCTACAACTCTTATGTTCATCACAACCCAAGAACATGCACGTACTGGTCGGAAAACTCGCCGCAAACTAGCTGTTCTTCAAGAACAGCAGAAACCGGAAAATCCAAGATTAAACATGCATAAATCCTACTAAAATCTCAACAAAAGCTTATAAAACTAATACCATAAATTATACTAAGTAAGAGACATCAAACAACACAAAGAACAACAAGATCTAACGGCTAGATCTAGAGAAAACCCAAAAACAACTCTCGTAGGTAGAAACCTACCGGAAACACACTCCTCGGATGATTCCCCACAAACCAGTCACCAACAAGGTTCCAAACCACACCATGGATCTTCCTTACGTCGCCACGAATCCAACGAGCTTTGGAACGCCCAAAACGGTGGTCGGAGGAGGAAGAACGGAGAAGAAGAAGGGGCTGCCGAGAAAAACAAAGGAAGCAGAGCTCGCGGAAAGAAGAAGAGAAGGAGAAGGAAGAAGAAGAGAAGGAGAAGGGGAAGAAGAGGAAGGAAAAGGGAGGGAGAAAGCCAGGGAAGGAGGGGAAAAGGAGGGGAGAGGAGAGAAAGTCCTCTCTCCCTCTGACAGGGGAGAGCGACGGCCGCCGTTGGCCGTCCTCTCAAAGATCACCGCCAGGACTTTCTGGCACAGAGGGATCGATCTCTTCTCAAAGAAGATCGATCTCCTTTGCCCAGAAACGCAAACTTGAGCTAAAACACAAGTCCAAGCTCGGATCTTCCGATCCCGGGTCCACCTAACCATTCTAATCAAACACTAACACAAAACAAGGTCAGTGTGTGCATACGCGGGTGTGGAACAAACCAATAAGGCGCAATTTACCAAATTGCCCTTGTGGTCCAAGAAACAATGCGATCCACCGGATCGCGCGCTCGACGCGAAACAATCAAACAAGCCACGGGTCCGACCCAGCCGGTTGACCCAGGAGTTGAAGGACAGGTCCTCACACGCGTGGACACTTTGCATGCTATCCTGAGGCCACCTAGCCTCATATGACTCATGGCGCCGACCACAAGTCATGATCAGGCACTTGGCCGCGTCAACTTTTGATGTCGCCAACCACAAGTCATGGTCATTGCTGGGGATGATACGCGTGGACATTTTGCATGCTATCTTGAGACCACAAGTTCCCGCCGGCTCTTCGGCGAACTGGAGACGGCGACAACGAGGAAGGGAGGTGGATTAGGCGAGGTTAATGGCGGATCTAGCGTTTAAGGTAGGTTTCTACGCATAAACCCTTGTTTAGGGTTTATCTAGGGTTTGGTTCTTTTGTTTGTAGACTTCTTTGTATTAGATTGTTCCTCTTGGCATGCTTAACATCTGATCTAGCTTCCATGCGGTTTTTAGTTGGATTTAAACCGGATTTATACATGTTTTTCTGAGCTGTGTGAGCATGATCTCGTGTAACTCTAAAGATGAAAGTTGTAGATCATCGAATCTACTTTCACTTTCCGCTGGTTACATGATTTTTGAATTTATATACGATTTTTGGAGAATTGTTTCCTAAACTACTGCGAAACAAAAATTAGGAAAAAGATTAGTAAATTTTGTAGAAATTAGACATCAATTAGATCCAATACTTGGCATGCATGTCCCTAACATGCCGAGATACATCTACCCAAGTTTAATTTGAAGTTTCACATTGTTTCGTCATTGAATTGATATATTTCACCGCCTCAAACTAGAGTTTACTGTAGCAATCCGGAATTTAGCCTTTTAGTGGATTTTTGATGTTTTACCATGTTTAATCCTTTGAGATACATGCAGTTGGTATTCCTAGCATTGGTTAGGACTATCATGATTAGTTGGTTGGAATTCGACGGCTAATTGCATGGTTTATCGGCTTATTTTCTTAGTTGCTAACTTTCCCTTAAATTAGCCTTTACATTTTGTGAATCACGTATGGTTATGTATTTGAATCCTACATGCTTAATTCACCCAATACCCTTAATTGATGTTCTTAGTAACATCTAGGATTTACAAGCTAGAGTTGATAGGTTTTGGGTGTTTGAACCCTCGATATCAGTTTGCCGATTTAACTAGTAGCTTACTTGCCCAATTAGCATTAAATTGACCATCATGCCTATCATCTATATGAGTTTGTATTTTCGCTAATGAGCACATATTCCGTTGTCAATTTCATGTACTTAGAAGCTTACTTCAAATTGTAGTATGTTATTTATATGTATATACTAGTAAATACCCGTACCTACGACACGGATATTATATTTTTTTTTGTGATTTATAAGTTGGTTAACATCTGAGCAATTGTTCGAGAGTGAAGATTTACAATATCCATTTATCTAGATGCGTAGATATTTTTATTCGAGAATTACGAAACCCAATATTGTCTTAACCTTGGATCTTTACTCGAATAATGCTAAAAAAAGATAGCTCCAGGTTTTGTATTGGCTCATATCTGAGTCGTTGGATCATAAAGATGAACGACTCATGTAAGGGAAGGCTTAGGGTTACAAATCCAAGCCTAACCACTTTCATCCCACCGCCAACACACCCGCCCCCTGAAGGCGGCGGCGACCTGCTTGGCGAGAGGATGATGGAGATCGAGGGCTGGGCCGTGATCGGCGAAGACGGCCGAGTTGAGGAGCTCGACGTCAAGGCGGAGGAGATCGACGTTGACGATTGTTGCCGACAACGTCAACCTCACCATCATTTCAGAGTTCGTCAGCTGAGAGAGCACCAAGAATATTTACTTTAAGAAACAAACGGATCGAGTCCGGATTCAAAATCACATCCACAAATCATATAGAATTATGATTTGAACTCTCCTCTAATATCGGGTTAAACCACCAATATGTCAAAATAAATTAATGAAAAAAAACTGCTAGGTTATTTATTGTCCAAAAAATAAAATGTTAAAAGAATTCATTTAAAGAACACATACATTAAAAAATGCTAGATTCAATAGAAAATCAACAATTACACATGTGAAAACTTGAATTAAATAACTCAACCACAGATATTTTTTTCAAAAAAAAAAAAGACAATTTTAATCAAATAGAAATCCAGACATCCTCGGTGATGAGGTCGCCGTTGACGTACTCTCTGAAGGCGGGCGCGGGCGTGGGGAGAGGGTCGAAGGCGGACGTCGGAGTGCGGGCGCGGGGGGTGGGCGCGGGGCGCGAGGGCGGGCGCGGGCGTGGGGCGTCGGGGATTTGGGA
>OY986975.1:8315447-8567572 GCA_963920575.1 Narthecium ossifragum | reverse complement strand
TTTCTCCCTTATTCTTTCATGACTCATCCATTTACACTGCCTCATCTCCTCCATTTCCACTGCCTACTCTTCTCTTCTCCCTTATTCGTTCATCTCTCCTCTCTATCAACTGCCTCCTCTTTTCTACCTTCGATCGTCGCAGTTTTCTTCGCCAAAATAGTTCACCGGAGAGAGCTCTCCACACATGCAAGGCGATGAGAAGCGTTACGCTGCATTGCCATTTCAACGGACGGGTTATATATCATGAACGCGATGCTGCCACTTCAACCCGATGCACCCTGTACGTCCTGTAGCTGTGTCCGATACATCACCAGCTCCGTCCGCTGCATGATGTTGGTCTATCTTGTTTGCATTGTATACCGCAGTGTAGTACACCTCTTGGTGCAATGTAAAAAGCAGTCATTTTGGCGCTACACGTGTATTTGTTATACCGATACGTGTATTGTTTGAAAACGCGTGTTACAAAAGAAAGGTGTAACTCTATGATGGAAGCACGGGTTTAATGTTTAGATGCGTGTATGTGAAATTCTACATACGTGTATTTGTTACAACGATACGTGTATGTTTTATAACGGTACGTGTATGTTTTGAAAACGTGTGTTTCAAAAGAATGTGCAACTCTATGATGGAAGCACGGGTATAATTTTTAGATGCGTGTGTGTGAAATTTTACATACGTGTCCCCACTTCCAAGCACGCGTATTGATGAATGTGTACGAGGTTTGTTACATACCACTCAAACAACTTAACATCAATGCAAACAGTTTGTTACTGTTGCGCCCCGACCCGCAGGACCCAGACCGGGCCGGGACACGAGGGGGAAAACCTACATCTACTAGCCTCAACTGGCGGAAACAGCTGAGACTAACACACAGATCAGCTGGCGGAAACAACTGATCAGCACAGAGAAGGAGCGGAAGCAACTTAACAAAAACATCTATTATAGTAACATATAATAGAGTACAGGGGTTCTAGAACAACAGTTCTACAAAAGGAGAGTACAAGGACAACTGTCCACAAAAGAACAACACCCACTGGGGTCTCCGCAAAGGCGCAAACGAAACCATCCTGACCCTCAGACATAGTCAGGAGCTGGCGCGCTGCCACGGGACGGCCGAGGGGGTAACACCGGGACAGAGCGGCCACCTGCACCTGCAACAAACACAGTCCAGGTAGGCATGAGCAACAACTCAGCAAGGTCCTACTCTACAACTCCCACAAATAAGGGAAAGCAACCGAACACACTCTGATGCCAAGTACCGAGGCTTGCCAAGGATCCCATAAACCCCGTCAATAACCCGAAGGATTCCTGTCCTAGGTGCGTATCTCCGACAACGCCACTGCTCAGGAGTGGCCCACTCCGATAAGATAAACCCTAACGCAGGGTGGACACGACGGAACCAGTAGGACACCCTTCTCCAAGCGGGATCTCCGCACTTAGCGGAACAACCGAGGTTAAGACTACCATCACTCGGTACTCCAAGCAGCAGAGTCAACACAAAACCAACCTACCCTAATGCACAGGAAAACAGGGCAGGATAAAAAATGATAAAGCTGTAAACAACCAACACAGCAAAGGCACACCTTCGGCCCATTTAGACTAAACACTCCCGAGGGTCATGACTCCCTCGGTTCACCACAAAGCGGTAAAGGCATACCGTCAGCCCATTTATTCTACACACCCCGAGAGGCATCACCCTCTCGGTTCAACCACAAAGCGATAAGCATTCATGCATGATCCATAACAGGACAAACCCTGAGGGCAAAACCGTAAAAACCACTTGCATGCGAAGCCCCGCGGGCAAAACAGCACTTAAAGCAAGTAAAAACCCTCTCTGCACCGAAGGAGATCGATCTCCTATAGCAGCGAGATCGATCTCCTATAGCAGCGAGATCGATCTCCTATAGCAGCGAGATCGATCTTCCTCAAGGCTAGAAGCACCCGTCCTTGTCACCCCAACGAGATCGATCTCCACCCATATGAAAATCGATCTTGTATGTGACCCTTGACGTACCGACGCCACCCACCACGAGATCGATCTCCCTCCCAGGGAGATCGCTCTCGCTCGGGCGGGGCGTACCACCCCCAAACAAGATCGATCTCCCTCCCAGGGAGATCGCTCTTCATTGGGTTCTCCGGCGGCCGGACGGCGAGGGATACCGCCGGAAACCCCCACCATACCTCACCAAACTAGGTGGGCTGGTAGCTCTCAGTACCACGAAGCTACTCATGGCTTCAAAACCGGAAAACACCAACTCCACAAGGAGATCTAACGAAAACAAAACCCGAATTCAAAACCCTCAAACAAGCCGGAGTCTTAGAGGAAGAACCCTACGTCCACAGAGATGCTTCGATCTACGAAGCCTAGCCTAGGATCTTCCTCACGCCGTCACGGTTCCAACGAGCCTTCAAGCTCCAAGAACGGTGGCCGGATGAGGGAGAACGGAGGAGGGAAAGGGGCTGCCGGAACAGGGGAAGCAAGAACAGAGCTCTCGCGAGAGAGAAGAAGGAAACCGCATCCCAGGAGAAGGGAAGGAGAAGGGGCTAAGGCCGGGGAAAGCCGGCGAAGGCGGGGGAAAGGCGAAGGAGGGGAGCAAAAGTCTCCCCTCCCCTGACAGGGGAAGCGACGGCCATCGCCGTGGCCGTCCTTCGAAAGCCACCGCCAACGACTTCCAGGCACAGAGAGATCGATCTCCATTCCATGAAGATCGATCTCCTTTGCCCAGAACGGCAACCTCCAGGTACAGAGAGATCGATCTCCATTGCCATGTAGATCGATCTCCCTTGCCTAGAACGGCAACCATGGGCTGAGACTCAGGCCCAAGCCCAGAACTCCCGATCTCGGGTCCACCTAACATTTCTAGTCAAACATAAGCACCAAACAAGGTCTGTGTGTGCACACTCAGTGTGAAACGACCGCCAAGGCGCAATTTCCCAAATTGCCCTTGGGTCAAAAACAAGCCAAAGGAAAAAGAGGGGCAAGTCCTCACAGTTACATATCACCCAAACAACTTAATATCAAGGCAAACAGTTTGTTACATACCACCCAAACAACTTAACATCAAGGCAAATAGTATGTTACATCAACTAAACTACTTCTTCTTCTTTGCGACTCGTGTTGGAGCAACTTTTTTTTTATCCCTGCCGTGTTTCCTCGCAGTTTCCCCATGAGCTGGCTCGGTGGGCATTTCCGCTTCAGTAGGTATCGGGAGGAGCCATGCCCCGTGGGAGGGAGGAAAAGGCTTCGGCGGGGATACCACCCAAACAACTTAACACGGTGGCCGAAGCCTCTTCCTCCCTCCCGCCGGGCATGGCTCCTCCCGATACCTACTGAAGCGGAATTGCCCACCGAGCCAGCTCATGGGGAAACTACGAGAAAACACGGTGGGGATAAAAGAAAGGTTGCTCCAACACGAGCCGCAAAGAAGAAGTAGTAGTTTAGTTGATGTATCATATTGTTTGCCTTGATGTTAAGTTGTTTGGGTGGTATGTAACAAACTGTTTGCGTTTATGTTAAGTTGTTTGGATGGTATGTAACAAACCTCGCACACATTCATCAATACGCGTGCATGGAAGTGGAGACACGTATGTAGAATTTCACACACACGCATCTAAAAATTATATCCGTGCTTCCATCATAGAGTTACACTCTTTTGAAACACACGTTTTCAAAACATACACGTACCGTTATAAAACATACACGTATCGTTGTAACAAATACACGTATGTAGAATTTCACACACACGCATCTAAACATTAAACCCGTGCTTCCATCATAGGGTTACACCTTTCTTTTGTAACACGCGTTTTCAAACAATACACGTATCGGTATAACAAATACACGTGTAGCTCCAAAATGACTGCTTTTTACATTGCACCAAGAGGTGTACTATACTGCAGTATATAATGCACACAAGATAGACCAACATCATGCAGCGGACGGAGCTGATGATGTACCGGACACAGCTATAGGACGTACAGGTGCATCGGGTTGAAGTGGCAGCATCGCGTTCATGATTTATAACCCGTCCGTTGAAGTTGCAATGCAGCGGAACGCTTCTCATTGCCTTGCATGTGTGGAGAGCTCTCTCCGGTGAACTATTTTGGCGAAGAAAACTGCGACGATCGAAGGTAGAAAAGAGGAGGCAGTTGATAGAGAGGAGAGATGAACGAATAAGGGAGAAGAGAAGAGTAGGCAGTGGAAAGGAAGGAGATGAGGCAGTGGAAATGGATGAGTCATGAAAGAATAAGAGAGAAACCGAAAATGGAGAAGAGAAGAGAAGGCAATGGAGAGGGAGAGTAGAAGATGGCGAGAGGGAGGACCATGCTTGGGAAGAAGGAACAAGAAGACACATCCCGTCGCAAGGTTTTTTTTTTAAACCTATGCATTAAATGCAGTAATGATGAGGAGAGACGGATGGCCATCCATGGCATGTGAAGGGAGGGATAATTTAGGGATTTATATACTTTGGGGTCCTTTGTTGCAAAAATCAGTGGGGGGGTCTCAATCTACCAAATATGGACATTAGGGGTCCATTTTGGCAAAAAATGAGCTTAATTATATGTGCGTGAACATTGCATGCATTTGATTGCATTAGAATCATAAGGCTAGAATGTGGGCGAATAGGGGTTTTCGTCAATCCGTGGGCTTGGGCAGCTCGAATTTAGCTTTAGGACCGAGGCTGGGTAGCAAGGTTTAGAGCGTGATTGTATTATTGGAATCCTTATGTTATCGAGGTTAATGTCTAATTGGCTACATGGAAATCCTGGTGGGTAAGGGTGATCCTACATGTTACTGTTCCGCTACCTATTGGTAACATGATCAAGAGAGAGGTTTCATGACAGGAGCCCTTGGGACATCGATAGGTTATGGGACCCTTGGCATACCTTAGACTTAGGCGAAGAAACGACACTGTTGTTGTTTCCTCCCTTTTCAGCATGACGTAGAGTAGAACCCTACAGAGCTTGTTGCTCACTCCTACTCGGGTTATGTGTGCAGGTGCAACCGCTAGCTCTTCTACTGTAACTCCAGCTGGACATACCTTTGGCGGCGCATCGACTTCAGGAGGTGCTTGAGGATCATGAGGGCCCAGTTATACTTCTACATATTTTTGTTATACAGTTATAATTTGAGAATTGTATTAAATATATATTTTTCCCTTTTTGAGGAATTTGATGTATCTATTGCATAACCTGAGGAACAATTATACTTTTGAATCTTGTATCATGCAATGGTAAATTATTAAATTACAGTTTTGCCATTAGATCAGTTTTGTTCAAATTAATTGTGATATTTATACATAAATGCGCCAGAATGGAAAGTGAATAGGTTTAGGTCCCTCATATCCCGGTCCGGATGGGTTTTCTGGGTCAGAGCGTGACAACAATGCACATGCCTCCAATCGGTATTGAGATACGGATTGGTTGATCTAGTTCATCGATAGAACAATACCGATGGAATAGACTATCAATGAACTAGATCAATTGATCAGTATATACCTACCGATGGAATACACCAATGATCGAATCAGTAGGTATCAATAGTGAGATACCGATCAATTGTACTACCGATGAACTAGATCAACCAATCGGTATCTCACTACCGATTGAAGGCATGTACAATGCACATGCCATTTAACCATGTACACAAATGTTTATTCTTTGAGCACTAAGGCACTGAGATACCTCTTACAGGATTGCTCATTAAGCTGTCATGTTTGCTGATCTGGAATCAATTGATAATTGAATGTGTTGAATTTTCTCTGGTTTAGGTTCAAGGCCATGTTCCACGTCTTGCGTTGCACTGTACTGTAAGTTAGACGGTGACTCTTCAAATGATTGTGAAGGCATAGCATGTGATTTTTTTTCGCTCTTATTTCTCTTTGGCTTCATTGTAACATAGTATCACGTCTATCCATTACCTCGTTTGGGGCAAAGTTGCTTCAGTCCGATCTCAAGATAGAAGTAACAAGATTCTAGATTCTATCTGCTATTTTCTTCTTACTGCAAGTGCAAACCATTACAGCTTAAATAAAAGAGAATTTTCATCAACTAGATTCTATCTTCCAATCAACAAGTCCAGGCTGTTGCACCTCCAGCCTATCAGGACGTGATGGAACACATAATGTAAGTTGCCATAACATTGTTCAGAATGCAACCTAGCTAGTTACTTTTAGTTTTCTGTTGGAACTTCTCACAAAACACTGTTCAGAATGCAACCTAACATCGCTCAGGATGCAATTCTAATTACAAGGCATGTACAAAACACTGTCAAAGAACATTGCTGTTAGAACTTCTCACACCCTTCAATTTTCTATCGACTTCTCCAGTCCAAGCAAGTTTGCCTGTGCATTTAGGAATCAGAGAAACATTCAGCTTGATAGTTGTACAGAAACCAGCAAAATAGGAGCGAAGCAAAAAATTGTGAAGGGAGACTTACTTTTAGTTTTCTCATCTTTTTGTCAGCTTTATCAAGTTTCTTGAGATTCAGCCTCCCAGCATTTGCCAAAGTTTCGCAATGGGCATTCAATTCATCATAGCTCCTGTGGAAAAAATTGAAAATAAGGGGTCTGACGACTCTGTTTTATCAATGATATTTGACAAAGAAGCATGTAAAACAATGCAGAAAATCAATTGAATGGGTAGCAACAATTTAGTAACAGAAGTAAAAGAAGGCAAATTTCTTGCTTGTTTGTAAAAGATTGTCCTTAGCATGTAAACAAGCACTAAGCAAGTGCATTCTAAGTTGGTCAATGATGTAATCATATCTAAGTCTGTTTCATAAGCCTGCAAAATCAAAAGGTGAAGTATCATAGACTTCGAAAGCCTAAGGCGTCCTTCATCTGGAACACAGCAACTAGAAGTAATACTTATATAATAAAATGGAGAAAAGTCACCACACTACAGGGGAAATGTGCAAAGGAGAATCAACTTCAAGCCATAGAATGATTCAGAGGAAGAGGAGGTGATCCATATCTAAGCATCCCTGGCCTTGAAGAAAGGCACCCTTTGTTCAACATATTCTGCTTTGGAAGTGTCTCAGGTCCCATGCTCACCATTAGCTAATCAGATTTTACTCCTAAGATAAATCATTCTTTTCCACATGTATGAAGCTAAGTGAAAAAGAATTTAATGACATTAACATCAATGCTGACAAGAGCATAAGAACCATCTGCACATAGCCAACTTTAAAAAGGATAATCTCAAGCTTTCTATAACTTCATAAATTTTCATTTTTAAGATCAAAACCAGCAAGCTTTACATATGTTTCATGATAGCTAAACCCTTCATATATTAGCTAGCAAAAGAAGTATATTAAAGTGGGATGGATTAGTTGCAAGATTTCACAATCTTTATTATTTAGGATTTAGGTGAAAATCTTGTGCCTGGATTGATTAGGAGATATTGCTAGCATTTTTGGCACATTATCTCATTGGAAAGGATGTACATCTGCTTTCTGTACATTTTCATGTGTGGATAAGCAAGCATGATTCAATCATCTAAACCACCAATACATAACATCTAAAAGTTAATAAAATCTTTGTGGTCCGTAGATAGCTAAAAGACACCACCTCTTACTAAACGATCTAAAATTTCCCAAGGGCAAAGACCAAACAGAAAGGAGGGGTATCGTATTCGCCTTCTTTAAGTGACATATCTGAAAGGGCTAAAATTCTATGCAGGTATGCACTTACCGCTGGAAATAACGGATACTCTGGTTTCAAAGGGTCAAAACTCTAAGCGAGTACAAGAGATGTGCATGGCCATGTCCAAATCAACAAGATATGTGGAAAATTCTGTAGCTTTACCAGGGTAAATGATATCATCAAGAAAGTAGCACATGTATATGAGAAACCAAGAGAATTTGTAATTATGCATAAAATTTATGCAGAAAAGGACTAATTGGCTACTCAAGCAATTATCAGAGAATTTTCAGCAACAGAATGTGATTTTGATGAATTACTGCAAATTACCTAATTTGATCAGTGGCTGCCTTATCAAGTGACGCACTTAACAATAAGGATACATACAATTGTGCATAACCTAGTGTAAGAGATTGCATTCAATTTGCATGTGTTTTCCTGTGTTGAAGTGTTCATGTTACTCAACATATTACTAACTAACCAATACCAATTTAAACGACCAAACATTAAGGCTTTTTACAATTTCCATACATACATACCCATCTCTTGAAACTGAATGGCCTCAGACATAAAAGCTTATGATACAATTTAAATATCAAAACTCTTATCAAATCCTAAAGCAATTGCAAGAATCTCATCTTTAAAACCAATCCATTTGCATGTTCCAACTCAGATTCCATGTGTTAGAATTTGTGATTTGAATCCTGCAATTTCCAATCACTCCTATATATTTGTATATTACTCAACCTGAACCTGCTCTTAATGGTAAAAAAATTTAACTCAAATATGGTGTCAACTTTCGAAGCAAACTATTTGATATTCAGCTACAAACACATCAAACATAGTTTTCAAACTTGGTATAATCACAGGAAGAAAATTCTTTACTAAAGCACTGGCTTCAACTTATGTTCTAGTTTGGCAACCTAGCACGTTCCACTTATGAGCATCAAAATAGAAGGGTCATCGAAAGTGACGGGTAAAAGTGCAAACATCCAAGAGAGAAATGCTCGCAAATTAAGCTAAACTAAACCTAACATGCATCAACTTAGCATCATCTTTCTAATCATCCCCAAGCAGAAACTAATTTCTTAAAGTGGCTACTTTAGAAAGATGAACAAAACAACCTACTAAGACACGGGACCAAAAATGAGTCGTGTAAAATCCTGAAATTGAAAGATGCCTTAGAGCTCACATTGGATTAAGACTCTAATTAGGGTAGTAAATCAGTTAATTGTAACCCTAGTTGATTAAGTTAGCATAAAGTACCTTTTTTATACCTAATTGCAAGAGTTTGAGTCGGTTACAACTCTATTTTTTACCACAAGTTACTACAATAATTATAATATTAGAACTAGGTCTAACCAATTAAGCAAACTTAAATGGTTAAACCTCAATAGATGACCAGGTTAGAGTCAATTAGGACTCTAATAATAGAACCGGTTATTCCCTACTGGTTATCATAAAAGCCGCAGCCCTTTATTTTAGGGTTTTACACGTTTTTTTTTCATCTCTGAGCCATACGTTTATCTCCTGCGTTCAAGAAGGCTGTGGAGTTTTCGGTGATATTCAAGGGACCTTAAGGTAGGGTTTTGAAGGACAAGTAAGAAAGGTACACAAGTATTGAATGATAACCTAACTTGAATGTTGATCGTTTTATGGTTCAGCTTTAGGTTAGGGTCCTGAGCGTTTGAGTCCGAAAGAACCGAGGCTCGATCTTATGCTAGCATGAGTAAGGATAGTTATCCCAAGTGCACATGGGGTGCTATAACCAGACTCCGCTTTGTACTCGGCGGTAGAGCCAAGAAAGTGCATTGTATCTTATTATGCATAAAAGTATTCGACATGCAATGAGTTTTCAGCGTGTTTTAAGAACATGAAAAGTCAATAACTTTATATTTGACAAAGTATGATGTTTTTGCTTCCAATGCAGCAAGTTTTATTTCAGCTATTGTTTGATGTTCTCATGTGGATATTATTCTATTACTTGTGTAGTTCACTTACTGGGCTTTTTACTCACGAGACTTTTTTCTCATTTCTTTTCAGATAACCAAGATTTTGCGTAGGCGCGGGGATGGAAATAAAGAAGAGAAGAGTTTAGGACTAGTTTATAGCTTCTTTCAGTTTTTTATAAGTTTTATGTGGCTTTTTAGAAAGGTTATTTCAGTTTAAGGTCCAAGTTGCTTGTTAGCCACTTTCTCTTTTCCAGAGAATTATCTTAGTTTGATTGTCAGTAAAAGTTTCTTTTTCTAATAAGATCTTTTTTTTAATTTAAGCTTTGTTGGTCAGTGTGTTTCGTCTCGTATCATGTTAGAGGATGAGGTTTTCCTCTTTAGAATTCGGGTCGTTACAAATCGTGCTGCTTACAAAGAGCTCAGGTTTCACATTTTAACAAGCTTGTCACATTTCCTCATTTGCCAAACCAAGAGATCAAGCCTCAATTCATGCTTGTAGGCCTAAACATTTGTCCTTTTGTTTACATACATTCTGCTTTGAACCTTTCATTTTCTTGTCTCTTGTTGTGTATTCTCTCTTCCTCGCACTTAGCTTTCTGTCTTGAGAATTTCTCAGTCTTCTGTTTGCAATCTTAAGCATTTTGCTTTTTATTCTTTTCCTTCTTTGTAGTTTTCTAGTTAGAGCTTTCTATTTGTCCTCCCGGTTTTGAGATGTGAGGTTTAGGAAATGGGGCCTTTGTTTTAAGTTTGGAATTTTCAGTATTATATGAATTTGGTATAGCTTTTTAGTGTTCCTCATGTGTTTGTTGTGTCCTTCATCTTCGCAAATCTCAACTTCATACATAAATACCATATATTTTGTCTACTAAAAGTTTGGATGCCTAGATGAATTTGAAACTTCCATACTTTGCTTTTGAGCTTGTAAAAATGTATAAAAAAGATACCCACTTTCTCTTTAGTTTTAACCCAAGTATCTATGTGCTCCCTACAAAATTTGCATAAATGATGACAATTATGGATATTGAAGCTTGAAACTTTTGGGTGAAATAGTGACTTTGAAGCAATAGTACGTTTGGTGAGATTTCTTCACATATTTTAAACAAGAACCTAGTATACACTCCCAACTCTTATGAAAGTAGTTAGAAAGTGACTCAAGTCTTGTCCTTTTCACTAATAGGCAACTTATGGCACAATACGAGACTTGATTCAATGAGATGTCTGCTATGAGGCAGAGACAACATTATTGCCTCATTAGATCATCAAATATCCTATCTAAGCAATTAGCATGCTCTCTAAATAGCAAAACCAAAAGATATGTCTTTAGAGTTAGAAAATTGTTTCAGCACATTTCATAAGTTATGGAACTCTTGCTTAATTTGAGCCAAAACCCATATCTAAGCCAAAGCAAGACCAAAAGCTTAAAAGAAATGCACCAAGCTCAATCATCCACACGATCACAAATTAAACGCAATAAAAGAAGAAACTACTGCATAGAATTAAGGGAGATGACCGGTCTTATGATGATAAGCACACTACAACCACATGATTTGCAAGTGTGATTTGAACAGGAATCCTCTCTTATCAATAAATTAACTCTCAAACACAATAACATGTACCTAATTTTGTCATGAACACAACAATATTCTTCTATTTGTTTTTATAGTTCCTTGAAAAGAACAGAATAGTTCACTATCCTTGGGATCTCATAAATGTGACCTATATCTAAGTAACTTCCCTATCTAGATAGCAAATCTTCCTTGCTTTTATTGTACGTAAAAATGTACATCATTATGGTTCGACCAAAAAAGGAAACTCTTCTTTATGGAGGTAAAGATGGCTAGCCTTTCATTCCCAACGTTTTGTGCTGGAAAAGGTTCACCATGAACCATAAGCATATTTACTACAGACATAATAGCTGTAGGTTCTGCACGGAATGAACCGAAAACGCTTGATTTCAACCCAAAACCACATTGCAAAGCTCATAAACTATCTATATTTATGAAAGAATTTGGCATCTTAGATCCCAACTTAGTGGCACTTAACTTTAAAGACTCTTTTTTCCCACCAGATAGTCTCTACCTTTTATATCACAAAATTGAAACCCACCATCTAGCCCCATCATTGTTCATCCTAAATATAAATCTCATGGCTGAGCTTTGCTACTCAGACTACCCTTTATACCATTATTCTTTACTATTTTCGTTTTAGCATTTCTATGTCCCATCAATAAGCTTTGCAATGCCGATTGTAAAAACAGACCATGTCTTTAGCATGTCCATGCTAAGCACTTGGCCAGCAAAACATGTGCGATGACACTAGCCTTGGGTAACAACATGAACGACATAACATAACACATGAAATTCTTGCATTATTCGTCTATAGACAGCAAGATCACTAAGAATAAATACATGGATCTTAGAAACATGAAATTTACAGGCCCTTAAGGCCTTAAAGAGTAAAACACCTGAAAGAAAGCCTCTCTATCTACTACTGTGGGATTAATCATCAGGATTTAGACTAGAAAATTGGAAGAATCTTCATCCCATTATTTACTTGCTATAGAATTTGTGCCCCGGCAAGAGCTCAAGTAGCTTTTTCTTTATACATATTTTAGCAAACAAATTTGCAAAGGAGGTCCCTGAGTCTCACAAGAAAGTCTGCCCTCCTGTTCTTCATTTTAAGGCAAGAGTGATACCATCCAAATTGTCAAGTAAAGTTTTCCTTCCCTAAGAGGGCAAAAAAACACAAAAACCTATGGAGAGAAACTCTCCTTTAGTGTCAACTGGCTAAAAGTCTCATTTATGAGAAAACGTCAATTTTACTCTTGCATGAAAACCTGAGAAGCTAATTTATTAGTTCATTTTGAGGCTGCCAAAAAGATTATCGCTCCTTTTTTAATGACCGTCGAGGTGAAACCAACTCGAGTATTTTTAAGTCTAATAAGCTAAAGAATGCTTTCCACATGTCGCAAAGTTAGAAGAAGTCTCAGTATTTCTAGCTTGCTTTTTACTAGATAGAGGCATGGCATACTTTTGTCCTCTCTCATAAAATAGTGGATACTTACCGACATCAAAGTTGGAGAGGAAGTTGGAGATGACTGATGCTTGTCTTGGACTTAGTGTATTGGAATTTGGATGCTTTTATACCCTTTAACATTTCAATAGTGTGGCCAAGTAGGCTTTCTATGAGATTCGCATTTGCACAATGCTTTGTAACCTAGTTGATGCCCTATTACCAAAAGAACAAGAAAGAAAAAGGATGCCATTCTAATCTTTTCGATGCTGAATACAAAAGGCAAATATGATCACTTCTTGCAAGAGCAACTTAAATATAGTATGAGAAGTTTTGCTACCAATTTTATATTCATTGAAAGTTCAAATGTTTCCCTTCTCGGATGTAAAAAATATAACCATTAAGCAACTATATAACAACAACAAACAAATCTATTTTTATAAGAGGCGATGGTTATAAGTTAACCTTTGCCTCTTATATCCAACGATGGGGAGTGTTTAATCATAAGGTGACTTGATGAATCCCACAATGAAGAGAGAGTGCGAATTGGGGTGGATGGGGCTGAGGCGGTGGGACACGTAGGAGGTTACGGTAAGTTATGATAGGGGCTGGTTTCTTTCCTGATTGAGAGAGAGAGAGATCGGAAGGAGATCGAGAGGAGCTCGGGCCGACGTTCCGGTGAGTGTAGGCCAGCGACACGGAGTAGAGGAAGGAGGCACCCTCGTGGAAGCCCCACTGGCGGCCATGGTGATGGTCTAATTAAGGGATTTCCCTGGTTAAAATCACCACTCGGATCTCTCTTCTTTTGAATTCTTGGGTTATAATTTTTTTTCCCCTTTTCTGATTTTTGTTATTCTTTTTGTTCTATTTCTTGGCTACAGAGGATGAGGGGGTGATGTAGATGCATGAGACGACAAGGCTTAGGGATCAAGGGGAATTGAAGAAGGATCGAGATCGGGAGGTATCTGGTAACAGGAGCAAGAGAAGGAGAGAAAAGAGGATGCTGCTCCACGGTAGTGGGAGAGATGAGAGGAAGAGAGCATCGAGGACGAGGACGACGAGGATGAAGACGCATCCGTCGCCGTCGCTGTTGTCGTCGACACAGCAGAATTATTTGCACCGAAACAGTTTGGATGTTTTTATGAATACTTTATTGATCTGTTGTTAAAATTGAATCATGATAGTTTTGCTTATCATCCTTGGGAGGATTCTATGTTTTCTTGAGGCTTAATTAATAAAGAGTTGGGAAATCCCTATGTGTACCTGTAAGCTGTTAGCCTAAATTGTACACGACCTCTAAAAATAAAGAAAAGAATACATTATGATATCTCTGCCTAAGGGTGGAGAACGAGAATCGACTAGAAGTTAATACAAGTGAAAAACTAACATGTGGAAGAAAGTCCGTGCAATTTTTATTTATTTTTTTGGAAAAGATGAGCCCAAAGGCTAGGTGATTACCAATTATTGATCAGACGATTCAGACCCACCTATCTCAGGGTCGCCCCGGTGGGGAAGCCAGCTACAATAGTTGCAACTAAACGTGTCTGACCCACTACAAAGTCCGCCTCTGATTATGCTCTCAAAGAATATGCGAAAATCCGACATTCTTGAACCTCCCTACCAACCACCAAATCTCTTGCGAAGCAATCCGCACCCTCCCAACACAAGGATAACGATCATTAACCAAGCCAATAGCCGATGCCAAATCACTCTCCACCAAAACAAACACCGCTCCCCTACAAGCAGCTTCCTCCAATGCCAACTTAATAGCATCGAGCTCTCCTAGTAGCACCGCATCAACATCATGAGTCACCAATCTAGAAGTAGTCCAAACAATATCTCCATCCCTATCCACGCATACCGCTCCCAGCCCAACACCATGACCAGTAACACCAACAGAGGCATCAACTTGTATGAGTAGACCATCCCACGACGGAACTGCACCTCCAGGCCTTCCCTTTTGATGGATCAAGATAACCTAGAAACTATATTTTAGGTGAAATTTTTCTATTACGTAATAGAGGCTGGGCAAGAGATGCGTACGCAACTGATTTTAAAGTAAAGTGGAATAAGTCACTACTCTTTACGTAGTATTTGAGTTTAATAATGTCACGAGTCGGTTTCTCGAAACTCGCGTTAGATCAATTCCTGATGGAAAAGGGCTTCTCGGTGTCCTAGGGTTAGCGATTCAGTCTAGGTTTAGGGTTAGGAAGTAGGGTTTCAAGAGGAAGAAGGCTTGGAAGGCTAGGATACGACCAAGGGTTCAGATCTAAGGCTTAGACACTTACGAGAACTTAACAAAGAGCCTAACAGTCATCCACATCATGGTTGGAAACTTGGTCAAAATTAACATGCTACTCAAGAAGACTTTATTGACTTCATGCTAAATACAAATAAGAGTCATATATGCAATAGTAAAATTACACTCTTCTCCCCTAAATATTAACTAATTTTCCCAAGATGATGATGTCTATGATTCAAAATTGTGTTTTGAACCCCAAAATTTCATATCCTTGGCTAAGTCAAAACAATCAGTTATATGCTTGAAATAAGAGACATACTATAGGAACTAAGAAGCACATTCTATGCTTCATACAAGCCTTATATTATAGTAGGGGTAAAGGCTCAATTTAAGAAAGTTTCACCAAGTTTTCTAATGATGACACACCAAGTTTTCCAATGATGACATCACTCAAAGATAACATGTTCCACTATTACCTATAGAGCTTTGGTTACAATAATTTGAGGATCATTGGTAGGAAAATCTACCAAAATTGGCGCAAATTGAATCAAAGTAATTCTTAGTTGTCAAATTTACTAGAAAAGAGTTTGTTACTATAGGAGCTTGGAGTAAATAACAGCTTATATATAATCTACGTCAACATCATATCATACCTGAACATTTACAACAAATTGAACACAAGCCCCACACAAAAGAGTGGGAATTGGTTCTGGTTGGACCTTTTAAACAATTGATTATACTTATGAATAAGGCCAACCTATGTTAACCTAATGAGTACTTTGCTTCAGCTTACAGCGATTTACTTTAATCCTATTGCTAGAAATCATCCATTGCAGGGATATAACTAGAACAAGTTAAGATGTCCAAACTTGAGGGTGATCAGAGCTAGAAGTAAATCAAGCAAAGGCTTCTCTTGTCTCAATGCATATCTGTGCATGCTCCAAAATTAAACTATTTTTGTAGTAATAGAATTTGTACCTCTACAGACACATTAAAAATATCTAGATCTGTTTCCAAGTATTGTCTTCGTCTATTCAAAACCGGGATGGGGTGTGTGTGTGTGTGTGTCTTAAACAGTTCCACAGATTTCCTTTGCAGCAAAGGAAATATGTGGAACTTTTTATACAATTTCAGATTGCTCACCTTTTCCCTTTGTTGAATGATAAGGCCAGTTCTGCCCCCTTTTGCAAATTTGTTACCCTGAACCATGAAATGATCAGAACATGTAAGAGGGGCCTAAAACCTAGATTAGGTAGAAGCCTATCTATAACAATCACCAAAGAAAACATCTAGTCCAACCTCAAGCTCCTAAATTGTCCGGATTCCATTAAGTCAGCTCATCAAATATTCGAATTACATGTCTTATTGGAGCTATACTAGTTTGTCTAATATTAGAGAAAAACCAATAGTTAGATTCAAATGTTTTGTAAGTTTCATTCTTTTTGTGATAATCCAGCTTTGTTCCAGAAAATAAAAGTACTCCGCTTGGTGGGTTTCACTCTATTTTTGCAACAACAGTATTCTAAATTTCAGGATATTTCTTCATTATTTCACCATATTTGCATAACCCTATTACAACACTTGGCTTAGAGTTATCTACCATAAGACCTAACACCAACTAGAGTCCTATGAAGGTTTCTTTGCAACAACTGTCTTTAATAGTTCCCACATCCTGAAAGCACTATAATGAATTTTTCTTTGCTTGTGTTCAGCAACTCAAATACAATTCAGATTGCTGTGGTTGTAGTTTTATGGTCTACTATCTTAAACCACAAACCACAGAATGGAGGGGGAAAAAAGACATACCTTTTGCCATTGGCTGTAGATGATTTTCGGACAACAACCACATTTTCAGGATCCACGGAACCAGGCGAGTCCACCTTCTGGTCATCCACAAAGTCACACTCGATAGCCCTGTAGCAGAAGCAAATTGTACCCAATTCATATATACAGTAAAATGTGCACAAACCATATCTTCAAAGCAATCTTCGCTCTTACGAGTTGGGTGGTGGCACAAGTTTCTTCTCCAACCTCAGAGTCTTTTGCCGTAGCACTCGGCACTCTGACATGTTATTAAACAACTCCTAGAACAGATACGGCGATGGTCAGCTTCGTCAACAATACTTCATACTAAAGACAAAACATATTTCCAACCTATTTTTGACATTGTCGAATTATCAATAGCAGGTCTTTGACTTTTCGTCATTATAAAACATGACATTGAAAGTTGTGAAACTATCTCCAAAATGTAAATGTTGTGCAGTCTAAAACATGGATGTCATCATGCTAACTAGGGATTTAGTACATGACATGTGCGAATTCAATGTTCTGAACTTTTAAAGCCTGAGAGATCCAAAGATACCTCATGAATTGGAGTACAAAATAAGGATAAACGTGCAAAAACAAGAGGTCCAACCTTAACCCGTAGAATTATACGGAGAAGGAGTAGATAATCCATGTCTAAGCATACCTGACCTTTAAAAAAGGTACTATTTCTACAACATATTCAGCTTTTGAAGTGTTTAAGCTGGTCAGAATTGGATTTCTTTATAAGGTAGATTATTGTTTTCCATGTATGAGGCTAAGTGCCTACATTGAGATTAATTGCTGAAAGAGTATAGGGGAAATCTGCACACAACCAACTATAAAAAGGATAATCTCAAGTGTCCTATAAGTCCAAAGAAATTCATTTTAGATGGAAGCTAGCAAGTTTCTCATATGTTGCATGACAGTTATACCCTCCATATAATAGCTGACAAAAGAAGTATATGAAAGTGAGCTAGCTTAGTTACAAGGCTAAGCAATCTTTGTTCTTTGGGATTTTGGTGAAAAGCTTGTGCTAGGATTGATAAGGAAATATTTCTATCCTATTAATCTTCTCACATTATATAATTGGAAAGGATGTTTATCCTCTTTCTATATTTTTTTATGCGTGCATAAGCAAGTATGATACAATAATCTAAACCACCAATACATAATATCTTGAAGTTAACAAAATCCATCCTATCAGAGGTTTTTGAGGGTGCTTTGGTGGGCCTGCTTTTCATGTTGATATGTACGGAGTAGTGTGCCAACGTGGGCTGGTTGTATAGCTTCAGCTCAATTTCTCAAAAAAAAAAACAAAGAAGTTAACAAAATCAGTGTGGTTTGCCTACAAGCCAACACCTTTTACCGCTAACGATTTAAAATATTCCCAATTGAGACGACCAGCTAGAAATGAGGGGTATCATATTGGCCTTTTTTTAGTGTTCGATCTGAAAGGCTAAAATTCTATACAGGTACCCACTTACTGCCAGAATAAGGAATATTATCGTCGTTTTGAGTGGCAGGTTTGAAAAGGGTCAAAACTATGTGTCAGTATAAGAGATGTTGATGGCCATGTCCAAATACTGTCAGGAAATCAATGAGATATGCAGGAAATTCTGTAGCTTTCGCAATCAAATGCTTATCACTTAACCAAATTATACCATCAAGAATATAGCACCATTGGTTCACATGATTTTGTGTGGCTTACATGTGTAGGGGAAACCAACAGAATCTGCAATTATGCATAATTTGTGTAATAAAAGGAGTAATTGGCTATCCAAGCAATTACCAAAAAAAAAAACAGCAATAGGATGTGATTTGTTACGAATTACTGCAAATTACTTCATTGGATGATTAGATGCTTATTAAGTTATGCACTTACAATAAGGACACATGCACTTCTGCAAATTCTCTGGAATCTCCCTGAAGTGGAGGTGTTAGGTACCAAATAATATAACTAAGAAAGCCAAAAAACTGGTCTAAGAGATTGCATCGACTTGTATGTGCTTCCCCATGTTGAAGTGCTCATGTTACTCATTATATTACCAAGTAATGTGACTAAACCAATTTAAACACCAAAAATAAGGCAATTTTTTACAATTTTCCTAAATACCTAACTATCTCTTGAAACTGAATTGTTGATTACCTCAAACTTAGAACTCCTATGATAGACAACTAAAATCTTAAAACTCTAATCAAATCCTAAGCCCGTCAGTAAAAATCATATCTTAAAAACCAATCCATTTGAATGTTCCAATTCAGATTCTTCGGATTAGAATCTGTGAATTGAATCCTGCAATTTCCAATATCAATCATATAGATTCTATTTTGCTCAATCCAAATATGGGCTCAATATTTCAAGCAGACTGTTAGATATTTAGCTACAAATGTATCCAACATAATTTTCAAACTTGGTATAAACCCCAGTACTAAAGCACTGAATTCAAGCTATGTCTAGTTTGGCAACCTAACATGCTCCATCCATGAGCATCAAAATACATGTCATCAAAAGGGTTGATTAAAAGTGTGAAACATCCAAGAGGAAAATGCCTTCTAATTAAAGCTAAACTAAACCAAACATGCATCAACTTAGCATCAGCTTACTGACGATTTACCCAAACGGAACATAGTGTCCAACAAACAAAGGGTTATTTCTTAATGAGATGGCCAAAACAACTTTTGTAGACATTTCATTTGCCCAAACCAAGGAGATAAAAGCCTGATGCTTGCAAGCCGAATAGATGAAGCAATCATGTCAACGAGCAAATAACTATTCTTTCACCTCCATTTTGGTCGAAAGGAGCTGTCCAGCATTGATATGCTTTTTCTTCATCTTCTCCATCTTCCCATCGTCTTTCTCCGATTGCCGCTTCAACAGCGAGAGCTACAGTAGCAGGGCGATCCATGTGTTAGTAGGATTTCTCAATGGGTTTCTATGCCAAAAAAAAAAGTGTTACCTCTTTGGTTAATTGATCTATGGCTTCCTGTTGACTGCGGAAGCTAAAGGCATATGAGGAGACGTCCTCCTCGATCTTCCTGGCCTCCTTGGTCAGCAAGTCAGCATACTTCATCAGTTCCCCATCTCGAGTTGTAGTATCCTTTGGGGGGCTAATCATGTCTGGGACGAAGTTGAAGAAGAGGCGAATCGAATGGCCGCCGCCGCCGCCGCCCGAAAAGCTCTGCTTGCACAGGGGACATCTGGCCGACGGGCTCTTCCTCTTCTTGGCGTCTTCCAGCAGCCCATGAAGACTGTTTTTTGGTACACCAATCCATTGGTGAATCGGATGAGACGATCAATGTGAAGTTTAAGGGAAAGAGAAAAGGGAACAAACCAGAACCCGTGGAACACATGTCCGCAGATGGTGAGAGCGTGGACGTCGTCGATGGTGGGATCGAGGTCGCCGGAGCAAACGGCGCAGATGGGCTTCTCGTCGCCGGCTGTGAGTCTCATTTTGCCGAGTGACCAACCTAATAATTCTACTCCATTTCTTGCATACATACCAATGATATATATAATCGTGGCGCCTAATTTTGAGGAACCGCGCGCGGGATAATTTTGATTTTTGGATCACATTCTAAATTTCTAATCCAAACGTATATTATATTTATATTTATATAATCCATGTTTCTTTCTACTCATTAATGAACAATAAAATTGAATTAATTAGATGAGTCTAGACTTCGTATTATTTTTTTTTTAAATTCACTTGCCTTTTGATTTGTCAATTGGAGAATACTTTCGTGTTCGTTTACAAATCACGTCAAATCCATAAATTCGGGATTAAAATACCCCTATCAACTCTCTCTCATCATTCATGCATTATTTTAGAGGGAGAGAGTGGATGTATTCCATTTTTTTAGGTTTAGTGTACTTAAATTTAGTGTTTAAGTCGACTTTGATATGATTTCTTACTTATGCAAGGAATTCCTTACTTATACGAGAAATTCCTTACTTACGATCTGAATTCCTTAGCCTCTGAATTCCTTACTTATACGAGGAGTTCCTTATTTATGCTATGAATTCCTTATTTAATATATGAATTCTTAGTTATGCGATCAGTGAGGCCTCTGTAGCCTTCCTGCGGGACACGAGGGGCCCATTGAAGATGGCGGAACTCCTGGGAAGGAGCCAAGAGGGGAGGGGGCTGGAGTGGCAGGGCGCCGATGCCGGCGGAGGGGAGTTGCCGGAGACGACTGGTAAGAAATAGAGGAAGAGGGAGGAGATAGATAGAGAAACAAAGGAGAGAGAGAGAGAGAGAGAGCGGAGAAATAGAGGAGTCGGGGAAGAGAAGCTGGAGAAGAGGGGAGGAGAAGCCGGAGCCGGAGAAGAGGAAGCGACGGAGCCGAAGGGGATCCGCATTCGCGACGTAGAGCTCGCGGCCTGGGCGGTGCTCCCGCGGCACTACGCCACGGACGTATACAAGGAGAGATGGCGGGCGTTCCGCGGCTGCGGGGGGAGGCGGGTGGTAGTGACGGCGAACCCGACGGTGATGGTGGAGCCGTTCGTGAAGGAGTACCGGGATTGTCACACCCCGACCCAGAAAACCCATCCAGGACGGGGTGTGAGGGTCCTAACACTATTCATCATCAACCGGCGCGATACAAAGCGGAAAAGATAATTAAATTACACAATTGTATTCGAGAAGCTAAACATATTCAATTATAATATATCATCGAGTTGTACAATTTTAAAATTCCAATATACAGATTTATACAACATCCCAAAAGTCCTCAAAATGTTAGAACATATACATATATATATCAAAAGAGTACAACTGGTAATCCTCCAAGCAACCTCAAGTGCCTCTGGATGTACTCGCGCCGCCAAAAGCCGACCCAGCCGGCTCCACCGAAGAAGAACTGCCGCCTGCACCTGCAAACGCAGCCCGGGTAGGAGTGAGCGATAAGCTCAGTAGGGTTCTACTTTATGGCACACTGAAAGGAGGAAAACAACAATAGTGTTGTCTTCCAGCCTAAGTCTAACGGATGCCACGGGTCCCATAACCCACCGATGTCCCAAGGGCTCCTATCATGAAACCAGTTGGCACTGAAAGCTAACGCATAGATCTACAACTTGTATTTAGAAATCTAACTCAGATCATGCACGTAGAAGCCGGAAAACAAGCTAGAACACCACTGTTCTGCTAGAACAGAAAATCCGGAAATCAAGTGATGAAAAACATACTTAAATCCATATCAAATCAAATCCAATTCCTACCAAACTTCAATCAGGTGTCAAGCAAGCTATAACACACCATCTAGCATATTTTAACTCAAGAACAATCAAACACAAAGACTAACAACCCCTAATCAAACCTTAAATAAGAAACCTACCTTAATACGCTTTTCCTCAGCTGAATCCTCGCTAATCATTCGCTAATCCAGCTCCAAACCAGTCCATAGATCTTCCTCATGCTTCCACGAATCCAACGAGCCCTCAAGCACTCGATTTGGTGACCGGAGGAGGGAGAACGAAGGGAAGGAAGTGAAGGAGATGGCCACGGGAGCAGGGGAAGAGAAGAAAAACCAGCAGAGAAGAAGATGATAAGGGGGGGCTGTTAAAGGTGTTACTGTAGCTACAGTAACCGCCTTGCTACAGTAGCGGGGCTGCTACAGTGGTCGCGATCCAACCGCCCGTCTCGATCCTCTCCGATCGAGCTCCGATCTTCAAATCGAGAACACCTATGAGAATCTAATCAAACACAAATTACAATCAGAGGCCGTGTGTGTACATCGCGGGTGAGGAACCAATCGCCAAGGCGCAATTTACCAAATTGCCCTTGGGGTCTTCGCGATCAACCCGATCGCGGAACAAGGCCAAACGGGCCAGACCCTCGACCTAACGCGGTCGGACCGGGTTGGAGGAGCTGGTCCTCACAACCTATCACCCTTAAAGGAATTTCGTCCCGAAATTCGACAAGGGTAGGGTCGGAAACGAGAAAGCAAAAGCAACCACACTTGCACAAGACAAAAAGGTCAGCAAGCTCACTACCTGAGCGACCACATAAACAAAGGGCACAACCGCCCACAACAACCACGAAAGACAGGAGACACGCCTGGGGGTGAGAACCACTTGGGACACTGTGCACACGCGCCCCCAGCGCTCCCAAGTTACACCCCACAACACCTATGCACCTCTAGAGGACTGACACGAACGAAACTGTCCTGTCTCTCGAGACTGGTCTCTTGTGCAATGTATCTAGTCCGAGCTCAATCATCACCTCTGATGATTCCGGACGAAACTGAATGACGTCTCCTTGGCACCTCCGCTGCCAAACTAACTGGATCTGTAGTCCTCATGGGGAGAAAATGAGCCGATCTGGTACCGGGCCGATCTCTCTGCCAGCTTTCAGGATGGCACCAGCAGAGAAGAAGAGGATAAGGGGGGGCTGTTAAAGGTGTTACTGTAGCTACAGTAACCGCCTTGCTACAGTGGTCGCGATCCAACCGCCCGTCTCGATCCTCTCCGATCGAGCTCCGATCTTCAGATCGAGAACGCCTATGAGAATCTAATCAAACACAAATTACAATCAGAGGCCGTGTGTGTACATCGCGGGTGTGGAACCAACCGCCAAGGCACAATTTACCAAATTGCCCTTGGGGTCTTCGCGATCAACCTGATCGCGGAACAAGGCCAAACGGGCCAGACCCTCGACCTAACGCAATCGGACCGGGTTGGAGGAGCTGGTCCTCACAGGGATAGGACGGGGGCGGTGGGTGAGATGCTTGAGAAACAGAGGAAGAGGGAGGAGAGAGAGAGAGAGAGAAACAGAGGAGAGAGCATGAGGGGAGGAGGAGCCGAGAAGAGGACGAAAGGGAGGGGGTGGAGATGGGAGCAGGAGGCGGAGGAGGTGGTGGAGGGGTTGCTCTGCGATCGGGACACGGGGAAGGAGGTGGCGGCGTGGAAGTCAGAGGCATCGAGCCGGAGGGGAGGAGGAGCCGGAGACGAGGGCGAAGGCGGGGCGGGGGCGGCTCGATGGAGAGAGATCGGGTGGGATGCAGAGCGATGGAGAGAGAGTGAGTGAGAGAGAGGAAGGGAGATCCAGCTCGATGGAGAGAGAGTGCAGTCGGAAGAGAGAGAGATCAGGGAGAGAGAGAGGTCGAGGAGAGAGAGTGGGGGCGGAAGAGAGAGAGATAGAGTTGGGAGAGAGTGGGGACGGGAGAGAGAGTGGGCGCGGAAGAGAGAGAGAGGTCGGGGAGAGGGAGAGAGAGTTGATGGAGAGAGAAAGATGGGTGTAGAGAGAGAGAAGACCAGGTGGAGAGAGAGAGAGACAGTGTCGCGCCCCTGTTGACACTGATTTTAGCTAAGGCTAAAATTAGTGATATTCATGAAATATCTTGGCCAAGTACATGTCCCTCAAAATCACATATGACCATGTGCCCTCCACATATCCCTGGCTTTGATGGCATCCTACATAAATCAGGAAATAAAGGGCATTTTGGTAATTTCCGAACCCAAGGGTATTTTGGTCATTTTACATCTCCAGAGATGTAATCCAAAACATGCATATTGGCCCTCCTGCCTAACACAAGGATATTTTGGTCCAAAATAAGTATGGGCCGATGGAGGGGCAGTTTGGTCATTTGCACATCACCCTTGACCAAGGACATTTTGGTAAATTCACGAAATATCCAAAATTCCGACAGATATTCGAAATTCAAACAAATATCCAAATTCAAACATATTCGAACACATATGTTCGAAATTCAAACATGCACTTTGAATTCAAATAAAGGATTCAAATTCAAAGGAGAAGAAATCTCTCCAACTCCCGGATAGGATCTCCTGGGAAGCACCTCAACACCCAGATACGATCCCCGGAAGGCCGGAACAACTTACGTATCTCTCAGATACGATCTCTCCGGACACGTTCCTAACTCTCCAACTCCCGGATAGGATCTCCTGGGAACCACCTCAACACCCAGATACGATCCCCGGAAGGCCGAAACAACTTACGTATCTCTCAGATACGATCTCCCCGGATACGCTCCTAACGCCCCAACTCCCGAGATACGGCAGGTCGCTTTCAAAATTCAAAGCGCCCGCCAGGAGTTCTAGCCCCTCGCCTATAAATAGAGAGGGGAGGGGAGTCTCTTGGTTCTTCTTGGCTCTTGACTCTCTTAGTTGGCTTGGCTCTCTGGGCTCGCTGGGCTTCTTTGCCTCTTAGCTTCCTTAGCTTCTGAGAGACCTTGGAGATCGTACAGACACCCTGCCGGACTCTCCAGATACAGAGAGGAAAGCTCCCCAACGTTGAAGGCCAAAAGCTGTAGATCCAGAGGAAAGGTAGAAGGCGCCGGCGTAAAAGAGGAAAGGCTCACCAACCTGCGGACCCTGTACCAGATCTGAGGAAGAAGACAAGAGCGCCTGCATTGGTAACAAAGGTGAGGGTCGGAGGCTCTGCCTCCACCCGATATCCTTCGATATATTCTTTTTTATGTCTTTTATTAAGTTATTTTATATTAATGTAAGGGGACTTTAGATCCCGAGTCCTTAATCAGGGGTTTTCCCTACGGGGATGTAATTAACGGGTTGTCAGTCTGGCATCCCGGGAGTGTCGTGTCCACATATCACCCATATAATCAAAATATTTGACACAATGAAATCAAATCTCATTCCCCCGAGATGCATTCAGATTTCTTGTCGTACAGCCTCGACCTGCGAAAGCCCAACCGGGCCGAGCGACGCGAACCGAAACCTAACGAAACGCGAAAAATTTGGCGAGGATTCCCTCTAACCTATTGGTCTCCCTAAACAATTCATCAAAACACCCTCAAATTTAAACAACAATAATTTAACAAAGCCTCGAATCTAAGATTAACAAGTCTAAAAGAGTTTAATATACATATCCTCGAAGAGGGGAAGATTCGAATACAACATATAACACTCCCGTAGGAGACTAACTGATGTGCTGTCGTATGCACTCAAAAATAAAATCAATACTCTTTAAGATAAATGTAGTAGTGCGAGTACGAGTCGATCCCATGAAGAGTGTTTAGCCTAGTTTCGTGCTTAGTGAACAAAGATAGGGGTTTTGAACTTGAAGAAAACAACAAAGAAATAATCTAAAGCGAAGAAACAAGTTGAATCAAGAGAACAAACCTTGGTCTGAGTCAACATCTACCATCGGAATCCAACAACTGATCATTGATGCAAGTATCAATCAATTCATACAATGAATATTCACCGTTCGAATTGAATTCGAATCTCTCCTCGATCATAGTTAATTAGAAACAAGCGATCTAATCAACCCTAACTACTAAACAACCTAAGACACGCGTTATAGATTTAATCTAGTAGCAGCCTTAAGAATAGGGAGATCGATGAAGCTAAACAACACAAGCACAAGCGGTTGCATTTAATCTAGTCGAATATTCTTCCTAAGACCTAACAATCTCTGAAACGCAGTAGATTATTAAACCCTAGTTGCTTCGCAGATTAGAGGGATCAAACAATTACGGATTTGATATCAAACATAGCAGTAGATCACCATGAATAATAAACTAGTAGGCCTCCTAGCAATTAGACAAGATAATCATGAAGATTTAATCTCAGAAGAACATTCAATACTCAAGTATAAACTGAACAATAAAAATAGATTAGATCTCACAGTTTCATTGATTCCGAGGTTTTAGTCTCCCCGATCAAGAATTAAGGTTTAGCCACGCAAGGCCATCAAGAACAATCCAATCCTTTTTAAAGAAGAAAGAAAAACCCTAGAAATATAAAAGAAGTAGAAAAGAGCAGCCAAAAGTGTATAGGAATCCCCCCAAAAATCTCCCAAAGAAGTCTATTTATAGGCTCTTATGAAACCCTAACTCGGATTAGATCTCAGCCCTTGATCTTTCCCGCAGAACCAAAAGAGATCGATCCCCCTTGGAAAAGATATCGATCTTCTTTCTTCCGTGAACTCAGGATCTAGATTTTGCTCGACAAAGATCGATCTCCTTTGAAAAGGGATCGATCTTCTTTCTCCAGACGACTCGCTCTTCCAGGTTCGGATCGATCCCTTTTCAAAGGGGATCGATCCCTTTATTTCGGATTTCAACTTTCCCCTCACGGTCGATCCTTGCATCGACCCTGAGAGCGTATATTTTTGACAGAGGCTGACGGTCGATGTGGCGGTCGATCTGACGGTCGATTATGGGTCTTTTCATCTCTGGGTGCATAAGGGATCGATCTCTTTTGGAAAGTGGATCGATCTTCTTTTTCTCTGCATATTTCTTCTTTTGTTCTGCCCTGCGCTTGTTGTAGTAAAAGCTTTGTAACTTTCTCTAGGAAGCTCCAAATCACAAACCATAAAATTCTCCAGAAACTAGACTTCAAGAGCTTTCCATCCATTTATGATACATCATATGGTTCTTCATCAGCAGGTACAGATTAATCTTTAAAGTTGATCCAAATACTCTTTTCAGCTTCTTTTCGATTTAAGGACTTCAATTGCATCCTAAATCAAAATATAAGAATAATGAGCGTATTTAGGTACCAAATAAGCACATGAGACTAAGTATTAATGGATAAAAACATAACATTATGCATCATCATCAAATTCCCTCACACTTAGCTTTTGCTCGTCCTCGGGCAAAACTAAAATTCACTCTACTCAAGATATCAAGGTTGCAACGCCATCAACAAAAAACAATCAAGCTCTTCACAATTCATAACATATCATGAACAAAAATTTTTAGACAACTTAAAAATCAATCAATAAGCATTTTCACTTGAATATGGAGCATACTAAACAAGTAGACCCTCACGGAAATAAACACTCAACTCTCATGTGTTTGAAGGGTATGTATTTCACTCAAATTCATTCCAATAAAAATGATCTACCATAATTTTGCATATCTTCTCATTCTCCACCACTAGATTCACATACATAACACACATAACACGAATCATAATGACTTTAAAAGGTTGTAATTGGGTCTAGGATCAAGGTGGGAAATATTTGGGAATGTAGCTCAAAAGCCAATGGAACTAATGGAGCAAAAATGCATCAATAAGACATGTACAACCAATCACTCCGTTCAGCAACTTGGCTTTAAAGTACTGAAACCATATAACATTACAACCTTGGCAAAGAGATTGTTCAAAGGAATACTTTTTAACTGAAATAGTGAACAATCTTTTGCAAAAACTTCCACCTTTGTAGAGATCATACATAAACATACCTCTTTCTTGGAGTATTAGGAGGATTCATAAACACATTTTGCAACATGAGAAACAATTTCCTCCTTCACTTTCTTTTTTCTTTTCTTTTCTTTCGTTTTTTTTTCTTTTCTTTTTTTTAGAAACAACATACTCACGAATTAAGTATGAAAAATATACTCCACTTCACCAATCATAGCCATACCACGATCCAAACACCCCCACACTTGAACTTTTGCACACATACATGTCATACTGATGATCAATGCTCCACTAGTTGTATGGCTTGGGTAACGAAAATATTTTTTCCAGGTTTAAAGCTTGTAATGTGGGTTAACAATGAAGTCGATAAAGCTCAAAGGTGTTTAGCAAAAGGAAAAAATAATTGCAAGGTAGGCTATTTGGCTTATATAGCTTATAACAAAGATGGCCTTAATCATGTTCATGTCAGCACGTGTCAATGTGACATTGAATAGAATCAAAGCAAGTTCTAGAGAAACAAATCCATGGAAGAATCTCTCATGAAAGAAAGTAATGAGACTGATATGAATGTGTCAGTCTAATGGCTCAAAATCTCACCAGCTTTTGTCTACTCATTTGGTCACTACCATCTCAAGGAAAATAACTCAACTAATTAATTCTAAGTCGCAAAATCATTCATTCAATCATGTTATGAATATGTCAAGCTTAACTAGTTCTCGCTCATGGCATATGCAACCTAGATCTCCTCCCCCACACTTGAAACCGACATTGTCCCCAATGTAAGGTGGAATGCAAAGAAAAAAAAATTAATATAACTAAAATGGAAATGCGAAAATAAAAAGAGAAAGGAACGAACTCCCCTTGGGTTGCCTCCCAATCAGTGCCTTTGTTTATTGTCATTGGCTCGACTTCATGCTTGCTTCTTTAATCCGTATAAGTTGGCTCCTCAAGGTCCAATTTTTCCACATTTTCTGTTCGAACGCCTTCATAAAAATGTTTAAGTCGATGACCATTCACCGTAAACATTTTGGAAGTGGCTAAACTTTGAATTTCCATAACCACCATGGCTGAGCGAATTCTTCAGGTATGATAGGGAACGCTCGATCACCTAAAAACAAAAGCAAAGCAAAGCAAAAACAAAAGCAACATGCAAGCACACAATCTAAAAATAATTCAAGCACGCTCAAGCACACAATAAAGCAAATAAAGCCAACTAAACCACTCTATACAATATAGAGAATTTTAAATCGTGCCCTCGGTGGACGTTCCATAGCACGATGGGATGCAAAATCACTGGGTGCTATAATCTGAATATTTGACCTCAATAGTGCCACCAAGGTTAATTTAGCATAAGAGTCCAAGTGGTATTTTTCAAAAACTGAGAGTTAGCTTTTCCATACTAACACCAGTAAACAAGATAGCTAGATCTCTCAAACAAAAATACATGTCATCATGGTGATCAAGAAGAAAGGAGTCAACATTATGCTCAAATATAATCGAATCATCCACTGACCTATTAAGAATGTCGTCGTTCGGATTGTCAAGGATGTCAAGATTACATGATCGAAAATAAATCCGTCGAGATATGAAAATATCTACTAAGGTCATCTCCTTTTTAACCACTAATGAAGAAGAAATAGTCACAGGAAATATACCTTGTGACGTAATAGGAATGCTTTCAACTTCAGTCGGAGGAGGTCATCAAGCAACATGTGTACCAGTCATCTAGGCCTATTATCGAATTTGACTGTACACCACAATTCAAACCTGGTCCAAACTACCCGACCCCGGTCCTAGGACTAAATCCGAGCTTCCAAGCCTCGGGACGGCGACTCACAGATCGCCCACGCCCTAACCATGCAACTAATGCACAACATAGATACATGCAATGAACATACACATATAAGCAGTTAAGCATGCAACAAGATGTGATGATAGCATAACAAGGTATGGGCTCGGCACTCTGCCGGCCCGGGGTGGTGAACATATATTTAAGGTCTGGAACTGCTGCAGTGGTACACCACCAACTGTCATCCAGTTCACCAGCAACCTGCATCGGGAAGCAACCTCGCAAACAACAGAAGACAAACCACGCAGGTAAAGGCCCTCGGCGCACACCGGCATACAAGGCTATGGAAAGTAGTAGAGCTACTTGGCCACTTATTCTAAACATCCCAGGAGTCATCACTCTCCTGGTTCACCACTACCCCTAATATGGGGCTAGCATGCTTAAGAATATGTACAAGGTATAAAGCTATAAGAAATCTGGACATACAAAGCCCACGGGCAAAATCAATGAAAATCCCACTCTGTCTTCAAAGGATCGATCTTTTCCTAAGGAAAGATCGATCCCTTAGGTGCAGAAAGCTAGACTTGAGCTAAAACTCAAGCCCAAGCCTGGATCTTTCGATCCCGGGTCCACCAAACCTTTCTAATCAAACACTAACACAAACATGGTCAGTGTGTGCACACGCGGGTGTGAAACAAACCAACAAGGCGCAATTTATCAAATTGCCCTTGCGGTCTACAACGAGCCACAGGGGTAGAGGGACAAGTTCTCACATCCTATTACCCTTAAAGGAAATCTCGTCTCGAGATTCAATAAAGGTAGGGCTCGGAAACAACAAAACAGCTACACTAGAAGACATGACAAAAGGTATCTTGAGAAGACAGGAAATCTCGTCCCGGCTGCTCAACGAAGCTCGCATCTGCCTCAAGCTCAATGTATCACACCCCGACCCAGAAAATCCATCCAGGACGGGGCGTGAGGGTCCTAACACTATTCATCATCAACCGGCGCGATACAAAGCGGAAAAGATAAACAATTTAAACAATCGTATTCCAGAGGCTAAACAGATTTAATCATAAAATAACATCAAGTCGTACAATGTCTGAGTTCCAATATACAGATTTATACAAAATCCCAAAAGTTCTCCAAAATGATTACAACATATAAACATATATAAAAAATGTACGACGAAACATCCTCCAGCAACCTCAAGCGCCTCTGGATGTACTCGCGCCGCCAAAAGCCGACCCAGCCGGCTCCACCGAAGAAGAACTGCCGCCTGCACCTGCAAATGCAGCCCGGGTAGGAGTGAGCGATAAGCTCAGTAGGGTTCTACTCTACGGCACACTGAAAGGAGAAAAGCAACAACAGTGTTGTCTCCCAGCCTAAGTCTAACGGATGCCACGGGTCCCATAACCCAGTTGATGTCCCAAGGGCTCTTGTCATGAAACCTCTCTCCTGAACAAGTTACCAGGAGGCCAAGGAACAGTAACATGCTAGATCATCCTTCCCAACCTGGAATACCGAGCCTTGGGGAACCACGTCGGGAACGCATCAACATCCATCCTTAGCACTTGGCTTTGGAAGACAACACGACCTCTAAACCTCAAGCACTGATCAGAGTCAACTAGCGTGAATCCTCACAAGACAAGAGACTTGATCAACAATCACACCCTACTCCTGACTACCCATCCACGGTCCTAAGGCTAGATCCGAGCTACCCGAGAGCCTCGGATCGGCGACCTAAACCATCGCCCGCCTAACCTCAAATGCCTCTAATGCATACAATGTATGAGCCTAGGCAAACATCTATCCTAGATGTCTCTACATGCCACATCAACAGATTATAAGTTCAACAGATATACAATAGCCCTCGGCACTCGCCGGCAAGAGGCTAAGGTTCCACAATTCCTCATTAACTAGCATTCATTGCTAGCTAATGGCTAAGCAATCAACTAAGCACTTAACTACAATCAATCATGTATTAATTGCAAGTAGAACCATAGGTTTTCTAAAAGAGGAAGAACATTTGAATCCATCTCAAACCAAATGGAAATCCTTTGAAAACCTCATCAAATCCCCCCTACATGTTTCCCAACATGTTTAGGTATTAGTCCCCCCTCAAAACCATCCAAGAAATACCTGAAAACCAAGTTCAAAGGGTCACGGACGATGTCACGGTCGATCCGGGGATCGACCGTGAGGCCACGGACGATGCCACGGTCGATCCGATGATCGACCGTGAGACCCATGCGAAGAAAACCAAGGGCGACGGTCGATCCACCCATCGACCCTGAGAAGCCCAAAACCAAACAGCGCATGACGGTCGATGCGACGGTCGATTCGACGGTCGACCGTCACGTAAAAGGCGAAAAGGAGAAGATCCCACGGTCGATCGATCCATCGACCGTGGGAGTCCAAAATCCCGACAGAGCCCGACGGTCGATGCGACGATCGACCGTCAAGCCCAGAAAGGGTAGAACAACACTTGACGGTCGATGCACCGATCGACCGTCGAGCCTTGGCACAGTTCATCAGAACAGTGCCGGAAATCCATTTCTTTGGATTTCAAGTATCAAAACACGTTGGAATAAGATGAAATCTTGCACGCAAGTATATTTAGCAAAGGGGAAGCTAATGGAGTGAAGAAATCCAGTTTTCGACGGTTAAATCTCTTATCTAGGTCCAAATGGACAAAAACCGACAAAACGGCAATAATACGGAAACTAACCGTTCAAACACTGAAATCTCAACGTAGGAATACAGGAAATGAGTTATACTACACATACAAAGAGTTACAAACCATTCTAACATGTATTCCTACAGCGAAAGCACATAAAACCTATCCTAGGAGAACCCGATCCAAGGATCGAGGTAGAAACACCTACTTGAGCAAGTAGGGTAGCTCCTCCACGCGTGCCACCAGCCGCCGCCAAGATCCAAGCTTCGAAAGCCAAAGTCTCCAACCCTAGCTCAGCCGAAGGAGAGAGAGAAGGGGAGAGAACGACAGGTGAAGGAGAGAAAGAAAGAGAGAAAGAGACAGGCCTTATATAGAAATTCCAAATCTATCTCAGCCGTCCAAATCGATCTTTCCCGATCGAGCTCCGATCCTCCGATCGGACGCACCCTAGGGATTCTAATCAAATACATACATCAATCAAAGTCAGTGTGTGGAACGCGGGTGTGAAACCGACCACCAGAGGGCATATTTACCAAAATGCCCCCGGGTCCCAAAATCGCCACACGATTGCCCGATCGTGCCCGACGCGGAACCAAACCAACAGGAAACCGGCTCTCGACCCACGTGGTCGAGTCAGGTCTGAGGGACGGGCCCTCACACAATGTCATCCACTCTGATGATATGAGACGAATCTGGGTGATACTTCCTCAGCATCGACACATAGAAAGTCGGGTGCAAAGCTGACATGTGCTGAGGAAGATCCAGGCGGTAAGCTACCTCGCCGATCCTCTCTAGGATCTCAAACGGCCCAACGAACCCCGGCGCCAACTTGCCACCTCTACCAAACCTGATGGACCCTCTATACGGCGATGCTCGCAAGAACACCCTGTCGCTGACTGCAAACTCTAACGGTCATCGTCTTTGATCTGCATAACTCTTCTACCGGCTCTGAGCCGTCAGAAGTCTCTGCCTGATCTGCACTAGTCTCTCTGATGACCACCTGACGAGGTCTGGACCGGTGAGTGAAGCCTCTCCAACCTCTGTCCAGCACACTGGGGAACGACACGGCCTACCGTACAACGCCTCGAAAGGTGCAACTCCAAGACTGGACTGGTAGCTGTTGTTGTAGGCGAACTCCACCAAGGGAACGTGCTCCTACCAGCTGCCTCCGGCATCGAGGGCACATGCTCTCAGCATGTCCTCCAAGATTTGGATCGTCCGCTCTGACTGCCCGTTGGTCTGCGGATGAAATACCGTACTGAAAGTCAAGAGTGTACCAACTGTCTCCTGAAAGCCTCACCAGAACCTGCTGGTGAACCTGGGGTCACGGTCTGACACAATAGAAACTGGAACACTGTGTAGTCTGACCACCTCTCTGACGTACAAACTGCCCAACCTGTCTGTCGAGTCTGTCGTCCGCATAGGCAGGAAGTGCGCCGATTTGGTCAATCGATCAACGATGACCCAAATCACGTCATTCCCCCTAGGAGATCTCGGTAGCCTGGTCACGAAGTCCATCGTGATGTGCTCCCACTTCCACTCAGCTAGTGGAAGTGGCTGAAGTAACCCCGCAGTCCGTTGGTACTCTGCCTTGACCTTCTGATAGGTAAGGCAGCGTGATACGAACTCTGTCACTACCCTCTTCATCTCGCACCACCAGAACTACCGCCACAGGTCCTGGTACATCTTGGTGCCCCCGGGATGAACTGCAAAATGAGAGTGGTGGAACTCTCGTAGGACGTCGTCTCGTAGAACTGGATCTGCTAGAACCGCTACTCTGCCTCTGAACCGTAGCTCTCTGTCTGACGATATTGTCCAGTCCCCGTCTGCACCCTCCGTGCCCGCTGATGTGCGCAACTCCTCGAGCTCTGCGTCACTGCGTTGTGCCTCTAACACTCTGGCTAGGACTGCTGGCATACTCTCCACTGTGTAGAGGTAGCTGTTGGATCTCTGATCCTCAAACTCGAGCCCTAACTGGTTCGCTGTCTCCAAAGCCTGCCACTGTCGCATTGACAACCATGCAACTGCTGCTCTGGTGTCTCTCACCTGTCTGGTCAGCGTGTCTGCTATGACGTTTGTCTTACCAGAATGGTAATGCAATTCAAAGTCGTAGTCCTCCAGTAGCTCCATCCAGCGTCGATGCCTCAGGTTAAGGTCACGTTGGGTGAAAACGTGCCTCAAACTCTTATGGTCTGAGAAGACAGAAAACTTATCACCATAGAGGTAATGCCGCCAGGTCTTCAGAGCGAAGACCACCGCTGCTAGCTCCAAGTCGTGAGTCGGGAAGTTCCTCTCATGGTTCTTCAGCTGACGAGAACCATAGGAAACTACGTGCCCCTCCTGCATGAGGACACACCCCAAACCCTCACCGCTGGCGTCGCAGTAGACACTGTAACCATCGCCTTGCTTGGGGACGATCAGCACCGGCGCATGGGTCAACCTCGTCCTCAGCTCCACGAAGGCTCGATCACAAGCATCATCTCACACGAACGGGACGCCCTTCTATGTCAGTCTGGTCAACGGTCCGGCAACTCTGGAGAAATCCCACACAAACCGCATGTAGTAACCCGCCAGGCCCAGGAAATTGCGGACCTCGAACACTATCCTCGGTCTCTGCCACTGTACCACTGCCTCGACCTTGGCCAGGTCAACTGAAATCCATGCTGCCGACACCACGTGTCCAAGGAATCCCACCTGTGCAAGCTAGAACTCACACTTGGAAGCCTTGGCATATAGCCGATGCTCCCGAAGTAGCTGCAACACTGTCGCCAAGTGTCGCTCGTGCTCCGCCTCTGACCGGGAGTAGATCAGAATGTCGTCGATGAACACCACTACGAACTGATCTAGGAAAGGTCAGAAGATCCTCTGCATGAGATCCATGAACGCTGCTGGTGCGTTCGTCAGCCCAAATGGCATCACCATGAACTCGTAAAGGCCGTACTGAGTCTGAAAAGCCGTCTTCAGGATGTCACAATCCCGAACCGTCAACTGGTGATAGCCGGTGCAGAGATCGATCTTCGAGAACACTGAAGATCCTCACAGCTGGTCAAACAGATCGTCGATCCTCGGCATCGGATACCTGTTCTTCACCGTCACCCTGTTGAGCCACCTGTAGTCTATGCAAAGTCGAAGGGTACCATCCTTCTTCTTTGCAAACAACACTGGCTCTGTCACACCCCGACCCAGAAAACCCATCCAGATCGAGGATGAGCAACCTAAACCTGTTAAATCATCAATGGGCGGAAAATTTTGACAGAGTCTTCTCTATCAACATAACTCTTCTGTCTGCTCTGAGCTGTCAGGAGCCTCTGCCTGATCTGCGCCAAACTCTCTGAAGATTGCCTGATGATGTCTGGACCGGTGAGTGACGCCTCTCCAACCTCTGTCCAGCACACTGGTGAGCGGCATGGCCTGCCGTACAATACCTCGAACAGAGCAAAAGCCAAACTTGATTGGTAACTGTTTCTGTAGGCAAACTCCACCAACCGCACATGTTGATTGGTAACTGTTCAGCTGGGGCAGGTACCTATGGCAGACGCTGGAATTCAGATTCCAGATAGAGCATTGCCGGAGACGAGGCAGTGACCAGTCTTACCAGAATTTCACGCGCTTCTTGGCAGGGAGCACCTTCAGCAACAGCCCATTTCAGAGCCACCTTCCTCCAGCTTTCAGCTTTCAGTTTGCAGCTTCAGCCTTCAGCTATCGAAGTGTCTTACGGCTCGTGGTTTCCTTGTGGTGCTGGGTGTTTTCCCCTTGTGACTCGTCCCCGTGCAGTCGTGTTGGCTTGGGACTGGAGTCGGGTATGGCTTTGGGAGTAGCCGCCGATTTTGGGACAAGAGCTTGGGTTGGTTGCTCTTGTCAGGGTGTTTACTAGAGGTTGGAGACCTCTAGGTGTCCGTCGCCCATGTGTGAGACACGCTGGGGTTTGACGGCTTTCTTGGTTTGTGCTGGTTGGTCGCGCATCGAGTTGCGTTTGTTGGCCGTGGGAAGGTGTTGTGGGTACACCTGACGGCGTTGTTTTGCTTTCGTTGAAGGTCGCGGGTTTGCGATCCTTCTGGTTGTCGAGAGCTGGGGTTTGTTCACCAGTCTGTGGTGAACTCCTCCCTTTTTTGTTTTGAGGGTGCTCAGGAGAGCAGGTCTCCCTCGTGTTGTTGTGCAGCTATCCTTTTGAGGAGCTTCCAGGATATTCCGCCTTCGCGGGATTACCGAGTTTGGACCTCAAGGCTGAGTCGGCCGGGCTGTATTTGGGGTAGAGGCCACCGTCAAGGACGTGTGTTCGCTCTTCCGGACTGTGAGCAGCTGGACCACGTGCAGCAGTTTTCGTCGTCTCAGCAGTTTCAGCAGTCACATCAGTAAGCTTTCCCCGAACCCTCCGTTCTTCGACGAGTACGTGCCCATTGCAGTGGATTGCCGAGGTACTCATCAGCTCAGAGTTTTGTCGACCTTCCCGTAGGTCGGACTTCGCACCAACTACAATTAGATAAAGATTCGGGGTTGCGACATCCCGAGGATAGCTTCCAGTATGAGATACGGACTGTGTCAGCGGCAGGGATTTCAGTTGACCCAGCCAAGGTAGAGGCAGTTATGCAGTGGCAGAGACCGAAGACGGTGTTCGAGGTCCGCAGTTTTCTTGGCTTGGCAGGATACTACAGGACGGTTCCGTCAGAGTTAGCCCTTTGAGGTACAGAGGTGTTGTAGAGCTAACTTGGGAGCGCTGGAGGCGCATGTGCAGTTTGTCCCAAGTGGTTCTCTGTCTTGTGTGCGCGGTGGTTTGTGTTGCGGGCGTTGATGCCCGATGCCTTGTGTGGTTGCTCGGGTTACGAGCTTGCTAACCTTTCTTGTCTTGTGCAGGTATGCTTGTTTTTGTTTTGTTGTTTCCGATCCTACTCTTATCGAATATCGGGACGAAATTTCTTTAAGGGTGATAGGTTGTGAGGACCCGTTCCTCCAACCCGATCCAACTGCGGTAGGTCGAGGGTCAAGTTTTGTGGTATGGCTTGGTTGGCCTTGGTTTGCGATCGGTTGATCGTATCGCTGCTTTTGTACCCCAAGCACAATTTGGTAAATTGCGCCTTGGCGGTTAGTTTCACACCCGCGTAGTGCACACACGGCCTTGATTGATGTACGTGATTGAATAGATCTAGTAGGAGTGTTCGCGATCGTCAGATCCGGATGAAATCGCGACTTGGAGCCAATTTAGATCCAGTCCGATCAGTTGGCTCGTCTGAATCGGCTAAGCCACTTAAGTGGCTTAACCCTCTTCTCTCTCTCCTACTTACTTTCTCTCTCTTTCTTTTCTTCTTTTTCTTTTCTTTCTTTCCCTCTCCCTTTCCTGGCTTCCCTGGCTTCCCCGCGCCTGACCCCCTCTGTTCTCCTTCGCTTGCGACGACGCCGGCCTCTCCCCTCTTCTCCGGAGCTCCTTCGCCACCATTGCCGGCCGTCGTCTCCTTCGAGCTCCCCCTCCTCAGATCCAGCCAGAGCTCCTCTTCCCCGAGCTCTCTACCTCCTCCTTCCCTTTCTCTCTTCCGCGACAACCCACCCTCTCTCCCGTGGTGACCCCTCTCCCTTCCCCGGCGGCGAGGTCCCCTTCTCCTCCTCCTTCCTCCCCACTCTCTCTCCAACGGCAGCCCTCTTCCTTCTCCGATGATGGTTGCGGCTGTGGGAAGCCTCCGGCGAACTGGAGACGGCGGCATCAACAAAGGACGGCGGATCAAGGTGGATTAGCGTGTGAAGGTAGGGTTTCTACCTACTGCTTTGGGTTAAGCTAGATCTAGGGTTTGGGTTTGATGGTTGGTTGATTTCTTTGTGCAAATTAGTCCCCCTAAGCATGCTTAATAACTGATTGATGATTCATGCGACTTGATTTGGGTTTTATCTGGATTTTTAACATGTTTTTCCTGGATTTCTTTGAATGCTCTGTTCTTCGATGAACAGTCAGTTTCCAGCTCGATTCCTAAGCTGTGGGAGCATGATCTCTAGTAACTCTCATGATGAAAGTTGCAGATCATCAAGTCTACTTTGAATTACCGCTTGTTTCGTGATTTTTGGATTTATATACGATTTTTGGTGAATTGTTTCCTAAGCTGTTGCAGAACTGAAATTAAGAAAATGATTAGTAAATTAGGTGGAAATTAGACATCAATCATATCCAATACTTGGCATGCATGTCCCTAATATGATGAGAAACACCTCCCCAAGTTTAATATGAAGTTTGATGTCGTTTGGGCGTCGAATTCATAAGATATGATCGCCCCTAACTAGGGTTTACTGTAGCAATCCGGGATTTAGCCTTTTAGTGGTTTTTTTATGTTTTGCCCTGTTTAATCCTTTGAGGTACATGCAGTTGGTATTCCTATCACTGGTTAGGACTATCATGTTTAGTTGGTTGGAATTCGACGGATAACTGCACGGTTTGTCGGCTTATTTTCGTAGTTGATGACTTCCTCCTAATTAGCCTTTACATTTTGTGAATCACATATGGTTATGTATTTGAATCCTACATGCTTAATTCACCTAATACCGTAATTGATGTTCTTAGTAACATCTAGTATTTACAAGCTAGATTTGATAGGTTTTGGGTGTTTGAACCCTCGATATCGGGGAAGCCGATGGCTGATAGCTTGGCTGTGGTCGAGGTCAGGCTTAGTTTCCATCTTCTGTAGAAATTGACTAGGTTTTGGGTTCTTTGAACGGTTGGTGTCTGTGTATATGTCGATGAGAACCCATGGACTAGGATGTATGCATATGATGCTTGCTTCACTCATTATGTTTACATGGATTCCTTCCATTTCGATTCGCTGGCTTTACTCAGTTCGGTTTGCGGATTTCTACGTCTGATTTGTTGATTGTGTTGTTGTCCCCGTACTTAAGGTTATTATTACTCTTTAGTGTCATTTGCCTTCCTCTATTTAATTCCTATGATTTCATATTGGCATTAACTTACAAGCTTAGTTAAATGTCATTTGCTCCCTATTGAATTGCTATGGCTTCATGTTAATCATTTTGATTACGTACTCGTATATGGTGCTTAAGCCTAGGGCCGGTTGTGTGCCTGGCTTACTTATTTGTGGTTGAACCAAGGGAGTCGCACCCTTGGGATGTTTAGATAATTGATGGGGTCGAATGTGTGCCCTAGTTGTTGTACGTTGTAATGATTGTAGTTTGTTATTTGTTTGGCTGGGGTTGTATCCCGTTGTAGAAATTGCGGTTGACGGCTGTGGATGCCGTCGTAATGCCGAAATTTGAATTAAGATGTTCATTTATGGCCTGTGTTGCCGTTGTTGTGGTAGATAGATCTGTGACTGCTTTAGACCCCTTGCTATGTTTACCCATTGGCAAGTTGTAGGCTATGCCTAGCCCTGTATGTTGTGATGTCATACTGTTGCATGCTTATATTTCTATATTTCTGTGCCTGAGCATTGCATGCATCTTGATTGCATTAGAAGCATTAAGGCTAGGTGGTAGGTGGTAGGCAATGGATTCAATCGCCGATCCGGGGTTCTCGGGTAGCCCGAGTCTAGCCCTAGGACCGAGGTTTGGGGTAGTCGAGGATTAGGACGCGTTTTAAAGCCGTGATGGCAGTGATCTGTCAGAAAACTCCATGGTTAAGCGTGCTCGACCTGGAGTAGTCACACGATGGGTGACCTACTGAGAAGTTTTTTCAGATTTCTGCAGTGAGCCAAAAGCGTACAATATTGTGTCGGGGAACGGCGCCGCTGGGCTGATCCTGGTCGGACCGGGAGCCCGCGGGCCAGGGCCCAGTGGAGGGCCGGGGCGTTACAGGCGCCCCCAGGGAGACATGCTGGGACGGATGAAGCCTCTGCTGATCAGATCGTCTAACTGGGTCCTCAACTCGCTCTGCTCTGCTGGTGCCATTCTGAAAGCTAGGAGAGAGATCGGTGCGGTACCTGGTACTAGGTCGATCTCAAAATCGACCTCTCTGGGCGGTGGAAGCCCTGGCAACACCTCGAGAAACACGTCGGTGAAGTCGCACACGATCCTGGGAAAACTGCTCTGCTCCACTCCCTCAGAATCGAACAGGGACAGGCTGGTCAACAAGGCTGAGAGCTCGATGCCACGCCTCCCTACACCACAAGCAAAGGAATCAGCTGAGAACCGATCCCCCAACAACACAAATTGTGTCCTGTCGGGTGTCCAAGCGACAACCCTCCGGCGATCACAGTTGATGAAAGCTCGGTATGTTGCTAACCAGTCCATACCAAGTATCACATCGAAGCCTGTCATGTCTAGCACCCGCAGGTCTAGACAGACGCAGAGGCCTCCAACCTCCAAAGAACAATATCGGCAGACCCGGTCTACCCTGCCTGTCCCGCCGATCAGTGAGTCTACTGACTGTGCCACCCCTAGCCAACTCGTCTCTAATCTTAACGATGCCACACACATGCTAGCAACATAGGAATGAGACACACCAGAGTCTATCATCACATCTACTAAAGAATTAGAAAGCTGAAAGGTACATCTGAGTATAGATGGCTCTGCCGCTGCCTACTAATACTGCTGTGGCGGTTGGTAAAGCTGCACGGTGTCCGACTGCTCACGCTCCGGGAGAGCAAACACACGCCCCCACTGCCCGCCTCCACCTCTGGAGCGACTCGGTCCAGCCCCTGATCTGCGCCCACCACTGCTCCCCTGCCAAGCACCGGACCCTCCGCCTCTACTACCCTGCGGCATAGCGCCCCGCGCTCCTTGCAGGTGACAGTCTCTACGGAAGTGTCTCGGCTGCCCGCACCGAAAACACATGGCTGACGCGCCATCAGGCTGCTGACCCTGACCTCCCCCTGACGGAGCCTGCCCAGATGGCCCGACCGTCAGGAGAAACTGGCCCGCTGGACTCGGCAGCTGCGGCTGGAACTGCAGTGGGCGCTACGACTGCTACTGGAAGGGTCGCTGACGCCTCTGCTGGCCTCTGCCGATTCCCCCTCTAAACTGGGGTCTCTGCGGTGTAATGGTAGAGACAGTCGGTAGAACTACCCGGCGTCTCTCGTCCTGCAACTGTGCCTCCACTACTAAGGCGCAGTTCAGCACTGCTGCGTACGTATGGAAACGGTGGGAACACGTCTGCCGTCTGATCTTCGATCGAAGCCCCCACTCGAACTGCCGTGCCCGGGCTGTCGGATCTGCTGCTACTGCCCCCGCAAAACGGACAAGGTGAGTAAACCGGGTGGCATACTACTACACAGAGCGAGTACCCTGCTGAAGGGACTGGTACTCGTGGGACAGAGCGTCACGCGTACTCTCCGGGAAGTACGCGTCCAAGAACAACGCTCTGAACTCCTCACACATCGGCTCCTCTCCGCCACTGGTGTGCTTGGGCGGTGCACCACCAGTCAAGAGCGTCTCCATCGAACTGGAACACCGTGAGGGTGACCCGGATCCGGTCATCCTCGAAGAAGAGAGCGTCGAGAACGCGCGTGACTCCTCGGAGCCAGCCATCTGCTGTGGTCGGATCTCCAGTCTCACCGCTGAACCTAGGCGGGTTCAGCCGCTAAAAATCCATCATGACCGCCTCCGCGGCCCACCCGTTGACCGGAGCGAGAACCCCCTCCTCGGCGAGAAGGGTCTCCTCCCGTGCGACCGAAACCGTCGTTGGTGATGGCTCAGTCTGTTGAGCTCAAACCGCCCTAGCGGGAACCTCCCTGCTCGGTCGGGCGAGCCGACCGGGTCGTGCCCCGCCCCAACCGATAACTAAGGGCCGGTCTCGAACTCCCGCCATCTACGCGATCACCAATGACAAACAAGCGTTCACTCGTCAGAAGCCGCAAAACAAACAGCACAAACAGAAAGCGAAAAAGCATAACACATCAAAAGGAGCATGCACGGATGTTCTAGACATAAAACTATCCCATCCCACGCTCAAACTCAACTGAATCCTGATCCTAAGCCTGGAATCTACAACCTATGCTCTGATACCAAGCTGTCGCGCCCCGACCCGCGAAAGCCCAATCGGGCCAGGCGACGCGAACCGAAACCTAACGAAACGCGGAAAATTTGGTGAGGGTTCCCTCTAACCTATTGGTCTGCCTAAACAATTCGTCAAAACACCCTCAATTTTAAACAACAATAATTTAACAAAGCCTCGAACCCAAGATTAACAAGTCCAAAAGAGTTTAATATACATATCCTTGAAGAGGGGAAGATTCGAATACAACATATAACACTCCCGTAGGAGACTAACTAACAAAGGGTTTAAAGCAAGTAAATGATCACCACCTCTCAGACTCCGCCTGGCGGCGCCGCACCGCTGACCAACTGCCCTGTAGGGGTCACCGAAGATGAGCTAACGTCTACACCTGTAAAACGCAGCCCGGGTAGGAGTGATGTCACACCGTGACCCAGAAAACCCATCCAAGCCGAGGCGTGAGGGGAAACCTACACTATTCACATCCGATACGGCGTGACAGATATACAAAGCGGAATAAATTTGAACTTAAAGACTTTCAAGGGTATAAAGGTAGAACTAAAGATTACGTTGCGGAATAAAACTCAATCAAAAGAGGGAACATGATTTCGTATATTAAACGTTAAATACATCATCCTCAAAAGGTAACTTTAAATATAAATTGCCAAAATATACATATGTCCCTCTAAGACCTCAAACGCCTCCGGAAGTCTACGCGCCGCCAAAACCTGATCCAGTTGGAACCACCGAGGAAGAACTGGCGCCTGCACCTGCAAACGCAGCCCGGGTAGGAGTGAGCGATAAGCTCAGTAGGGCTCTACTCTACGGCACACTGAAAGGATGAAAACAGCAACAGTGATGTCTCCCCGCTCAAGCCTAAGGAATGCCACGGGGTCCCACAACCCCTATCGATGTCCCAAGGGCTCCCACCATGAAACCTCTCTTCTGAACAAGTTACCAGGAGGCTATGGAACAGTAACATGCAGGATCACCCTTACCCAAGTAGGATTCCCATGCCTTGGGGACCCACATCGGGAACGCAACGACATCCATCCTTAGCACTTAGCCTTGGGAAGACAACACGACCTCTAAACCTCAAAGCAAGATCATAGCCAATATAACACATCCTCGAAACAAGAGATTCCAATTATATAATCACGCCTTAATCTTTACTACCAAGTTGCGGTCCTAATGCAAAATCTAAGCTACCCAGAGCCTCGGATCGGCGATCAACCCATCGCCCGCCTAACCTGATATGCCTCTAATACATACAGTGCATGAACCTATGCAAAGATCTATCCTAGATGTCTCTATATGCCACAACATCAATTGTAGGTTCAACAGTTATACAATAGCCCTCGGCACTTGCCAGTAACGGACTAAGGTTCCACAATACCACATTAGCTAACACTCATAGCTAGCTAACGGCTAGGAAGGCAACAATCATTTAAACTACTATCCAATCAAGTATTTAAATGTGAGTAAAAATCGTAAATTCGCCAAAGAGGTTAAACTCTCGATTCAATTCCCAATCTCGATAGAAATCCATTAATATCCCGTGAAAACAATGTGTATGCTTCCTAACATGATTGGATATTATCATGAATGAAAGTCAATTAAGGAAAGCCAGAAAACATTGTTCAGGGGCTCACGGTCGATCTGACGGTTGACCGTGAGGCCACGGTCCACCGTGGGACCAAACGAGGGAAAAACGTAAGGGCTACGGTCGATCGATACATCGACCGTAGGAGGCCCAAAACGAGACAGAGCCTGACGGTCGATGCGACGGTCGACCGTCAGGCCAGAAAGAAGCATATCAACGCTTGACGGTCAATCCGACGGTCGACCGTCAGGCCTATTGCACAGTTCCTTAGAACAGTGCCGGAAATCCAATTTCTTGGATTTAAACAATCAAAACTTGTTGGAAAACAATGAAACTTTATAGGCATGCGTATTAAATGATGGAGAAGCTATTGATACGAAGAAAACATGATTTTGATGGTCAAATCTCAACTTTAGGTCTCAACGGCCGAAAACCGACAAAACGATGATAATACGAGAATCGTCCGATAAAATACGAGAATTGAATGGTAGTAATGCTCGAAGCAAGCTATGACACGTATGTAATAAGCTTCACAATATTCTACCAAGTATTCCTACATCGAAAACACAATAAACCAATCCTAGGAGAACCCGATCACATGATCGAGGTAGAAACACCTACCTGAACAAGCAGGGCATCTCCTCCACTCATCCCCCAAGTCCGATCGCCAAGATCCGCTCCTCGAGGATCGCAATCCGAAACCCTAGCATAGCCGGTAGGGGAGAGGGAGAGAGAGAACGACAGGAGAAGATGGAAAAAGAAAGGAAAGAGAGAGAAAAGAAAGGGTTAAATAGAAAGATGGAATCAATCATAGCCGTCCGATTCGATCTCTCCTGATCGAGCTCCGATCTTTCGATCGGAAGTGCCCTTAAGGTTCTAATCAAACACATACATCAATCAAAGGCAGTGTGTGCAACACGGGTGTGAAACCGACCACCAGGGAGCATATTTACCAAAATACCACTGGGTCAAAAACAGCAATGCAATCAACCGATCGCTTCCCAAGGCCAACCGGGCCAAACCACAAAACAAGACTCTCGACCTAACGTGGTCGGACAGGGTTGGAGGTACGGGTCCTCACTAGTGAGCAACTAAACTCAGCAGGGAAACTACACTACGACACACAGAAGGAAGAGGGGAACGTAACAGTGTCGCACTCTAGTAAAGCCTAGGTGTATACATGGGTCCCATAACCCCAACGAGTGTCCCTGAGGTCCACAACCATGATCTTCCAGACCAACTGGTCACACGAGGGGCCAGGCTCAGTAAGCAGAAAACCAACGCCGCTGACTCACAAGCAGGAAAATGATACTGCTGGCGGGAAAAGGCACCGCTGAGTAGGCATACCCTCTACTCAAGAGTCATCACAACTGGACACCGCCTACACCTCAGAACTCGACTAGAGGTCGACACGACCTCTACAATCATCAAACAACAGGTGTACCAGTCATCTAGGCCTATCATTGAATTTGACTGTACACCAGAATTCAAACCTGGTCCAAACTACCCGACCCCGGTCCTAGTGCTAAATCCGAGCTTCCAAGCCTCGGGACGACGACCCACAGATCGCCCACGCCCTAACCATGCAACTAATGCACAACATAGATGCATGCAATGAACATACACATATAAGCAGTTAACCATGTAGCAGGATGTGATGATAGCATAACAAGGTCTGGGCTCGGCACTCTGCCGGCCCGGGGTGGTGAACATATATTTAAGGTCTGGAACTGCTGCAGTGGTACACCACCAACTGCCAGCTAGTTCACCAGCAACCTGCATCGGAAAGCAACCCCGCAAACAACAGAAGACAAACCACGCAGGTAAAGGCCCTTGACACACGTCGGCATGCAAGGCTATGGAAAGCAGTAGGTCTACTCGGCCACTTATTCTAAACATCTCAGGAGTCATCACTCTCCTAGTTCACCACTACCCCTGATATGGGACTAGTATGCATAAGAATATTTATAAGGTATAAAGCTGTAAGAAATCTATACATACAAAGCCCCACGGGCAAAACCAATGAAAATCCCTCTCTGTCGTCAAAGGATCGATCTTTTCCTAAGAAAAGATCGATCCCTTAGGTGTAGAAAGCTAGACTTGGGCTAAAACTCAAACTCAAGCCCGGATCTTTCGACCCCGGGTCCACCAAATTGCCTTTGCGGTCTACAACGAGCCACAGGGGTAGAGGGACAGGTCCTCACAGACAGAGTCGATAGAGAGAGAAATATGGGTGGAGAGAGAGAAAGATCAGGGAGAGAGAGAGGTCGAGGGGAGAGAGAGATAGAGGTGGGAGAGAGAGAGAGTCGATGGAGAGAGAAAGATGGGTGGAGAGAGAGAGAGTTTATAGACAGAGAAGACCAGGTGGAGAGAGAGAGAGAGAGTCGATGGAGAGAGAAAGATGGGTGGAGAGAGAGAAGACCAGGTGGAGAGAGAGAGAGTCGATGGAGAGAGAGAGATGGGTGGAGAGAGAGAGAGTCGATAGAGAGAGAAGACCAGTGGAGAGGGAAAGAGAGATCGGGTGAAGAGAGACAACAACTGTCATATGAATTCCTTACTCATGTGAGGAATTCCTTACTTATTCGAGGAATTCCTTAGTTAGTCTATGAATTCCTTACTCTTACTTAGCCAATGAATTCCTTACTTATGCGAGGAATTCCTTAGTTAGCCTAAAAATTCCTTACTCCTAATTAGCTTATGAATTCCTTACTTATAAGTAAAGAATTTCTTGTAATCGGGTTCTCCTAGGATAGGTTTATTGCCTTTTTACTGTAGGAATACATGTTAGAATGTTATGTAGCTCATTGTACATGTGTTGTGAATGGTTTGAAGTATTCCTACCTTGCGATTTCCGTATTTTAACGGCCGGTTTCCGTATTATCGCCGTTTTGTCGGTTTTCTCCCGTTTTGACCTAGATAGGAGATTTAACCATAAAAAATGTGATCTCTTTATACCATTGGTTTCTACATTGTTAATTACACATGCTTGCAAAGTTTCATCAACTTCCAACTTAATTTGATCCTTGAAATCCAAGAAATTGGATTTCCGACACTGTTCTGATGAACTATGCCTAAGGCTCGACGGTTGATCAGTGCATCGACCGTCAAGCGTTGATACGCTCTTTCTGGGCCTGGTGGTTGACCTTCAGGCTCTGTGTGGTTTTTAGTCTCCCAGGGTCGATGCATGGATCGACCGCGGGATCTTCCCTTTTTTCCGATTTTGCCTCACGGTCGACCGTCGGATCGACCGTCATGCTCTATTTGATTTTGGGCTTCCCAGGGTCGATGGGAGGATTGACCGTCGCCCTTATGGTTTTTCTCATTTTGGTCTCACGGTCGACCGTTGCATCGACCGTGACATTGACCGTGGCCTCACGGTCGACCGTCGGATCGACCGTGGGCCCTTGAGCATTGTTTTCTGACTTTTCTTGAATGGCTTTCACACGTGATTGATATCTAAACATGTTGGGAGGTTTGCATGTTGTTTTCATGAAGTTTTCAAGGGACTTCTATTGAGATCGAAGATTGAATCGCGTGTATCCCCTTTCGAGTGAACTGATGGTTTGGCTTGCATTTAAATACATGTTTGGTTGGTAATCGAATGCTTAATTGATTGCTTAGCCATTAGCTAGCTATGAATGCTAGCTAATGTGGAATTGTGGAACCTTAGCCTCTTGCCGGCGAGTGCCGAGGGCTATTGTATATCTGTTGAACCTATAACTGATGTGTGGCATTTAGAGACATCTAGGGTAGATGTTTGAATAGGTTCATGCATTGTATGCATTGGAGGCATATGAGGTTAGGTGGGCGATGGTTTGGGTCACCGATCCGAGGCTCTCGGGTAGCTCGGATCTAGCCTTAGGACCGTGGCTGGGTAGACAGGATTAGGGTGTGATTGTATAATCGAATCTCATGTTATTGAGGATTTGCGATAGTTGACTGTGATCAATGTTTTGAGGTTTAAAGGTCATGTTGTCTTCCCAAGGCTAAGTCTTAAGGATGGGTGTCGATGTCCCTGACATGGTCCCCATGCAGTGGTTTTCTACTGGGTAACGGTGATATAAATTGTTTAAATTATCCGTCTTTTCCGCTTTGTATCGCGCCAATTGGAGATGAATAGTGATAGGAACCCTCACGCCCCGTCCTGGATGGGTTTTCTGGGTCGGGGTGTGACAGTGGTGATCTAGGAGAGTGATGACTCCTAGGATGTTTAGAATAAGTGGGCGAGTGGCCCTACAACTTTCCTTAGCCTTGCATGCCGGCGTGCGCTGAGGGCTTGATCTGTGTGGTTTGTTAGCCACTGTTTGCGGGGCTGCATCCCGATGCAGGTTGCTTGTGAATTGGCTGTCAGTTGGTGGTGGTACCACTGCAGCAGTTCTTGACCTTAAATACTTGTTCACCACCCGAGGTCGGCAGAGTGCCAAGCCTAGATGTGAGGACCCGGTCCTCAGACCTGGATCGACCGGGTGCGTCGAGGGATGTTCCACACTCGCGTTGTGCACACACGAACTTGAAATGTTGTCCTTGTTTGATTAGTAACTCTTATAAGACACAAGACGTTTTAAAGCCGTGATGGCAGTGATCCGCCAGAAAACTCTAAGGTTAAGCGTGCTTGCCTTGGAGTGGTTCCGGGATGGGTGACCCACTAAGAAGTTTTCCTAGATTTCTACGGTGAGCCAAAAGCGGACAATATTGTATCAGGTGGGGCCCTCGGGTGGATCCTGGACGGAGCTCGCAGGCCCTGGGTGGCCCTGGATGGCGGGGCCGTTACAAATGGTATCAGAGTAGGCTATAGGTCCGAGGGATAAGATTAGGTTTGCGGTTAAGGTTTGAGTGTGGGTCGGGATAGTTCTAGGAGTAGAGCATCCATGCATGTTTGTTTGTGCTCGCATGTGCTATGTTTTGCTTTATTGATTGCTGTGTGTTTTGGTTTTTGACGAGTGGATTCTAGCGTCTCTGGTGCTTGCGTAGATGATAGGGCAGCTCGGCGGCTCTCTCATAGGAGGCCAGAACGCGTCGCGCGATGAGCGCGCTGTCTGGCGGGCCGCAGAGGCCGAGAGTCGTCAGCACCGGGCACCTGTGCTAGTACCAGAGGCAGCTTCGGTTGGTAGCAACGTGTTGGGGAAAGCTTCCTCCCGCGACAGGGAAGTTCTTCCTCCCGTTGTTGTGCGTTCGTTGGCGTCGGAGGTTCTTGACTTTCGGCCGCTGGACCCTCCCAGGTTCAGTGGCTGGAGTGGGGACCCGACTGTGGCAGACGAGTGGCTGGTGGAGCGTGGAGGTCACACGTGTGCTCGTTCTCCTGTTTAGCGAGGATGACCCTCTTCGGGTCAAACTCGTTGCGTTCCAGCTTGAGGGAGACGTCTTGGACTGGTGGCACATGTCGCGCCCCGACCCGCGTAGGCCCAACCGGGCCGGGCGACGCGAACCGGAACCTAACCTACTGCGGAAAATTTGGCGAGGTTTCCCTCTAATCGTAGTGGTTACCCTAATAAGCATAGTCATCCTGTTTTATACAACAAAATAAAGCTCAACACACAAAGCTGGAATATAGTACAAATCCTCAAACAGGGAATGTTATACAAAATCGCTCCCGAAGGAGACTATCTAACCAAGGTGTACACGGACAGATCACAGCTCCTCAAGCTCCGCCAGACGCCGCCACGTCACCAAACACCTGCCCGGTAAGGGCGACCGAAGAAGAGCTCACGCCAGCACCTGCAAAACGCAGCCCGGGTAGGAGTGAGCACTAAGCTCAGCAGGGACACTACACTATGACACTCACAAAGGAAGGGAACACAACAGTGTCGTCCCCAAGCAAAGCCTAGGTGTATCACAGGGGTCCCATAACCCCACCGGATACCCCTGAGAGCCCCAGTCGTGGTCTTCCAGCGAACTGGTCACACACTGGGTCACACTCAGTAAGACAGGAAACGGCACTGCCAACTCATGACAGGATCCTGGGCACTGTCGGCGGGTAGCACCGCTGGGTAGTCACACCTGCCACCCAAGAGTTCTAGAAGGATTGGGTACCGGCTACCCCACGACTTGGCTCAAGGCCGACACGACCTCTAAACATCAAGCTCAATAGTATTCATGTCCAACTAACCCTATCATCGAAACGACTGAATACTACAAATCGAGTCCTGGACCAAGCTACCCGCACGGTCCTAAGAGATAGATCCGGGCTACCCGGAAGCCCCGGATCGGCAACGCTCTAAACAGATGCAACTAATGCACAATACAATGCATGCTATGAACATGCGCAGAATAGAACATGTAAGCATGCAACAGGATGTGATGATATATCAAAGAAGGTCTGGGCACGGCACCCTGCCGGCCCGGGATGGTGAGCGATTAAAGTAAGGTCTAGGGAACTGCTGCAGTGGTACCACCACCAGCTGCCAGCAGTTCACCACAACACCTGCACCGGGAAACAGCCCCGCAATCAACAACTCACAATGTGCAACAAGTAATGTGGCCCTCGGCGAACGCCGGCGTGAGAGGCTAGGGAAAGCAGTAGGGCCACCCGCCCGTTTATTCTAAACATCCCGGGAGTCATCACTCCCCCGGTTCACCACTGCCCCTATATAGGGCTAACATGCTTAATGTTATGTACAAGGTATAAAACAATAAAGAAAACCAACATACAAAGCCCCGTGGGCAAAACTAGTCAAAACCCTCTCTTCTGCCAAAGGATCGATCATCCCCTAGGGTAGGATCGATCCTCTCAGCAACAGAGAGTAAAGCCTCACTGTCGAGACAAAAAGGATCGATCCTTCCTCTCAGGAGGATCGATCATTTTCGCGACAGAGAGCACCCTTCAGATCGCACTACGAGTGATCGATCCTTCCTCACAGGAGGATCGATCCTCTTCGCGACGAAGGACAGCCATGCTCCCCAAGAACCAGGATCGATCCTCACCAAGCTGATGATCGATCCTTCATCAGGTGGAGCATGACCAACCCAGAAGATCGATCCTTCCTCAAGGGAAGATCGATCATGATGGGTTCCGCGGCGTCCTTCCGGCGAAGAATACCGCCGGAAGAGGCAACCAAAAACCACGAAACTCTGGGATCTGATAGATCAGGATCCCACGAGTCCAAAACCGGTTAAAGCACAAGAAACCAACAACTATATACGCAGATCTAAGCAATAAACCACAGATCAAACCGGAAAACTCAAAACCCCGAAGAGAGATGTCGGTAGGATCCCTACCGGAGCTATAGCAGCTTCAATCCAAGCTACCAAGCCTTGGATCGTCCTCTAGCACCTTCGGATTCCGCGAGATTTGAGCTCAAATCGCCGGATTTCCAAAAGGATCAAAAGAAGAAAGTCTCGTTTGCTTTATAGGCAAACGAACCGACTTACGAAGGATCGATCCTTCCCTGAGGGAGGATCGATCACCCGTGACGATCGCACTTGACTTTCTGGCACAAGAGGATCGATCTCTTAGCTAGAGAGGATCGATCCTTTGTGTGCTGAAAGCTAAACTTAGGCGAGAATTCAAGCCTAAGTCCGGATCTTTCGATCCCGGGTCCCACTAATCATCCTAAGCAAACATTACCACAAACAAGGTCAGTGTGTGTACAAGCGCGAGTGTGGAACTAGCCGACAAGGTGCAATTTACCAAATTGCCCTTGCGGCCCACAGCGAGCCACAGGAGGGGAGGGACGGGTCCTCACAGCGCACCACCCAGGCCACCAGGGCAGGAGGAGAACAGTTGTCATGGGCGGAGTTTCGTGTTGTTTTCCTCAACGCGTACTTTCCTTATAATACACGGTTGGCGTTGACTGAGGAGTACCTCCACCTTGCCCAGGGTACTCTTTTGGTGCAGCAGTATGCCACAAGGTTCACCCACCTGGCACGCTACGCTGGACCAGTGGTAGCCGACCCTACCGCCAGAGCCCAGCAGTTTGAGAGGGGGCTTCGAACGGAGATCCGGAGGTTGATCGCGGTGCAGCGGGCGACCACCTACTCGGCGGTGTTGGGTGCTGCACTGGCTGTGGAGGTTCGTTGCAAGGGGAGGCTGAGAGCAGTCCGACTGGCACCTTCTGCGAGTGCCGACGACAGAGAGCAGTCACAGAGGGCTCAGGGCGAAGGAGGTCCTTGGAGGGAGGAGAGGTACCCACATCCCCAGCAGCCGTACCCTCAGCATCAGCGGCCCTATCAGCAGCAGTATTAGTAGCAGCAGCCCCTTCGGGGCGATCATCCACTTCTGACAGCAGGACCCACTCAGCAGGCTCCTTGGGAAGGAGGCTAGGGTCAGCAGCAGGAGCGTGGGCCCGCGCTGTGTTTCAACTGCCGGTAGCGGGGGCACTTCGTCAGAGACTGTTTGCAGCAAGGTGCGCAGAGTGTGGCGCCGTAGGGAAGTCGGGACGGAGCACCTTGGGCCGGACAGGGGCAGAGAGCAGGATGTGGCAGAGGCCGCGGTAGAGGCAGAGGCAGAGGCAAAGCAGACTACGGAGGGCAGGTGTTCGCGCTACCCGACCGAGAGTATCCATACGAGGAGCAACCATCTTACCAGTCCTACCAGCCCCAGCGGTTACTTCAACAGGCTCCAGCATGTAGTTTTCTCCCTTGTTGAGGGTGTTGGTGCCCCTAGGAGTAGCTTGTTTTCTTGCCTATTGAATTTCGGAACGAAATTCTTTTTAAGGAGGTTAGGTTGTGAGGACCCGGTCTCAGACCTGGCTCAACCGGGTGCGTCGAGGGTTGTTCCACACCCGCGTTGTGCACACACAACCTTGAGATGTTGTCCTTGTTTGATTAGTAACCCTTATAAGACACAACGCGTTTTAAAGCCGTAATGGCAGTGATCCGCCAGAAAACTCCAAGGTTAAGCATGCTTGCCTTGGAGCGATCCCGGGATGGGTGACCCACTGGGAAGTTTTCCCAGATTTCTACGGTGAGCCACAAGCAGACAATATTGTGTCGGGTGGGCCCTCGGGTGGATCCTAGACGGAGCCCGCAGGCTCTGGGCGGCCCCGGACGGCGGCGCCGTTACAATAGACCTTGCTTATGTTATCATCACATGTGATGCATGCTTACATGTTTTATATGCGTATGTTCATCGCATGCATCTTGTTGTGCATTAGTTGCATAAGGTTAGGGGGTGGGCGATCTGTGGGTCGTTGTCCCGAGGTTTGGAAGCTTTAGCCCTAGGTCCGAGGTCGGGTAGTTTGGACCATGTTTGAATTGGAGTGTACAGTTGAATTCGATGATAGGGCTAGATGACTTGTACACATGTTGCTTGATGATTGTAGAGGTCGTGTTGGCCTAGAGCCGGGTTCTGAGGTACAGCCGGTGTCCAGTGATCCATGTCTTTTGAGTAGAGGGTGTGCCTACTCAGCGGGTTGGACTCTCGCCAGCAGTGTTCACTTCGTCCTGCTGTGAGACAGCAATGCTAGTTTCCTGCTCACTGGGACACGCGGTGGGGTTATGAGACCACTATGTTCACCCAGGCCTTGCTCGGGGGCGACACTGTTGTGTTTCCCTCTTCCTTTTGTGTGTCATAGTGTAGTTTCCCTGCTGAGCTTAGTTGCTCACTCCTACTCGGGCTGCATTTTGCAGGTGCAGGTGTTAGCTCCTCTTCGGTGGCCCCTACCGGGCAGTTGGTTTGCGGCGCGACGGCGCCAGGCGGAGTCTGAGAGGTGGTGATCCTTTACTGCTTTCGAACCCTTGGTTAGTTAGTCTCATACAGGAGTATAAAATGTTGTATTTGATCTTCCCCTCTTCGAAGATATGTATATTAAACTTTTGGGATTGTAATCCTTGGTCCGAGGTTATGCTAATTGTCTTTTGTTAAATTGAGGGTGTTTTGATGACTTGCTAGGGAGAGACCAATAGGTTAGAGGGAACCCTCGCCAAATTTTTCCGCGGTTTGTTAGGTTTCGGCTCGCGTCGCCCACCCCGGTTGGGCTTTCGTGAGTCGGGGCGCGACAGCTTGGTATCAGAGTATAGGTTGTAGATCCCATGGTTAGGATCAGGATTCGGTTGAGTTTGAGCGTGGGACGGGTTAGTTCTACGTCTAGGACATCTGTGCATGCTCCTTTTGGTGTGTTGTGCTTTTTGTGTTTTCGTAGTGTTGTTTGTTTTGCTGTTTTTGACGAGTGGACGCTCGTTTGTCGTTAGTGATTGCGCAGATGTCGGGAGTTCGAGGCCGACCTTCTTGTGTTGGACGGGGTGGGGCACGACTTGGTCGACCCGCCCGACCGGACAGGGTAGCACCTGTCATGGCGGTCCGAGCTAGACGAACTACACCAATGAAGACGTAACTTGAAATTACGTCTTCAATGAAGACGTAACTTGAAATTACGTCTTCAATGAAGACGTAACTTGAAATTACGTCTTCAATGAAGACGTAACTTGAAATTACGTCTTCAATGAAGACGTAACTTAGAACCACGTATTAATAGGACTCCCCTTCTCTTCTCCGCACTTGGTCATGTGGCTCGGCATAACTGTAAAAAACGTAACTCAAATTTACGTGTTCAATATGAATACGTAACTTAGAATTACGTCTTCATTGGCAGAATTAAAAAAATAAAAGCCCACGCCAGCGTGGTGCTGATGTGGCCAAACGAGGCATATCTTCAACAATACTTTCTCCACATGTATATATTACTAATATTTTATTAAAATAATATTATTTAAAAAAATTCCCTTCTGTTTAGTCGATGAGAAATTTTCCAAAACAACCCCTCAAGATAAGTAGAATTATTAAATGGTTTGCTGCATGGGTTTAATTAGTAGAAAAGTTTACAAAAACACCCTTTGAGATGATAGAATTATTGAACTCCTTGGTTTTAGCAGCGATTGCAATTGTTATTAGAAAATTGTCGCATGAGACAATATTAACAACAATTGACTAATTGCTACTAAATAATCGCCACCTAGAGTGGTTTCTGTTGTAGTGGCAATGCATTAAAAAATAATTATTTTATGACTTTTTTGTTTTCAATTTTCTTGTGCCATACTTTTGTTAATTTTCTTTTTTAGATTTTGATTTATTATTCATCTATGATATTTATATATGTATTACGAGGTACATTTCTTTTCTTTTGTTCGCGCGCGAAATTTACCTGCTTTCGGCGAACAACAAAAGTCATAGTAGATCAGGGACGTGCGTTCTCCAACCTCCTCGAATTCGAGCAAGGGTGCTAAGGTTGTGAAATAAGATAGGGCGAAAATGAATAATTTGATTGCGTTGAAACACACAAGTTTTGTTCTAATGGCATCAAAATCGGCTCCGTCGAAAAACTATTATTATTATTGCAAAGACGACAGCGCTGACTGTTCCGACGAAAGTACTTATTTGCAAACACGTACGAGTAAGTTACAAAAGAAGCAGGACGGACAAGCGAAAACCTAAGTATAAAATACAACAGTGGCTAAGCCTACTGGCAAGAGTCTTGATGTGGATTTTGGGTTGCGAGCCAGCCTAATTGTTGCACTTCTTGATCTTTTATATTGCATTCTTCTTTCAGTGGTTATTGGCGGTTCCATTGACAGTTGTAACAATCATGGCTAGCGGTTGGTAGTGGTTTCGTAAACAGTCGTTTCCATCGTGGCTTGTAGTTGAACTGCTAATCAGTTACATTAACTGATCTTGTTGACATGACTTCTCTCTTTGTAGCTTCACTTTCGCTAGGATTTACTTTCGCTCTTGCTCCTTTTTGCATGTTGACACCTACGATTGTCTTGTGCATGAAAGAAATAAAATTTTTTGTGTACATCTTGATAATGGTAAAATATTTTGGCTTGAGGAGTTGCTCCTTCTAAATCCCTAGTTCCGTCCCAGATGAGATTCCTCTTCCATGAGTGACTCTTCAATCCTCTCTTCCATGCTTGAGACCCAATACAAGTGGGAGACTCATATCATAAACTCTGAGAATTGCCATGAAAAAATGTCGCAAAGTTATGACGGCCAAGCAGAGGCCACAAAAAAAGAGAAAATGTCACTAAGAGGGCGTTTGGTTGCTTGTATTAGCTGATCTAATGCAACATTTTGGTCTATACCAGTGTTTGGTTGGCCATTGCATTAGCTGATGCATGCATCATTTAATGCAAAAAGGGCCTCAAATGCTGCATTAGCTAATGCAGTCAAAATGATTGTTTTTGCTAATGCAATATTGCATTAGCAGATGCAATGTATTACATTGCTTTAGCAGATGCAATGCACTACATTGCTTTAGCAGATGCAATGCACTGCATTAATTTATACAAGCAACCAAACACCCCCTTAGTATAATTAGTGACAAACGTTTTCTGGCATTTGGAACTGTTGCAAACAAAGTACCACAAACAAATTAGTAGATTTTCCAAAGCCATTAGGCCGCCATTAAAGTGCAATTCTTTTGTAGATGTAAAAAAAATAAGTTATATAAGTCAAGTATGAACAGTTTATCAGACAAGATGATCTAGTCTTGTACTAAGTTATACAAAACCAAAGAAGCTGAAAAGTAGTGAGATAAGTATGCTATGACTGGAAGTATCTTGTAATCTTGTCATTGGTGTTTTTAATGCTCAAATACGTGTCAAAAAATGCTCAAAAATGATAATTTGAAAAAAAATGGATTTTTGCATTCCCACTACAACAAAAATGAGCTATACTAGTGTTTTTATACCAGCATTTATTTATGAACGCTGGTATACTCAAAACCACGGGTATACACAAGACCTATACCAGTGGTTTAGATTGACCGTTGGTATTGACGGATGTCTACCAGCGTTTTGACGACTGCTGGCATAGGTGTGGAGAATCAACCACACTTACCCTATACCAGTGGGCATAAGTGCTGGTATTGACATATATATACCAACGTTTTGCCGACCGCTGGTATAGGTATGAAGTATACCAATAGTTCTTTGACCACTGGCATAGATGTATGAAATCAGCCACACATATCATATACCAGCGACCATAAGTGCTGGTGTAGGTAGATGTATACCAATATTTTTTGCAACCGCTGGCATATGTGTAGAGATATCAGCCGCACAAATTCTATTCCAGCGGCCATAAGAGCTGATATACCAGCACTTTTGCGACCATTGGCATAGGTATGGGGAATCAACCACATATATCCTGTAGCAATGTCCATAAGTTTAGTATAGGATAAAAAAATCTCCTTAACTTATGACCCAGTTATACTTGCATCATGAAGAAAATATAAACCGCTACAGATTAAGGTATTTCAAAACAAATTAGTATCTTTTTTTCACTAGAAGGCGACACCGAGGTATTGTTATTGCAGTTTTTTTTAGCTTTTTTTGAAGATCGACCATTTTCCAAGATATTTAGGAGTTTCTTGTTAGTGGTGTGCATTAAGGCTGTTTTGGAGCCAAGTCGAGTTGAACTCTAGTTCGTTCGAGCCGGTTCATATTAAAACACATACCTTAGGTTCAAGTTCGAGCTCGAGCTCGATTCGAGCATGAAGATGGAGCTCGAGCTCGACTCAGCTATGGGTTTACGAAGTTCTAAGTTTGCTTTGCAAGCCTCCTAGTCAAGCTTTGGAGCTTAGCCAATCTAATAACCAACTAAGAAAGTAATCCAGCTAGGGATTAGGATCCCTAATGCCGGATTAGGCTTGGGACTTGGTTCCAAGGCCGGGACTATGAATCCATGCTTGGGCGTGGACTTGGTCTTGGCTTGGTCCATGGTCGGGTCAGCTAGGTGGTGGGGTCCGACCTGCGTGGGACCTCCTTAGTTCCTCCTGGGCGTGGGTCCTGCTCCTTGGTCCAGCCCATGTTAGGGCTTGGGCTTGAAGCCAGTTCAGCTAGGGCTCGGCTTGCACATCTAGGACTAGACTCGATCAAGTCCTTCCTTGGCGTGGGTTGGGCTGGCCCAGGCTGAGCTTGGTTCGACCTCGTATCTGTTTTTTTCCCCAAAGTGCTTCCGTGTTATTTATTTTCAAGTGCTTACATGTTTTCCAAGCATATAAGAAGAGTGAACCAATGGTGTCAATGGGGTTCTAGAGTGACTTTGCATTGATTAAAATGAATATGTTCGTTTTTAGGTGATTCGAAAAAAAATGAGATTCATCAATGTTATGTTGGTTTTTTGGTTAGTCCTACTCCTTCAACTTCTTTATTCCTTCTTATTTCTTCTAATGCCCAGCATCAATTGATGGAACTAAGCCACCATGTCATAGTTTTTCTTAAAAAATGTATGGGCTCTATGTAGTCGAGATCGAAGATCCTATAGAAAACATGTGGTATGCACTAAGAGAAATCAACATATGGTCGGAGATGTACTTATATCCTAGCTCAATGAGGATCTATGCTTTGATGGAGTGCATTTCATTGCCTCCATATTTTTCTTCACACCTATTTGTAGAATTAGAGCCATCCCTAATTTAAGGCAGTTATGTTCATTTCTTTCTTACCATCTCTCCTTGATGAGTGAATATGGGACCAAGCTCGTGGTAGTTTGTCTATATTTGATTATTGTTTAATCAAATTCTAGTTCCACAGGAAGGTGAGCTTGTGGGGACAAGAACAAAATCCAAGTCCTGCACATTGATTATGAAGTGTATGTGATAAATGCTATTTCATAGAATCTCGATCCATCAACAGCATAATTGATAGAACCTCGACCCACATGTTATGTCAGTTATTAATATCAAACATACTTCTTTCTTGTGCCTTTCATGCCCTTTTCACAAGGAATGTTTATTTTTGTAGCTCAACATAAATCATTGAAACAAAATTGAGCTCAAGATGTCCTTTAAGTTGCGGTTGGTATTCCAAACTATATTTTATGAATGCAAATTGGTCTCACACTCTTATGGGTATTGATTTCGTCTATTTTTTTTTATTGTATTTACAGGAGTCTTGGCTGATTTTAGTATTTTTTCACATTACAATGCTGTTGATAGTTTCAATCTCAAGAGAAATTTGAATTTCCAGCTAATTATATCACCAATCTATCACTCTATAGCACCAGTTAGTATTGTTTGTTTATCTTCGTTAGAATATATAGATAAGAGTGAGCAAAAGCATCCTTTGTTTGAAGCAAATTACTGATAAATGTGCTGCTACCTTCAAATTTGAGCACTTATTGCAATTATATAGCTATTTTGTGGTGATGCCCGTTTTGTATTGCTCATGCAGGTCCCTAGGTATTTGTGCACTTACTGAAGATTGATATGATTAAACCTTCTTTCAAGGGAATAGTTTTGGATACTTGAATCCCGACTAAATAGTTTAGTAGTAGGTATTGTTAGACGCTATATATGGATTTATATTGTTGTAAATTGAATGATTATATATTTTGTATCTTTTTGGATATTTTATACTTTGCAATCTTACGTTTCATATAATCATGATTGTAAGTACTTGTTAATTATTTGGAAATATGTATATTTGGAAATTTGTAAGGGAATAGTTTTGGATACTTGAATCCCGGCTAAATAGTTTAGTATTAGGTATTGTAGACGCTATATATAGATTTATATTGTTGTAAATTGAATGATTATATATTTTATATCTTTTTGGATATTTTATACTTTGCAATCTTACGTTTCATATAATCATGATTGTAAGTACTTGTTAATTATTTGAAAATATTTATATTTGGAAATTTGTAGATGGATGAGATAATGTTATTGGTTTGAAAGCCTACAAAATAAGCAGCTAGAGCCCACAACATAAGCATTGATCACAAATGCACCGGCATATGCAACCAAAGCCAACATTTTTTTGCTATTTTACCAGCATTTTTTTCTCATATTTGATCATTCTTCACGACCATATACCCATGAGTTTACGCGCCCTATAGCATCGGTTTCAGCATTGCTAGCCTAGACCACCAATGCCAACGACCACTTTACTGCTTTCCCAGCATTTTGTTGGCCATATTTGGTCATGCTTAAAGACCGTACACCCACGGATTTTTTAACCCTATAACAGCGGTTTCAAAATTGATGGCCTAGACACCCAATGCCAACGACTAATTTACCACTGTACCAACGTTTTCTTGGTCATATTCGATCCTGTGTGAAGGCCTTTTACATGTGATTTTGTTCTACCTATAGCGGCGGTTAATAAAGCCGATGGTATAATCAATGCTATAACAACGGTTGATTTTTGTTACCAGCGGTCGACAAAACCGCTGGTAAAGCCTATGCCGGCGCCGACTGAGCCAACGGTTTGTGACCGCTGGTATAGCCTATAGCAGCAGCCGTTTGGTGTCTATACCAACAATTATAGCTGCTGCCAAAGGCCATTTATGTTGTAGTGTCCGGTACCATGCACTTTTCCAGAAATGCATTTCGGTACCACTTGGTTTGGGATTTGTAATTTGATGTCACCAAGTTATAAACTAAGTAAAATTTAGTTCCGACCCCGAGAGAGAGAGAGAGAGGCGGAGAGAGAGAGAGAGAGAGAGAGAGAGAGAGAGAGAGAGAGAGAGAGAGAGAGTGAGCGAGAGGGAGGGAGGGAGGGAGAGAGGGAGGAAGAGAAGAGAAGAGAAGAGAAGAGAAGAGAGAAATGAGAGAGTCGGGTCCGCCGTCCAGTTGGCTGGGCGGCGACGGGGGCCACGGGACGCTAGCGGAGCCGCGTCGTCTCTTGGGTGGCGGCGGGGGGAGCGGGGAAGAGTTAGGTCTCGGAGGGAGGGGGGAGAGAGCCAGAGGGAGGGAGAGAGAGAGAGGGAGAGGGAGGAGGTGAAGAGAGACCAGAGCATAGGAAGGGGAGAGCGGGGCGGTTGGCTAGGCGGTGACGGGGGCTGCGGGACGGCAGCGGAGCTGCGCCGTCTCCAGGGTGGCTGCGCTTGGGGGGGGGGATTTAGGGCACTGAGCTGAGAGAGAGAGAGAGAGAGAGAGAGAGAGAGAGAGAGAGAGAGGGAGGGAGGGAGGAAGAGAAGAGAGACCAGAGCAAAGGAAGGGGAGAGTCGGGAAGTTGGTTGGGCGGCGAAGGGGGCTGCGTCGTCTTCGGGGTGGCGGCGCTAGACGGACGATGATGAGGCCGCATGGTAGGGAGGGTCGTGGGAGGCAGCTTGGAGGCTGGCACCGATGTCGAGCTCCGGTGAGGAGCGAGGGCAAGGGAGAGAGAGACCAAAGGAGAGAAAAAGGAGAGAGAGTGGATAAAGAGAGAGAAGGGGGTAGTCACGGTTAGCACGAGATGCATGACACATGGTTGTTTTGACCGACAGTAGTCACATGCGTGTCACATAACCAGTTTACCGTCAACCCATATAACGCCGTTGGGTTACTTGAATTACTTTGCCATGGAATTATAATTTGGTGGTATAAAATTACAAATCCAAAAGCTGGTGATACCAAAGTGCATTTCTGAGAATGTGTATGTTACCGGAATGTAAAAATCCCTTAAAAAAATAAGATGTTGCGCGAGTAATAAAAACAAAACAAGGTATGGCCGTTTCTTTCATAAATTTTGCTACGTTACATTTTTTTGGGCGTTCGTGAAGAGAGAATCTCAAAGATTTATTATATCTTGGAATAAACACGTGTTTTTAAGAGAAGATAAAATATAGAATCGCTGTACATCTTGAAGAAAACTACTTTATCCAATTGCGTGAAGTAAATATGAAGCCTATGGAAAAAAAATAACAATTTGTTTCTATCATTATACTTCTTTGCCCGACTAAAATTGTTATTTTAGATTTATTTTAAGTGTCAACTTGAGCTTCGGAATAGAAGATTTTTCGAAGGCATACTTAATTAGTATCCTGTAATTTGGGCCAAAATTTTAATATAAATTATGTACTTTAAAAATTTGCAAATAAGACGATATAATTATCAAACAGTTTCAATGTAAATGCCATTAGGTTGGTTAAACGAAAAATGGCTATGCGTTATCACATGATCTACTTCCATCGCAGCTAACTGACGTGAATATGAGGCATATGACCTTGGTAGAATACAATGCGCAGATGGTGTCAAGATCTACGCGTACTAGACCTCCTAGGAGCAACAGTAGTCGCAGATTGACAAGCAAGGCTTAGTTGAGATTTTGAGTAAAATAACTGCAATTAATTAACTTAACCAGTGTCCCAAACCACATGAGAGGAACATATTTGCAGGAGAAATCCAGAGAGAGTTCTCTGATGAAGCACTCATTCAGTTGATCCAGGCATGAAGATGTACACTTTCCTCGAGTTTAAATTCAATATGACGAAGAAATTAGTCATTTCTGATATCAAAATTACTCACTGCCCGCAATCAAACACATTAAATAACAACATGCAGGAAGAGAACTCCCACAGAATATTACTTCTAAATCCAACAGTAACTCATTGTTCTTGCAACTATATATGAGATATATAATACGGCAAATTCACTGGTAGCAGAATCGCAATCGCCAAAAGACAGAAGTACTTGATCACCACCAAGGATCCTGGTTTTCACACCTGTATAGCTGATAGCTCCACTCTCTGCAGTCGGTATTAGTTACAACATGGCTACATATAAGCATGTATATATTTATATGATAAACCAAACAGCTAGATGAGCTGCATCAGTGGCAGCGCGCCATTTTCGTTGTCGACGATGGAGAAGTGTCTCCAGTCCCTCCAGCAGAAGGAGAGGGCTTGTGCTTGCTGCAGTCATAGTTCTCGTGGTTGTTGCTGCTGTTCTTGGTTCTGGAAGCACCAATCTTGTCCGCTGCGTTCCGTTTCTGCAGTAATGCCTTCCCACTCCTGCCCCCGGCCATCTTCAGGTCCGGCGGCTGACGGACCTTCACCCCTCTTATCATCTGTTCGTTCCGTTTAAACGAAGTTAGCGAGAGCTAACATGGCATTGCAGCCTGGAAATTAGATCATATCAATTTAAAGACGAATGCAGCTAGTCATGAGCAAATGACATTACAAATTTGCTGCATTTCACATCCGAGTAGATCACTATGAAGTCCCCCTCTTGGAGCCCGTTTGATCGAACGAAGTCTCCTGAGTGCCACAAATTGGAGGAGAAATGAACAACACATATAAATGAGTAAACAAGGCAAGCTAATAGGAAGAGCAACAAATAGAGATCTCTCTCTTCACCTGTGTTTTCCAGGAGATACATCCTGCTCTTGTTGTTGGGCCAGAACCTGCTGGTTTAATTATCAGTAAAACCAATCACAATGACACGAAAATATACCACTAGCTAGTTGCACTTCATTAAGCATGCATGGGTTCAATTGAAATCATATAGCAAAAACAAGCTAGCTTCAGAGGGAGACATGAAATAATGCAGTCATTGGAAGTAATTAAGGTTTGATTTCTACCGGTAACGCATGTTCCACACCCGGGAGGTTCCGATGTCCTCCATGGCAATGGAGATTCCGTCCCTCGCGTCCAACTCCGGCAGATGGATCTCCGCCTCTTTCTGCCAAAACAAGATCGGCAAGGACTTCATCAATTAACCATGCATATATATATATATATATATTGCTCTCAACAAATTAAAGATCTTCTCAAAGGTTAAACAATGGAGAGAAGTGCAAATACTGCTGATTAATCAAACCGTGTATAGGTTGTTCGCTCACTTTGGGCAGCACGATTCTTCCGAGGCTGCCCACGTCGCTCTGCTTCAGCACCTTCTGCAAGAGAAACCTCAAGTTCTTTTCAGCCTTCCACCCCTAGATATATATAACCATCAAATCCATAATTTGTTTCACAATTTATTCGGCATTGGTTTAGCACAAGAAGAACAATCGACTGGCTAGATACATGCAAGGATTGTTCGAAAACCAGTACCTGACGCCTATCCGAGGAGGACGCGTGACGCTGAAGCGTCTGCTGCTGCACTGGCGTGGAAGTGGCAGGAGGCGGCGTCTGCACAGCTGATGAAGGAGGAGCGACATCCATGGATGAGTTCGTTGGTTGGGATTGGGATTGGGATGAGGAGGACAGAGATGACCACAAGGCCCAATTTTTCGATTCACTCTGCGAGGAAGGCATGGAGCTGGACTCCGCCTGTGGAATCGGCTGCAGCTGGTGATGGCTGTGGCTGCGGTGGTGGTGGTGGTGCATGGAAGCGAACCGCCTCTGCCGAGCCATCCTCTTCTTCCGGGCCTCCTTGGTGGCCGACGCCAGCCTGCTCAGGTGTTGGCCGGGAAGATGAAACAGCTGCGGAGCACCACCCGGATATTGGCTCGTCCCAAAACCGCCACCGCCAGCAGCATACATAGGTGGTGGCTGCACTGCAGCGGACGAAGCAGGCGAGGAAAACTGCGGATACTGAGAAGAGGTAACCGCAGCAAAATGAGCCGGCCAGGCGGCCGCCATCGGATCAACACTGTGAAACTCCGGCGAAGGCGAGAATGGCTGATTAGCCACCACAACACCGCTGCTGGTGGCGGTGGTGCCGTGGTAATGGTAAGGCGGTGCAGCCGCCGCTGCACCAGGATGCGCCACATCACAAGTCATCATCATGCCAGGGAAAGCTCTTGCCGCCGTGGCCGACGTCTGATCCATAGGGTACGGCGAATGGGGAGCCCAGGAATTGCACCCCTCGTAGCTGCTGCTACTATTATAACGATGATGAGGGCTAATAGGAACAGCGGAAGAAGAAACCGGCATATTGTGATGGTGATGAAGAGGAGGAGGAGCTAATTGGGCGGTGTGTTCCTGACGATGCTCCTTGTTCTTCTTCTGAAGATGGTGGTTCTGCACCCATGACAGTATGAGCTTCAGCAGCTGCATCATGCCTTGCTTCCCGCCCCCGAGCCTCCGGGCGGCGCACTCTATCGTGGAGCGCTTCAGCTTGATGCTCCTCAGGTCCTCCGGCGATATGGACTCCCGGTTGCTCTTCAGCCACTCCAAGAAGACCTGCGCCAGATCCTCCTCCGACGACCCTTCTCCGCCGCTCGACGCATTCGCGAACCCTTCGGCCACAGTCAGATAATGTGGATTCTGGCCATCCATGGCGGCCTGGTCGTGGCGGTCGGGGGAGAGGAGGAGAGACGGGTCCCACTGATCGGCGGAGAGGTCGAAGAGGTCGATGTCGCCGAGGACGTCGATAACTTCCGAATCAAGCATACCCTCCGGATTATTATTCTCCGAGACCGCCACCGCTGCAGCCTGCTGCTGCTCTTGCATGTCACCGCCGGGGAATTTGAGCACCGACCAAGAAGACGACGACGAAGACGATGAGGACAAGGAAGAGGACGATGTGAGCACGTACGCGCTCTTGGTAGCACCACCGTCCTCGGCAGTGGCCACCACCGGCACGGGTGACGGCGAGGCCGGGGGAGAGGAAAGGCACGGGAAGTCCGGCAGCGAGGGGAAGGCCTCATCGGAGAAGATGAGATCCTCCCCATCAATATTCAAAACCAGATCATCCGCTGTCCCCATCGGACCTCCTCTTCCTCCTCCTCCCCTCTCTCCCATCCAGATCTCCTCCCCCCTCCTCTCTCCCGGATCCTCCTCCTCTCGCAGTGCTCCGACCGCCGCCAGAACCATGTGAGAACAGGCAGCGTCCCAGGGAAACCAAAAGGATGGATGATTCTATATATATATCTCCTTCTCTTTATATATATGTATACATGGATTATATAAGGGCCACTATTCTAAAAGAATAAAGAAATCTACAACAGAATAGACCTGAGAGGGTGGAGGAGAAAGCGACCTGTCCTCCAACGAGGTAACAGAACCCACAGATCTCTATAGTACTACTACTCTTATTATTGTACTACGTACCCCCTCCTTGTTATTATGGTGATTGATGAGGAAGGTAACAACATTGGAATGGAGATGGAGATGGAGATGGAAGAGAGAGAAGACAGAGAGAGATGGATGATGATGGTAAGTTATGGGAGAGAGAGAGAGAGAGAGAGAGAGGAGTGGGAAGCGGAAGAACCAAACCAATCACACCCCACTCCCTTCACGTTCCTCTTACTCCCTCTTTCTCCCTCCTCTTTGTAGTCTTTCTCTCTCTAGAGTGGGGATAAGTTCAAAGTGAGTTAAACCAGCTCTACAGCTGAGACCCACTTCGTGTCTATTTTTAATGTGTCAGGTAAAAAAAAGTTGAATTGAATAATAAGTAGCATATATATTCACACTACGACTCGCTTACCGCCGCCATCCGGAGCCAGTTCATTGGCGCCACGAGCGGCGCGCTCAGGAGCACCGCTTTGGAAGCCAATAAGCTCGCGACGCGTTTGTTTGGAGATGCTGTTTGGTGCGTTTCGTGTCGCAGCTGATCTGGTTGGGGTTACTGCTGGGATTACACCTGTTGTTGGGACTTTGGGGGAAGCTCCGTGCGCGGGGCCTTGCGCGGAGTGACCTTGGTAGGCGGCTCATCACGCGCCACGTGTCGGTTGGGTTATTTGGCGTCGTCCGCCTTCTTTTAATGAAGTTTAAACGTCGGGCTCTCTGGGGTTCGTCGTTACGTGTGCCTCACCAATGTATGACGTCATTTCGTCGCTTCCCCGGTCCCCGTTTCTTTCTCTCGTTTATGAGTGCTAGTTGTCCCGCACATGCTCCGCACGCGCCAACCATATTTAGCTTATAATAATTATCAGTTATTAAGTTAATGAAATAAATTGATCATTTATGATTAATTAGTCAACTTTTAATGAAATCAACTAAAATTTCAAAATACAATTATAAACTTTTAATTGCTCACAACAAGGTTCATTGACACCAATTAAAATTTAAATATGTTCCAACTACATCTTTTCTTTTTACAACATTGCTATTCCACCCCATTCAGTCAGCATGTCCAAATGTTGGGGTTCTCTTTTCATGAGGCCTCGACAAACGGGTCTGGTTGATCGAAGCAACCGGATGTAGCAGAGGGAAAGGTGAGGGTCGAGGCATCGAGCCGTTGAGCTCCGGAGGCGTCGAAGGTCGAGGCGCTCGAGGCTCGACGAGGCGCTCGAAGCTTGATGAGAGGCTCGATGCTCAAGGCTCGAAGACTGCCCCACATCGACCAAGTGAATGCCGCTCGACGTCGACGAAGTAAAAATCGCTCAACACGATCTCTTTACTTATGTGCGACGTGGTCAACAGATCGCTCATGTAAGAGGGACAAATTACTTGAGCCGTTGGATGCTACAAGGCATGGTCGAGATCTTCAAGGCTACATGACTTGATCAAGTTGATCCAACGGTTGTAAACTCTTGTATAGATTAAACTACTATATAAGGGTGGGTTACTAGTTAGGGTTTGTGAGTGTGAGATTTTTGTGAGAGGAAAAAAACAGAGCTTCTTCTTCGAGAGAGGAAGAAGTCATAGAGAGATAAAGTTTGTCTCATCTAGAAGAACCCTTGTAACCTTTGATTCATAGTAAAGTCCTTCTCCTTTGCCTCGTGGTTTTTTCCTCTAAGTCAATTGTCGTGAGGTTTTTTCACATAAATCTGGTGTTTCTTCTATGGTTTGATTTCTTGATTTCTTTTCTTGTTTGGTTATCGGGGAGGGGTTTGGGTGATCCTATTCATCACCAGATCCCAACAAGTGGTATCAGAGCGAGGTTCATTAGTTCAATCGGTAGTGATGTGCGGGAAGTCGTTGATGTCTCAACTCGAAGTTGAGAAGTTCGACGAGAAGACCAACTTTGGTCTATGGCAAGAAAGGGTCAAGGACATCCTTGTGCAACAGGGTACCTACAAAGCCCTAGAAGGAAAGAAGCCTGAAACAATGTCAGATGAAAATTGGGAAGATATCTGCATGAAGGCTAGAAGCATAATTAGACTCTATTTGTCAGATGAGATCATGCATAACGTGATCAATGAGAAGAAAGTCATGAAGTTATGGTTGAAACTTGAGAGCCTCTTTATGACCAAGTCGCTCACCAACAAGTTGTTTCTCAAATAACAACTTTATACTCTGAGGATGAAGGAAGGAGCTAATCTGATGGAGCACATCAATATTTACAATAAGATTCATGGTCAGTTGCTAAACTTGGATGTCAAGGTAGAAGATGAAGACAAGGCACTGCTTCTTCTAGCTTCCATGCCTTCTTCATACGAGTACTTGGTGATAACTCTCATGTATGGGAAGGAGATGTTAGAAACGGAAGAGGTCATGCCATCACTTCTTTCAAATGAGATGAGGAAGAAATCTACAGAGACAGCTGTCTCAGAAGCACATCTGGTGGAGAAGAGATAGTTTGGAGATCGGTTAGAATCTGATGGCAGAGGCATGAGCAAGGGTCGGTGTGAGGACCCGTACATCCAACCAGGTCTGACCACGTTAGGTCGAGAGTCTGGGTTTGTGGTTTGGCTCGGTTGGCCTTGGGATGCGATCGGTTGATCGCATCGCTGCCTTTGACTCCAGTGGCATTTTGGTAAATATGCTCCCTAGTGGTCAGTTTCACACCCGCGTTGTACACATGGCCTTTGATTGATGTATGTGTTTGATTAGAACCTTTAGGGCGCTTCCGATCGGGAGATCGGAGCTCGATCGAGAGAGATCGAATCGGACGGCTGTGATCGATTCCAGCTTTCTATTTAAGCTCCTTCTTTCTCTTTCTTTCCTTCTTTTCCTTCTCCTACCGTTCTCTTTCTTCTCTCTCTCTCCTGCGGCTGGGTGCTAGGGCATCGGAGGTGTGGCTTTCGAAGAGCGAATTCCGGCGACCGGAGTTGGGGGATGCGTGGAGGAGCTGCCCTATCTCATCAAGTAGGTGTTTCTACCTCGATCTTAGGATCGGGTTCTCCTAGGATAGGTTTATTGTACTTTCACTGTAGGTGTACTTATTAGAATGCTGTGTAACTTGTAGCATGTATGTTGTGGATGATTTCTTGTATTCCTACCTCGCGATTTCGGTATTTTAACGACTCGTTTTCGTATTGTCAACGTTTATCGATTTTCGGCCATTTTGACCTAAATTGGAGATTTAACCGTCAAAATCGTGTTTTGATCATACCATTGGCTTCCCCACCATCTTTTATGCATGCTTGCAAAGTTTCATCAACTTCCAACTTGATTTGATTATTCAAATCCAAGAAATTGGATTTCCGGCACTGTTCTGAGGAACTGTGCTGTGGGGCTGACGGTCGATCGGTGGATCGACCGTAAAGCGTTAATACGCTGCTTTCGGGCCTGACGGTCGACCGTCGGATCGATCGTGGTATCGACCGTCGCGCTCTGTCGCGTTTTTGGCCTCCCACGGTCGATGCCCCGATCGACCGTGGTTCCTTCTTCTTTTCCATCCCGCCTCACGGTCGACCGTCGCATCGTCCGTGAGGCTCTGTCCCGATTTGGATCTCCCATGGTCGATGCACCGATCGATCGTGGCCCCTATGATTTTCCCTCGATTGACCCCCACGGTCGACCGTCAGATCGATCGTGGCCTCACGGTCGACCGTCAGATCGATCGTGGCCTCACGGTCGACTGACGGATCGACCGTGGGCCATTGAGCTGTGTTTGCTGGTTTCCTTTGATTGGTTTTCATCCATGATAGATACCCAATCATGTTAGGAAGCATGCACGTCGTTTTCATGGGATTTTTGAGGGATTTCTACTGAGATTGAGAATTTAATTGGACGTTGCCCTTTTTATGGATTTATGGATGGATTTACATTTAATACTTGGTTTGATAAGTAGTTAAATGCTTATTGGGTTGCTTAACCATTAGTTAGCTATAAGTGCTAGTTAATGTGGAATTGTGGAACCTTAGCCTTTTGTCGGCGAGTGCCGAGGGCTATTGTATAACTGTGGCCAGTTACCTACGGGGCAACTGTGGAACCTTAGTCTGTCAGTTGCAAGAGAGCACTGAAGACTATTGAATATCTGTTTCACCTCTGAAATATAATTTGTTTAAGTTTATCTATAATTCCGCATTGTATCGCGCCACTTGGAGATGAATAGTGTAGGTTTTCCTCTCACGCCTCGGCTCGGATGGGTTTTCTGGGTCGGGGTGTGACAACTTGGTATCAGAGCAGGCTGTAGGTCCCAGGGATAGGATTAGGCATGCGGTTAAGGTTTTGAGTGTGGAATGGGATAGTTCTAGGTCTAGAACATCCTTGCATGTCTGTTTGTGATTGTCTGTGACATGCTTATTTATCTGTTTGTTGTTTTGTTTTGCTGCTTCCCGGTTGCGTCATGACGTCTCAGGGGGAGATGTGCATGCGCATCAGTGTCGTCCGTTCCCTCGCCTGACAGTATCTCCCCTCGTGCTGGAGATGAGTGAGTAGGGAATCGGACTTGTGTCGTCTTTGTATTTTCGAAATCACGAGAGGTGAACCTGCTAGGGTTCAGAGACGGTGTTGGAGATCCTTCGGCAGTAGAGGACTGATCGAAGGAGGTGACCCGGATCCCGGATGTTTTGGACATCCTGGAGTGTCGCTTGCTTGGGAATCTGTTGTTTTCTTGCCTTCCCAGGGAGCGATTCGTAGTGGCGCTTGTCGGGGCCACTAGGGACACTGTTGGTTGTGTGTTGAGAACAGTTCGCGTCCTGTTCTCTGGCACCTACCCTTGGAGGGTGGAGTGGTTGGGAGTACCCTCCTCTGGTTCTGGGTACTCGCACTATGTGGCAACACGTGGGTTGGCTGGTTCATCTGGCTCGGTGTGCTAGGGCGACAGCAGGGTGCACCCTGGAATGTGTGCTAGCTACTGAGACAGGTGACTTGAGGGTTGACACCGGGCAGTTGGCCGGTGGTCGTGGTGAGTTTCGGGGTTGTCGTTCCTGCTTCTGGGGAACGACAGGGTTGCCGTGGCAGCAGCAGCGTTGTGCCGCAGTCCTTTGAGAGGTAGCCTGGACCGCCATACTGAGAGGGATTCCACTGAGTGCTCGAGTGCTGGCCGCTAGGTGTCTTTTCGCTGACGGTGCTGGTTGCGAGGGGCGCGAGATGCTTACCGCAGAGCAGTCGGGCGTGGCACACGGCGTGGGGCAGAGCAGTGGGTTGATACCTCAGTTGGGGCAGGTACCTTGGGCAGACGCGGGAATTCAGATTCCAGTTAACAGCTTCAGCAGCATCCAGTTTCAGAGCCGCCAGCTTCGACTTTCAGCTTTCAGCTTCAGCCTTCAGCTTTCGGAGCTTCTCGCAGCTTGCGATTTCCTTGTGGCTCTGGGGTTTCACCCTTGTGATTCGTCCCCGTGTAGCCGTGCCAGCTTGTGACCTGAGTCGGGTGTGGCTTTGAGAGTAGCCACTGATTAGGACAAGAGCTTGGGTTGGTTGCTCTTGTCGGGGCGTTCGCTAGAGGTTGGAGACCTCTAGGTGTCCGTCGCCCACGTGTGGTACACATTGAGGTTCGACGGCTTCCTCGGTTGCGTCGGTTGGTTGCGCACCGGGTTGTGCTTCTTTGGCCGTGGGAAGGTGTCGTGGGTACACCTGACGGCGTTGTTTCGCTCTCGTTGAAGATCGCGGTTCGGCCATCCTTCTGTTTGTCGAGAGCTGGGGTTTGTTCACCGGCTTGTGTTGAACTCTTCCCCCCCGTTGTTTTCGAGGGTGCTCTGGAGAGCAGCTTCCCCTCGTGTTGTTGTTGTTGTTGTTTGTGCAGCTGTCCTTTCTGAAGACTTTTCTGATTGTCGCCTTCGCGGGACACCGAGTTCGAGGTCGAGTTTCCTTTGGGCGGTTTTGAGCGTTGCGAGTTCGCACGTGGATGCTAGCAGCATTTGGAGAGTCGAGGACTCAGTCGGCCGAGTCAGTAGCTCAGGACTTCGTTCGCCAGGTGTGTGGCCTCAGAATGTGTTCCGGTTCTTATTGGGGATGGTTCCCTCCATAGATGCATAGACTTCAGGAGGCTGGATAGTGTTGCAGCACAGAGTATGCGCCCGCTGCAGTGTAACGATGATGGAATTGCAGTTGAGAGACTCGTCAACTCCTTCAGAGTTTGACCTTCGCATCGACTACACCAGCTGAGGATTCGGGATTGCGACATCCCAGAGACAGCCTTCCGTACGAGGTACGGACTGTACGAGTTCACAGTGATGCAGTTTGGTCTGACGAACGCACCAACAACCTTCACAGATCTGATGTGGAGGATCTTCAGGCCGTATCCTGATCAGTTGCAATGGCGTCGTCGACATCATCATATCTACTGGCGCGTTGAGGAGGAGCACGAGTGATGTTGGCGTTTGCATCGCAGTTGCCGAGGGTGTATCGGCGTTATTTGGCTCCCAGCTCGAGGTTTTGGCCTTCAGAGGCAGGTTTTGACGGATGGGCAGTCTCAGTGGCAGACATTTCAGTTGATTCAGCTGGGCTCGACACAGATGTGCGACGGCAGTGGTCGAAGACGGTATTCGAGATTCAGTAGAGGCATCTCCAAGACCGCGGGACCGTTGACCAGAGTAGCCAGGAGACCGGAGCTTTTGCCTTAAAGTCACTGCGTCAGTGCCTTTAAGGGTAATAGCCACCAGCAGTTGTTAGAGAGGCTAGAGCAGGTTTGGTGGATTGTCAGCTCAGCGGAAACAGACAGTCAGTTGGATCAGGTTTTGAGGATCAGATTCCAGATGACCTTCCCTTTGGTGTTTACGCACCCCAGCTATCCCGGCCAGAGTGATATAGACCCAGAGTAGATATCCGGAGCTTGTGGAGATCCGTGCTGCAGTTGTTACCGAGTACATAATAGAGGGCTGGACAGCGTCAGCAGACCGCATATTGTGCTTCGTTAGCAGTGTTGCAGATCCGGCGGATCCATTGCAACTCCTTCCAGTGTCAGAGTGGGAGCAGAAGCACACCATGACGGACGTCATCACCAGATTGCAGGAGGCAGCTAGGTGGAGTACTTTCCCTTGCTGGAGTTTGCCTACTTCAGCGACCATCAGTCCAGACGGATGCAGTGCCATTCTAGGTGTAGCACGGCAGTTCATGCCGTTCATCCGATTGCTCAACCGAGGTTGTTGAGGCATCCTCCACCACCCCAGGCGTCATCAGACAGTCCTCAGGGAGATCAGCACAGAGCAGACGAGAGAGCTACTCAGGTCAGAGGCGATGATCTTTGGAGTTCTCAGTTCCTGGCAGAGTTTTCCTGAAGGTTCCTTCGTGTAGAGGACCAGTCAGAGTTGGCAGAGAGCAGAGACCGGATGAGGTGGAGGCCGAGGCAACTCTACTCCGAGAGTCTGCACCAGAACCATGACGGCGTGGAGCAACGATGACATCGAGCCTATAGAGATTCCTGACGGCTTTAGCAGACAGCTAGTTGTACTCCAGAGGTGGAGTAGCAGGTCCAGAGTTGCACGAGAACATCCTACGTGAGGTTCACTCCTCTCCTGTAGCTGTTCATTCAGGAGGCATGGAGATATATCGTGGGTTTCGTCATCAGCTGGTTGGCACCAGATACGGAGATCAGACGCAGGGATCAGATTCAGGATCAGATTCGGAGATCAGACGCAGGGATCAGATTCGGGATCAGATGCAAGATCAGAATCAGGATCAGATTCAGAGGTCAGATCCAGAGACCAGATGTAAAGGTTAGGTCAGCACATCTACCATATGAGATGAGTATATGTGCCACATAGCAGTCCACATGTCAGAGAGGTGATCATATGGCGTGATGTTTCAGCTTCCATCACCTCGGGCCGTGATTCCGGGATCACAGACATAAGTCTACTACAGCTCTTAGGAGCCGATGATCACATCGATGACGTTCAGCACAGCATCTCTTGGTACAGATGGACAGACGGTCAGAGAGGACCATTCAGATCCATGGTGACGTGCTTAGAGCACGCATTGTTGATGCAGACGTCAGACAACGAGAGCATATCCACATGGCGGAGTTTGCCTACTTCCGCAGTTGACGGCTCAGCACCAGCGTTACACCTTTTGAGGTAGAGAGGTCAGTGCAGATCAGGTCAGAGGTGACATCCGTTAGAGTTCGCAGTTGGCGACAGAGGGTTTGCTTACAGATCAGCTTTAGTTACGCACTTGTCAGTTGCGTGTCCTTCGGCCACATGTTCGGTGTTGAGGAAGTACAGTCAGTATCGGCCCCACATGATAAGACACGGCAACATTGTAGTCGAGGAGGACGTCGCCTACATAGAGCCGCCAGTGCAGATTGTGGGCAGACGAGATCAGATGCTGAGATGCAAATCGGTACCGTTGGTGATGATCAGATAGAGGCATGGCAGTGCAGAGAGCTTGACTGTTTGACCCAGCAGGTAGTTTCCTTTGTGTGGGCGTTCGTGCTACTATGACTAGTTGGTTTTTCTTTTCCGGTCCTCCCCTTGAATTTCGGGACGAAATTTCTTTAAGGGTAATAGGTTGTGAGGACCCGTACCTCTAACCTGGTCCGATCACGTTAGGTCGAGGGTCTGGATTTGTGTTTTGGCTCGGTTGGCCTTGGGATGCGATCGGTTGATTGCATCGCTGCCTTTGACCCCAGTGGCATTTTGGTAAATATGCTCCCTGGTGATCAGTTTCACACCCGCGTTGCACACATGGCCTTTGATTGATGTATGTGTTTGATTAGAACCTTTAGGGCGCTTCCGATCGGGAGAGATCGAATCTGACGGGCTGTGATCGATTCCAGCTTTCTATTTAAGCTCCTTCTTTCTCTTTCTTTCCTTCTTTTCCTTCTCCTGCCGTTCTTTTTCTTCTCTCTCTCTCCTGCGGCTGGGTGCTAGGGCATCGGAGGCGTGGCTATTGAAGAGCGGATTCCGGCGACCGGAGTTGGGGGATGCGTGGAGGAGCTGCCCTATCTCATCAAGTAGGTGTTTCTACCTCGATCTTAGGATTGGGTTCTCCTAGGATATGTTTATTGTACTTTCGCTGTAGGTGTACTTATTAGAATGCTGTGTAACTTGTAGCATGTAAGCTGTGGATGATTTCTTATATTCCTACCTCGCGATTTTGATATTTTAACGACTCGTTTTCGTATTGATGACGTTTATCGATTTTCGGCCATTTTGACCTAAATTGGAGATTTAACCGTCAAAATCGTGTTTTGATCATACCATTGGCTTCCCCACCATCTTTTATGCATGCTTGCAAAGTTTCATCAACTTCCAACTTGATTTGATTATTCAAATCCAAGAAATTGGATTTCCGGCACTGTTCTGAGGAACTGTGCTGTGGGGCTGACGGTCGATCGGTGGATTGACCGTAAAGCGTTAATACGCTGCTTTCGGGCATGACGGTCGATCGTCACGCTCTGTCATGTTTTTGGCCTCCCACGGTCGATGCCCCGATCGACCGTGGTTCCTTCTTCTTTTCCATCCCGTCTCACGGTTGACCGTCGCATCGTCCGTGAGGCTCTGTCCCGATTTGGATCTCCCACGGTCGATGCACTGATCGACCGTGGCCCTTATGATTTTCCCTCGATTGACCCCCACGGTCGACCGTCGGATCGACCGTGGCATCGATCGTGGCCTCACGGTCGATCGACGGATCGACCGTCGCATCGACCGTGGGCCATTGAGCTGTGTTTGCTGGTTTCCTTTGATTGGTTTTCATCCATGATAGATACCCAATCATGTTAGGAAGCATGCACGTCGTTTTCATGGGATTTTTGAGGGATTTCTACTGAGATTGAGAATTTAATTGGACGTTGCCCTTTTTATGGATTTATGGATGGATTTAAATTTAATACTTGGTTTGATAAGTAGTTAAATGCTTATTGGGTTGCTTAACCATTAGTTAGCTATGAGTGCTAGTTAATGTGGAATTGTGGAACCTTAGCCTCTTGCCGGCGAGTGCCGAGGGCTATTGTATAACTGTGGCCAGTTACCTACGGGGCAACTGTGGAACTTTAGTCTGTCATGTGCAAGAGAGCACTGAAGACTATTGAATATCTGTTTCACCTCTGAAATATAATTTGTTTATGTTTATCTATAATTCCGCATTGTATCGACCCTGGGAAGTCATTTTCTTGACAGAGCCTCACGGTCGATGCGACGGTTGATGGACCGGTCGACCGTGAAGTTTGGATATTGTGATTTTAAATGTTGTAGGCTCACGGATGATCCGACGGACGATGGGGTAGTCAACCGTGGAATATGATGATGGAAATTGAAGATGTGACTGTGAGACTCGGGGTATCTGGGTGTCGGTGTTCGCATGGAGGGCATGTGGCCGAACCAAATAACCGGATAAGCAACCCCACGTAGATAATAAGTATATTAGTAACCTTTATAAGACACAACGCGTTTTAAAGACGTGATGTCAGTGATCCGCTAGAAAACTCCAAGGTTAAGCATGCTTGCCTTAGAGCGGTCCCGGGATGGGTGACCTACTGGAAAGTTTTCTCAGATTTATGCGGTGAGCCAAAACCCGACAATATTGTATCGGGTGGGACCCTCAGGTGGATCTTGCCTTGATATTGTGTTGGGTGGGGCCCTCGGGTGGATCATGGACGAAGCCCGCAGGCCCTGGGCGGCCCCGGACGGCGGAGGTCGTTACATCGATGGTCGATCAGAGCATTGACCCTAGAGCAAGCATTTCCCAACAGAGGCTCACAGACAATCTCACGGTCGATAGGTGGATCGACCGTGGCTCAAGAAGGGCGAGTTTTTGAACCAACTGGGAAGTTTTCCTAGATTTTTGTGGTGAGCCAAAAGCCGACAATATTGTATCGGGTGGTCCCTTAGGTGGATCTTGACGGGTGGGGCCCTTGGGTGGATCTTGCCTTGATATTATATTGGGTGGAACCTGGATGGAGCCCGCAGGCCCTGGGCGGCCCTGGACGGCGGTGGAAGTTACAGTGACGGTCGATCAGAGCATTGACCATGGAGCAAGCTTTTCCCAAAAGAGGCTCATGGACGATCTCACCGTCGATAGGAAGATCGCCTACAGCTCAAGAAGGCTGAGTTTTCGAACCTGATGAGGATCTTGACGGGTGGGGCTCTCGGGTGGATCTTGCTCTGGGCAGCCCCGGATGGCGGGGGCCGTTACAGCGACGGTCGGTCAAAGCATCGACCCTAGAGCAAGCTTTTCCCAACAGAGGCTCACGGACGATCTCATGGTCGATAGGTGGATCGACCGCGGCTCAAGAAGGCTGCGTTTTTGAACCAACTGGGAAGTTTTTCCAGATTTCTCCGGTGAGCCAAAAGCCGACAATATTGTATCGGGTGGTCCCTTAGGTGGATCTTGACGGGTGGGGCCCTTGGCTGGATCTTGCCTTGATATTGTATCGGGTGGATCCTGGAAGAAGCCCGTTGGCCCTGGGCGGCCCCGGACGTCGGTGGCCGTTACAGTGACGGTCGATCAGAGTATCGACCATGGAGCAAGCTTTTCCCAACAGAGGCTCACGGACGATCTCACGGTCGAGAGGTGGATCGACCGCAGCTCAAGAAGGCTAAGTTTTTGAACATGATGAGGATCTTGATGGGTGGGGCCCTCGGGTGGATCTTACCTTGATATTGTGTCGGGTGGATTCTGGACAGAGCCCGCAGGCCCTGGGCGGTCCCGGACGGCAGGGGCTGTTACAGCGACGGTCGATCAGAGCATCAACCCTAGAGCAAGCTTTTCCCAATAGAGGCTCACAGACGATCTCACGGTCGATAGGTGGATCGACCGCGGCTCAAGAAAGCTGAGTTTTTGAACCCATTGGGAAGTTTTGTCAAATTTCTACGGTGAGCCAAAAGCCAACAATATTGTATCGGGTGGGGCCCTCAGGTGGATCTTGATAGGTGGTGTCGGGCCCCGACCTGCGAAAGCCCAACCGGGCCGGGAGACGCGAACCGAAACCTAACGAAACGTGGAAAATTTGGCGAGGGTTCCCTCTAACCTATTGGTCTCCCTAAACAATTCGTCAAAACACCCTCAAATTAAAAACAATAATTTTACAAACCTCAAACCACAGATTTACAAACCCAAGAGTTTAATATATATATCATCGGAGAGGGGAATATTCGAATACAACATATAAACACTCCTGTAGGAGACTAACTAACAAAGGGTTTAAAGCAATAAAGAATCACCACTCCTCAAATTCCGCCTGGCGTCGCCGGACTGCCGACCAACTGCCCGGAAGGGGCCATCGAAGAGCAGCTAACGCCTGCACCTACAAAACGCAACCCGGGTAGGAGGGAGCAACTAAGCTCAACAGGGAAACTACACTACGACACACAGAAGGAAGAGGGAAACGCAACAGTGTCACCCTCAAGTAAGACCTGGGTGTATACAGAGGTCCCATAACCCCACCGCGTGTCCCTGAGGTCCACAATCATGGTCTTCTAGAAGAACTGGTCATATGATGGGTCACACTCTGTCACACCCCGACCTAGAAAACCCATCCAGGACGAGGCGTGAGGGTTCCTATCACTATTCATCTCCAATTAGCGCGATATAAAGCGGAAAAGACAGATAAAGTTAAACAATTTATATTCCAGAGGCGAAACAGAAATTCAATTCATATATATACATCAAGTTGTACTGATACAGAATTCTTTATCAAACTCCACCAAAGGAAAGATTTTATACAATGATCCAAAAATTCTCAAAAGATGTTTATAATATACAAACTATCAAAAGGTACAACAATCGTCCTCCAGCAACCTCAAGTGCCTCTGGAAGTACTCGCGCCGCCAAACGCAGATCCCGCCGGCTCTACTGAAGAAGAACTGGCGCCTGCACCTGCAAACGCAGCCCGGGTAGGAGTGAGCGATAAGCTCAGTAGGGTTCTACTCTACGACACACAGAAAGGAGGAAAACAACAATAGTGTTGTCACCCCGCTCAAGTCTAACGGATGCCACGGGTCCCATAACCCTGTTGATGTCCCAAGGGCTCCTGTCATGAAACCTCGCTCCTGAACATGTTACCAGGAGGCCAAGGAACAGTAACATGCAGGATCACCCCTACCCAAGCAGGAATACCATGCCTTGGAGACCACGTCGGGAACACATCGACAACCATTCTTAATACTTGGCCTTGGGAAGACAACACGACCTTTAAACCTCAAAACATTGATCAGAGTCAACTATAATACATCCTCGATAACAAGAGATTCAATTTAATCACGCCCTAATCCTTACTACCCAGCCACGGTCCTAAGGCTAGATCCGAGCTACCCGAGAGCCTCGGATCGGCGATCAACCCATCGTCCGCCTAACCTCATATGCCTCTAATGCATACAATGCATGAACCTATACAAACATCTACCTTAGATGTCTCTAAATGCCACAACATCAGTTATAGGTTCAACACATATACAATAGCCCTCGGTACTCGCCGGCAAGAGGCTAAGGTTCCAAATATAACATTACTCCCGTTGGAGACTAACTAACATAGGCTAAAAGCAGTAAAGATCACCACCTATCAGACTCCACCTGGTGCCGCCACACCACCGACCAACTGCCTGGTAGGGGCCACCGAAGAGGAGCTAGCGCCTGCACCTACAAAACGCAGCCCGAGTAGGAGTGAGCATAAAGCTCAGTAGGGTTCTACACTACGACACACAGAAGGAAGAGGGAAACGCAACAGTGTCGCCCTCAAGTGAGACCTGGGTGTATACAGGGGCCCCATAACCCCACCGCGTGTCCCTGAGGCCCAGGGACGGCACTCAGTAGCAGGAACAACACTGGCGACACACAACTGCAGGGAACGACACTGCAGGCGGGAAAAAGGCACCACTGAGTAGACAAGTCCTCTACCCCAGGGTCAGCACAGTGGGACACTGGCTACACCTCAGCATCCGACTCAAGGCCGACACGACCTCTACAATCATCAAGAAACAGGTGTACCAGTCATCTAGGCCTATTATCAAATTCGACTGGACACCACAATTCAAACCGGGTCCAAACTATCCAACCCCGGTCCTAGGGCTAAGTCCGAGCTTCCAGCCTCGGGACAGCGACCCACAGATCACCCATGCCCTAACCAATGCAACTAATGCATACAAGAGATAGGCATGCTATGAACATACACATACAAGAGATAGGCATGCAACAGTATGTTAAAGATAGCATATAGGTCAACTGGATCGCTGCAGCGGTACTACCAACCGCTGCCAGCCGATCCGCAGAGGGTCCTGGCATTATGACGGTACCGCGACCGTCAACCGCGGACTCCTGCAACGGGAAGCAACCCCGAAAACTGCTGATGAACAGTAAAATATAATATTATATTCTGAACATATAATATTATATTAAAACCACCAAAAGTTCTTTACTAGAGGTTATTTGACCCCTTCGATCCGACGTCCAAACGACGTCGGATTCGAGATCCAACTTAGCCACTAGTAGATCTACATGCCAGGATCAACATATACAAAATCCATAAACATCCAACGGTTGGATTAATGGGGAAATACTAATCAAAACTGCTAATTAAACTAACTTACCACCTCTTTGCTGCAACGCAACCCTCCAGTAATAAATTTATAACAAATCGTAGGAAAATCAGAAAAATATGAAATCAGTTGGGTTTGAGAGTAGCTTCAAAGATCTACAACTCTTATGTACATGACAACCTAAGATAATGCACATACTGGCCAGAAACCTCGCCGCAAGCCGACTGTTCTTCAAGAATAGCAGAAACCGGAAAATCTGAGATTAATCATGCATAAATCCTACTAAAATCTCAACCAAAGATCATGACACATATCAGAAATTTTACTAGGCAAGAGGAAGCCAACAACACAAAGAAAAGCAAGATCCAACGGCTAGATTAAAAGAAACCCATTAAACACTCTCGTAGGTAGAAAACCTACCGAACAGCGCTAATCCTCGGTTGATCCCTCGCAAACCAGTCACCAACAAGGCTCCAAACCACTTCAGAGATCTTCCTCTCGTCGCCACGGATCCAACAAGGTTTGGAACGCCCAAAACGATGGCCGGAGGAGGGAGAACGGTGAAGAAGAAGTTTCAGCTGGAAACAGAGGAAGAAAACAGAGCCGCGGGAGGAAGAAGAAGGAATGAAGAAGAAGGAGAAAGAGGGGAAGAAAAGAGGAAGGAATGGTAGGGGAAAGCCGGGAAAGGTGGGGAAAAGGGGAAGGAGGGGAGGGAAAGTCTTCTCTCCCCTGACAGCGGAGAGTGACGGCAACGACGGCCGTCCTCGCAAAGAAAAGCCACCGACCTGCTACAGTCCGGATCGATCCAACACCAAGTTGGATTGATCCGAGACAGGCTGGATCGATCCAAAACATTTGGATGAATCCGAACAGGTCAAAAACCCTTTAACGGACCTAATCAAACACAAATAATCAATCAGAGGCTGTGTGTGCACATGCGGGTGTGAAGCAAACCGACAAGGCGCAATTTACCAAATTGCCCTTGTGGTCTACAACGAGCCACAGGGGTAGAGGGACAGGTCCTCACAGTCGATCCACCGATCGACCGTCGAGCCTACTACACAGTTCATCAGAACAGTGCCGGAAATCCAATTTCCTGGATTTGAATGATCAAATCAAGTTGGAAGTTGATGAAACTTTACAAGCATGTGTAAACGATGATGGGGAAGCTAATGGTATGATTAAAACACATTTTTGATGGTTAAATCTCAAACCTAGGTCTCAATGGCCAAAAACCGACAAAACGGCGATAATACGGAAATCATTTGACAAAATACGGAAATCGACTGATAGGAATACAAGAAGCAAGCTATACAACACATGCTATAAGCTACACAACATTCTAACATGTATTCCTACAGCGAAAACACATAAAACATATCCTAGGAGAACCCGATCACAAGATCGAGGTAGAAACACCTACTTGGGCAAGTAGGGCAGCTCCTCCTCCGATCCCTCAACTCCGATCGCCAAAATTCGCTCCTCGGAAGCCGCGCTCTGAAGCCCTAGCACAGCCGTAGGAGAGAGAGAGAGAGAGAGAGAGAAAATGACAAGAGAGAAGAGAAGGAAAGACAGAGAAAGGGACATGCCTTATATAGAGATTAGGATCGATCTCAGCCGTCCGATTCGATCTTTTCCGATCGAGCTCCGATCTTCCGATCGGATGCCCCCTTAAGGTTCTAATCAAACACATACATCAATCCAAGGCCGTGTGTGAAACGCGGGTGTGAAACTGACCACCAGGGAGCATATTTACCAAAATGCCCCTGGGGTTGAAATCGCCACACGATCGCCCTATCGTGCCCGACACGGAAACAAATTAACAGGAAAACGACCCTCGACCCACGCAGTCGAGCCAGGTGAGAGGGACGGGCGCTCACAACCTAACAACCTTAAAAAGAATTTCGTCCCGAAATTCAATAAGGATGAAGTCGGGGAAAAAGAATCAACTAAGCCTATTTGCACAAACAAGGCTACAACTAGGGGCGCCAACGCCCACAACAAGGAACTAGCTGAAGAGGTGAATAATCGGGGAAACTCCCGACGCATGCGATCCTCTCGCTCCCATGTCAGACTCTCTGCACTGCCATGCCTCCATCTGACCATGACCAACGGTAACGATCTGCCTCTCAGCACCTGATCTGCACTGGCTGCTCTATGTAGGTGGCGTCCTCCTCCACCTCAATGTCGTCGTGGCTGATCACGTGAGATGGATCTGGAATGTACTTCCTCAGCATCGATACATGGAAGGTGGGGTGAACTGCTGACATGTGCGGGGGTAGAGCCAACTGGTAGGCGACTGCTCCAACGCGCCTGATGATCTTAAACGGGCCAGTGAACCTCGGCGCTTGCTTGCCCCTGCTACCAAACCTGATCGACGCTCTGTGTGGGGAACCTTCAGTAGCACTCTGTCGCCAACTGCGAACTCCAGGGGACGTCGCCTGCGGTCTGCGTAGCTCTTCTGCCGACTCTGCGCCGTCAGAAGCCTCTGCCTGATCTGAGCCAACCTCATGACCGTATGATAATGTCCAGACCGATAAGGGACGCCTCCCCAACCTCCGTCCAACACACAGGTGAGCGACATGGTATGCCGAACAACGCCTCAAAGGGTGCAAAACCCAAACTGGCCTGAAAGCTGTTGTTGTAGGCAAACTCCACCAGAGTCACGTGCTGCTCCCAAGTACCTCCAACGTCTAGCACACATGCTCTGAGCATGTCCTCCAAGATCTGGATAGTCCGCTCCGACTGCCCGTCTGTCTGAGGGTGGAAAGCTGTGCTGAAAGTCAGTGCCGTTCCCAAGGAGTCCTGGAAGCTGCTTCAGAACCTGCCGGTGAATCTGAGATCTCTGTCTGACACTATCGACACTGGGATGTCGTGCAGTCGTACCACCTCGTCAATGTACCTCTGCCTCAGTCTGGCAACTGGATCTGTCGCCCTCATGGGAAGGAAATGAGCCGATTTGGTCAGTCGATCAACGATGACCCAAATCGCATCATTCCCCCTCGGTGACCTGGGTAGCCCGGTGACGAAGTCCATCGCTATATGTTCCTACTTCCACTCTGGCACTGGAAGTGGCTGCCGCAAACCTGGTGTCCATCGGTGCTCTGCCTTCACCTTCTGACAGGTGAGGCATCTGGAAACAAACTCTGCCACTGACCTCTTCATCCTGTACCACCAGAACTGTCGGCGCAGATCGTGGTACATCTTGGTGCTCCCGGGGTGAACGGCGAAACAGGAGTGGTGGAACTCGTGAAGGATCTCCTCTCGTAGCGCGGGGTCTGCTGGAATTGCAACTCTGCCTCTGAAGAGTAGACTGCTGTCTGCCGACACTGTGCCTCGATCACTCTGGCCAAAAGAACTGGGATGCTGCGACCAACATACAGGAAACCGCCTGTCGCCTGGTCCTCGAAGTCAAGCCCAAACGGACTAACTGTCTCTAGCATCTGCCACTGCCGAGTTGACATCGCTATCAAGGTCACTCTGCTGCCTCTGGTCTGCCTGCTGAGAGCGTCTGCTACGATGTTTGCCTTACCAGGGTGGTAATGCAACTCAAAGCCGTAGTCCTCTAGAAGCTCCTTCCACCGCCACTGCCTGAGGTTGAGGTCACGCTGGGTGAACACGTGCCTCAAACTCTTATGATCAGAGTACACCAGGAACCGCTCACCATAGAGATAGTGTCGCCATGTCTTCAGAGCGAAGACAACCGCTGCAAGCTCGAGATCGTGGACTGGATAGTTCCTCTCATGGGTCTTTAGCTGCCTGGAACCGTAGGCCACCACATGGCCCTCCTGCATAAGCACACAGCCTAGACCCTCCCCATTGGCGTCGCAAAAGACACTGTAACCGATGCCTCGCTCTGGAACTATCAGGATCGGTGCACTAGTCAGTCTGGTCCTCAACTGGATGAACGCCTGCTCGTACGCCTCGTCCCAAACAAATGGGACCTCCTTCTGTGTCAACCTGGTTAGCGGCCCTGCAACCCTGGAGAAGTCCCGCACGAACTTCTTGTAGTAACCCGCCAAGCCGAGGAAGCTGCGGACCTCGAACACTGTCGTCGGTCTCTGCCACTGTAGCACTGCCTTGATCTTGGTCGGATCAATTGACATGTTTGCCGCTGACACCACGTGCCCCAGAAACTGTACCTCAGGAAGCCAGAACTCACATTTGGAGGCTTTGGCATATAGCCTATGCCCCCTCAACAACTGCAACACTGTCCTCAGATGCTGCTCATGCTCCTCCCCGGTACGTGAGTAGACTAGGATGTCGTCGATGAAAACCACCACGAACTGATCTAAGTACGGTCGGAAGACCCTCTGCATCAGATCCATGAACGGCGCTGGTGCGTTCGTCAAGCCGAACGGCATCATCGTGAACTCGTACAACCCGTACCTCTTACGGAAAGCCGTCTTCGGGATGTCGCAATCCCGAATCCTCAACTGGTGATAGCCGGTACGGAGATCGATCTTCGAAAAGACCGAAGAGCCTCAGAGTTAGTCGAACAAGTCATCGATCCTCGGTATCGGATACTTGTTCTTCACCGTTACCCTGTTCAGCTTCCTGTAATCAATGCAAAGACGAAGCGTACCATCCTTCTTCTTTGCGAACGACACAGGAGCTGCCCAAGATGACGTGCTGGCACGGATGAAACCTCTGCCGATCAACCCGTCCAGCTGGACCCTCAGCTCCCTCTGCTCTGCTGGTGCCATCCTGAAAGTTGGCAGAGAGATCGGCCCGGTACCCGGTACAAGATCTATCTGGAAGTCTACTGCTCTGGAAGGAGGAAGGCCCGGTAGCTCGTCTGGGAAGACGTCAGCAAACTCACAAACTACTGCATGCAAACTGCTCTCTCGACTGCCCTCTGCAGCGAACAAGGAAAGACGCGCCAGTAAAGCTGACAGCTGGCCCTCGCGCCTGGGAAAGCAACCACACATGAGGGAATCAGCCGACTGGCGATCCCCCAACAAAACAAAACGAGCGCCGTCAGGTGTCCAAGCAGTCACCCTGCGACGGTCACAGTCGATGACGGCTCGGTATGAAGTCAGCCGATCCATACCGAGAATCACGTCGAACCCGACCATGTCTAGCACCCGAAGGTCTAGAAAGACACGGAGCCCCCCAACCTCCAACTCACAAGAACGGCAGATCTACTCAACACGAGTCCCTCCGCCGACTGGTGTGTCTAGGTGTAGTGTGACTCCAAGTGGCTCAGTCTCTAGCCCTAGCGATGCCACACACTTGATGTCGCTCAAATGTGTCACGCACAGCGGTCGCGGTGCAGTACAGCATAAGAGAGGTCGAATCCCACAGAGAGACAAGCAGGAAAGATCCAGAAACACAGATAACAATGAATTGAAAACAAGCAAGAGCGATAAAAGTTAAGAAAATAGATCAAAGATGTAATGATAAGATAAAGTTAACGAAAGACATCAAGATTTGAATGAGGCTAGGCTTCAGGAATCACTTCACTCGGATTTAGGTTCTTCTCTTCTCAATGGATCATATGATACTCAGTTAAGGGATTCACATCCCAATCACCTTAACCGGAAGATATAGAATTATGAATCTAATAAAATATATAAATGTCTCTTGCTACCATTGGTTCTTCCTTTTTATAGTTCTAATTTCATCCAACCAAACCTAAGAATACACGATACCGGCTGTCACTACAGGCAATGCGCAGCAAAAGTTCATCGGGACAAAGCCCTAACTCTAACCGGATCTCTAAGAATACACAATACCAACTCTCACAATCGGCAATGCATAGCAAAGATCTCTCGGTATAGAGCCCCAACCTTATCTAACCAGATCCCTAAGAATATACAATACCAGCTGTCACTACGGGCAATGTATAGCAAAGGTCTCGCAAGACTCGGTAGGAGAATCAAAAGAGAAGACTATGGGATTAAAAGATCATGAAAGAAGCATGACTGGATTCATAATATTAATCATCCACATAGAAATCTATAATCTGAAAATAATATTTAAAGATCCAATACATAGAAAAGAGTTTAACAATAAAGCTTAAAATCTATGAACCATTGTTGGAGAAGAAGCCCTAGTCATCGCTAGATCATCCGTCCGCCATGCCCGCGGATTACTCGGCCATAGATGGAGATGTCTCCATCTTTTTCCTCTTGAAAAACTCCTGAAAAGAGCCTCCAAAAACGTCCAAGAAGTCCCCTTTGATTAGCCCTAAGTTTCCTATTTATAGGGTCCAAGAATTAGTAAACTCGGATTAATCAAAACCGTTGATTTTCGTCACTGGGCAAGTCCGATCGATCCTTCTCGGGATGTTGGATCGATCGGTCTCTTGAAATCTCCAATCTTCTAACTTCGCCCGTGTCCGATCGATGGACGGATCGATCGAACTCTGCTCCTCTAAAAAGCATACGTTCTGTCACCCTTTAATTCCCAAGTCCGATCGATCGGATTATGAATGTTGGATCGATTGGTTGAGTAAAAATCCGCTGTTTTTGACTTTTTCTGAGTCCGATCGATCAGACCATTGGTGTCGGATCGATCGGACCCTATAGGAGCGAAGGAGGGATCGATCGGATCATATTCAGCCAAACAATGCATGTTCTGTCACGATTCTGTGAGGTCCGATCGATCGGCGGATCGCTCGGACTTCCAGCTTATTTTCCTTTCTGCCATTCAGACTGCGCATCGGTACTGAAATTGCTGTAACTTCCTCTAGGAAACTCAGAATCACGAACTATAAAATTCCCCAGAATTTAGACTTCAAGAGCTTTCCAGCCATATATGGCACATTATCTGGTTCTTCATGAGCAGGTACAGATTAATTGTTGAAGTTGATCCATATACTCTTTTCAGCTTCTTTTAGCTCCAATTTCCTGCATTTTCCAAACAACTATGTGAAGCATATAAAAGTATAAAAATAGTGCTAAAGAAGTTGATTAAGGGTGAAGATATAGCAATTGAGATGGTTTTAAGGTTGTTCAGAGTGCACTTTCATGCACTCATCAACACTCGCTAGCTACAAAGGAATGAGACGCCCCAGGGTCTATCAGAACATCTACAAATGAACTGAAAAGCTGAAACGTACCTCTGAGGACTGGAGGGTCAACTGGGGCTGGTGGAAGAGCTAAAGTCTGCTGGGGTGGCGGGTACTGGTAGGGCTGGAAAGCTGGCTGAACTCGGTCTGCGTACTCGCGGTCTGGAAGTGTGTAGACTCCCCCTCTAGGCCCGCCTCGACCTCCACCGCGACCTCTGCCTCTCCCGGCTCCTGGTGTCCGCCATCCTCCGCCTGCTCCGCCACCAACGAACTGTGCCCTCAACGTCGGACAGTCTCGGCGAAAGTGCCCTGGCTGCTGGCACTCGAAGCACACTGGAGGTCCAAGCGCTAGCTGCTGGCTCTGGTCTCCTCCCCCGGACGTCTGCCCCCGAGGCCCAGCTGCAAGAAATAGCTGGCCTCCCTGCCTGAGCTGCTGCTGGTACTGGGGTGGGTGATGCTGGTATGGCTGCTGGTGTCGTGAGAATCTCCGCTGCCCCCACGAACCTCCTCTGCCCTGAGCTGCTCTCTGCCACTGGCACTCGCAGATGACGTCGATTGGAATGCCCTGGGCCCCGGCTCCTGCAACTGGGCCTCAACAGCTACGGCACAGTCCAGCGCCTCTGCGTACGTGCTAGCGCGCTGAGCAGCGATCAGCCGCCTGAGCTCGGGCCGAAGTCCCCACTGGAACTGCTCCGCTCTGGCAAGTGGGTCCGTCGACACCGCACCGGCGAATCTGGCTAGTCTAGTGAACCTAGCTGCGTACTGCACTACCGACTGAGTACCCTGAGAAAGGGTCTGGTACTCACAGACAAGGCTGAGCGTGCACTGCGGGGAAAGAACGCGCCGAGAAAAGACGAACGAAACACGACCCACGATGGGTCACTCCCGTCCCTGGCGGCATAAACAGAGCGCCACCAGTCCAAAGCGTTCCCGTCGTGCTGGAACGTGGCAAGTCTGACCTGGATCCTGTCATCCTGGATGAATAGAGTGTCAAGGACGCGACTGACTCCCTCCAGCCAGTCGTCCACCACCGCTAGGTCGCCCCCAGCACCGCAGAACCTAGGCGGGTTCAGCCTCTGGAAGTCGACCACCGCTGTCATGACATCACGCCGGTTGAGTGGAGAAGAAACCTCCTCGGCGATGAAAGAAGCATCCTTCTCCATCACGACCTCAATCCTCGGCTCCGGCTCTGGTGTAGGTACACGGGGCATGGCTGCGTTGGCCCCTAAGGCCCGTCGGGCGGCGCGCTCGTCGCGCGCACTACGATGACCCAAGACTGGATAGCTAGCCCGGCTCCCTGTCATCTGTACGTTTGCCAGAGACGACAAGTGTCCACCCGTAAGAAATCAAAACACAACAACAATCAATAAAGCAAAAGCATAACACACATGAACACGAACAAACACACAGGGATGCTCTACTCCTAGAACTATCCCAAACTACGCTCAAAACCTTAACCGCAAGCCTAATCCTATCTCTGGGACCTACAGCCTGCTCTGATACCAAGTTGTCACACCTCGACCCAGAAAACCCATCCAGGATGAGGCGTGAGGGTTCCTATCACTATTCATCGCCAATTGGCGCGATATAAAGCGGAAAAGACAGATAAAGTTAAACAATTTATATTCCAAAGGTGAAACAGAAATTCAATTCATATATATACATCAAGTTGTACTGATACAGAATTCTTTATCAAACTCTTCCAAAGGAAAGATTTTATACAATGATCCAAAATTTCTCAAAAGATGTTTATAATATACAAACTATCAAAAGGTACAACAGTCGTCCTCCAGCAATCTCAAGCGCCTCTGGAAGTACTCGCGCCACCAAACGCAGATCCCGCCGGCTCTACTGAAGAAGAACTGGCGCATGCACCTGCAAACGCAGCCCGGGTAGGAGTGAGCGATAAGCTCAGTAGGGTTCTACTCTACGACACACAGAAAAGAGGAAAACAACAACAGTGTTGTCTCCCCGCTCAAGTCTAACGAATGCCACGGGTCCCATAACTCTGTCGATGTCCCAAGGGCTCCTGTCATGAAACCTCTCTCCTGAACATGTTACCAGGAGGCCAAGGAACAGTAACATGCAGGATCACCCCTACCAAAGCAGGAATATCATGCCTTGGGGACCACGTCGGGAACACATCGACAACCATCCTTAATACTTGGCCTTGGGATGACAACACGACCTTTAAACCTCAAAACATTGATCTGAGTCAACTATAATACATCCTCGATAACAAGAGATTCAATTTAATCATGCCCTAATCCTTACTACCCAGCCACGGTCCTAAGGGTAGATCCGAGCTACCCGAGAGCCTCGGATCGGCGATCAACCCATCGCCCGCCTAACCTCATATGCCTCTAATGCATACAATGCATGAAGCTATACAAACATCTACCCTAGATGTCTCTAAATGCCACAACATCAGTTATAGGTTCAACAAATATACAATAGCCCTCGGCACTCGCCGGTAAGAGGCTAAGGTTCCACAATTTCTCATTAGCTAGCACTCATAGCTAGCTAATGGCTAGGCAACCAAATAAGCATTTAACTACTTATCAAACCAAGCATTAAATGCAAATAAAACCACAATTGCCCAAAGGGGTAAGCACACGATTCAATCCTCCATTTCAATAGAAATGTCTTGAAAACCCCATGAAAACCACTTGCATGCATCCCAACATGCTTAAGTACTTATCACAAATGAAGTCCATTTAAGAAAGGCCAAGAAACAGTGTTTAAGGACTCACGGTCGATGCAACAGTCGATCCGACGGTCGACCGTGAGGCCACGGTCGATGTCACGGTCGATCCGACGGTCGACCGTGAAACCAAAACGAGGAAAAACACATGTGTGACGGTCGATCGGTACATCGACCGTGGGAAGCCCAAAACGGGCCAGAGCCTTACGGACGATACGATGGTCGATCCGACGGTCGACCGTGAGGCGGAATGAAAAAGGGAGGGAACCCGCGGTCGATCGATGCATCGACCGTGGGAGACCAAAAACCCGACAGTGCCTGACGGACGATGCGACGGTCGATCTGACGGTCGACCGTCAGGCTCAAAAGAAGAGTATCATTACTGGACGGTCGATCCATCGATCGACCGTCGAGCCTACTGCACAGTTCATCAAAACAGTGCCGGAAATCCAATTTGTTGGATTTGAATGATCAAATCAAGTTGGAAGTTGATGAAACTTTGCAAGCATGTGTAAAAGATGATGGGGGAAGCTAATGGTATGATTAAAACATGTTTTTGATGGTTAAATCTCAAACCTAGGTCTCAATGGCCGAAAACTGACAAAACGGCGATAATACGGAAATCATCCGACAAAATACGGAAATCGACTGATAGGAATACAAGAAGCAAGCTATACAACACATGCTATAAGCTACATAACATTCTAACATGTATTCCTACAGCGAAAGCACATAAAACCTATCCTAGGAGAACCCGATCACAAGATCGAGGTAGAAACACCTACTTGGGCAAGTAGGGCAGCTCCTCCTCCGATCCCTCAACTCCGATCGCCGAAATCCGCTCCTCGGAAGCCACACTCTGAAGCCCTAGGACAGCCGTGGGAGAGAGAGAGAGAAAACGACAGGAGAGAAGAGAAGGAAAGAGAGAGAAAGGGACATGCCTTATATAGAGATTAGGATCGATCTCAACCGTCCGATTTGATCTTTCCCGATCGAGCTCCGATCTTCCGATCGGATGTGTCCTTAAGGTTCTAATCAAACACATACATCAATCCAAGGCCGTGTGTGAAACACGGGTGTGAAACTGACCACCAGGGAGCATATTTACCAAAATGCCCCTGGGGTTGAAATCGCCACACGATCGCCCGATCGTGTCCGACGAGGAAACAATTCAACAGGAAAATGGCCCTCGACCCACGCGGTCGAACCAGGTCAGAGGGACGGGCCCTCACACACTCCGTAAGCAGGAACCAACACTGCTGACTCACAAGCAGGGAACCACACTGTTGGCAAGAAATGGCACCGCTGAGTAGGCAACCCCTCTACTCAAGAGTCATCACAGTGGGACACCGGCTACACCTCAGAATTTGACTCGAGGCCGACACGACCTCTACAATCATCAAGCAACATGTGTACCAGTCATCTAGGCCTATAAACGAATTTGACTGTACATCACAATTCAAACCTAGTCCAAACTACCCGACCTCGGTCCTAGGGCTAAATCCGAGCTTCCAAGCCTCGGGACGGCGACCCACAGATCGCCCACGCCCTAACCATATGCAACTAATGCACAACAGAGATGCATGAGATGAACATATACATATAAGCAGTTAAGCATGCAGCAGGATGTGATGATAGCATAACAAGGTCTAGGCTCGGCACTCTGCCGACCCGGGGTGGTGAACATACATTTAAGGTCTGGAACTGTTGTAGTGGTACACCACCAACTGCCAGTCAGTTCACTAGTAACCTGCATCGAGAAGCAGCCCCACAAATAACAAAAGACAAACCACACATGTAAAGGCCCTCGGCGCACAGCGGCATGTAAGGCTATGGAAAGTAGTAGGGCTACTCGCCCACTTATTCTAAACATCCAAGGAGTCATCACTCTCCTGGTTCACCACTACCCTTAATATGGGGCTAGCATGCTTAATGATATGTACAATATATAAAGCTGTAAGAAAAACGATACATACCAAGCCCTGCGAGCAAAGCCAAAGAAAGCTCCTCTCTGCCACCAAAGGATCCTTCCTCCCAGGAAGATCGATCATCCTCGCGACAGAGGGCATTCTCCTTGTCGTGCCAAGGAAGATTGATCCTTCCTCCCAGGAAGATCGATCATCCTCCCGACAAAGGGCATCCATGCTACCCTGGGACAAAGATCGATCATCTTCACCAGATGATCGATCATGCTCGGGCTCAAGATGACGAACAATGAAGGATTGATCTTTCACCAAGAAAGACTGATCTTGTTGGGTTCTCCGGCGAACCTTCGGCGAGAAATACAGTCGGAAAACTCCATGAAATCCCACAAAACCTTGGGATCTGATAGTACGAAGGACCACGAGTCCAAAACCGGTAATAATACTGCAAACTAACCAACATGCATTAAGATCTAAGCAAAAGAAGATCACAAACAACTCAAACTCACAAAACCGAAAAGAAAAACGTAGGTAGGATCCCTACCTAGCCTAGATCAGCTTCAATCCCAGCTGCAAGGCCTTGGATCGTCCTCAAATCTCTTCAAAATCCGGCAGCTCTGAGCTCAAGAACGCGGATTTCAAATGGAATTCAAGGAAGAAGATCGCGTCCGCTTTATAGACAAACGAACCGACCTATGAATGATCGATCTTTCCGTAGGAAAAGATCGATCTTTCATGACGATCACACCTTGACTTCCTGTCACCAAAAGATCGATCTTCTAGCAAGGAAAGATCGATCCTTTAAGTGCAGAAAGCTAGATTTGGGCTAAAACTCAAGCCCAAGCCCGGATCGTTCGATCTCGGGTCCACCTAACCTTTCTAATCAAACACTAACACAAACATGGTCAGTGTGTGCACACGCGGGTGTGAAACAAACCAACTAGGCGCAATTTACCAAATTGCCCTTGTGGTCTACAATGAGCTACAAGGGTAGAGGGATAGGTCCTCACAGGTGGGGCCCTTGGGTGGATCTTGCCTTGAGATTGTATCGGGTACGACCCTCGGGTGGATCCTGCACGGAGCCTGCATGGATCGACCGCGGCTCAAGAAGGCTGGGTTTTTGAACCTGACGATCGATGTGACGGACAATGCATGGATCGACCGCCAATAACACGCAATGTAAAAAACTAGCCATTGGAGAGTCACACGGAGCCGTTGGAGCTGCTTTTCGAGCTAGTTGAAGGCAAGATATAAGTAGTGTTTTGTTGTAAACTTGCTAGAACTGTAACGACCCTCACCGTCCGGGGCCGCCCAGGGCATGCGGGCTCCGTCCAGAATCCACCCGAGGGCCCCACCCGACACAATATTGCCCGCTTTTGGCTCTCCGTAGAAATATGGAGAAGCTTCCTAGTGGGTCACCCATCCCAGGACCGCTCCAAGACAAGCACGCTTAACCTTGGAGTTTTCTGACGAATCACTGGCATCACAGCTTTAAAACGCGTAGTGTCTTATAAGGGTTACTAATATCTATTATATAAGGAAGAGTGGTTTTTGAAATGTCTCAACTGTAAGACATAAAGAGCGGTCCAGATTTATCTCCAAACACATCCAACGGTCCAGATTTCATCATCAACTTTAAGATTCCCACCAAAAACTCCCGCCCAAACTCTCATCCCCCCCGCCCCCCAAGCTAATTCAAGTTAAACATCATAGAGAGAGAGACGCGGCCAGGGGGATGTGACCACACATCCCCTCCCCTCCCTACTCATCTCCCCTCTCCCCCATCCCCCTCTCTCCCTCTATGTTCCGACGTCGCCCCACGGCGTCGCCCACGCCCAATGCCGTCACCCCACGGCGTCGGTCACGCGATCCATGCCCCACGCGATCGGCTATGCGATCCACGCCCCACGCCCCACGCCTGCTCCTCTCGCATCATCATTGACCTCTATGTCCCTCTCCGATGACGCCGCCGCTTCTCTGCCTCGCGATCCGCAGCACCCCACGGTCCTGGACCTCTCCGACATCGATCGCCTCTTCCCCGGCGTCCCCACCAGTTCCCTCGCCTGCACGCTCGCCGTCCTCTCCTCAATGGCAGTAGACCCCGTGGTGGACCTAGGGATCAAGATCCTGAGGTCGAGGGCGGTGATGGAGAGCCAGATCGGGCAGGGAGTCGCTCTGGGACTGATGCGCGCGACGGCGTAGGAGCAGTTTTGCGCAGGGAAGGGGGCGGAGGAGGCCGGAAGGACGCTGAGGGGGTTGTGGGAGCTAGGGATGCTTGAGATCTTAGATTACGGGGTGGAGACGCCGTCGATGAGGAGTCTTGCGATCGGAATCTCGCCGGGTTTCTAAAGATCGTCGACATGACATCATCGTTGCCGACCGACTCAGTGAGTTATGTTCATTAATAGTAATAAATTGGTGGTGGTTGGTCATTTACTTATCATATTCTAATCCAAACAAAGGTGACTCCTTCTCTTCTCGATTCTATCTTCCTCGCCACCGTCAACCTCAACCCACTCCAGATCCTGCCTCGCCGCCAACCGTAGTGACCCTTTCCTCTTTCTCTCCAAGCCCTAATCACCTCACCATCGATCTCACATACCTCTGTCGGCTGAACAATCTCAGGTGCTTCCGATGCCATGATTTATGCACTCCTTACCTTTAATGAAAGGTTCTTTTGCCAATTAGATGCCATGATTGATGCATCTAGATGAAACCATAATGATCTCAGCAACGGCTGAGACTTTCATTTCTGTTTCCATCATCACGGACGCATAATGGAGTTTTGTGTGGTGATTCGAGAGACGTCTCATTTATAAATCATCATGGAAGACGGAGGTAAAATCATCAGTTGACTCTTTGCCACCTAAATGCAAGTTCTAAGTATGAAATGGATCTATTGGTTTTCCAAACAGATGTGAATCCTTTGATCTACACAAAGAAGTTGTTCCTTATCTGGAGGCTTGGGCTTGGCAAAAGTCTATGGTGAGGAGGAGGCATGCTTTATTGGAAAAAAAGAGATGAAGACCAGGCTGATGTTGTGATTGTTCTTCAACACGAACCCGTCTATACATTGGGTAATGGCAGTCTTGAAAAATACTTGAATTTGGATATAGAGAACCCTCCCTATGATGTGTATAGGACTGAATGTGGTGGGGAGGTTACCTATCATGGTCCTGGACAGGTTGGCTTTCTCATCTCTCATGTGTTGATTAAGTTGTTTGATTTAACCTCTATTGTCTGACTATGAGTTGACAGTCGGACATAGGTAAACTTGCATATCTCTTTGCTATCTGCTGTACGTCTTTGAAATTCAGGTACTATGCTACTTTAGTTGCTATTTTGTCAAATATTTTTCATTCCAAATTTGAACTGGTTCAATTCAAGGTATTTCAAGAGAAAGCTTCTTAAATAACTTACACATTAACTAGATATATAAGGAAGGAATTTCCGAGACATGATTGATCTTATTTGTCGAGTCTCAATTTTGTGATTATTGCTTTAGATTCATAATAAAAATTGTAACTGATTGGCATCTATGTTCCTTATATCAATTAAAGCACATGCATTTGAGCATAATGGGAAGTTTGAGAGTTGGTTATATGAAATTCGGTAATCAAATCTGTATCAGAAGTTCTATACATTGATTGCGAGTTTCATTTTGTGTTGAATTTTGCTTTCTGCTCTGCTTATTCAAACAATGTTTGCTTTATCATAGCCGTCGGCCCCTCTCTCACTCTCTCACTCTCTGTCTCACCCACGCCGTCAGCCCCTCTCTCACTCTGGGAGATCGTGAATCATCGGGGTTGAGGGATTTGGGTTCGTTTCTATTCGCCAATGAGGACGCCATCGAGGGGACGGATGACGATCTTTCTCGGATGGTATATCACATCACCAACGACGGAAGGGCTCGATGGAGACGACGCGGCTGCCATGGAGGATGAAAAAGTCATAGAAGTGGGCATGGATGGATTCTAGGCTATTAGATGGGAGGGTCTCCTCCGCCGCCACCTCCAACGATCCCCCCGATGGCTGCCAATGCCTCTCCCTCGCATCCTCATGGATCCAAAGACGAAGATAAGAACCCTTCTTATGACGTCGATGAGGACTCTGACAGAGTTGATGGCAGAATGTAAGTAGAGGTACAACAGTTTTACAATGATTTTCAACCAATTTTTCCCGATTCTGATTGGGTATTATTTCATGGGGACGGCTGCTCTGCTTTGGGCACCGTTTTTTTCCGGATTTTGATTGGGTTTTACAATGCTTCAATTATGGATTTTGATTGATTTGTTTGCCAATCAATACCCATTGAGATGCAGATGGAGCCGTTATGCATGAAAATGTCCAATGATGCATCCATCCTCATTTTTTATTTTGACAATCGCTCAATTCACTTTTTGCATGGATCCTCTCTTTTTGATTTTGACCCTACTTTGATTTTTCATCTGAGTTGTCAACATATGTGTTGCATCTAAGAAATGCTTTGCCTTTTGTTGGATATGTATTGATGGATGTTTCTTTTCATGGCATCCAGTATTCTTTTGCTATTTTTTCCCTTAATTTTGTGGTCTCTTCAGTCACATTGTAGGTTGGTGTCGTTCCTTCGATCAGACTCCACTTCTTAGATGCATCAGATGAAATTTGTATATTTCAATTCTGTGTTGCACTTCTACATCTTTTTCCCAAGAGAACAACATTGCAGCCAACATTCCAAAGGTCTCTGTAAGATGGGGATTGAAAACTTGGCATGAAAAACAACATTAAAAATAGGAACGAAGAAAACCGTGAACTTGGGATTATTATCAATTGAATTTAGGGAGGCAAGCCAAGCTTGGTTCTTTTAATTGCAATTGTTAATGTTTGGTTTTTTTAATTGCTTTCAATTAGCTAACATGAGTTTCTAGTTTTCCACACCTAAGTTGAAAGTTTAAACATAGTGCTGTAATTTGTTATTTGACTGTTTTGTTGCTTATTTTCAAACAGTTGGCTAGATGAATTGAGGTTTTGCATATACAAGATAGACATCACTACTACAAGTCCAAGATAGACATCATGCACAATCTTCTTCTTTGCTTTTTCAGTATCATGTCTTTTTTTGGTTTTGAATGAGTTGGAGCTCAATCAAAGCTAGAAGAATGGTGGCTACCATAGAAGAGGTCAACTAATACCCTCTGCCTGCAAGGAAGCAACGGTGAATTATTTCATCTGCTTAATACCCTTCGACCTAATTAGTAGAGGCCTTTAAATTAGAGCATGTGAATGGCTTTCATGTTGTATATTCAGAATTTGAATCCATTTGGATATTATCAAAATTTGTATTCCAATGATTTTGACACCCATGGGTTCACAGTCAAGCTTAACTCTCCAATTTGTGCTGTATGACTGTTCATAGTATTGCATATCACATGCTTGATATTGGTCCATCATAATTTTTATTGAAGGATATGAGATCCATGTATGTCAGTGGCATTTTAATTCAGCAAAGAAGAGTATTAGTAATTTTTTCAACCGCTGCATAACTGATGCTCAAAGGCAAAACCAACAAGATCAGATTGAAAACAGCTGTCGCGCCCTGACCCGCGAAAGCCCAACCGGGCCGGGCGACGTGAACCGAAATCTAACAAACCGCGGAAAAAAATGGCGAGGGTTCCCTCTAACCTATTGGTCTCCCTAACAGTTCACCAAACGCACCCCCAATTAAAAGACAAAAATTTAACAACATCGAACCACAGATTTACGAACTCAAAAAGATTTAATATACATATCCTCGAAGAGGGGGGAGTTCAAATACAACACTACTCCCGTAGGAGACTATCTAACATAGGGTAAAAACTGTAAAGGATCACCACCTCTCAGACTCCGCCTGGCGCAGCCGCACCGCCGACCAACTGCTCGGTAGGGGCCATGGAAGAAGAACTGACGCCTGCACCTGCAAAATGCAGCCTGGGTAGGAGTGAGCACTAAGCTCAGTAGGGTTCAACACTACGACACACAGAAGGAAGAGGGAAACGCAAAGGTGTTGCCCTTAAGTAGGACCTGGGTGTATACAGGGGTCCCATAACCCCACCGCGTGTCCCTGGTGCCCAGGAGCAGCACACAGTAAGCTCAACAAACACTGCTGACTCACATGCAGGGAACCTACACTGCAGGCGGGAAATGGCACCGCTGAGGGGGCCTCTCCACCACTCAAGAGTCAACACAGTGGAACACCGGCTACACCTCAGCATCCGACTCAAGGTCGACACGACCTCTACAATCATCAAACAACCAGTGTACCAGTCATCTAAGCCTATCATCGAATCGACTGGACACCACAATTCAAACCGGGTCAAAACTACCCAACCCCAGTCCTAGGGCTAAGTCCGAGCTTCCAGCCTCGGGACGGCGACCCACAGATCACCCACACCCTAACCAATGCAACTAATGCACAATTCAACAATGCATGCTATGACATACACAAACAGGAGATAGTCATGCAACAGTATGACAGGGCATCATATAAGTCTAACGGATCGCTGCAGCGGTACTACCGACCGCTGCCAGCCGATTCGCAGCGGGTCCCGGCATTACGACGGTACCGCGACCGTCAACCGCGGACTCCTGCAACAGGAAGCAACCCCAAAAACCACTGAAAGAACAGTAAACAATATAATATTATATTTTGAAATATAATAATATATTCAAACACCCAAAACCTCTACTTAGGGGCTAATTGATCCCGTCGATCCGACATCCAAAAGACGTCAGATTCAAGATCCAACTTAACCATCAGTAGGTGTATATACCAGGATCAACATATCCAAAATTCATAATCATCCAACGGTTGGATTAACGGAAAAACACTAATCAAAATCGTTAATCAAACTAACTTACCCATTAATTGCTGCAACGCAGCCCTCCAGCAAACAATTCATAACAAATCGTAGAAAAATCGGTAAAATATGAAATCAGTTGGGTTAGAGAGTAGATTCAAAGATCTACAACTCTTATATTCATCACAACCCAAGATCACGTACACGCCGGCTGGACAACTCGCCGCAAGCCGGCTGTTCTTCAAGAACAGCAGAAAACCGGAAATCCGAGATTAATCATGCATAAAACCTACTCAAATCTCAACCAAATATCATGAAACTTATATCAGTAATTCTACTAGGCATGATAAATCTAACAACACCAAGATCAACAACATCCAACGGCTAGATCTAGAGAAAACCCGAAAACAACATCAGTAGGTATAAACCTACCTAACAGCGCTTTCCTCGGCTGATTCCCCGCGAATTGATCACGAACAAGGTTCCAAACCACTTCAGGGATCTTCCTCTCGTTGTCGTGGATCCAACGAGCCTTAAAACACCCAAAATGATGGTCGGAGGAGGGAGAACGGAGGAGATGAAGCTTGCTGCCGGAAACAGGGGAAGGAAGCAGAGCTTTCGGGAGAAGAAAGGAGAAGGAAGAAGAAAGGAGGAGAAGGAGGAGGAGAAGAGGAAGAAAAGGAGGGAAAAGGGGAAGGGGAAAGCCGAGGGAAGGGGGGGAAAAGAGAGAGGAGGGGAGGGAAAGTCCTCCCCCTCTGACAGGAGAGAGCGATGGCCAACGACGGCCGTTCTCGCGAAGCAGAAAAAGCCACCGACGCGAGTCCGATCGGTCGCTCCAAGGAGCGATCGATCGCTCGCGCCCCGGATCGATCCAAACAAGTCGGATTGATCCGAGCGGGTCAAAACCCGCCGACTCGCTCACAAGTCCGACCGATCGTTCCAAGGAGCGATCGATCGCTCGAGGGTCGTCAGCTGCCCAAAGGCAAGCTTCCGCTCGCCCGAGCTGGGATCTTCCGATCCCGGGTCCACCTAGCCATTCTAAACAAGAATTAACACAAACAAGGCCAGTGTGTGTACACGCGGGTGTGACACAAACCAACAAGGCGTAATTTACCAAATTGCCCTTGCGGTCTACAGCGAGCCACAGGGGTAGAGGGGCAGGTCCTCACAACAACTTTCCTTTGCCTACAAAGATTCCTGTACGCTTCTCTTGCATCCGGCGAAACAAAAAATTGCACCATTGATATGACTATTTGGATTGGTTTTTTGTTTTGACTTGATCTCCATGAGCATGATTTCTTATCTTAGTATCTTACATTGAAATGTGCATTGTGCACTTCAGGCAGTTAGTATCTTACCTTGAAATATGACTACTTGGATTAGTTTTTTTGATAGGTTTGTTGAGGGATATTTCTGAGTTTGTTCGTTGAGGCATTGTGCTCTTTAGACAGTTCCTCTTTTCGTCCTTTCCATGATGATGTTATGTCTGATAGGTCACGATATAGTTGGATTATTGTGAAATCAGAATATATGTATTTTTTTCCTTTGAAGTTGTGGTTTGTGGGGATAATGTTGTATTTGAGGAAGTTGTGGTTTGTGGGGACATGGTTTGTCTCTGGGACAATATTTGCCCATTTTATATTGTAATTTAATTTTTGTATTTGAGAAATATCGTAAAAATGTCTCATTTAGCCCTTGATATAGGGGAGGTTTTGTTGAAATTTTCTAAAAGGAACCCTAAATATCCGTGTCGTAGGCACGGGCATTCACTAGTATTTATATATACGTGGGTTCGGCCACATGCCCTCCATGCGAACACCGACACCCAGTACCCCAGGTCTCACAACCCAACCCCCTTAGAGGCCTAGCGTCATCGCTGGCACAATCCTGCTAACAGACCTATAACATGCTCTGATACCATCTATAGCGGCCCTCACCGACTGGGGCCGCCCAAGGCCTGCAGGCTTCGTCCAGGATCCACCCGAGGGCCCCGCCTGATACAATATTGTCCGCTTTTGGCTCACCGTAGAAGTCTGGAAAAACTTCCTAGTGGGTCACCCATCCCGGGACCACTCCAAGGCAAGCACGCTTAACCTTGGAGTTTTCTGACGGATCAATGCCACCACGGCTTTAAAACGCGTTGTGTCTTACAAGGGTTACTAATATACTTATATATATGTGGGGTTGCTTACCCGGTTACCTGGTTCGGTCACACGCTCTCCAGGCGAACACCGACACCCAATACCCTGGGTCTCACAAGAACTATTATTGATTTTTTTAGACCATTTGGGCAAGTCTAAGCAAGAGTTTTCTACTTATTTCTATTTGAGCTACAACCTTTGTAAACCTTCTTCGAGTGTGAAGAAGCACATTGAGAGCAATCCAACAGCTGTTGGCAGTGATTGTAAGGTTACCAAGCATCCGGAAGCTTGGAGAAAAAGCTTGTAAAGATTTGCAAGTAGTGGAACCTTAAGGAGGATCTTGGGAGAAGTGGACGTAGACCAAGAGTTGGGTCGAACCACTATAAAATCGGTGCTATCTCTCTAACCCTTCTTTCATATAGTCTTGCATGCTGATTTAATTTTGTTTCATCTCATTTACAAGCATTTAAGGTCTTAGATCTTCTCTACCTGATTTTTCCAGTAATCTAGTTTTTCGAAAAGAGTTTAATTCACCCCCTCTCTTAGACCTTCAATTGGTATCAAAGGTAGGTCTCTATTTTAGTGGTGTAATAACCCTTAGAGAATCCTATCTAGAGATGGAAAACATAGAGATGGAAAACATAGAGAGACAAGCTACCAATAGACCACCATACTTCAATTGATTGAATTATACGTATTGGAAGACCAAAATGGAAATATTCATCCAATCAATAGATTATGAAGCTTGGCTGGTCATAGAGGATGGACCTAATGTTCCAATGAAAATAGTTGAAGGGAAAGAAGTCCCAAAAACTAAGAGTGACTACACCCCAACCGATCTCAAAAACCTTCAAACAAATGCCAAGGCCAAAAGCTTTCTATTTTGTGCCCTTAGCCCTAGCGAATTTAATACGGTCTTGGCATGCAAATCTGCGAAAGAGATATGGGATAAGCTCGAGATTACATATGAAGGAACTATCCGAGTTAAAGAGTCTAGAATTAGTATGCTTGTACAGGAGTATGAACTCTTTTGCATGAAGAATGATGAAACCATTGGTGAGATGTTTACACGTTTTACTAACATATTAAATGTGCTTGAATCTCTTGGAAGAGTTTATGCTAATGTTGAAGTTGTGAGAAGGATACTTAGGTGTCTACCGAAGTCATTGGATCCTAAAGTGAAGGTGATCGAAGAAGCGAAGGTGATCCGAGCGGTCTACTCGCAATCCTCTCGTGTTGGGTCTCTACTGCTCCAATTGATCAGAATTGAGTCTTATCAGACTTGATTGGGTCCAATTGGCTGATCTGGCTATATCTGGCTTGAGCTGGTTCAGATCGGGCTGAGCCTGATTGGGGTAGGACTTGACTGGGTCAAGTCTGAGTTGATTTGGATTAAGTTGACCGGGTTTAATTGACTAGATGGGATCATGTTGACCAAGTCAACTGGTCAAAGCTGTCAAGGAAGATCTAACGGCTGAGGATCGCCGGAAGTGGATAGCCGGCGAGGCGACGTTTCTGACGGTTGGGACTTTGGCGGAAGGGTCGTAGGTTGATGGGGGAAGAGATCCACCGGAATGGATCGGGTGGAGGGATGTTGGATCGACGGGATCTAGAGGTCAACGGATCGGCGTCGGGGATGATGGCGAGGGCTCTGGGGATGTCAGGAAGTAGAGGGGAAGGGTCGTGGGGAGAAGAGGAACGAATCAAACAGATCTGATCTTCCAATGGATGACTAGAGGCGGCGAATCTGGAAGGGGTCGGTGACGGTGAAGCTTGGGGAGGACGGGGATATCGTCGGAGAAGACGACGGAGGCAATGGAGAGGTTGGACGGAGTCGTGAGGGCTCGGGGAAGAGGATGGAGGCCTTGGTTGGTGACGGGGACGGTCGAAGAAGGCTAGGGAAGGAGGTCGTCGGTGATGCTAGGGCTCGGGCACGAGGAAGAGAGAAGAGAAGAAGAAGGTGATGATGCTGACGTGGCATGTGAGGACCTGTTCCTCTGACTCGGTCCGATCGCTTGGGTCGAGGGTCTGGTTCTGGTAGTTTTGGGCTCGGTTGGCCTTGCTTTGCGATCCCCGCTGATTGTTGCACCTTCAGAGGTAATTTGGTAAATTACTCTCGCGGAGTTGGTTCCACACACGCGTAGCGCACACACGGCCCTGTGATGATATATGTGCTTGATTAGATCCTTAGGAGTGCTCCAGATCGCGGGATCTGGGCCCGATCGCGAAGCTCGGGGCTTGAGCGATCGGACGACCAGATGAAGATTCAATAGATGATATAAAAGCTTAAGTTAAGTTTAGGGCATTGTAGCCTTCTTTAACCCGAGGAGAGAGAAATCAATAGAGGGGCGGCGGCTCAGCCTGAGAGAGAAGAGAGGAGGAGAGGAAGCAGGCGCGCATTCCGTCCGATGACATCGACCGCAGCAGGAAGAACGACAACAATGGCAACGGTGCTCGACGGCTGAGGAGAGGAACCAGGGGAGGTGATCAACCGTGACCAGAGTCTGAGGCGTGCGTCGACAGTGCTTGCTGCAGCAGAAGAAGGGGAAGGACGCGGGCTCAACGCTAGAGGTAGGGTTGCTTCCCTAAACATGGTTTAGGACTCTACTAGAGTAGAATAGGGTTGGATGATTTGTGGTTTGAGATTCCGGCTTCCTTTCCTCTATGCTCTTCCTGGGGTTTTCGCTAATTGCTAGGCAATGCCCTGTTTCCCTGATTGTCTTCCTTGCCATGCTATGCCATGTTTCCCTGATTGTCTTCCTTGCCATGCTATGCCCTGCCATGGTTTTTGCTTGGGTTGTTTGTGATCGACTGAATTGCCTGAGATGTTTGGGTTTCTCTGTTTCCTTCCCCTGTCCTTTGTCCGGTTGGATGCCGGGGTTCCCCCAGCTTCCCTCCCTCCGGAGTTGATCGATTTTTCCTCTGTTTCTCCTTGCTACCGGTGGTTGCTTGTCTTCGATTATCCAATTCCCGGTGAAGCCCCTCGAAGACTCGCTCCAAGCTACTATCAAGTTCAATTTCCTTCATACTAGGCTTGCCTTCTTGTTGCCTCGACTCAACCGGGGTGCTAAGTTCTATAGGTGTTCTGTCACGCCCCGACCCAGAAAACCCATCCGAGCCGAGGTGTGAGGGGAAACCTACACTATTCATCTCCAATTGGCGCGATACAAAGCGGAAAAGACAGATAAAATTTTAAACAATTTAAATTCCATAGGTGAAACAGTAATTCATCTCATAAATACATCAAGTTGTACAGTTTAAACATCTGATACAATTCTTATCAAATTCCTTCAAGGGAAAAGATCTTATACAAATAATTCCAAAAGTCCTCGAAAGATGTTTACAATATACAAAAGTTTCAAAAGTACAACAGTCATCCTCCAGCAACCTCAAACACCTCTGAATGTATTCGCGCCGCCAAAAGCTGATCCCGCCGGCTCTACTGCTGAAGAACTGGCGCCTGCACCTGCAAACGCAGCCCGGGTAGGAGTGAGCGATAAGCTCAGTAGGGTTCTACTCTACGACACACTGAAAGGAGGAAAACACCAACAGTGATGTCTTCCCGCTCAAGCCTAAGGAATGCCACGGGGTTCCACAACCTCTATCGACTCCCCAAAGGGATCCTACTCTTCTCAATCGACCACGCTGGGAACATCAACCAACACGTTGGGTGGAAAAGAACCAGAACCAGTAGGATCACCGTTACCCAGCAGGAAACCACTGCATGGGGACCATGTCAAGGACGTCGACAACCATTCTTAGTATCGCGCCCCGACCCGCGAAAGCCCAACCGGGCCGGGCGACGCGAACCGGAACCTAACAAACGCGGAAAAACAAGCTGGCGAGGATTCCCTCTAACCTATTGGTCTCCCTAACAGTTCACCAAAGCACCCTCAATTAAAACAACAATTAACAACATCGAACCACAGATTTAAAACTTAAAGTGTTAAATATACAAATCCTCGGAGAGGGGAAGATTCAAAGTACAACATCACTCCCGTAGGAGACTAACTAACATAAGGGTAAAAGCAGTAAAAATCGCCACCTCTCAAACTCCACCTGGCGCCGCCGCACCGCCAACCAACTGCCCGGTAGGGGCCACGGAAGAAGAACTGACGCCTGCACCTGCAAAACGCAGCCCGAGTAGGAGTGAGCACTAAGCTCAGTAGGGATCTACACTACGACACACAGAAGGAAGAGGGAAACGCAACAGTGTCGCCCTTAAGTAGGACCTGGGTGTATACAGGGGTCCCATAACCCCACCGCGTGTCCCTAAGGCCCCGATCATGATCTTCTAGCCGGGCTGGTCACATGTCGGGTCACACTCAGTAGCAGGAAACGCACTGCTGACTCTCAACAGGACACTGAACACTGTTTGGTGGGAAGAGACACCATTGAGTAGGCAAAACCTCTACTCAAGAGTTTTAGGAACACCGGACACCGGCTACACCTCAGATTCGACTCGAGGCCGACATGACCTCTACAATCATCAACCAATAAGTGTACCAGTCATCTAAGCCTATCATCGAATCGACTGGACACCACAATTCAAACCGGGTCCTAACAGCCCAACCCCGGTCCTAGGGCTAAGTCCGAGCTTTCAGCCTCGGGACCTCGGGACGGCGACCCAAAGATCACCCACGCCCTAACCAATGCAACTAATGCACAAGGCAACGATGCATGCTATGACATACACAGATAAGAAGCAAAGCATGCAACAGTATGTCAAGCATCATATAAGTCTACTGGTTCGCTGCAGCAGTACTACCAACCGCTGCCAGCCGATCCGCAGCGGGTCCCGGCATTATGACGGTACCGCGACCGTCAACCGCGGACTCCTGCAACGGAAAGCAACCCCGAAAAAGATGATGAGCAGTAAACAATATAATATAATATTTCGAAATATAATATTATATTCAAACACCCAAAACCTCTACTTAGGGGCTAATTGATCCCGTCAATCCGACGTCCAACCGACGTCGGATTCAAGATCCAACTTAGCAACCAGTAGGTGTATATACCAAGATCAATATATCCAAAATTCATAATCATCCAACGGTTGGATTAACGGGAAAATACAAATCAAAACCGCTAATCAACTCACTTACCAATCATGCATAAAACTTACCTAAATCTCAACTAATTAACATGAAACTTAAATCAGTAATTCTAACAGGTATAAGGAATCCAACAAATTAAGGATCAACAAGATTCAACGGCTAGATCTCAAGAAAACCCGAAATAAACATCAGTAGGTATAACCCTACCTAGCTGCGCTTTCCTCGGCTGATTCCCCGCGATTTGATCACCAACAAGATTCCAAACCACTTTAGGGATCTTCCTCTCGTTGTCACGAATCTAACGAGCCTTAGAACGCCAAAAAAGATGGTCGGAGGAGGGAGAACGGAGGGAAAGAAGCTCGCCGGCGGTAAAGGGAGAGAAAAACAGAGCTTCGGGAGAGAAGAGAAGAGAAGAAGAAGAAGAAGGAAAGTGGGGAAGGAGAAAAGGAGAAAAGGGGGAAGGGACAGCCGGGAAAGGGGGAAAAAGTGAGGGGTGGGGAGAGAAAGTCCTCCCCCCCTTTGACAGAGGAGAGCGACGGCCAGCGGTGGCCGTCCTCGCGAAGCAGAAAAGCCACCGACGCGATTCCGATCGGTCGCTCCAAGGAGCGATCGATCGTTCTCGCCCCGGATCCCGACTCGCTCACGAGTCCGATCGATCATCCCAAGGAGCGATCGATCGATCAAGGGTCGTCAGCTGCCCAAAGGCAAGCTTTCGCGCGCCCGAGCTGGGATCTTCCGATCCTGGGTCCACCTAGCCAGTCTAAACAAGCATTAACACAAACAAGGCCGGTGTGTGCACACGCGGGTGTGAAACAAACCAACAAGGCACAATTTACCAAATTGCCCTTGTGGTCTACAACGAGCCACAGGGATAGAGGGGCAGGTCCTCACACTTAGTACTTAGCTTTGGGAAGACAACACGACCTCTAAACCTCGAAACATTGATCTCAACCAACTAGCGTGCATCCTCAATAACATGAGATTCTGATTAAATAATCACGCCCTAATCCTGACTACCCAGCCGCGGTCCTAAGGCTAGATCCGAGCTACCTGAGAGCCTCGGATCGGCGATCAACCCATCGCCCACCTAACCTCCTATGCCTCTAATGCAGACAAGATGCATGCAATGCTCAGGCACAGATAACAAGATATAAGCATGCAACAACATGACGATAATCACACAAGGCTAGGCATAGCCTATAGCTAGCGAAAGGGGTGAACATAGGAAAGGCCTCAAATACATATAATCTATACTAACCAAACAATGATTAGAGCAAAGCATTGAACACAGATATACAATAGTCTTCAGTGCTTTCTTGCACCTGACAGACTAAGGTTCCACAGTTACCCCACAGGTAACTGGCCAACATTTATACAATAGCCCTCGGCACACGCCGGCAACGGGCTAAGGTTCCACAATTCCACATTAGCTAGCACTCATAGCTAGCTAACGGTTAAGCAACAATAAGCATTTAAATATATCATTCAACTAAGTATTTAAATGTACATTCATCCATAAATCCACCAAAAGGACGAACGCCCAAGTCAATTCCCAATCTCAATAGAAATCCCTCAAAAATCCCATAAAAACGACGTGTATGCTTCCTAACATGATTGGGTATCTATCATGGATGAAAACCAATCAAAGAAAACCAGCAAACACAGCTCGGTAGCCTACGGTCGATGCGACGGTCGATTCGACGGTCGATGCGACGGTCGATTTGACGGTCGACCGTGAGGCCACAGTCGATCCGGCGGTTGACCGTGGGGGTCAAATGAGGGAAAGGCATAAGTGTCACGGTCGATCGGTACATCGACCGTGGGAAGCCTAAAATGGGACAGAGCCTCACGGACGATACGACGGTCGATCTGACAGTCGACCGTGAGGCGGAAAGGAAAAGAAGAAGGAACCACGGTCGATCGAGGCATCGATCGTGGGAGGCCAAAATCACGACAGAGCGCGACGGTCGATACGACGGTCGACCGTCAGGCCCGAAAGAAGCGTATTAACGCTTGACGGTCGATCCACCGATCGACCGTCAGCCCCACGGCACAGTTCATCAGAACAGTGTCGGAAATCCAATTTCTTGGATTTGAATGATCAAATCAAGTTGAAAATTGATAAAACTTTGCAAACATGTGTAAAAGATGATGGGGAAGCAAGTGGTATGATCAAAACACGATTTTGATGGTTAAATCTCAAACCTAGGTCTCAATGGCTGAAAACCGATAAAACGGCGATAATACGAAAATCGTCCGATAAAATTCGGAAATCATCTAATTGGAATACTAGAAACAAGCCATAATACACATGCATTGAATCACACAACATTCTAACATGTATTCCTACAGCGAAAATACAATAAACCTATCGTAGGAGAACCCGATCACAAGATCGAGGTAGAAACACCTATTTGAACAAGCAGGGCAGCTCCTCCACGCATCCCCCAACTCCGATTGTCGGAATCTGCTCCTCGAAAGCCACTCTCCGAAGCCCTAGCACCGTTGGTTGGAGAGAGGAAGAGAGAACGACAGGAGAAGAAAGAAGGAAAGAAAGAGAGAGAAGAGAAAGGGTTTAAATAGAAAGCTGGAATCGATCACAGCCGTCCGATTCGATCTCTCCCGATCGAGCTCCGATCTTCCGATCGGAAGCGCCCTTAAGGTTCTAGTCAATCACATACATCAATCAAAGGCAGTGTATGCCACGCGGGTGTGAAACTGACCACCAGGGAGCATATTTACGAAAATGCCACTGGGGTCAAAAATAGCGATGCGATCAACCGATCGCATCCCAAGGCCAACCGGGCCAAACCACAAACAAGACCCTCGACCTAACGCGGTCGGACTGGGTTGGAGGTACGGGTCCTCACATGTTCGATGAAATGCCGCAGAGGGGTGTTGAACCGCTGCTATGATGGACCTTCCTCTTCCTTCGTTGATGCAATGTCATGCTCGCTTCCTTATCTTGTCTATCATGCTTACCTTCTGGCAGCTATGTCGTACTTATGATTATGCCATGCTCAGAAATGCTTTTGTCATGCTTGCTTGCTAGACACTGTAATAGTACCGCTATACCTCACCCACATGTTTGCTATGCCTCTGCTGCCCTAGCCTTCGCTATGCTTAGCTTCCTGTTGCTATGCTCGGTTTTCATGCTTACTGCCATGTCCTTTCTCTATCTCCTTTCTGCTCACTCGCTGATGCCGTTAAGTCATGCTTACTACGAAGAGTAATAGGATGAGTAGTCCCCTATGCTATTCTTTGCTTCTTCAGAACATCTGTCATGCTTCGTTCCTAATGTTGGTTTTCCTGTATTATTTAGATATTCCTTTATTTCATCGGGATTGTTGGATCTTAAATTGAGTCGACTTGATCTATAATGCATACATCTTTCGTTGGGTTTATTGATTGAACATATATTGTCTCAAGCTGTGCACATTATTGACTTTATGCAAGTGTGTGGCTTAGATGTAGCTCTACGATTTAGTTCCATGCCAATTGATCATTGATCCTGTGCTAGATGCTAAATGCTAATCTTCAGTGCACTATGTTATGCTCTCAATCAATTCCGGTGATCTAATACTAGCCTCACAAATTCTCATACTCCCATGTTGGATATATACCTCACGCTTGCCTTGCAGAAATTCATCCTTTTACCGATCTGTGGATTAACCAAGGGGTGATAACCCTTGGAAATGTTTATATTAAATGGGCCAAGGTTGTGCCAGATGTTTAATCTGTTTCTTAATACTATGGAAATGCTTATATTGTGCGGGCCAGTGGTGCCCTGTTAATTGATTAGCTAGGGGTGTGCCCATTGTACAATTTCTGGTTGATGGCGGTGCATGCCGTCGTAATGCCAAAATTTGGATTGAAATATGTCGACTGCTTGTGGTGGCTATGCATTGACCCGTATTATGTGTATGGTTAAGTAATTGTTATTCCTTGTTGTAAGTTAATAGCTTAGCTCCCTCTTTTATCATATTGTATGCTATATTGGACATGCTTGATGAGATGTCATATCGAGACACCTAGGCATAGTTGCTTATATAGGCTCATGTATGTTATATGCATTAGAAGCATTGAGGCTAGGTGGTAGGCGATGGGTTCAATCGCCGATCCGGGGTTCTCGGGTAGCCCGGATCTAGCCCTAGGATCGGGGTTTGGGTAGTCGAGGATTAGGACGTGATTGTCATCAACGATCATGCTTGATATCACTTGAGGTTTTTGTTATAGTCGACCATGTTTGATATTATTGTATTTGAGGTGTGGAGGTCGTGTCGGGTCTCCAAGGCCAAGCGCTAAGGATGGTTGTCGATGTCCCTGACATATGTGTCCCCGCGAGAGATGGTATGACTGGGCAGGGTGGTACCTGAACAGGAGCCCGCAGTCTTTGTTTCCTCTCGCTTGTTCTTGCGTGAGGGTGGGACCTGGACAGGAGCCCTCGGGAATCGATGGGGTTATGTGGCCCCTTGACATACCTTAGGCTTAGGCGGAGAACGATGCAGTTGCAGTTTCCCTTCCTTTCTGTGCGACGTAGAGTAGAACCCTACTGGGATTGTTGCTCATCCTATCTGGGCTGCATCGGGGATGCAGGTCAATGCAGTTCTTTCTTTCATGTGTTAATTTAGAAGATGGCGCAGTATTTTGAGGAGATCGAGAACTTGGAGCTTCAAGGAGTTCTTCTACAGATGATTTACAGTTTTAATCAATGATGTACAAATTGATGTATAAATCAATGTATAACATGATGTATTCGAGGACATGATTGTATGATCTTTAATTCAGTTGTATTTGAGAAATGTATTAATTGGTTATTTACAATGGTACCATCGCTCCTATTGAAATTGTAAAATTGTACAGATTTCTTGTGCTATAATTATAAAGGGGATTCTGTCGAAAATTTTTGTATGAAATTGAGGATTAAATTGTTTAAATTCGAAGCAGTTGTATATTTGTGCGCCTATTGATGATGTAAACAGGTTTAGGTGGCTCACGCCTCGATCTGGATATGTTTTCTGGGTCAGGGCGTGACATGGCAGGTGATGAGGACATAGAGTGGTGAGGTGGCGCTGACATGGTGGAGAGAGAAATACCGATGGAGCGGTGCTGGCTGCGGAGAAGGTGACCGACGGGGAAGAAGGTGATCGGTGGACGTCGATTGAAGAGAACTATTGGGGAAGAGAACTCAGCCTCAGGAGAGTTCCTGTTGGAGAACTAACATTTGGAAAACCCTAGTTAGAGGATTAAGCCGTTAATCTATGAGAAGCTACTCCTAAACTACTTTCTACTTTATTCATCTAACTCACATCATTGATCATCCATCATAATTCATCCATGGATACATCATACCTACTGAGGTCCTTTTATAGAGGCCTCGATTGAGTTCTAATCTAACTAGAAAACCCCCTTGCTTAATTAGCAAGTAATAAATCTTTCATACTCAAACTCAACTTCTAACAATAACTTCCTAACTCAAATAGGGCTCTTAATTAATTCTTAACAATCAAATATCAACTAGGATTCAATTAAATATAAAAGACTAATAATAATTCCTAATTAAATACTCTAGTTTGAACTAGGGAAGTCCAAGCCAAACTAGGAAAGAGGGTAAACCAATTTGGGTCCTCTTCTAGGCGCGGGTCCAATTGGTCGAGTCGGATCGACTCGTATCAGAAGGATCTATCCAAGTTGTCACTTGATAAGCTCATAGGTTCACTCATGACTTATGAGATGAACTTGAAGAGAAGCAACGAGGAAGGAGACAGGTAGAAGAATTTTGTTGTGTTCAAGTCATCGAACAAAGAGTCATCGGATTCAAGTGAAGGAGATGATGATGAAGAATTGGCGATGATCTCAAAGAGAATCCAAAAGATCTTCAAGCGCCAAGAAGGAAAGAAATTCTTCAAGAAGAAATTCCCTAAAGGTGAAAAATACAATGCTACTTCTTCCAACTCAAATGAAATCATATGTTATGAATGTAGGAAGCCCGAACACATCAAGTTGGATTGTCCTCAACTCAAGAAGCTTACAAAGAAGGAGTTTAAGAAAGAGAAAGCAATGATGGCTACTTGGGGAGAAAGTGATGTGGAGACCTCATCCGATGAAGAAGAACAAGAGGTAGCCAACATATGCTTGATGGCACACGGAGATGAGGAAGAAGAGGAAAATGAGGTCGAAATGAGCTTGCATTAATTTTATGAACTATTTGATGCTTACCCTGCCTTAGCTAGGGATTTCAAGTTCCTTAAAAAGAAATACTATGCTACTTGTAAGGACTTGAAGAAAGTAAAAGAATAAAAATTAGATGCCATGCATAGGATTGGCACCTTAGAAAAAGAAAACAAATACATGCTAGACAACAAGTCTTGTGACACAAGTGATACACTTGAGAAGGAACTCAAGGACACTCAATATGAGCTCACCATATTGATGAACACAAACTATGATATGCAAAAGAAACTCATCTACTTGAGGAAATCCAAGAGAGATCTCACTCTTGAAGTTGATGACTTAAAGATAACTCTATCTAAATTCATGAAGAGTAGAGACAAGCTAGATGAGATCCTTGATAGCCAAAGGAGCTCCTTAAACAAGGAAGGAATTGGCTACAACCTTAGAAAGATGAACAACCAAAAGAAAAACTAACTTTGTTAAAGCTTCTTCTCATCCGCCTAAAGTAGCACAAGCACTCACTTGTCACTATTGTTGCAAGGTAGGTCACATTGCACCTAGTTGCTATCTCATGAAACATGCTAGTGCTAAAACCTTTTGGACACCTAAGCATGCTACATCTACTTATATTTCTAGAACTAATGCTAAAGGACCCAAAAAGATTTGGGTACCAAAAATCAAGACTTGAGTTTGATTTGTAGGAGTGCTTGAGATCCAAGATCAAGACAAATTTAAAAGCCAAACGGTGGTACCTTGATAGTGGATGCTCAAGACAAATTCAAAAGCCAAACGGTGGTACCTTGATAGCGGATGCTCAAGACACATGACCGGTGATAGATGCATGTTCTCCACATTTCAAGCCCAGGATGGAGGAGTTGTGACTTTTGGAGATAATGGTAAAGGAAAAATTATCAGAATTGGTAATATTGGTAAAACTTCCTTCATCAAAATTGAGAATGTTTTGTTAGTAGAAGGCTTGAAACATAACTTACTAAGTATTAGTCAATTGTGTGATAGAGGTAACAAAGTCATTTTTGAAAATTCAAAGTGATATATTAAAAATGCTATTAGTGAAAAAATCATGCTAGTTGGTCATCGTGATGGTAACGTTTATACATTTTATCTTAATGATCTTATTTGTCATGATGATATATGTCTTAGTGCTTTAAATGATAATTCTTGGTTATGGCATAGGAGACTTGGACATGCTCATATGGATTTAATTTCCAAACTCTCTCGAAAAGACCTTGTTCTTGGATTTCCCACGATCAAATTCAAGAAAGATAAGATTTGTGATGCATGTTAAAGAGGAAAATAAGTAACATCCTCTTTTAAGCCTAAAGATGTAGTTTCCACCACAAGAGCATTAGAACTCATTCATATGAACCTTTTTGGACCTACTAAACCAGCTAGCTTAGGTAGTAGCTCATATGATTTTGTTTTAGTAGGTGACTACACTAGATACACATGGGTGATTTTCCTTGCACACAAAGATGAAGTCTTTGAGGAATTCACCAATTTTTGTAGAAGAGTCCAAAATGAGAAAGGTATTCTCATCACATGCATTAGAAGTGACCACGGAGGAGAATTCAAGAACTCCCATCTAGAAAAGCTTTGCAAAGACAACGGGATTTCCTATAACTTCTCATCACCTAGAACCCCTCAACAAAACGGTGTTGTTGAAAGGAAAAATCGGATCCTACAAGACATGGCTAGAATTCTATTATGTGAGAATAATCTTCCTAAGTACTTTTGGGCCGAAGCGATTAATACTTCTTGCCATGTGATCAATAGAGTAACATTGAGACCTATTTTGAAGAAAACCCCCTATAAGCTTTGGAAAGGAAGAATTTCGAATATTGGGTACTTTAGAGCTTTTGGTTGTAAGTGTTTTATCTTAAACAATGACAAAGATAATCTTGGAAAATTTGATTCTAGATCCGATGAAGGAGTTTTTCTTGGATACTCAGAGAGAAGCAAAAGTTATAGAATCTTCAATAAAAGGACCTCAGTGGTTGAAGAATCAATGCATGTTATACTTGATGAAATGATTATAGGTCATAGTAGAATTGATGGTGAAGATGATGAAATTCGTAATGTCAAATCAAAAGATGTAGTAGATGAGACCCAAAATGATGTTGTAGAATTGAACGATAGATTTGAGAAATCCCTTGAAATTATTCCTAGTGATCAACATCATGATTTGTGAAAAGATTAGAAATATGCATCCTCACTCCCAAAGGAATTGATCATTGGTGAACCATCAAAAGAAATCCAAACTAGATCTTCATTAAATGCATGTGCCAATCTAGCCTTTCTATCTCAAATTGAGTCCAAAATGATTGAGGAAGCACTAGAGGATGATCATTGGATCTTAGCAATGAAGAAGAGTTAAATCATTTTGAAAGAAATGAAGTATGGAACTTGGTACCTAGACCTAGTGATCATCCCGTCATTGGCACTAAATGGGTGTTTAGAAATAAAATGGATGAATCGAGAATAATCACAAGGAATAAAGCTAGACTTGTTGCAAAAGGTTTCAATCAACAAGATGGAATTGATTTTGATGAGACTTTTGCACTGGTAGCTAGACTTGGGGCAATAAGACTACAAACTTTTACATCTTACAAAGATTTCAAATTGTATCAAATGGATGTTAAGAGTGTCTTCTTGAATGGTTTCCTAAAGAAAAAAATCTATGTTGAACAACCCCCCGGATTTGAGAACTACAAATTGAGAGATCATGTATTCAAGCTCACTAAAGCCTTGTATGGATTGAAACAAGATCTTAGAGTTTGGTATGAAAGGCTTAGCAAATTCTTGATGGATAATGATTTTTATAGAGGAAAGATTGATACTACTCTTTTTACAAAATCAAAAGGAGAGGATCTTTCATTAGTTCAAATTTATGTGGATGATATCTGTTCGTGGATAAAACGTCGATCTCGCGGGGACGAGACCCCTATTTTATTTCCGAGCAAATCATATTTTAATTTCATTTCAGGAAATTGTAGGCACCACACCCCTGGATCGCCGAATCGGCAAATCCATCATTTACATCCCCGTAGGGAATACCTCCGATTCTAGATCCAATAACATAAACATTATAAGAATAATAATAACAAAAGGGAAGGACGTGAGGTCTTGGACCTCCACCTTCATCGCCATGCAGGATGTTGTTGGAGCTTCGTCGCCGAATCTTCGAGACTGCCGGAGCTGAGGAATGCCGTCCAGAGGGACCAGATCTCCGTCGCCGAGGGAGAACAACAGCTGGACTTGATGAAGTCGGCTGGAGCTAGAGAAATGTAGACGCCGGCTGGAACAGGGGAAGCAGGGGAGGCGTCGTTCTTTGAAGCCGTTGGAGATGAGGGAATGCTTGGATCTGATCTCCGTCGCCGTCGCCATCAAGGAAGCTGACTGGAGTGCCTCGCTGGAGGTCTGGGCCGAGCGGAGGGATGGAGCTTGCGTCGTAGGACCGGCGAAGCTTCTTACAGCGGCAACCCAACGACTTGAGCTTTAGATGGGTTCCGGCTGCGTCGACGGGATCGGCATCTTCCGGTGGTGCACAACCTCAGGCCGTCAACAAGACCTCTCCGTCTTCAAGCCTCCAAGCTCTTCGCGTCTCCGTCGTGGGCGTGTCGGCAGGGCTTCGCCATCTATCTCCTGACCTCTCTCACAACCTCCCAGCAGAGCCTTCACGCCATCTTTGCCGCCGGAGCTTCTAAGTCCGTTGGGCGTGGAAGAGTTGTTGCCGTCCAACGGATCCGACCTCCGTGGTCGTGGGAGGACGTTGATGAAGTCGGTTTGGAACTGGGGAATGCACCAGCTTGAACAGAGGATTGCACCGGCTGGAACAGAGGATGACGAGTTCTTTGAGTTCCTCCGGCTGGACGACGAGCTCTTTGGACTGGATCAGGGACGAAGGCGAGCTTTCCTCTGGCTGGACGACGACGACGACCTGGGGCTGGCCCAAGGCCGGCGACGGCGATGGGTTACTCCCTCCATGTCCAAGCCTTCTCTTCTTCTTTCTTTCTCTGCTACTTTTGTTCTTTCGCCAACCCTTCTTCCTATTTTTGCCAGCCGGGGTTGGAACAGGGGAAAGCGTTGCCTTCGAAGCCACTGGGAGAGAGAGAGCCTTGGCTCGATCTCCGTTGTTGGCGAGGAATCAAACTAGAGCAACCTTGCTGGAGGTCTACGCCGTTGGTGACGAGCAAGAGAGTGAAGCTTGAGCCGCAGGATCGACGAGCCTCCTACAGCGTCGACCCAGAGACGCGAGCGTCTCAATGGGTTCCGGCTGTGTTGGCTGGATTTACGTGGTCCGGTGATGTGCAACTTTGGAACATCACCAGAACCTCTTCCTCTTCAAGCCTCTTCTTCAGTTTCTTCTTTCACTTCTTCTTCAATTTCTTCAACCGGCTTCTTCTTCAGCTTCCTTGACAGTCTTCATCCCGTTCTCTTCACCAGCCTTCAGACCATTCAGAACCCAGCTCAGACCCAACTCCGACCTCTTCAGCCTCTTCAACAACCTTGAGCCAAGCTTCGACGTGATCTTCCACCGGTCTTCGACGCGTCTTGCATCAACCTCCCGGCGTTCTTCAACCCAGCTTCGACCAGCCTTTTCTCAAGGCCATTCTCCTCTATTTATAGGCACGAGAGGCCTATCTCTTTGTATGGAATGGGATCATGGATCCCTTAATCAAAGGGTGCTGATTGTATTTTTATTTTTTTATATGGTATGAGAATGCAATCGAACCATAATTGAAGATGCTGATTTCTCATATGGTATGATATATATTTGATTTGATTGATTTTATATGGGTAGATATTTTGTTTTGAAATTCGAATTTAAAATTCAAATGTTCAGATTTGAATTATCTGAATATTTGTCGAATTATTCGGATATTTGAAATGTCTTATTTAAATTTTAATTTCGATATTTCATATAATACTTTGGAAAAGTTACTGAAATATCCCCGGGCAAGCCGGGTGTAAATTACCAAAATATCCTTTTTATCGGCCATATATTTTGGACCGAAATGTCTCCGGCGCAGATGAAATATCTCTGTTCCGGATTTTCACACCCCTGAAGGTGTGAAATGACTAAAATGCCCCTTGGGGTTAAATGACCAAAATACCCTTTCGATTTGGTTATTTAAGCGCGACGCATGGCGACACGATTTCTGTGCGTTTCGTGGACACGTGCGCGCATTATGTGCTGCGCGTATATTTTTGTCGGGACTTAGGCGAATTTGAAGTCGGGTATTTGTTTAGGTTTATTTGGATTTTCGGATTTTCCCTTTATTTATTTCAGACAATTTTATGTAATTTCCCAGGTGTAGAGGAAAATTAACAAAACACCTCTATATTTACACAGCTTATTTAGGATGCCATCAAAGCTATGTAAGGGCTATTTTGGAGTGTCGTGGGAGTTTAAACATGCATTTTGGTTTAAATTCCCAAAATACCCTTGGATGGGTAAAATCACCAAAATACCTTTATTCCTTCGGTTTGTATAGGATGCCGTCAAAACCGGGGATATGTAGGAGATTTGGATGGACTCGACTGTGTGTGAGCCAATTTGGGTTTGGTGCGTGCGGATTCACCCCGGGGACTTCTGCAACTGTAGTCGACTTAGCCTTAGCTAAAATCGATGTCAACAGATGCCCCCTCGAGGCCTGCGCGTAAAATTCATGTAATTTGAACGGGCAGGGCTCGAAAATTTTTAGTGACTTGTTCACTGGTATTTGTCATAAACAACTTGGCCATATATGCGGCCTTTGCCGTGATTTTTTTTTTTTTTTTTGAAATCACAAATTTTTTGGAAACTGCGATTCTAATTTCAAGAAGATTGTGATCATGTATATCTTGAGATCACAAATTTAAACAAAATGCAATCATGTATTTTTTTTTTTTGAGATTGCGGATTGTGATTGTGATTTTTGAGATCAAGACTTTGAGTTCATGTGGGAGTCTTCCAGATATTAGGAAGAATCATCGGGACTTGGAGGGGGACTTGGAGTTCATGCACAATTCCCGCGCTCCCCCATATATATATATATATATATATATCACGTTGGCTTTGGCCGGTGCATCTTATCTCGACGTGGAGGGCGAGCATCTCGGCGAGGCCGACCTCGAGAACCCTCGGCAACACGACATAGACGAGCATCGTCCATGAAGCATAGCATGGGCGAGTACCAGCAATGAGTACCAACGGTTGGGCGACGAGCTTTGGGCGCGGCTTGGCAGCGAGCATCGCACGGTGTAGGCGAGTTGGGAGAGGCGTCTGGTCGACGAAGGCGAGGAGGAGGATCGACGGCGAGCATTGGCTGTGACTTGGTGGCGACAAGGCTCAACGCCGGTGAGAGCCGATGCTCGGGCGGCAGCAAAGGCGGGGCGCGGCGCAGGCGAGCTCCGGCAATATCTCCTTCTTCTTCTCTTTTTTGTTCTTCTACGAGGGTCTGTCGGTGAAGAAGAGAACTCGACGTCTTGGTGACAAGGTATTGGGCGGCAGTAGTGAATGTCTTGGCACCGTGTTCCTTTCTTTCTTCTTCTTTTTTTTTTCTTTCTTCTTTTTTTCTTTTTTTTTTTTCCTGCGGCTTCTCCACAAAGGTTCTTCAAGGAGGTCGACATTTTGGTGACGGAGAGGACCGGTAGCAATTTGGTCGACGGTGAAGAAGAGAAAGGAGACCATTGGAGGGATGCCAGTACAACAGGGCGTTGGCATAGTAGAGTAGTGGCGCATCAGGGCAGCTCGGCTAACAACATCTTGGTGCTTTGGCGGCGAACTCGTGAGGGCGAAATTGATGGCTGTGACATGCTTGAGCTCGACGAAGTGCAGATCGGCTCGTCGAGTGATGTTGGTCGTCAGGCTCTATCTCACCTTCGGTATGTGCTGATCGTCGCTCCCGGTTTTTAATTCGTCTTCGGCTCTCGATCTATCTGGTCCCTCTGTCAGCCTTTATCCCAGTCGTGTGGCAGAGTGGGCCTTCCCTCTTGGATGCTTGATGCATGGCGATAATGTTTTGCGACTGCAATGGTGCTGGCGAATCGGCGAGTCCAATTATAGTAGAGCAGATCATGGGCGGTGTAAGGGCCCTTAGGTCGCTTGCTGCCCCCTTTTTATTGTACGAGCAGTACTTGTGTATATTTCATGCTCGCGGATTGCAATATGTCTCATTCGTGTTATTAGTTTAAGCTCGTGAAGCTTGGAGCATATATATTTTGTATGTGTTTTCAGTTTAGGCTCATGAAGCTTGGAGCACATATTTTTTTGTGCTGTCAGTTTAGGCTCGTGAAGCTTGGAGCATACATATATATATATTTGTTGTGTACGCTGTCAGTTTAGGCTCGTGAAGCTTGGAGCAAAGTGTGTTAAAATTTATATTTTGCCGACAGTTTATACTCGTATGGCTTGGAGTATTGTTGCTTACAGTTTAGGCTCATGAAGCTTGGAGCAAAGTGTGTTAAAATTTATATTTTGCCGACAGTTTATACTCATATGGCTTGGAGTATTGTTGCTTATAGTTTAGGCTCATGAAGCTTGGAGCATTCATCTGACCTTCGGCATCTGATTTGTCTTCTTGGTGTTGAGTTGATCCTCGTGCGGGCATGATCTCTCATGTTGATGTTGTGTTGATCTTTGCATAGAGCGTGTATCTGGCCCTTAGCATTAAGTTTGTTGTGTTGATTTTGAGAAGATCATTTCTGGGGCATTTTTTTCTTGCCTTGGATGCTCGATCTCTCAGGTTGATGTTGGGTTGATCTATGCTCATGGCTTCTCTCTGAGCTGCAACAGTTGATCTCTTTTGTGATTGTCATATGAATGGTTGCCTCTGGTTTCTATTTGGCCTTTGGTGTTGGACTTTGTTGTGTTGATATTCTCCGGTGTTGCACCTTCAGCGATCTATGTTGCCTTTGGCATAGAGAGTGACTTTGATGTTGCTGATCTGCAACCTTTATCTGGCATTCGATTAGGATCCCTTTGTTGTTAACTTGATCATCGCCTCTAGCTCGTATATGGCTTTCAGCGCTAAATCCTTTGTTGGCAGGATCTTATCTTCTACCTCTAGCCTTCAGCCGATGTCATGCAGCCTTTGGCATCGTCATCATCCACATCTTTTCTTCATTCATCCTTAGGTCTTTGTTGCCAATGGAGATCTCTTTGGGCTTCCTCTGAGTCTGTTTTGAATGGGGAAGTCGTTGGCGCCTTCAAAAAGCTTGGGAAGATTTTGGTGTCGATATTCTTGCCAGTTCTGACCATATCTCAAGATATCATAGGGCTAGAGCAACGGATCAAGGATTTGGTTGCAGCACTGCCTGACTGAGGGTTTGGCTCGTCTCCTTTGAGAGGTATTCTGGAGTTGCTTCTGCTGCAGGTATCCTCAACGTCGTCTTGAGCGAAAGCAGCTCCGAGAAACTGAAGTTGCTGCCCTTGAAGGCCAATTGAAAGTAGAGAACTAGCTAGAAGTTGAAGGTCATGGTAGAGGAAGATGTTGCTTTAGGAGAAAAGATCGCCGCTTGAGTGTATATCCTGCTTTTTGTATACGATCTTCTTGTATCGGTGTCATCGTATTGGCATGCAATCTCTTTGGTGTTGCGCCAATCATTGTTACTTGCTTTTGTCTCAGCTTTGATATCGGATCTTCTTTGTTGTTGGTATGTTGATCGTCACCTCCGGCTTTATCTCACCATTGGGATCGGACCTATATATCTTGTTGTTTTGATTGTCACTTCCAGCTTTGTCTTACCTTCAGCATGGGATTTGCTTCATTGTGGGTATGTTAATTGTCACCTCTGGCTCTATCTCGCCTTCGGCATCGGATCTGTTCGGCATGGTCCAGCGCATGCTGAGAAGTCGTTAGGAATAATTTATGCATGTGGCGAAGACACGGCGTTTGAACAGCATGCCCAAGGCGTAGATCTTAGGAACGAGGCTGGTCGTGGCAACACTAGTAGTTTGCTAATAGAGCTTCATAGCCGATGAAGCGCCACACCGGCGGTCAAATTTCATTGAGAAAAGAGCTCGAGCTGGTGATGATCTTATGGACTTCAACCTTCTCTTCTTCTAGGAAGCAAAGGGATTCATCATCATCCCCGAAGACTTTTGTAGTTAAGTATAAGTAGTTGTCCCGAGAGACGCCGCTTTGTGGCATACTTGGCTTTCTGGTTTGAAGGTCTATTGAGACTTGGTGAACGAACCCTTCGATTTCTTCGCTGGTCATTACCTTTCTCAAGATTTTGTACCTTGGAGGCCTCTTCGACCTCGGCTACCAGTTTTCAGGAAACAAAAGTCTCGAGGGAGCGTATCTAGTCGCTTTAATCCTCTGCTTGAAAGCTTGTTTCTTCCTTTGCCTTTTGCTGATATAGGGCCTCCCATAGCGATCATCTCGAATTCGGATAGTGTATCATCATCATCCAAGCTGGAATAATACATCTCCTCCAAGGTGGGCCATGGACATCCCTCGACATGTGTCAGAATGGGAGTCATATGATCTTCACCTTGCTCATATGGAAAGATAGATGTGCATCTGTTCTCAACGGGCATGCAGGGAGGTGCCTGGGGGACATACCCCATTTCTTCATAGGGAGGTGTTGAGGGGGTGTACTCCTCGTATGGGGGCTCGGGGTGTGCTTCGGTAGTAATCATATGTGTTGATCCTACCTTTTTACCCTTTTGGAGCTTCTTCAGCAGCCCAGCATCCGTGACTCCGTCATCAATTAATTTTGGATTTGATCCTTGAGGACAAAGCAGTCTTCGAGTGCGTGCCCAAGTATTCTGTGGTAATGGCAATACTTTGGCTCGTCTACTTTGTTTGTTTCGTGAAGGCACCGAGACTCCGGGAGCTCTATGATTCCAAGATCTAACAGACCTTTGAAGATGTCGGGGGCTTCCTCTCGGGGGAAGGAATACTCATTTTCAATCCTCTCCTTGAGGGTCTTCACTCGTCGTCGCGTGGGATCGGACGAGAGGTCTCTAGACCGAGGCAGCTCGTAAGTCCCCTTTGGTCTGAGCATTTGTTTCGCCGAAGTCTGGAGTACAACTTTCCCCTTGGGGAAGCCTTATTCTTCCTTGTGCGCTCGGAAGCCTTGTCAATGGTTTGATTTCTGCGAGCCATTTTGGATACTGGACCTCTTGAATAAAGCCCACCCTCATGAGCTTGTCGACCTCGGCGATAAGATTTTGGAATTAACTCGGGTCGAAAACGTCTTTGAGATTGCTTGATAGGACGGACGTCTTCTGCTATGGAGAGATGGTGGACAGCCACATCGACATCCAAGCTTGGCATTTCTTTATAGCTCCAAGCAAACACATCCCGGTTCTCACGAAGGAAAAGAACAAGCTGGTTCTTCTCGTCCAAGGACCGTCCTCTGCCCCCTAGATTAATTTCTTCTAGTTTGTCAATGGTTGCTTGACCACCGCCTTTAAGCTGTGGCGATGCTTTAGGCGTGTTGTGTCTTTGGTGTTGGGTAGATAGCCTTCAGTGTCCGGCGCTACATCTGTGTTGTTTTGTATGATTGATCTTCAGCCTTCATTGTCTAGCATCATATATGTGTTGGTTTGGTGTTGAGTAGATTACCGCTTGAGCGTATGTCCCGCCTTCCGCATACAATCTTCTTATATTGGTGTTATTGTGTTGGCAATCAATCTCTTTGGTGTTGTGCCAATCGTTGCCATCAACTTTTGTTTCGCCTTTGACATCGGATCTACTTTGTTGTTTACATGTTGATCATCACTTGGGGCTCTATCCCGCTCTCAGCATCGGATCTTTCTGGCGTGGTAGTTCGCTGACGCCGGGAAAAGCAAAATGAGGGCAACGTCCAACGCATGCCGAGAAGTCATCAGCAATAGTTTGCGCATGTAGTGGAGACGCGGCGCTTGATCAACATTTGGAGTAGAAGCATCAGTGAACAGCATGCCTGAGGCACGATGATGAGCTCGAAGCCTAACATAGATCTTGGCGACGAGGCTAGGCGTGGAAACAACAGTAGCTCGTTAATAGAGCTTCACAGTAGATGACGCTCCACGTCGGTGGCCAAGTTTTGTTTGAGGAAGAAGCTCGAGGGGAGGAACTCGGTGCTTCAACAATGGCGGTGCATAAATGCCACCAGCAAAATAATGTTTGGAGTGGTTGATGGCGGCCAAGTCCAGCGACATCGCAACGGGGCGATGGCAGCAGCACAGGTCCAAGCAACCAGCAATAGCCTTGACCGGGTTCTTCAGCAACGATCTCGAGTCTCGATGGCGAACTCATGGACGTTGGAAGAGAAGCGGCTGGCTGTGTCATGATGGAGGACATGATCTGAGGTGAGTTGGGACAGCATTCTCCTCCTTCTTCGAGCTTGTGTTTGGAGACAAAGATCGACGATGAAGATGGCGGCAGTAGCGGCTTATTCTTGCTGGAAGAGGCACCGACACGGTCTTGATCGGAGGTGAGTTTGATTGAGATTGGAGAAGCATTCTCCTCCTCCTCCGAGCTTGTATTTTGGAGACGGAGATCGACGGTCATGATGTCGGCAGTTTTCTTCTTATGTCTCTTTGCTGGGACATTTGAGGAAGTGGATGTCTCATTGTCTTGGACCCCTACGGGCATTGTCGTGACGATGTTGAAATCGTTCTCTTGCAGGATCCTTTCTGTACTTTGGTTTCTTGGTGATGAAATCTCGAATTGGTCGGCTTTAGCTAACAATCCGTAGCAGGGGCGACTGGAACCGTTAGCATGGATAGGAGGACGGTGCATGGCAATTTTTCTTCCTTTCCTTCTCAGCGAGCTTCTTTGTCTTGATGAGGGAATGGTCCGTTTGTGAAATGTTGTGGTTCCCCTTGAGCTGGAAAGTGTTGTCGCCAGAGTGACCGTTGGCATCGTTTATGTCTGAGGCGGCTTCGATGTGAAGATTTTGCAACTCCTGAACAATGTAGTATGCATAGGTTGCTCACATGTCGGCGAGGTAAGTTTGATGATTCGGGACACTTCGAGCTCGTAGCAATGGCGATCATGGAGTGATTCCTCATCGCCGTCGGTTGCATGGAGGCCAAGCCAAGGTCTTTTTAAGTCTTCGGCAGGTGGTGCCGAGATTGTTTGAGTCACAAGGGTTTTGTCAGGCATTTTGGGCTGTCTCTTGGAAGCAAGGAGGGAGAAGCCGTCGTTACTTGTCGGATCAGATCCGACACGAACGACTGCCCCCAGTTGCTTTTGTGCTCCAGCGCTTAGCTTCTTTTGGTTGAAGACTTCTTGGGCCTGGGGTGAAAACATCATCGTCTGTCGAGACAGGCTCATTGCGAATAGTCGCCCCCGGACGCCTTTGCAGAGCTCCTGACTCGCTTTGTTCTTTGGCCACCTTCCACTGAGAGCATGCGTGGCTTGCTTGTGGAAGCTTTGAGATCTTTAATTTGGTGGATGCGAGATCCGGTGGGAGAGTCCCGACACGCGAAATCGCTCTCGGACAGTTTTGTAGAACGTCTAGCTTCATTTGGTGATCCATCCGTTCAGTCTCGCCGACGTCTTTGACTTGTTGTCTTTAGCGCCAGCTTCCGGTTGTGCACGATTTGCTCCGCTCCATCCCATTGATGTGCTTGACGCCATCTTCCGTGTGCGTACAAGGTAGGTTTGTGATAGCTTCTGTTTCTTTGGTGCGAACTCATGAGCAGCGACTTCATCTCCTCGCGAAGTCCGTTTACAGCTGCCCTCGGTTGTGTTTGCAGAGCACTTTACTTTATCCGGTGATCCATCGAGTTCTTTAGCTTCGTCTCCTCGGCAGCTTTCAGGCGCGTACGAGACTCTTTTGCAGCATTTCCAACATTCTGACGGGCAGAGGATCCGGTCCAAGGGGTCTTAGCGTCGTATCCTCCTTGGCGCGTAGCGTGAGTTGTCATCTTTTTTGCAGGACTGTTGTAATGACACCTTTATTTGTGCACCAGTAGTAGTTGACACTTTTGCGTCGGAGGTTGCCGCAACTGGAGCAGTGAACGAGACACTTGATGGTGTTGCGTGCATTGGGAAACCGTCGGTACCCATCGAGATGTCGAACCAAGGCCTTCGAAACAGATAGTCACAAATGCTTCCAAAAGTTATTTGTGTCATATCTCGATGTAACTATGATGAGTCGGGTGTTTGGGCTCCGCATGAACGCTTCCAAAAGTTACTTGTGTCATATCACGATGTAACTATGATGAGTCGGGTGTTTGGGCTCCGCATTCTTCCGTTGGCGTTCATACTCCGCTCGGAGTAACTGAACATAGCAGTACCGAACGTGGATCGACGCCTCATCATTTCCTGTCGCGTGGAGGCCAATCCAAGGTTCGTCAGGGTACACCTCGTAATAGGCTTCGTAGTCAACCTTAGGGGCTACCTGCGTTTTTGTAACAGATGGATAGATTATTTTGTTTTACCTTTCGGATCTTTGGCACATGGTGCGGAGATCGTCTGGATTGCAGAAGTTTTCTTGGCCACCAAGGGTCTTCTCTCGAGAGTAAAGCCATCTTCATCCGTCGGAAGGGGTTCGACGCGAATGATTGCCCCCGGTTGTCCTCCTTTCAAATCTTCGGCACATGGTGTAGAGATCGTCTGGATTGCAGAAGTTTTCTTGGCCACCATGGGTCTTCTCTCGAGAGTGAAGCCGTCTTCATCGGTCGGAATGGGTTCGACGCGAATGACTGCCCCCGGATCCTCCTGTGGAACAAATGTCTTTGATTGTCTGGCTGCCACTGAGTGTGTGCGCGGCTTGCTCATTGGAACTTCGGCATTCTTAGCTTGGTGGGTGCGAGATCCGGCTGAGGAGTCCCCGACACCTAGGTGATTTTGGGGAATCTTCAACTTCATTTGGTGGCTCGAACCATTTAACGGCGCCGACATCTTTGGTTTGACGTCTTCAGTTGCTCCTGGGTAAACATGAGATCCATTTGTGACCATCTTGCATTTGCCAGATCCAACTGAGGGAGCTTCATCGTTATGCTTCCTTCGACGAACCTGGAGCCTGTCTTGGCGAGTCACCATCTCTTCATGAGGTCTTACGATAGTCTTCGCTTGTGTGTCGAAAGTAGCTGCTCCTGGGTAAACACGAGATCCACTTGCGACCGTCTTGCTTTTGCCAGATCCAACTGAGGGAGCTTCATCATTATGCTTCCTTTGACGAACCTGGAGCCCGTCTTGGCGAGTCACCATCTTCTCATGAGATCCCACGATAGTCTTCGCTTGTGCATCGAAAGTAGCTGCTCCTGGTTAAACACGAGATCCATTTGCGACCGTCTTGCTTTTGCCAGATCCAACTGAGGGAGCTTCATCATTATGCTTCCTTCGATGAACCTGGAGCCCGTCTTGGCGAGTCATCATCTTCTCATGAGATCCCACGATAGTCTTCGCTTGTGCATCGGAGGTAGCTGCTCCTGGAGTGGTGAAGGAAACTTTTGATGGCGTCGTCGGCATTAGAAGGCCGTCGCTTCCAATCGGGATCTCAAACGAGAGGTTGCCAAAGCGAATAGTGACGAATGCTTTCAAAGTCGCCTGCGCCATATCTTTCATTTAAGAAGTTAGACCTGTCAAGATGTAAGAGTATATATGTATTTTTTTTTTTGATGATTTGTTTTTTTCATCATCATTTTATTTTCTTTTCTTCTTTTTTTTTGGATCTAGAGATGGGAGGTAAGGTGTGGTCCCACCAGGCGTGCCAGATTTTGTTCGTGGATAAAACGTCGATCTCGCGGGGACGAGACCTCTATTTTATTTCCAAGCAAATCATATTTTAATTTCATTTCAGGAAATTGTAGGCACCACACCCCTGGATCGCCGAATCGGCAGATCCATCATTTACATCCCCGTAGGGAATACCTCCGATTCTAGATCCAATAACATAAACATTATAATAATAATAATAACAAAAGGGAAGGACGTGAGGTCTTGGACCTCCACCTTCATCGCCATGCAGGACGTTGTTGGAGCTTCGTCACCGAATCTTCGAGACTGCCGGAGCTGAGGAATGCCGTCCAGAGGGACCAGATCTCCGTCGCCGAGGGAGAACAGCAGCTGGACTTGATGAAGTCGGTTGGAGCTAGAGAAATGTAGACGCCGGCTGGAACAGGGGAAGCAGGGGAGGCGTCGTTCTTTGAAGCCGTTGGAGATGAGGGAATGCTTGGATCTGATCTCCGTCGCCGTCGCCATCAAGGAAGCTGACTGGAGTGCCTCGCTGGAGGTCTGGGCCGAGCGGAGGGATGGAGCTTGCGTCGTAGGACCGGCGAAGCTTCTTACAGCGGCAACCCAACGACTTGAGCTTTGGATGGGTTCCGGCTGCGTCGATGGGATCGGCATCGTCCGGTGGTGCACAACCTCAGGCCGTCAACAGGACCTCTCCGTCTTCAAGCCTCCAAGCTCTTCGCGTCTCCGACGTGGGCGTCTCGGCAGGGCTTCGCCATCTATCTCCTGACGTCTCTCACAACCTCACAGCAGAGCCTTCACGCCATCTTTGCCGCCGGAGCTTCTAAGTCCGTTGGGCGTGGAAGAGTTTTTGCCGTCCAACGGATCCGACCTCCGTGGTCGTGGGAGGACGTTGATGAAGTCGGTTTGGAACTGGGGAATGCACCAGCTTGAACAGAGGATTGCACCGGTTGGAACAGAGGATGACGAGTTCTTTGAGTTCCTCCGGCTGGACGACGAGCTCTTTGGACTGGATCAGGGACGATGGCGAGCTTTCCTCTGGCTGGACGACGACGATGACCTGGGGCTGGCCCAAGGCCGGTGACGGCGATGGGTTACTCCCTCCGTGTCCAAGCCTTCTCTTCTTCTTTCTGTCTCTACTACTTTTGTTCTTTCGCCAGCCCTTCTTCCTATTTTTGCCAGCCGGGGTTGGAACAGGGGAAAGCAGGGGAAAGCGTTGCCTTCGAAGCCGTCGGGAGAGAGAGAGCCTTGGCTCGATCTCCGTCGCCAGCGAGGAATCAAACTAGAGCAACCTTGCTAGAGGTCTACGCCGCTGGTGACGAGCAAGAGAGTGAAGCTTGAGCCGCAGGATCGACGAGCCTCCTACAGCGTCGACCCAGAGACGCGAGCGTCTCAATGGGTTCCGGCTGTGTTGGCTGGATTTACGTGGTCCGGTGATGTGCAACTTTGGAACGTCACCAGAACCTCTTCGTCTTCAAGCCTCTTCTTCAATTTCTTCTTTCACTTCTTCTTCAATTTCTTCAACCGGCTTCTTCTTCAGCTTCCTTGACAGTCTTCATCCCGTTCTCTTCACCAGCCTTCAAACCGTTCAGAACCCAGCTCAGACCCAACTCCGACCTCTTCAGCCTCTTCAACAGCCTTGAGCCAAGCTTCGACGTGATCTTCCACGGTCTTTGACGCGTCTTGCATCAGCCTCCCGGCGTTCTTCAACCCAGCTTCGACCAGCCTTTTCTCAAGGCCATACTCCTCTATTTATAGGCACGAGAGGCCTATCTCTTTGTATGGAATGGGATCATGGATCCCTTAATCAAAGGGTGCTGATTGTATTTTTATTTTTTTATATGGTATGAGAATGCAATCCAACCATAATTAAAGATGCTGATTTCTCATATGGTATGATATATATTTGATTTGATTGATTTTATATGGGTAGATATTTTGTTTTGAAATTCGAATTTAAAATTCAAATGTTCAGATTTGAATTATCTGAATATTTGTCGAATTATTCGGATATTTGAAATGTCTTATTTAAAATTTAATTTCGATATTTCATATAATACTTTGGAAAATTTACTGAAATATCCCCGGGCAAGCCGGGTGTAAATTACCAAAATATCCTTTTTATCGGCCATATATTTTGGACCGAAATGTCTCCGGCGCAGATGAAATATCTCTGTTCCGGATTTTCACACCCCTGAAGGTGTGAAATGACTAAAATGCCCCTTGGGGTTAAATGACCAAAATACCCTTTCGATTTGGTTATTTAAGCGCGACGCATGGCGACGCGATTTCTGTGCGTGTCGTGGACACGTGCGCGCATTATGTGGTGCGCGTATATTTTTGTCGGGACTTAGGCGAATTTGAAGTCGGGTATTTGTTTAGGTTTATTTGGATTTTCGGATTTTCCCTTTATTTATTTCAGGGAATTTTCTGTAATTTCCCAGGTGTAGAGGAAAATTACCAAAACACCCCTATATTTACACAGCTTATTTAGGATGCCATCAAAGCTATGTAAGGGCTATTTTGGAGTGTCATGGGAGTTTAAACATGCATTTTGGTTTAAATTCCCAAAATACCCTTGGATGGGTAAAATCACCAAAATACCTTTATTCCTCCGGTTTGTATAGGATGCCGTCAAAACCGGGGATATGTAGGAGATTTGGATGGACTCGACTGTGTGTGAGCCAATTTGGGTTTGGTGCGTGCGGATTCAGGCCGGGGACTTCTGCAAATGTAGTCGACTTAGCCTTAGCTAAAATCGATGTCAACAATATCATCTTTGGATCTTCTAATGAAAAGCTTTGTGAAGAATTTGCCTCTTGCATGCAAAATGAATTTGAAATGAGTTTGATGGTTAACTAAATTATTTTATTGGGTTACAAATCATGCAAACTCGAGGTGGGATCTTTGTAAGTCAAGTCAAATACACTAAAGACCTACTCAAGAAGTATGATTTTGTCCAATCCAAAATTTATAAAACTCCCATGTGTATAACACTCAAATTAGATAAGGATGAAGATGAGAAACTTGTTGATCAAACACTTTATAGAGTAATGATTGATTCTTTACTCTATTTGACCGCTAGTAGACCGGACATCATGTTTAGTGTTTGCCTTTGTGCTAGATATCAATCTTGTCCTAAGAAATCTCATTTGGTTGCGGTCAAGAGGATATTTAGATATCTAATAGGAACCCAAAACTATGGTTTGTGCTATCCTAGAAGATCATCTTTTGATATAATTGGTTACTCCGATGCGGATTTTGCCGGATGTAGGCGTGATAGAAAAAACACAAGTGGTACATGTCACTTTCTTGATCATGCACTTGTTTCTTGGTTTTCCAATAAGCAAAATTCAGTTGCTTGATCCACCGCCGAGGCGGAATAAATCGCGGCGGGTAGTTGTTGTGCACAATTACATTGGATGAAAATGCAATTAGTAGATTACAACATACATGTAGGCAAAATACCCATTAGATGTGACAACACTAGTGCCATAAGCCTATCCAAATATCCCATCCTACATTCTAGAACAAAGCACATAGAAATTCGACATCATTTCCTTCGTAATCACACACAAAAAGGAGATATTGCACTTGAATTTGTTATCACCGTGCTTCAAATTACGGATGCTCTAACAAAACCCTTGAGTGAAGACATGTTTCTATATCTACTGAGGGAGCTTGGGATGTCCAATGGATGTCCAAAATGAAAAGCTAAAATAAAAAGGTATGGTCACCTCTTTATCTGCTTTTTTATACCATATCCTACTTGAGTGCTAATTTTTGGTTAATTAAGTGATTTTCATGATTGATGAGTTGTTTTTAGCTCTTAATATTTAGTCACACATTTATGCAAAGTTGTGTGATGTTTTTATTTAAAAATAATTTTTAATTGAATTTCAAAATTCATTTTCTGGAACTGACGGTCGATCCATATTTCCTGAATGTCAACCGTGAGTATACTTTTGTTTTCACATATCGCGCTTTACGGTCGACCGCCAACTTCTTAGGATCGACCGTGAGACTTTCATTATACACATATTGTGCGCGACGGTCGACTGCCAACTACTGAGAGTCGACCGCCACGGATCGTGTGACAACTTAAGTGAGAGTGTTTTTGGTCATTTTCTCGTCACCCCTTTGTAAACCCCCACCTGATCAAACTTCTATCTTCTCCTCTGGTTCGACCGTGCCCTAGCCCCTCTCCATCGACCGCAATTTTTCTAGTTCAACCGTGCCCTACTCCTCTCCTTCGTCCGTCACGCCTCTCCTCTCAAAACCCTAACCTAGCTGCGCATCATGCCTCACACCAAGAATGCCGGACCTCCTCCACCCCAGGCTCCGACTCAAGCTGAAAAGAGGAAGAAGAAAGCTACAGAAATGAGCGGGACGAAGAAGGTTAAAGGCTCACTTCGAGGGTCCTCATCCATTCCTTGCTCCGATGACTACTTCTTCCTAGACAATGATAGGTGTAACGCCCCGGCCCTCCACTGGGCCCCGGCTCACGGGCTCCTGGTCCAACCAGGATCCACCCGAGGGCCCCGATACAATATTGTCCGCTTTTGGCTCACCGCAGAAATCTGGGAAAACTTCCCAGTAGGTCACCCATCCCGGGACCGCTCTAAGGCAAGCACGCTTAACCTTGGAGTTTTCTGGCGGATCACTGTCAGCACTTCTTTAAAACGCGTTGTGTCTATTAAGGGCTTAATATATACTTATATCGAATCCCGGACCATACCCAGGCATTGTGGGATTGCTTACCCGGCTACCCGACTCAGCCCCGCCCTCCATGCGCAGGCATCTTGTCCCACGGTAGACCCAGCGGGCCTCACAATCCACCCCCCTTGGAGGGCCAGCGTTCTCGCTGGCACAATTTCCGGCTGGAAACCGGCTCTGATACCATACTGTAACGCCCCGGCCCGCGGGCTCCCGGCCAGGATCCACCCGAGGGCTCCACCCGACACAATATTGTCCGCTTTTGGCTCACCGCAGAAATCTGAGAAAACACCGTGGGCCGGGGCCCAGTGGAGGGCCAGGGCGTTACAATAGGTATAACTCTTGGCCCGAATTTAAGGATAAATTTGTGGTTTTGGGTAGAGCCATTAAGATGCCCATAGGAAGGGAATTTGTTGTTGAAAGATTTTTTATGAATATGGGATGGAAGGACTTTTAGAATTGCCCAAATACATGTATCATGATATGGTCCGATATTTTTATTGCAACATCACTGAAGATATTGATGATAGAGGAAATGTGGCCATTAGTAGCTATGTTTATGGTAATGAAGTCAAGATTATAATAGAATGGTTAAATGAGATACTAAATGCACCAAATCAAGGGGAGTGCACATATTTTACTTCGTATGAGGATCTCCTAAGATTTGATAGGGATAAGCAAGGGAGAAGGGCCATCCTCAGACCTAGTCGAGTTGACAAAATTCTCATAGAATTAAATTAACTACATCAAAACTATAGGGAGCTTGCCCACTTTCTAAGAACAAACTTATTTCCCAAGGTTGGCCACCATGATCACTTGAAGTCCATTCATGCTTATATCCTTTCATGCATGGTTAGGGAGAAACCTCAAAACTTAGGCTATATAATTATCAAAGAGATGCTTAACCTTACGACTAGGCAATCCCTACCCTTTGGAGCACTCCTAACCAAAATCTTCCAAACCCATACCCTCCACCTTGCCATTGAAGATAGAAGACCCCTTTCTCTGCCCTTCAGTAAATCCAACTATACAAGAATGTTGAAAACCAAATGAGCCTTAAGTTTTCTTGCTCATGACCTTATGGTGAATGATGAGGAAGGAGAATATCAAGGAGAGTATGATGAGGAAAATGTGGGGGAAGAGGAAGGTGAACTTTGACCTCAAGGACATCAAGGTGAATCCTCCCATAGCCAAGCTCGTCGCACCACGACACAATGACTGGATAAGCTAGAAGCGAGACTGGGAAGGATGGAAGTAAGTCAAGCCCAACAGTTTGAGGAAATCAAAGCTGAGTTCAAGGAGAATCAAGAAAAAGTGTCCAAGCAACTTGAAGACATCTTCACCTATATCAAGGACAAATTCCCACCTACTCCTCCCACTACTCCACTTGATTGATCCTAAAGCTCATTTCTTGTTTCTTTTTTATTATGCCAAAGGGGGAGAAAAAGTTGTGATGAATGATGAAAGAAAATGCCCTACATTTTCATATTTTGACTCATGTATTTTGTATTTTGAAAACCATGTTTTGAAATGAAGGTTTTGTAATGCAAAGTGTTTGAATCTTTTGAATGAAATACAAAGTTGTATTACAAAGTTGTTGGATATTGTTAGTAACATTGTTGATCTAATATTTCCATATGTATCACTTCATGAAAGCTGAAATGTACTTGTTTTAAAGAAGTGAATATGCTAAAATCGAAGTTATCTTGTCATTATTTCTTAAATAGAACTTTTCATATCATTTTAGAGATATATGACTTCTTTGCATCTTTAGAATTCACTTTAGAACACTTTTCTTGAAAGTAATGGATGCATAGATCAAGGGGGAGCCTAAATATTTTATCATCACATTTAAAAGGGTTGTCATCATAAAAAAGGAGGAGATTGTTGATTCTAACCTTGTTTTGATGATGCCAATATACATTGAATAATAAAATATATGTTTAATATTTATTACCCCTTTAATTGGAAGCCTTAAATTCAATATTTGAGAAATTATTGTACTGACGGTCGATGCATGGATCGACCGTGGGAATGCGACGGTCGATCCATGGATCCACCGTGGGGTTGCACGGTGGATGCACCAAACTTGGCCATATGAAATGTTGGATCACGGTCGATCAGAGCATCAACCCTGGGAAGCCATTTTCTTGACAGAGCCTCACGGTCGATGCGACGGTCGATGGATCGGTCGACCGTGAAGTTTGGATATTGTGATTTTAAATATTGTAGGCTCACGGACGATCCGACGGATGATGCGACGGTCAACCGTGGAATATGATGATGGAAATTGAAGATGCAACAGTCGATTGGAGCATCGACCCTGAATCAAGCTTTTCCCAATAGAGGCTCACAGACGATCTCATGATCGATAGGTGGATTGACCGCGGCTCAAGAAGGCAGAGTTTTTTAACCTGACGGTCGATGTGGCGGACGATGCATGGATCGACCGCCAGCAATGCGCAGAGTAAAAAACTAGCCGTTGAAGAGTCGCAGGGAGCCGTTGGAGGTGCTTTTTAAGCTGGTTGAAGGCCATATATAAGTACTCTTTTGTTGTAAACTTGCCAGAACTATGATTGATATTTTTGAGATCATTTGGGCAAGTCTAAGCAAGAGTTTTCTACTCATTTCTGTTTGAGCTACAACCTTTGTAAACCTGCTTCGAGTGTGAAGAAGTACATTGAGAGCAATCCAATAGCTGTTGGCAGTGATTGTAAGGTTACCAAGCACTCGGAAGCTTGGAGAAAAAGCTTGTAAAAATTTGCAAGTAGTGGAACCTCAAGAAGGACCTTGAGAGAAGTGAACGTAGACCAAGAGTTGGGTCGAACCACTCTAAAATCGGTGCTATCTCTCTAACCCTTCTTTCATATATTCTTGCTTGCTGATTTAATTTTGTTTCATCTCATTTACAAGCATTTAAGGTCTTAGATCTTCTCTACCTGATTTTTCCAGTAATCTAGTTTTTCGAAAGAGTCCAATTCACCCCCCCCTCTTGGACCTTCAGTCACCATCCTGGGATGCTGCAAGGAGAGTTGCATCAACATCGTCGATCCTCCTCACTCTGATTGGATCGTCGATACAGAAGCCTCGTTCCATGTGACATCACATCGACAACTCTTCACAAATTACAAGTCGGGAGGCTTTGGTGCTGTGAAGATGGGTAACAAAAACACGTCGAAGATCATTGGGAGAGGCGACATCCACATATCGACGAACACTGGGATGAATATTATACTTTGAGATGCTCTCCATGTCGAGGACCTTCGTCTCAATCTAATTTCTCATGGATGTCTGGATGATGAAGGGTACGTATCCACTGATATGAGCAGTCTACTAACAATCCTCTCGTATCGGGTCTCTACTGTTCCAATTGATCAGAATTGAGTCCGATCAGGCTTGATGGGCTGAATTTGGCTAACTGGATTAGATCTCGCTTGAGTTGGTTCAGATCTGACTGAGCCTGATTGTGGTAGGACTTGACTGGGTCAAGTCTGAGTTGATCTGGATCAGGTTGACCGGGTTGGATTGGGCTGGGTCTGGATTAAGTGCCTGAGTCAAGTGGTTGGGCTGAGTCTGATTCACGTTGATTGAGGAATTGAATTGTTAAGTGGCTTGGCTCAACCGGAGTGGATCCAAGGGCTAAGGTTTGCCGGAGTAGATCCTTGTCATAGGGGCATCGGCGGTGGTCTGCACCTTAGCAGGAAGGGTCGTCGGACAGTAGGGAAGAGATCCACGGGAATGGATCGGCTGGGAAAGGGCTAGATCGATAGGATCTGGTGTGGCCGGCGGTGGGTTTAGAAAAGAGTGGCATCGGGGACGACAGTGTAGCTCGGTGGGGGCCTGGAACGGTCGGGGAAGGTCGGCCCGTCGGAATAGGAGGGTCATCGAAGGTTTAAGGATGGTTTAGAAGTTTGGGGTGAGGTCGGGGTCGGACGCGGGTACGAGCGGCGGCTGTGAAGTTGGATGACGGGGTGGTGATCACAGGAGGCGGTGAAGGGCGACAGGAAAGAGATGGTCAGGGTCGTGGGGCTCGGGGAAAGCGGATGGAGGTCTTGGATGGTAGCGGGGCGGCCAGAGAAGTAGAGGGAAGGATGGCTGGCGGTGAAGCTAGGGTTCACCGGGTAGGAAGAGGAAGGAAGGAGATGATGCTGAGGTGGCAGGTGACTGGGCGTCGGTCATTTATGTGGTGAAAAGAGAGTGCCGTGGAGAGAGAAAGTGGTGAAGGTGAGGGTGGAGGGAATACCGGTAGGGGCGGAGGTGATGCTGGCTGCGGAGAAGGTGACCAGCGGGTAAGAAGGTGGATCGGTGGATGTCGGTTGAAGAGAACTCTTGGGGAGGAGAACTCAGCCTCTCGATAGTTCCTGATGGAGAAGTAACCCTTGGATAACCCTAGCTAGAGGATGAAGCCATTACTTTATGCGAAGCTACGAGATCTTTCTTGATCAATCCCCTTGCCCCTCACTCTTCGCGAATTAGAAAGATCTTTTTCGAGTTTGAATTTGTTCATTTGGAGCTTTAACCAAATTCTAATTGAAATGAAATCTTTAGGAGGAATCAATGAAACGACATCAATTCAAATCCTGAGTCTTCGAATTGAGAGAGATCAACACCGATTCTACCATTTGAGACAAATTGGCCATTGGGGAAAATGCTTTTGGCAAATCGTGTACCCGACAGAGAATTAAATTATGATGGAGTTCACTCTGTGGGAAGAGACTAATCTGTGAAATGAGGTGGAAGTTAGCTTCTCTCTATCGGAACAATAGGGCCATTATGCATTTAATTGCAATGTACCTTTTCAATGTACATACAACATACAACATACAACATACAACATACATATTGTGATCGATAAAAAGCCCCATATACAATGCAATACAAAGTAATAAAACAATAATAGTATGGTAGAAAGTACAAGAATATTTATTACTATTCTAGTTCTTTCTACCATACTATCTCATAGACTTCCGATTCTACCCCAATCATTTTATTTAATACTTGGAGTTTCAAGAGCACAAGGACTTTGTTTCCAGTGTGACGAGCCTTATACACCATGGCATTGTTGCCAACAGCTCTACAACATCGAATCTATCAACAAATTTTCTGACAAAGTGGTACTTGAGAGAAATGCTGAAACTGAACCAGAAGAGGAGATCCACGACCTAGTTGAGCATAGGGAAACCTCGCTAAATATGTTGATCGGCCAAGTACTCGTGGCTTTACCAGCCACTGAGTCCAAGGAAAAGGATCCGCTAACTTCGTCGGCCCCTGGTCCTCTGCCATTCAATATGGCCGACCCTAACTACGACCAACCTGAAGCCAACACCACTCCGCTCCCATCTACCACGGCCCAGCCTTCCTTGGTCGCGATCTCGCGTCCCATACCACAGTTGTGAGGACCCGTACCTCCAACCCGTTCCGACCGCGTAGGTCGAGGATCTAGTTCGGTTGGTTTGGATCGGTTGGCCTTGTTTCGTGATGGTAACTGTTGTTGTAGGCAAACTCCACCAACCGCACATGTCCGCTTTTCATCCTACCTTTCACGTGTCGATGTTGAAGAAGTATGTTTCAGATCCATCACATGAGATCAGAGTCGATGACATTGAGGTGGAGGAGGATGCCACATACATAGAGGAGCCGGTGCAAATCATGGGCAAGCGGGACCAGGTACTCAGAGGCAGATCGATACCGTTAATGACGGTCCGTTGGAGACATGGCAATATCGATGAGCTGACCTGGGAGCGAGGGGACCGTATGCGCTGGGAGTTCCCAAGATTGTTCCTTTCGATAGGTAGACTTCTTTCGGGCGCTTGTGCCGCTAGCTGTAGCCTTGTTTTGTCTATGCATATAGGCTTAGAGTGCTTGTTTCTTTTCTTCGACCCTACCCTTAGCGAATTTCACGGACGAAATTCCTTTAAGGGTGATAGGTTGTGAGGACCCGTTCCTCTGACCCGACTTGGTCGCGTCGGTCGAGGGCCGATCCCTTTCATGGCTTGTTTCCGCGTCGAGCGCGGTCTGCTGATTGTACTGTCTCTTTGAGACCCCAGGGGCAATTTGGGTAAATTGCACCCTGTGGGTTGGCTTGACACACGCGCAGTGCACACACGGCCTTATAATGATGTATGTGCTTGATTAGACCCGTAGGAGTGCTGTGGATCTGAAGATCAGAATCCGATTGTGAAGATCGAGATTTTTGAGCGGCTGTGATTAACTCTGGCTAATCAAATGGTTAGGAGAGTTTAATCTCCACTCACTTAATAGCCCTTAAACCGTCGATAGGGCACTATTGAGAGAGAGAGAGAGAGCTCACGATAGAGAGCGCGAGAGAATGGCGGCGACGGATCGGGGAGAGAGGAGAGACGACATCCGCGACCACAACTGGAGGCGACCCACGGCCTGAGGAGAGAGGTGGCGGCGATGTGCAACTGACGGCGAGCTCGGGGGCGACAACGATCGTGGCGGAAGAAGAGGAGAGGGGAGTGGATTTCTTCATCGGACGAAGCTCTTAGAGGTAGGGATTCCTACCCAAACCGTTGATTTGGCCTCTAGGGTTTGGATTGAAGCATGCTAGCATAAAATTGATGCTTTGTTGATCTCGTGATTTCTATGTTGATGTTCTTTTGCTACTTGCTGCCCCCGGCGTACATTCATGGCTTAATGATGAATTGTTGTATGAGGCTTGCTTCCCCGTTGCTAGATGGTTGGATTCCGACGAGATTTCTTCCTCCTTTGTACCTCTTTCTTTTCCCCTGGTTTCCTTGGAGTTTTAGTTTTCCCTCTGTGATCTCATGGCCATGCTTGCTTCTTCCTCCCCTCCGCCATGGTGGTTGCTCTGGTTTTCTCTTGGATTCTTCTCCCCTGTTTCCGGATTGAAGAGTCCTTGCCCTCTTCCCTTGATGTTTCCGTCGAGAGGCATGTTACCATAGTTTCCTTGCTCCTCTGTTTTGTTCCCTGCTAACATGCTGTATCTTCATGGTTGGTGTATGGGTCGGATGGATTTCGATACTAAGCTATTGATTATTGTCGGATCCTGTCGGGTTAATCCTTGCGTGCTGATGCTTGGAGTTTTCAACGCTTGATCGGATTTCTGCGACTGTCGGATTTCTTATGGATTAACTGGTTATAGTTGAGATTTTCTTTGCATTGCTGTGACTGAATTTTGGACCCCTTTTTGGGTTATTATACCTGTCAGATTTCTCTATTTTTTTTCAGAATTGATGGTCACTGGGCATTTGGCCCATGCTGAATTTGTTATTGACAATGTACTCAATGCATTGCTATTCTTTAGCGTAATATGTTCTTCCTTTGTTTAATCCTTGAAATGTCAGGGTAGTTATCTCATTTGTGTATTCTTATAGCATGCTTAAGCCTAGGGCCGAAGGTGTGCCCTGTGGGTTATGCTTTTGGATGTATGAATGCCATGGTTGGATTATATACTTAGCTCTGTTATATGTTTAGCTTTGTTATAATCTCCTGGATAATTGATTGATGATTTGGCATGTAGAGACATCTAGGTCTAGTTGTTTGATTAGGTTCATGCATGTTGTATGCATTAGAAGCATTAAGGCTAGGTGCGGGCGATGAGTCCGATCGCCGATCCGAGGATCTCGGGTAGCTCGGATCTAACTCTAGGACCGAGAAATGGGTAGAAGGACTAGGGCGAGATTGTGTGTTTATGAACTTGTGTTGATTGAGGTTGTTATATAGATATGCCCATTTGAATGGTGGTATTGAGGTGTAGAGGTCGTGTCGTTCTCTGCGTCAATCACTAAGGGCAGTTGATGTTATCCTGTTAAGGGTTGTAGAGGTGGGAGTGCACAGGAGATGCACTTGCCCCTTGTCCTTCCCTGATCTGTAGAGGGGCGCTTGATGATGCCTTAGGATTGGACAGAGACGACACAGTTGTAGTTTCCTTTTCCTTGAGAGTGTCGTAGAGTAGAACCCTACTGGGCATTGTTGCTCACTCAACCTGGGCTGCATCGGCGATGCAAGTCGATGAGTTCCTTCTTTCAAGTGTTCTTCTAGAAGATGGCACGATATTTTGAGGTGATTGAGGACTTGGAGCTTCGAGGAGTTCTTCTACAGTTAATTTACAGTTTTAATCAATGATGTATAGATTGATGTATTAGAGGGCAGAATTGAATGACTCTTAACCCAGTTGTATTTGAGAATTGTAATAATTAGTTATTTACCATTGTGCCATTGTACAAGTTGAAATTGTAATATTATGAAATGTACAGGTTTCTTGGGTTATAATTATAGAGGAGATTCTGTCGAAATTTTTATGAACTGGAGACCAAATTATTCATTTATATGCTTGTTGCGCCAATTGATGATGTAAATAGGTTTAGGTGGTTCACGGCTTGATTTGGATGGGTTTTCTGGGTCGGAGTGTGACAGGGTTGATTTCTGCGACCCCAAGGGAAATTTGGTAAATTGCACCTTGGTGGTCGGTTTCACACCCGCGTAGCCCACACATGGCCTTGTAATGATGTATGTGTTTGATTAGACCATTAGGAGTACTCTAGATTGGAGGATCTGAGTTTGATCACGAGGATCGAGATGTGAGTGGCTAGGATCAACTCTGACTGATCGAACGACATATCAAATCTTAAAGCCAATTGTATATAAACCTCTTTTTATCCCTTCACCAGTTAGGGCACTATAGGGTTCGCGAGAGGGAGAGAGAGTCGTGATTGAGGAGAGAGGTCGGCGATCTCGACCAAAGAGAGAGACAGTGTGGTGGCGACGATTGCGGCAGGGTTGTTTGCTCTACTATGATGTGGCTGGAGGAGGATCGCGACCAGCTTGGAAACGGCGATGGTGACTGGAGGTGAGAGGAGAGGAGCTCAACCAGCATAGAGGCGACGCTCACGACCGGAAGAGAGAGAGAGGCTTGCCTGACCAGGAGAAACTGACGGCGTCAACGATCCGGAGGTAGGGAATCTACCCTAATCTCTTATTAGGATCCTTAGGATGGGTTCCGATGGATGCTAGTTTAAGATCTTGGTGATGCTGCCTCCTTCTCTCTTACTGATGTGGTTTAGATCTATGGATTTTCATGGTTTTTGGTGAGATTTCTTCCCTCACTGGTTTTGATGCTTGATCTCTTGGATCCCTGGTTTAGCTGTTGAATACGTGGCTTCTCTTGGGATGTTCTTGCTCTGTTCCTCTTGCTACCATGAACCTTGATGCTATGTGATGCCATGTTTTCCCTTGCTGCCATGCTCTGTTCTCCCTTGATGCTATGCAATGCTTGGATTCTCTGATGGCTTGCTGGATTTGAGATGTGTTTTCCTCCCGTCTTTCTCCTTGTTCCTCCTTACTGCCATTGCTTGGATCGATGGGTAGTGGTGGATTTTTGACAAAGTTTATTCCTTTTTCTCTGGTTTGTTGGGTTTCAGCGAGATTGTCTCCTCTTCGGAGTTTTGCTCCCTTTAGCTCCGACATGCACATCGGCTGCGTCTCTTTTTCCTTCCTGTGTTCTTGACTCATGGATAGCTGAGAAAAGCTTGGGGCTCTTTGATCGGTGGGTGTTTGTATGAAAGCCGATGAGAACCCACGGAATGGGAAGCATGGTGTTGGATATGTATGCAAGCTGTTTGTCGGATTTATTCGACATAGGTATGCATGCAAGGTGTTTGTCGGATTGCTTCCTTGTTGCTGTGGTTTTCTTTTGGCTGAACTTTCTCCCCTTCCTTTCCCTCTTCTTCCCATTGATTGATCTTAACTCATCATTGAGGTGCCCTATGGTTGCTGCCAAGTGGCTAGGCTGCCGACTGTGGGTTTTGTACTTCCCTTCTCCTTTGTTCTAGTTAGATTCATGTTAGTGTTAACTTGAGTTCTTAGCTCTTCTCCTAGTTGCTTGGATCAATGGTTGACTAAGATGTGGACGATGGAGTTTTCTTCACTGCCCTATGACTTGATCGATTGAGTTTTGGAGTTTTTATAGTGAGATTCTTAGTCTCCTTCCCTTTGATTGCTTGATTGTCCTAGGTCACGGCCTTCCAATCGATTGGGCCAGGTGCCGACCGATCGGAGCCAGACAGAGGACTACATTGCAGCAAATTTTGGAATCTCCTTTATTTTTCCTGTCAAATTGATCTTGTATAGTTGTTTGGCTTAGATGTTAAACCTCTATTCTATTATTATAATCTCATATTAATTATGCCAATTATCTGTTCTTATGTCATGTGTGTACCTAGGGCCAGCCGTGTGCCCGTTTCTATTTATTTGTGAGTTAACCAAGGGAGTGATGCCCCTTGGGAATGTTTAGATTTGAGTAAGCCAAAGGTGTGCTCTGTGTGTTAAATGATTATGCATGGTTTGGATACGTGAATGCCATGCCTGCCTTATGTTAGTTCTTTAATACTAAATCTACTCTATAGCTATGTTATAACATGTTGGACAATTGATTGATGATTTGGCATGTAGAGACACCTCGGCCTAGTCACTTGAGTAGGCTCATGCATATTGTATGCATTAGAAGCACTAAGGCTAGGTGCGGGCGATGGGTTCGATCGCCGATCTGGGGGTCTTGGGGTGCCCGGATCTTGCCCTAGGACCGGGTTTTGGGCAGTTGAGGATGAGGACATGATTGTCATCGAATGATCTTGTTTGCTACCATTTGAGTTTATTGTTATAGTCGACCACGTATTATATTCTTCTACTTGGGGTGTAGAGGTCATATCGGATCTCCAAGGCCAAATGCTAAGGATGGTTGTCGATGTCCCTGACATGTGTGTCCCCGCGAGAGATGGTATGACTGGACATGGTGGTACCTAGACAGAAGCCCGCAGTCTTTGTTTCCTCTCGCTTGTTCTTGGGTGAGGGTGGGACCTAAACAAGAGCCCTCGGGAATCGACGGGGTTATGGGGCCCCTGGGCATACCTTAGGCTTAGACGAAGAACGACACAATTGCAGTTTCCCTTCCTTTCTGTGCGACGTAGAGTACATTCCTACTGGGTATTATTGTTCACCCTACCTGGGCTGCATTTGCAATGTACACTACAAGATAAATGACCTATACCAGCAGCCAGAAACGCTGGTATAGGCCTAAATAGACCGCTGGTATAGCCTATACCAGCGGTCAGCACGCGTTGTTGCTAACGACGTCGGTATAGGCTATGCCAGCGGTTATGGAGACCGCTGGTACGATCAAACCGACCGCTGGCATAGCTCCATCTACACCAGCGGCCACTATAAACGCTGCTATTGAGTCCAAAAAACGCTAGTATAGAGCCATCATAAATGACAAATTATAAAGTCAAAAGTGCTGGTATTGAAGGAAGTGAACGCTGGTATAGATATCCTACGCCCGCGTTTATTGAAAACGTGGGTATATGATGTCAAGAAAGTGTGGCTTGTGTATGGGGATAGCCGCTGGTAAAACATAATAATAAACGTTGGTATAGAGCACCTTTTCCAGCGGCTGCAGAAAACGTTGGTATATGATAACAGAAAATCGTGGGTTTTGAATGGCCAAAACCGCTGGTATAGCAAAAAAACAACTGCTGGTATTGCCACCCTTAATCCAGCTATATTGAAAAACGCTGGTATAGGATTGTTAAAAACGTTGTAATTAGGGAAAAATGCTGGTAAAGCAATGAAATAACACTGGTTTTGCCCGTCTATTCCTGCGTTTTTATAATTGTTGCTATAATATGAGCAAAAATGTTGAAATATAACAATAATAATAATAATTTTGTATTTATTTTTTAGATCAAATATTATATAAAAACATGTAAAACAAATACCATATGTACATAAAGTCACCATATCAACAACTGGGATACAATTGTACGATTTCCACATATCAAATATCCAAAAAAACATATAAAATATTCATTCAATCTCGATACAATTGTAGGATTTCCAATCTCCAAAAAAGAAACAAAATATTCATTCAACTCTTTCATTCGTCCGATAATACCGATGAGAGCAAGGCTTGAAAGCTAACTTCAGTAAATGATCAGAGTTTTAGGCCACCTGCATTGAACAATAAAAACAGGTAATTACTTTTACCCCTCAACAAAGTTTTGTGCTTGAGCATGTTATCTCACAATTATCAAGTTCCAATGGAAGGATGATTTCAGTATTCAAGTGACTAGATGAGAACAATAAACTTCTTCATCAGAAGGTTAGCATGCATATGTGATTTGTTATCAATGTTAGCCGCTCAACATCCATATCCTAAATGTGATTTATTGACAAAGTGTATTAGATAACTCACTCGATTGTTTGCTTGTGATTCCAACAAATGGAGAGAAGGGACTTCGCTTTGCTTCGATTGGGAGACCTTAGTTGGCAAAAATTTAGCTGCAAATGTATGACAAAAGAACAATAAGGTATTGGAGGCAAAGCAAATGAACAATAAGGTATCTAATTTCTTTACTCCAAAGCTACTTAGGTAAAAGGTTATGGACAAACAACAAGTTATATTAGATTAATGCATGGTTTTTCTAACTTACATCCGAGATGTTCATAAAACTGCATTGTACATAACTTGAAAGACGAAAAAAACCCAAACATAAAATGATTACAGGTCAAAACAATAGCAGCCTAAACAATTACTCAGTTGTTGTCCATGGCATGCAATCCTTGTCAAGGGATGGCCTCGTGAGGTTTTCAAGATTAAATTCGAAGGGCATTAAGGAAAAAAAAAACATGTGTACTTCAAATCAACCAGATTTAAGCCCCATACCGTAAGTAATTGTTGCAGAAAGTATTTAGGAATGCTTTCTGACTAACTAACTTGCTGATTTAACAATGAAGCTCAATACACAAATTACAAAATTTCTTAGATTAGCTCTCAAATCGTTGCTTAGCTTGGTCTGCAAGTCTACCCATGTAAACAATGCATCTGACACCTGTCAATGAAGATTGAGCTTAAGTCTAGAGAGCTAAGCTAACAAGGAAGCCTATATCCAGCATTGTCAACAATAGCACTTTATCAACAAAAATTAAACTCGTCCCAATAGCACTTTAGATATAGAAACAAAATGTAGTCATGAAGTACCAACAAATGTTACAGGAATAAGCTTCAGTATCTAAGCACAAAAAAAACCCAACAAAATGAATCACGTATAGGAAAAATCACCATCAATGCCACTCTAACACAATTAGCACAAGATTATACTCACCATCAATGCCACACTAACACAATTAGCATAAGATTATACTCACCATCAATGCCACACTAATACAATTAGCACAAGATTCCCAATAGGTGCTCGGTAGTTATAACAACAAATGACTTTAGAACTTCAAGTGATTGTTGTTCTTTGTACACAGGTAGAAAAATTATGTTGATAAACAGATACCAAAACAACCCATATAACAAGCACATTGCCTCAACACCTATATTTAAACAGCTATTATTCAAACACAATTAAGTGATTGGTATACAGAGCTCCCCAGTATCTACTTTCTAGGGACACAACACATTGTCACCAATAGAGACTATGTCATCATACCGGTTTCTTAATCTCCATAGCTGTGTTTTATTTGAGAGCAAATAGGTAAAAAATCAGATATTTATTCAATTTCATGCTACACAAGTGGGGAAAGGATCCAACCTCTCAGCAAGAAGACCAATTCTTATGCATACTGATGAGCGCTGACAGCAGCCCAGCTGAAGCCAACAGAGAAGGATGCAATCCAATCAAAACACAAGAGCCTCGGAGACCAACCGGGAAGAGGGGATGGAGAAGGACTCCGGCTTCCGACACCCAAGAACATGGGAAGCATCCACCGGGCATACCCGTCGATTCCCGATCATCCACCATCAACAACAACTGGCAATCGAAGAACAGAGGAGGGAAAACCAATGACCAAAACCATTTCAGCAAGCAAGAAGAAGAAAACATGGAAATACAAACGCATCGAGCAACCCATGGCATCAAGGGGCTAAACAGAGAAAAAAAAAATACACGGGAGAGGAAGAAGACCTTGAAAACCCAAAGATCCAACCCGAAGCAGCAAAGAAAGGAAGAAGAAAGCATCGCACTACCCTAGGCTAGCAAGTATCAAACGAACCAGCAAGAAGAATTAGCATTGATCCATAAACCAACAAACAAATCAAAGCGACAAGGTCCCCTACTTCCCCTTTTCCGGCCGCGATCGTCGTCGTCAACATCTCCGTCTCCGCCGCAGTCGCCCCGTCTCGGTCTCCAAGCTCTCTCTCCTATGGTCGTGGTCGCGCGCTGCCAAGCTGGTCGCGGTCCTCCTCCGGCCACAGTCGTCGCCGACGGTCTCTCCTCTGGCCGCGCGTCTCTCTCTTCTCTCCCCGATCGAGTCGCCGCCTCACTTTCTCTCTCTATCGGGCGGAATTGTGCCCTAACGCCAGAACAAAGCAACTAAAGGGGTTTAAATCCTATCGGCTTAAGATTTGATCATGGCCGTTCAATCAGTCAGAGTTGATCCTAGCCACTCACATCTTGATCCTCGCCATCTAACTCAGATCGTCCGATTTAGAATACTCCTAATGGTCTAATTAAGCACATAAATCATTACAATACCATGTGTGCGCTACGTGTGTGAAACCAACTCTACCAAGGATAATTTACCAAATTACCTCCGGAGCCACAACGATCAAAGGAGATTGTGAAACAAGACCAACCAAGCCAGACCCTCGACTTACGCTGTCGGACCGGGTTGTAGATACAGGTCCTCACAAATTTTACTTAAATTTATGAATTTTAATAGGTCACGGGTTGTTAAACAGGCCGATCACAGGTTATGTGGGTGAAACAGGTTACCAGCCTCAAACCGAAAATTGACTCATTTATAAACGAGCCGCACTAATGGATTGACCAATATATTTTCAACCCGAACATGCTAATTTCATATTTTGAGTCAAGTCGGGTTGTTGCAATCTTAATTACCATCCCTGATTACATGATCAAACCTTATATGAAATTATTAAAAAAATATAATAACAACATATCAGGGTAGTCTTATCGTGAAGAAAAATAAGTAGTTTAAAATATTTAAATCTTTCGTGATTTAGAATTTGATACTTCATATATATGTGCCTAATTGTCAATAGCTACCCCAGCAGCTGATGAAATACGGGTATAGACTTGTCAACATTCTCATCAAAACATATGCCAACGATAAAAAAAAACGCTCATTTATGACTATTTAAAGTAGCGGTAAAAAAAAACCTCGGTATAACTCGTTTATTCCGGTGGTTTTGTGGGCCGCTGGTATCGAGTATGAGCACTTTCAATATCTATCCCAGCGGTTGTAAAAGCGCGGGTATAGATCAGTCAATACCAGCATTTTGACAAAAACGCTGGAACAGAACCCATGTATGCCAGCACTTTCACCAACCTCTGGTATCTAGCTATCAACTTTCTCAGTACATTTACCAGCGGCCACAAAAACGCTGGCATAGAGAAGTCAATACTAGCATTTGGATAAAAGCGCTGCTAAACAAGTAGTCTATACCAGCGTTTGGCCTAAAGCGCTGCTAAACATGTAGTCTATACCAGCGGTTGGCCTAAAACGCTGGAATAAATGTGTCAACACCAATGGCCGGTCTAAAATGCTGGTAAATAATACGTTAATGCCAGCGTTTTTAGAGGTTGCTGGTATAGACTAAGTTCACCAGCGTTTTTCTACAAGCGCTGGTAGAAAAACGCTGGGATAGACCATATTTGTTGTAGTGGTAGGTCGATGTAGTTCCTTCTTTCAGGTAGTCTTTTGGAAGACGGTGTGACATTCTCGATGTGATGGAGAACTTGGAGCTTCTAGGAGTTCTTCTGTAGTTAATTTACAGTTTTAATCAATGATATACAAATTAATGTATAATTTAATGTATTTGAGAATAGAATTATATGATTTTCAATCCAGTTGTATTCGAGAAAAATTGTAATATTCATTAATGTAGACATTTGAGGAATGTAATAACAAGTTATTTGTTCTAATTTTAATTTGTTAAATTCGTAGTTGTACTTTTATTATGCATCGAATACATTTGTGCCTATTGATGAAATTGTACATGATTCAAACTGAGGAAATACAAGGGAAACTTTCCTAATTTGTTTTTAGATATAGGTTTAGTTGACACACGCCTCGATCTGAATGGGTTTTCTGGATCGGTGGCGCAGGGTGAGCGTGAACGATATAGCCTCTCGACGGGAGAGACGACCGTCCCTTCTGTGGTAAAGAAAATCAGAATTCTCAAGAGGTGAAAACTACTCGAATTTCATTAATGAAAAACTCCCCCGTATTATAAACCCTAATCTCCCTTTATAAAGTAAGGAGAGAGCTACTTACAGATGAACTCAAAACCGCTAAAAGATAGCAACTAATCCCTAACCAAACTATTAATCAAACTGCTAAAATTGGGGAAAAAAACCTAGTTGTAATGGCCCCCGCCGTCCGGGGCCACCCAGGGCCTGCGGGCTCCGTCCAAGATCCACCCGAGGGTCCCACCGGATAAAATATTATCCGCTTTTAGCTCATTGCAGTCACCCATCCCGGGACCGCACCAAGGCACGCACGCTTAACCTTGGAGTTTTCTGACAGATCACTGCCATCATGTCTTTAAAACACATTGTGTCTTAGAAGGGTAACTAATATACTTATTATCTACGTGCGGTTGCTTACTCGGTTACCTGGTTTGGCCACATGCCCTCCACGCGAACACCAACACCCAGGTACCCCGGGTCTCACAACCCAACTCCCCTTAGGGGCCCATTGTCCTCGCTGGCACAATCCGGCTAACAGACCTACAGCCTGCTCCGATACCAAGCTGTCGTGCCCCGACCTACGAAAGCCCAACCGGACCGGGGGACGTGAACCGGAACCTGACTAACTGTGAAAATTTTGGAGAGGGTTCCCTTTAATCTACTGGTTTCCCTAAACATTCATTAAACACTTTCAATTAACAATTCTTAAATTAACAGAAACCTCAAAATTAAAGATTACGAACCCAAATGATACAAGTCTACAAAACCTCGAAGAGTGAAAATCAAGTACAAACATTTACACACTCCTGTAAGAGGCTAACTAAACAAAAGGGTTATGAAGAAAAAAAGATCACTTCTCCTCAAACTCCACCAGGCGCCGCTACGCCGCCAACCAACTGCCCGGTAGGGGCCACCGAAGAGGAGCTAACACATGCACCTGCAAAACACAGCCCGGGTAAGAATAAGCAACTAAGCTCAGCAGGGAAACTACACTATGACTCACAGAAGGAAGAGGGAAACGCAACAGTGTCGCCCTCTAGCAAGGTCTGGGTGTACACAAGGGCCCCATGACCCCACCGCATGTCCCTAAGGGGCCTCAGTCATAGTCTTCCAGTCGAGCTGGTCATATACTGGATCACCCTGAGCGAGGCAGGAAACCAACACTGCCATCTCACAAGTAGGAAACTAGCACTGATTGGCGGGATGACAACACAACTGAGTAGGCACATTCTTTACTCAAGAGACAAGAAAACCGGACACCGGCTACACCTCAAAACCCGGCTCGAGGCCGACACGACCTCTAAATCATCGATCAACAAGTGTTCAAGTCATCTAAGCCTATCATCGAATTTGCTTGAACACAACCATTTGAACCTGGACCAAGCTACCCAGCCACGGTCCTAAATTAATCCAAGCTTCCAAGCCCTCGGGACATCGATACCACAAATCGCCCACGCGCTAACCTTATGCATCTAATGCACAATCAGATGCATGCTATGAACTACGCAAGAAAGCAAGTAAGCATGCAATATATGTGACGATATAATAAACAAGGTCTGGGCTCGGCACCCTGCCGGCCCGGGGTGGTGAACAAGTAATACAGGCTAAGGAACTGCTACAGTGGTAACCCCATCAACTGCAGCCAGTCCACAAAATAACAACATGTTACGAGAAGCAACCCCAACAAACACGGCTAACAGTACAACATGCTATCTACACATCCCAAGAGTCGTCACTCTCCCGGTTCACCACTACCCCTCATTATGGGGCTAACATGCTCAAAGGCATGTAGAAGGTATAAAACGGTGAAGAAAACCATACATACAAAGCCACACGGGCAAAAGCCGATGAAAACACCTCCCTGCGACCAAAAGGATCAATCCTTTCTTCTTAGCAAACATGGAGTTCCCTCCCTGTCAAGCCAAAAAGGATCGATCTTCCAAGAAGATCGATCATGCACGGGCCAGGAAAATACCGTCTGAAAACGCTACCAAATCCACACCTGAGCTCGTTTTCAGTAGAAGGCGGTTCACAGTCGGTGCTACATCTTGACGAAGCCTTCATGTGTGCTAGAGTGTATGGTCGCCAATATCTCCGAGATGACTGGGGAGCTCTTCCCAAAGACGATGCGATCTTTGTGAAAGATGTCTCCATTGCGAACTATCCAAGGTCCCTTAATGTCGCGCCCCGGCCCAGGAAACCCACCCGGACCGGGACACGAGGGGGAAAAATCCTACATCTACTGACAACATGCTGGCGGAACAGATACAAGAATAAACAAGGACAAAAGTAATCTAGGAATTACTAAACCAAAACTGTATTTACATATAACCGGGTTATACAAAATTACAACATCTGAGATTTCCGCAAAAACACAGAAGAAACCGTCCTGACCCTCAAACATGGTCGGCTGGAGACGCGCTGCCACAGGACGAACACCCCCGGCCCACGGGAGAAGCGCTGGTACCCGCACCTGCAAACATCACGGTCTAGGTAGGGATGAGCTAAAGCTCAGTAGGGTTCTACTCTACGACACACACAAGGAAGGGCGACTCCAACCGTACTAACTCTGTGCCAAGTACTGAGGCCTGCCAAGGACCCCATAAATCCCGTCAATAAACTCGAAGGGCACCTGTCCAAAGTACGTCCTCCGATGGCCACGGTTCAGGGGTGGGCTTTCTCCGATATTCCCTGACACAGGGTGGACAATGACGCTACCCGTAGGACACCCTTCTCCAAGTGGGATCTCCACACTTGGCGGAACAACCGTGGTTACGACAACCATCTCCCAGCACTCAAAGCACAGAGCCAGTACAACCCCTAAACTCCAAATCATAAATCCCTTCGATACCCCTAGGGTTCCTGTCCATAGTATGTCCCTCCGATGGCCACTGATCAAGGATGGGGCTTTCTCCGATAATCCCAGAAACATGGTGGACAATGATGATACCAGTAGGACACTCATGCTAGGGTAACGACAACCACCACTTAGCTATTGATACTGGAGTACTACGGACAACCCCAAACCCACGCCTTAGCCTAACATGCCTCTAATGCATAAGGAAACATGTAAATATAAAACAGTAAAGAAGACAAATACATAAATAAAATAGTAAAGCAGTCAACAAACAAGACAGATATAAATAAAGCGGTAAAGCAGACAAATACATAGCTAAAACAGTAAAGCAGTCAACAAACAAGACAGATATAAATAAAGCAGTAAAGCAGACAAATATATAAAGCAGTAACAAACAACAGTTATAAATAAAGCATGCCATTCTCTGCTGCCCCTGGGAAGCCCTGGATCGATCCAACATACTCATGATCGATCCTGCCTGAAGTCGGATCGATCCAACTTGCATGGATCGATCCCAACTCATAAGGTCAAAGAACAAGAACAACATTCTCTACATAGCTGCTGTTTGAACCGTCGATCCGACGTCCAACCGACGTCGGATTTGGGATCCAAGCTAGCCTCCATTAGATCTATAAGCATGGATAAACATACCCAAAATCCAGATTCATCCAGCGGTTAGATTAACGGAAAAACGCTAATCAAAACCACTAATTAAACTCACTTGCCAATTAATTACTGCAACGCAGCCCGCCAGTAATAAATTTATAACAAATCGTAGGAAAATCAGAAAAATGAGAAATAAGATGGAATGGAGAGTTAACTCAGAGATCTACAACTCTTGTATTCAACAAAACCCAAGATCATGCTCGTATAAGCTGGAAAACTCGTCGCAAGCCGGCTGTTCTTCATGAACAGCAGAAAATCGGAAAATCAGTGATTAATCATGCATAAATCCTACTCAAAACTCATCCAAAGATCATGAAACTTAAAACAGAAACTCTACTAGGCAAGATGCATCTAATACATGAAAATCAGCCATATCCAACGGTTAGATTTGGAGAAATCCATTAAATAGTGCATGTAGGTAGAACACCTACCGAGACTGGTACTCCTTGGATGATCCCCGCTAAACAGCTGCTAACCAAGCTACTAAACCACATCAAAGATCGTCCTCACGTCGCCACGATTCCAACGAGCCTTCAAGCTCCCAAAATGGTGGTTGGAGGAGGAAGAACGGCGACGAAGGAGAAGCGACCGGAAGAAAACAGAGCAAGCTCTGCTTGCGGGAAGAAGTAAAAGAGAAGAAGAGAAGAGAAAAGAAGAGAAGGGAACGGAAGGGAAGTCCGGGGGAAAGCCGGGAATGCCGGGGAAAAGGGGAAGAGACCATTCCTTCCCTGACAAAGGGAGTGATGGCCACGACGGGCGTCCTCGCGGAGGAAAACAGTGCCGACTCACTAAGAGCGATCGATCGCTCACGGGCCGCTAGCTGCCCAAAAGCAAGCTTCTGCGCGCCCGAGCTAGGATCTTCTGATCCCGGGTCCATCTAGCTATTCTATTCAACCACATACATCAAACAAGGCCTGTGTGAGCACACGGGTGTGAAACAAACCAACAAGGTGCAATTTACCAAATTGCCCTTGCGATCAACAACGAGCCACAGGAATAGAGGGATGGGTCCTTGATAAGTCACTAAATGTTCATGATTCAACCCCTTAACTTAGCTTTGTTATGCCTAGAGTAGTTGTATTTGATAGCTGGTTAGTTGATTTCAGGTTTAATCATGCTTTGAGAAGAAGTGCAAGAAATTCGGTTAAAATGACTAAATAAACTGCATCATTGACCGTCAGTAATATATTCGCCAAATATTATACAAAAGTCCAAATATTCTGAAACTTTTACACGTGGTAGAAGACTCAGAGATGAACAACTTTCATGTTGGACACTTTGCGAGATTCCTGATGGATTGATTCCAGTTTTGAAGAATATCAAGATACATAGCTGCTGGAAAACTGGTCCGTCGATGCTCAGGAGAATATTCGCTAAATATTCTCCATAAGTCCGAATATTATAAAATCTTCGGAAGAGGACAGAAGGCTTCCTAATCTACATCTTTCCTGTTGAGCACATTTCCAAATTCAGAACAAGTTGAACCCAGTCGCGACCAGAAGAGGCAGTCAGAATTAAACTAGGAATTCCGAGTTGCACTAGAGGTCCAACTCAACTTAGCCATAACCCTAATTCTGGGATTAAGGGTTTTTATTATAAAAAGGGCTTATTCCAGCCAAATTTCTCATCTTTTTGACAATCTTTGGAGGAGGAGGAAGAAGAAGGAGAGGATTTGGATGGTGACAACTTCCTATTCCAACCCGATGGCTTTCATCCAAAAGATGAGTTGCTAGTTATTGTACTTAGGATTATTCATGAAACCCTACCATAGTTTTCTATCTTTTTTGATTTGAATCTTGTATTCTTCTCAAGACATGATCCTATGAATTTGCTTTTTATTGTTAATAGAGTTGAGGGAACAGAGTCCTTGACGTATTTTCAGTCCTACATGATTTCTGTGATTGATTGTAGAGATTCATAGGATGGTTTTCATGTGATTTCTGGTTTGCTAGTGAGATAGGCTATGCTAAGCGAAGATAGGTTGTGCCAAGGTCATTAGGAGTAGTATAACTTAAAGTAATCATAGGACCAAAGACAATCTATGCCAAGCAAAGATAGGCTATGCTGTTAGGAACATAAATCTTATTTTAGGGATTCATGTGAGCTGGTAGCCATATAATCTATAATGTTGAGAGAAGAAAACAAGAGGATAACTAGAGAAGATTGAAGGCGAAACTAGGGCGGATTGAGTAATTCCTAAGTCACTTATCCATTGATTGAAATTGATCAATATTTTATCTCTTTTATTTATTAATTTAGATAACTCTATTTTATCTTTGATTCTTTTCCTTAATTTTAGGGTTTTGAGAATTGATTTCAGTTTCCAACGTTTTTCCTGTGGATCGACTCTGGACTTCACCGCTATTTCTACCTAGTAGTGTAGTGATTGAATAAGGATTATAAATTTATATTTGATTGAGTTTGCAACGTTTTAATGACGACGTTTGTAAGCGATCACCTCACACTTAATCTCTCAGTTATGGATCTAGTCTACAAGCTTCTGCATATCCGGATTGGTCATGACATCTTCTCCTATCGGTTTGAGCCACTGTTGTCACACCCTGATTGGTGCAGGTCAAGAAACTGAACAGACTGAGCCAGCAGAGGAGGCTGAACCAGCGAGACTTCCAAGACGATCGGAGCGAACCTGGTTTCCATCAGTCCGAACTAGGTCTCCGAATGACCGTGGCTGTCGGATGGCATAACTTTTGATCACGGTGTCCGATCGGGACGTTTGAGGTGTCAAATCGATCGGATCAGCGAGCTCTACAAGAGTCACCGGAGATCAAAGATCTTCCCATGATTGAAGGCATTCCGAGCACAGATTCCTTTTTCTGATGTTCGAAAATTCAGTTTTATTAAAACTTTCCATATTTGGCAGTTTTTCCATGCCTAGTGAGAGGCTCGGGGTACCTGGGTGTCCATGTTTGCCTGGAGGGCTTGTGGCCGAACCACATAACCAGGTAAGCAACCCCACGTAGATAATAAGTATATTAGTTACTCTTATAAGACACAACGTGTTTTAAAGCCGTGATGGCAGTGATCCGCCAGAAAACTACAAGGCTAAGCGTGTTTGCCTTGGAGCGTTCCCGACATGGGTGACACACTCGGATGTTTTCTCAGATTTCTATTGTGAGTCAAAAGCGGACAATATTGTGTCAGGTGGGTCCCTCGGGTGGATCTAGTACGGAGCTCGTAGGCTCTGGGCGGCCTTACAAATCCAGAAGCAAAAGCCTACAAAGCCTCGAAAAGGGGAAATCAGGTACAAACATTTCTACAGTCCTATAGGAGGCTAACTACAAGGTTCGGAAGACAGAAGATCACCACTCCTCAAACTCCGCCAGGCGCCGCCGCTCGGCTAACCAACTGCCCGGTAGGGGCCATCGAAGAGGAGCTAACGCCTGCACCGGCAAAATGCAGTCTGGGTAGGAATGAACAACTAAGCTCAGCAGGGAAACTACACTACGACTCACAGAAGGTAGAGGAAAACACAACTGGAGCCCATAACCCCACCGTGTCTCGCTGAATACAAGAAACCAACACTGCTGACTCACAAGCAGGAAACCAACACAACTGACTCACAAGCAGGAAACCAACATTGGCGGCAGGAAATGACACCGCTGAGTAGGCACACCCACTACTCAAGAGTCGTCGATCACCGGACACCGGCTATACCTCAGCACCCGCCTCGAAGCCGACACGACCTCTAAATCATCGATCAATGAGTGTTCCAGTCATCTTGGCCTATCATTGAAATCGACTGAGCACAACCATTCTAACCTGGACCAAGCTACCCAGCCCCAGTCCTAAGGCTAAATCCAAGCTTCCAAGGCTCGGGTCGGCAAAACCACAGATCGCCCACACCCTAACCTTTTGCAACTAATGCACAACCATATGTATGCTATGAACATACGTAGGAAAGCATATAAGCATGCAACATAAGCGATGATAAATAAATATGGTCTGGGCTCGGCACCCTGCCGGCCCGGGGTGGTGAACAGATAATACATGCCAAGGGACAGATGCAGTGGTAACCCCACCAACTGCAGTCAGTCCAGCAAAGACAGCATGTTACGGGAAGGAAACCTGACAAGCAAGGCTAACAGTACAACATGCTATCTACACATCCCGGGAGTCTTCACTCTATCGGTTCACCACTACCCCCCAATATGGGACTAACATGCTCAAGGATATGTACAAGTTATAAAGGGATAAAGAAAACCAGGCATACAAAGCCCCGTAGGCAAAATTTGACGAAAACACCTCCCTGCGACCAAAAGGATCGATCCTTTCCAAGAAGGGATCGATCTTCTTCGCCAACAGGAAGTTTCATCCCTGCCAAGCCAAAAAGGATCGATCTTCCCTCCAAGGATCGATCTTCCCTCCAGGAAAATCGATCATCTTATTGACCAACGACCTCGTCCATGCCGCCAAGCAAAAGATCGATCTTCTTCCACTAGAAGATCGATCATGCACGGGCCAGGCATGGCGCCCCAAAAATGATCGATCCTTCCTAAAAAAGGATCGATCCCATTGAGTTCTCCGACGACAGGCAGGCGAGAAATACCGTCCGAAAACTCTACCAAATCCCACAAAACCTTGGGATTTGGTAGTACAGAGGACCACGAGTCCAAAACTGGTACTTATACTAAAAACCAACGAGCATGTAAAGAGATCTACTCAAATCAAACACAATCAAGCTCAAAATCTCACAAAACCGGAAAAGCAAATAGGTAGGATCCCTACCTAGACAAAAGCAGCTTCAATCCCAGCTGCCAAACCAAAGATCGCCCTCAACCTCTTCCAAATACAGCCGGATCTAAGCTCAGGAACGGCGGATTTCAAAAGAGATTAAAGAAGAAGGTCACGCCCATTTTATAGACGGACGAACCGACTTAAGAATGATCGATCTCTTCCCTAGAGAAGATCGATCCTTCTTGACGATCCAAAGACTTTCTGGCACCAAATGATCGATCCTTTTGTGTAGAAAGTTAGACTTGGGCTATAAGACAAGACCAAGCCCGGATCTTTCGATCCCGGGTTCATCTAACTATTCTAAACAAACACGGTCAGTGTGTGCACACACGAGTGTGAAAAAACCGACAAGGCGTAATTTTCCAAATTGCCCTTGCGGCCCAAGAAACAATGCGATCCACCAGATCGCACGCTCGACGTGAAACAAGTAAATGAGCCACGGTCCTCACATCCTAATACCCTTAAAGGAAATCTCCTCCCGAGATTCGATAAAGGTAAGGCTCGGAAGCAGAAAAAGAAGCTACACTAGAAGACAGGACAAAGGCTACCTCGAGAAGAAAACAAATGCGGATACTCATGCCGCATGTGTGCCTCGCGCTCCCAAGTCATCTCCTCGACGCCTCTGTGCCTCCACAGTACCTTGACTAAGAGAATCTTCTTGCCCCGCAAGACCTGATCTCTCCGATCAAGTACCCGAATTGGCTGTTCCACGAACGTTGCGCCTGTCTCAATCTCGATGTCATCCACCCTGATGACATGAGACGGGTCCGAGTGATACTTCCTCAACATCGACACGTGGAAAGTCGGATGCACAACTGACATGTGCTGAGGAAGATTTAGGTGGTAAGCTACCTGGCCAATCTTCTCTAGGATCTCGAATGGCCCGACAAACCGCGACGCCAACTTACCATCTCTGCAGAACCTTGCTGACCCTCTGTACCGCGATGCTCGTAGAAACACTCTGTCACTGACTGCAAACTCTAGCGGTCATCGCCTCTGATCTGTATAACTCTTCTGCCGGCTCTGAGCCGTCAGAAGTCTCTGTCTGATCTGTACTAGCCTCTCTGACGACCGCCTGATGATGTCTGGATCGGTGAGTGGTGCCTCTCTAACCTCTTTCCAGCACAGTGGGGAACGACACGGCCTACGGTACAACACATCGAAAGGTGCTAGTCCAAGACTGGACTATTAGCTATTGTTGTAGGCGAACTCCACCAAGGGAACGTGCTCCTCCCAGCTGCCTCCGGCATCGAGGGCATCCTCTAAGATCTGGATCGTCCGCTCTGACTGCCCGTCTGTCTGCGGATGAAATGTCGTGCTAAAGGTCAGGAGTGTGCCGACTACCTCCTGAAAGCCTTGCCAGAACCTGCTGGTGAACCTAGGGTCACGGTCTGACACTATAGATACTAGAACTCCATGTAGTCTGACGACCTCTCTAACGTACAAACTGCCCAACCTGTCTGTCGAGTCTGTAGTCCGCATAGGCAGGAAGTGCACCGATTTGGTCAATCGATCTACGATAACCAAAATCACGTCATCCCCCCTAGAAGATCTCGGTAGCCACTTTCACTCAACTAGTAGAAGGGGTTGAAGTATAGTGCTCCCACTTTCACTCAACTAGTAGAAGGGGTTGAAGTAACCCTGGAGCTCGCTGGTGCTCTGCCTTGACTTTCTGATCGGTAAGGCGGCACGATACGAACTCCGTCACCGTCCTCTTCATCCTGCAGCACCAGAATTACCGCCGGAAGTCCTGGTACATCTTGGTGCCCCCGGGATGAACAACAAAATGATAGTGATGAAACTCTCGTAGGACGTCCTCTCACAAAACTGGATCTGTCGGTACCGCTACTCTTCCTCTAAATCGTAGCCCTACGTCTGACGATATTGTCCAGTCCCCGCCTGTGCCCTCCGTGCCTGTCGTTGTGCGCAACTCCTCGAGCTCTCTATCCTTGCGCCGCACCTTTATCACTCTGGCAAGAACTACTGGCATACTCTGCACTGCATAGTGGAGACTGCTGGAACCTTGATGTCACGCCCCGGCCCAGAAGACCCATCCAGACCGGGACGTGAGGGAGGCGACCTACACCTGTTCACTTCCAATCGGGCGCGATACAACAATTATCACAAATAATTTAAACAATTGACTTCTGAAGGCATAATTGAGGTGCAGGCATCGCTAGGATTAGAGACGGGTTGGCAAGAGGTGGCACAGTCAGTGAACTCCCTGATCGGCGGGTCAGTCAGGGTAGATCGGGTATGCCGATCGTGTTCGTTGGAGGTTGGAGGCCTCCGTGTTTGTCTAGACCTGCAGGTGCTAGACATGACAGGTTTTGACGTAATACTTGGTGTGGACTGCTTAGCAGCATATCGAGCCGTCACTGACTGTGTCACCGGAGGGTGCTCGCTTGGACACCCGATGGGACACGATTTGTGTTGTTGGGGGATAGGTTCTCAGCCGATTCCTTTGCTTGTGGTGTGGGAAGGCGTGGCAGCAAGCTTTCAGCCTTGTTGCCCAGCATGTCCCTATTTGGTTCTGAGGGAGTGCAGCAGATCAGTTTTCCCAGGATCATTTGTGACTTTACAGGCGTGTCCCCCGAGGTGATGCCAGGGCTTCCATCGTCCAGATAGGTCGATTTTGAGATCGACCTAGTACCAGGTACCACACCGATCTCTCTCCCAGCTTTCAGGATGGCAGCAGTAGAGCAGAGTGAGTTGAGGACCCAGTTGGATGAGCTGACCAACAGAGGCTTCATCCGTCCCAACAAGTCTCCCAGGGGGGCGCCAGTGTTGTTTGCAAAGAAGAAGGATGGTACTCTTCGACTTTGCATAGACTACATGCGACTCAATAGAGTGATGGTGAGGAACAGGTATCCAATCCCGTGGATCAACGACCTGTTCGACCAGTTGCGTTGATCTCCAGTCTTTTCGAAGATCAACCTCCACACATGCTACCACCAGTTGAGAGTTCGGGATTGCGACATCCCGAAGACGGCTTTCTGGATATGTGGTGTTGGCAACAGGGATCCCAGTTGACCTGGCCAAGGTCGAGGCAGTGGTACAGTGGCAGAGACCGAGGACAGTGTTCAAGGTCTGCAATTTCCTAGGCCTGGCGGGATACTACAAGCGGTTCATGCGGGACTTCTCCAGAGTTGTCGGACCGATGACCAGACTGATACAGAAGGCCGTCTCGTTCGTGTGATATGATGCTTGTGACCGATCCTTTGTGGAGCTGAGGATGAGGTTGACTAGTGCGCCGGTCCAGATCGTTCCCAAGCGAGACATGGGTTACAGTGTCTACTGCGACGCCTGCTGTGATGACCTGCCCCTCTATTCCTGGGTCGACCGCTTAGGTCGGGTCCATGACTCGTTGTGGACCGCAAGGGCAATTTGGTCAATTACACCTTGTTGGTTTGTTTCACACTTGCGGGTGCACACACAGACCGTGTTTGTGTAAATGTTTGTTTAGAATGGTTAGGTGGACCCGGGATCGAAAGATCCGGACTTGGGCTTGTGTTCTAGCCCAAGTCTAGTTTCTGGACCTAGGTGATCATCTTCCATTGCTAGAAGGATCAATCATCTAGACTTTAGGATCGATCATCTAGGCTAGATGATCGATCATCCCTCATGGGAAGGATCGATCATTGAGTGATGATCGATCTTCCCTCGGTGGAAGGATCGATCATCTGATGCCAGAGAGTTGCGATCGTCATGAAGGATCGATCATTACTCCATCATTCCTCCTTGAATGATTGATCATTCCTCCTTGAATGATCGATCATTCAAAGTCAGTTCGTTTGTCTATATAACGGACACGACTTTCTTCTTTCAATCCTTTTGAAATTCGCGTTCTTGAGCTCAGATCTGGCGGGATTTGAAAGAGATTGAAGGCGATCGTTGGCTTGGCAGCTGGGATTGAAGCTGCTCTAGTCTAGGTAGGGATTCTACCTATGTGAGTTTTGAGTTGTTTGTTGTTTGTTTTGCTTAGATCTTGCTGTATGTTTGATGGTTTTGAGTATGCTTACCAGTTTTGGACTCGTGGTCCTTCGTACTACCAGATCCTAAGGTTTTGTGGGATTTGGTTGAGTTTTCCGACGGTTTTTCTCGCCATCCGTTTGCCGGGGAACCGACCAGGATCGAAGGATCGATCACTCTTGTTGCGCCCTGCTTAGCCCGAGAAGGATCGATCATCTGGTGAGGATGATCGATCATTCTCATTGAGGATGGATCATCTGGTTGGAGATGATCGATCATGTCCCTTGGTTGGCATGGGTGGGGTCTTTGGTCACGCAGGAGGAAGATTGATCCCTTTGGCTTGACATGGACGGAATCTTCCTATCACTAGGAGGATCGATCATCCCCTTGGTAGATGAACGATCCTTTGGGTGACAGAGGGGTGTTTTCATTGGTTTTTGCCTACGGGGCTTCCCATATGCGTTTTCCTCTACCGCTTTATAAACTGGTACATATTCTTTAGCATGCTAGCCCTATAATGAAGGGTAGTGGTGAACCAGGAGAGAGATGACTCATGGGATGTTTAGAATAAGTGTGCGGGTAGCCCTATAGCCTTTCTTAGCCTTGCATGCCGGCGTGCGCCGAGGGCTTATATGTGTGGTTTGTTAGCTATTGTTTGCAAAGCTGCTTCCCGATGCAAGTTGCTGTTGAACTAGCTGGTAGTTGGTGGTGGTACCACTACAGCAGTTCTTGACCTTAAATACATGTTCACCACCCGGGGCCGACAGGGTGCCGAGCCCAGACCTTGCTTTGTTATCATCACATATGATGCATCTTATCTGCCTTATATGTGTATGTTCATAGCATGCTTTCTGGTTGCGCATTAGTTGCATAAGGTTAGGGTGTGGGCGATTTGTGGGTCATTGTCCCGGGGCTTGGAAGCTCGGATTTAGCCTTAGGACCGGGGTCGGGTAGTTTGGACCGGGTTTGAATGGTGGTATACAATCGATTTTGATGATAGGCCTAGATGACTCGTACACATGTTGTTTTATGATTATAGAGGTCGTGTCGGCCTCTAGTCAGATTCTGAGGTGTAGTCGGTATCCAGTGGTCTATGACTCTTGAGTAGGGGGCGTGCCTACTCAGCGGTGCCATTTCCTACCGGCAGTGCTGGTTTCTTGTGTCGCGCCCCGACCCGCGAAGGCCCAACCGGGCAGGGCGACGCAAACCGGAACCTAACCAATGCGGAATAAATTTGGCGAGAGGTTCCTTCTAATCTATTGATCTCCCTAAACAATTCATAAGCACCCTTATTGAAACAATAATTAACAATCTCAAAAGAAATAATATAATATTCAAATCCTCAAACGGGTTTATATTTATACAATACACTCCTGTAGGAGACTATCTAAACAAAAAGGGTGTAGAAGACTATCACCACTCCTCAAGCACCGCCAGACGCCGCCGCGCCACCAAACACCTGCCCGGCAGAGGCCACTGAAAAAGAGCTGACGCCTGCACCTGCAAAACGCAGCCCGGGTAGGAGTGAGCATAAAGCTTAGTAGGGTTATACACTACGACACACAGAAAAGGAGGGAACACAACAGTGCCGCTCCCAAGCTAGGCCTAGGTGTGCTACGGGGCCCCACAACCCCACCGCGCGTCACTGAGAGCTCCTGTCCAGGTCCCACCCTCAGTAAAGCAGGAAACCAACACTGATGTCCCACTAGCAGGAACCCGACACTGCTCGGCGAGGGACCGACACCGGCTGCACCCTCAGCACCTGGCTCGAGGCCGACACGACCTCTAAATCATCGATCAACATGTATTCAAATCATCTAAGCCTATCATCGATATCGACTGAATACTACAATCCACCCTGGACCTTGCTACCTGCAACGGTCTTAGAGCTAAATCCGAGCTACCCGAACGCCTCGGATCGGCGATCGACCCATCGCCCACGCCCTAACCTTATGCATCTAATGCACAACAGAATGCATGCTATGATCAAACGCAAGTAAGAGATAAGCATGCAACAGTACGATAAAGATAACATAGAAGTCCAACTAGATCGATGCAGCGATACTGTGAGAGCCCGTCCCTCCGACCTGGCTCGACCGCGTGGGTCGAGAGCCGGTTTCCTGTTGGTTTGTTTCCGCGTCGGGTACGATCGGACGATCGTATGGCGGTTTGGACCCTGGGGGCATTTAGGTAAATATGCCCTCTGGTGGTCGGTTTCACACCCGCGTTTCACACACGGCCTTGGATGAATGTTTGTGTTTGATTAGAATCTTAAGGGTGCGTCCGATCAGAAGATCGGAGCTCGATCGGGAAAGATCGAATCGGACGGCTGAGATCGATCCGGATCTCTATATAAGCCCTGTCCCTTTCTCTCTCTTTCCTTCTCTCCTCCTGTCATTTTCTCTCTCTCTCTCCTTCGGCTGAGCTAGGGCTTGGAGACGCGGGCTTCGAAGCGCGGATCTTGGCGACTTGACTGGTTGGACACGTGGAGTAGCTACCCTACTCGCTCAAGTAGGTGTTTCTACCTCGATCTCGCGATCGGATTCTCCTATGATAGAATGTTATGTATCTCATTGCACATGTGTTGTGGATGGTTTTAAGTATTCCTACCGTGTGATTTCCGTATTATCGCCGTTTTGTCGGTTTTCGCCCGTTTTGACCTAGATAGGAGATTTAACCATCAAAAATGTGATTTCTTCATACCATTAGTTTCCCCATTGTTAATTACACATGCTTGCAAAATTTCATCAACTTCCAACATGATTTGATCCTTAAAATCCAAGAAATTGGATTTCCGGCACTGTTCTGATGAACTGTGCCTAAGGCTCGACGGTCGATCGGTGCATCGACCGTCAAGCATTGATACACGCTTTCTAGGCATGGCGGTCGACCGTCGGATCGACCGTCGCATCAACCGTTAGGCTCTATGTGGTTTTCAGTCTCCCAGGGTCGATGCATGGATCGACCGCGGGATCTTCCCTTTTTCCAATTTTGCCTCATGGTCGACCGTCGGATCGACCGTCATGCTCTGTTTGGTTATGGACTTCCTAGGGTCGATGGGTGGATCGACCATCGCCCTTATGGTTTTCCTCATTTTGGTCTCACGGTCGACCGTTGCATCGACCGTGACATCGACCGTGGCCTCACGGTCGACCGTCGGATCGACCGTCGCATCGACCGTGGGCCCTTGAACAGTGTTTTCTGGCTTTTCTTGAATGGCTTTCACTTGGGTTTGTTATCTAAACATGTTGGGAGGTTGGCATGTTGTTTTCATGAAGTTTTCAAGGGTTTTCCATTGAGATTAAGGATTGAAATCGCATGTGTATCCCCTTGGAGTAAATTGATTGTTTGGCTTGCATTTAAATACATGTTTGGTTGGTAATTAAATGCTTAATTGATTGTTTAGCCATTAGCTAGCTATGAGTGCTAGCTAATGTGAAACTGTGGAACCTTAGCCTCTTGCTGGCGGGTGCCAAGGGCTATTGTATATCTGTTGAACCTATAACTGATGATGTGGCATGTAGAGACATCTAGGATAGATGTTTGCCTAGGCTGATGCATTGTGTGCATTAGAGGCATCTGAGGTTAGGCGGGCGATGGTTTGGGTCGCCGATCCGAGGCTCTCCGGTAGCTCGGATCTAGCCTTAGGACCGTGGCTGGGTAGTCAGGATTAAGGTGTGATGGTATAATGGAATCTCTTGTTATTGAGGATTTGCGATAGTTGACTCTAATCAGTGTTTAGATTTAGAGGTCATGTTGTCTTCCAAGGCCAAGTGCTAAGGATGGATTTCGATGTGTTCCTGACGTGGTTCCCCAAGGCATGGTATTCCTGCTTGAGTAAGGGTGATCCTGCATGTTACTGTTCCTTGGCCTCCTGGTAACATGTTCAGGAGAGAGGTTTCATGACAGGAGCCCTTGGGACATCGACAGGATTGTGGGACCCGTGGCATCCGTTAGACTTGAGCGGGAAGACAACACTGTTGTTGTTTTTCTCCTTTCTGTGTGCCGTAGAGTAGAACCCTACTGAGCTTATCGCTCACTCCTACCCGGGCTGCGTTTGCAGGTGCAGGCGGCAGCTCTTCTTCTGTGGAGCCGGCGGGATCGGCCTTTGGTGGCGCGAGTACGTCCAGAGGTGCTTGAGGTTGCTGGAGGATCGATTGTTGTACTTTTTGATAGTTTGTATGTTGTAATCATCCTTTGAGGAATTTTGGATTATTGTATAAATCTGTCTCTTGGAGGAGTTTTTTTTATAGAATCTTGTATCAGTACAACTTGATGTATATATATGAATTGAATATATGTTCACCTCTTGAATATAAATTGTTTAAATTATCTGACTTTTTCCGCTTCGTATCGCGCCAATTGAAGATGAATAGTGATAGGAACCTTCACGCCCCGTCGTGGATGGGTTTTCTGGATCGGGGTGTGATAGATACTACCGACCGCTGCCAGCCAATCCGCAGTGGGTCTCGGCATTACGACGGTACCACGACCATCAACTGCGGACTCCAGCAACGGAAACCAACCCCGAAAACTCAAATGAACATATAATATAATATTATATGTTCAGAATATATAATATTATTTAAATCACCAAGATTCTCTAATTAGGGGCTAAGTGACCTCATCGATCCGACGTGCAAACGACGTCGGATTCGAGATCCAACTTAGACACCCACGGATAAACATGCTGGGATCAACATATCCAAAACCGGGAAAAATCCGACGGTTAGATTTCCCGTAAAACACTAATCAAAATCACTAATCTCACTAATTACCTTTAATTGCTGCAACGCAGCCCATCCGTACGAAATTCATAACAAATCATAGCAAAATCATACAATTATGAAACTGGTTGGGTTTGAGAGTAGATTCAATGCCTACAACTCTCATGTTCATCATAAACTAAGATCATGCATGTACAGACCGTAAAACGCAACGTAAACCGGTTGTTCTTCAAGAACAGATAAACCGGAAAATACGAGTTTAAACATGCTAAAAACATACTAAAATCTCAATCAAATCTAATGAAACTTACAACAGAAATTAAGCTAAGCAAGAGGCACCCAACCACACCAAGAACACCTAAATCTACCAGCTAGATCAAGAGAAAACCCCCTATTAACTCACGTAGGTAGAAACCTACCAGAAACACAATCCTTGGCTGATTCCCCGCGGTACAACCACCAAACTGGATTCAAACCAAGCCAGGAATCTTCCTCTCACTGCCACGAATCCAACAAGCCTTCAAGCACCCAAAATGATGGCCGGAGGAGGGAGAATGGAGGGGAAGAAGATGGTTGCCGGAAACAGGGGAAACAAGGGAAACAGGGCCGCGGGAAGAAGAAGGAAGAAGGAGAAGGAAGAAGAAGGAGAAGAGGAAAAGCCAGGGAAGGGGGAGAAGAAGAGGATAAGGGAGAGGAGAGGAGAGGAGAGAAAGTCTTCTCTCCCTCAGACAGTGGAGAGCGACGGCCAAACACAACCGTCCTCTCAAAATCCACCGCCAAGACTTTCTGGCACAGAAAGATCGATCTTCTTTTCAAGGAAGATCGATCTCCTTAGCAAGGAAGATCGATCTTCTTTGCTCAGAAACTCAAACTTGGGCTAAAACACAAGCCCAAGCTCGGATCTTTCTATCCCGGTTCCACCTAACCATTCTAATCAAACACTAACACAAACACGGTCAGTGTGTGCACACGCGGGTGTGAAACAAACCGACAATGCGCAATTTACCAAATTACCCTTGCGGTCTACAACGAGCCACGGGCCTGACCAAGCGGTCGACCCAGGAGTAGAGGGACATGTTCTCACATCCTAATACCCTTAAAGGAAATCTCGTCCTGAGAATTGATAAAGGTAGGGCTCGGAAACAGAAAAAACAGGTACACTAGAAGACATGACAAGAGGTACCTCGAGAAGGAAACAAGTGCAGAAACTCCTGCCGCATGCGCGCCTCCCGCTCCCAGGTCAGCTCCTCGGTGCCTCTGTGCCTCCACAGTACCTTGACTAAGGGAATCGTCTTGGCCCGCAAGACCTGATCCCTCCGGTCAAGTACTAGAACCGACTGCTCAACGAACGTCGTGTCTGCCTCAAGCTCGATCTCATCCAACCTGATGATATGAGACGAGTCTGGGTGATACTTCCTCAGCATCGACACATGAAAAGTCGGATGCACAACTGACATGTGCTGAGGAAGATCCAAGCGGTAAGCTACCTCATCGATCCTCTCTAGGATCTCGAACGGCCTGACAAACCTCGGCGCCAACTTACCACCCTTGCCAAACCTAACGGACCCTCTGTACGGCGATGCTCGCAAGAACACTCTGTCACCGACTGCAAACTCTAACGGTCGTCGCCTCTAATCTGCATAACTCTTCTGCCGGCTCTGAGCCGTCAGAAGTTTTTGTGAGCACCCGCCCTTCCAACCTGGTCCGACCGCGTTGGGTCGAGGGTTTGGTTTTGTGGTTTGGCTCGGTTGGCCTTGGTTTACGATCAATTAATTGCATCGCTGTTTTTTGACCCCAAGGGCAATTTAGTAAATTACGCATTGGCGGTCGGTTTCACACCCGCGTAGTGCACACACAGCCTTGATTGATGTGCGTGATTGAATAGATCCAGTAGGAGCGTTCGCGATCGTCAGATTCGGATGAGATTGCGACGAGATCGTAATTTGGGGTCAAATCAGATTCAGTCCGATTAGTTGACTCGGCTAGACCAGTTCAGCCACTTAAGTGGCTTAGCTTTTTCTCTCTCTCCTTTTTCCCTTTTCTCTCCCTTTCTTTTCTTTTTCTTTTCTTTTTCTTTTCTTTTCTTTCCTCTTCCTTCCCTGCCTTACCCGTGCCCGACCCCACTTCCCTTTCTCCCCCGCACCGACTTCTTCTTCCTACGGCCACCTTCCCCGGCGGCCTAAAGGTGGCGACGAGGTCCCCTCCTCCTTCTCCTTCCTTCCCTTCTCTCTTCCATGACAGCCCTCTTCCTTCTCCGGCGACGGCTGCGGTTGTGGGAGGACCCCGGCGAGCTGGAGACGACGACGGAGGACGGCGGATCACGGCGGATTAGCAGAGGAATGAAGACTGGATTGGTGTTTAAGGCAGGGTTTCTAACTTAATCCATGGGTTAAGCTAGATCTAGGGTTTGGTTTGATTGTTTGTTGGTTTCTTTGTGCTAATTAGTCCCCCTAAGCATGCTTAGTAACTGATTGAAGCTTCATACGATTTTAGTTGGATTTAAACCGGATTTATACATGTTCCTCCCAGATTTTATCGAAGCTCTGTTTTTCTGCGAGCTTAGATATTCTATCTCAGATCTTGGCTCGTACGTGCAAGTTCTCATTTCATCATCAACATGAGACTTGTAGATCTTCGAATCCACTTTCAATTGCCGCTGGTTTCATGATTTTTGGATTTATATACGATTTTTGGTGAATTGTTTTCTAAACTGCTGTGAAATAGAAATTAGGAAAAGATTGGTGAATTTTGTAGAAATTGGCCATTAGATTAATCGAATTCTTGGGTTGCATGTTCCTAGCATGCTAATCTACGCCTGACCATATTGTATTTGAAATCTGACGACGTTTAGATGTCGATTTGCAAAGTTCTTGTCGCCTCTAACGGTGGTTTACTGTAGCAATCCGGGAATTACTTTGTTAGTGGATTTCTCGATGTTTTATCGTGTTTGATTCTTCGGGAATTATGAAGTTAATGCTCCAAATGATCTCTAGGATTAACATGTTCAATGTGATGATCTTTGTATACTTAATTACCTCAAATTCGGCCTAATTAGTTAATTGCAAAACCCTCCTCTAATTAGTAATTAGATTGTGAAGTATGCCTATTAATTATAAGTGATTTGGATTATTGTAATGAGCATGTATGTCTAATGTGTATTTGTAATTCGGGTCATGCTAGTATATTTAAATGCCAAGTCTCGGGCTAATGGATTGAGTTTTACTGTGTATTATACTCCGTGTATTCCTTCGCCAATTTCCCGTGTTTAGAAGCTTTTCATTCAAACTGTAGTGTGCTATTTGCTTATGTAATTTATATTTGCTTAAGCCTGTGTGGGCTCGTGGTTGAACCAAGGGAGTCATGCCCCTTGGGATGTTTAGATAATTGAATGGGTTGAAGCTGTGCCCTAGTTGTTGTTTATTATATTTGTTGTCGATTGATAATTGTGTGGCCGGGGTTGTGCTCCCGTTGTAGAAATTACGGTTGACGACTGTGGACGTCGTCATAATGTCGAAATTTTGATTGAATGTGTTGTTGCTTGTTTACGGCCCGTGGGCATCGTTATAATATTGGATTATTGTAGTTTAGACCTTTATCTGCTTTATGCATGTTTACCCCTTGGCTAGCCGTAGGCTATGCCTAGCCTTGAATTATGTATGACATACTATTGCATGTCCTGATCTATTAAATGTGCGCGTGAGCATTGCATGCATTTGCTTGCATTAGAGGCATCAGGCAAGGTGGTAGGCGATGGATTCGATCGTCGATCCGGGGTTCTCGGGTAGCCCGGATCTTGCCCTAGGATCGGGGTTTGGGTAGTCGAGGATTAGGACGTGATTGTCATCAATGATCATGTTTGATATCATTCGATGATTATTATGTAGTCGGACTAGAATATTATATTATATTGTTATTGAGGTTTAGAGGTCGTGTCGGTTCTCCAAGGCCAAGTGCTAAGGATGGTTGTCGATGTCCCTGACGTGTGTCCCCAGGCAGTGGTTTCCTGCTGGGTAAAGGGTACTCCTACTGGCTTTGGTTCTTGTTTCCTCCCAGCGTGTTTGGTTGATGTTCCCAGCGTGGTCAGTTGAGAAGAGTAGGATCCCTTGGGAAATCGGTAGAGGTTGTGGGACCCCGTGGCATCCTTTAGACTTAGGTGGAGAAGCGACACTGTTGTTGTTTCCCTTTCTTTCTGTGCGACATAGAATAGCGTAGAACCCTACTGAGCTTTGTTGCTCCCTCCTACCTGGGCTGCATCGGCGATGCAGGTCGATGTAGTCCTTTCCTTTCAGGTGATCTTCTTGGCGTTAGCGCGCCATTCTCGAGGTGATAGTGGACTTGGAGTTTCGAGGAGTACTTGACGATCCTGAAGTTTTCCCTTTTATTAATAGTTGTACATTTGCAGTCATATTAAATGTATAATTTCCCTCTTCGAGGATTTGATTGTCCGTATTAAATTATGTAATGAGGGTTGATGAAAGCATTGTATCAGAACATGTACTAGATAGTGAAATTTGTGATAGCAGATTCATATTCATGTTGAATTTTAGAACTGTTAGATTCATCGTCTTTATTTATCGTGAAGATTATAAACTGTATATGGTTCAAATACAGGGGAAATTCTCCCCGTTTGATTTTTTTTAGAGTTTAGGACCCTCATGCCCCGGACCAGATGGGTTTTCTGGGTCAGGGTGTGACAGTCTCTGCCCGATCTGCACTAGCCTCTCTAACGACCGCCTGACGCTGTCTGGATCAGTGAGTGGTGCCTCTCCAACCTCTGTCCAGCACACTGGGGAACAACACGGCCTACCGTACAACTTCTCGAAAGGTGCTACTCCAAGACTGGACTGGTAGTTATTGTTGTAGGCGAACTCCACCAAGGGAACGTGCTCCTCCCAGCTGCCTCTGGCGTCAAGGATACTTTCTCTCAGCATGTCCTCCAAGATCTGGATCGTCCGCTCTGACTGCCCATCTATCTGTGGATGGAATGCCGTACTGAAAGTCAGGAGTGTGCCAACTGCCTCTTGAAAGCCTCGCCAGAACCTGCTAGTGAACATGGAGTCACGGTCTGAAACTATAGATACTGGAACTCTGTGTAGTCTGACCACCTCTCTGACGTACCAACTGCCCAACCTGTCTGACGATACTGTCCTGTCCCCGTCTGCGCACTCCATGCCCGCCAATGTGCGCAACTCCTCGAGCTCTGCGTCACTGCGCTGTGCCTCTAACTCTCTGGCTAGGACTGCTGGCATACTCTGCACTGCGTAGAGGTAGCTGCTGGATCCCTGATCCTCAAACTCGAGCCCCAACTGGCCCGCTGTCTCTAGAGTCTGACACTGCCACGCTGACAACCCTGCAACTGCTACTCTGGTCTCTCACCTGCCTGCTCAGCGCGTCTGCTATGACGTTTGCTTTACCAGGATGGTAATGTAACTCAAAGTCGTAGTCCTCCAGTCGCTCCATCCACCGTCGCTGCCTCAAGTTGAGGTCATGTTGGGCGAAAACGTGCCTCAAACTCTTAGGGTCCGAGAAGACAGAGAACTTCTCGCCATAGAGGTAGTGACGCCAGGTCTTCAGGGCGAAGACCACTGCTACTAACTCCAAGTCATGGGTCGGGTAGTTCCTCTCGTGGTTGTTCAGCTAACAAGAACCATAGGCAACTACGTGCCCCTCCTGCATGAGGACACACCCCAAACCCTCACCGTTGGTGTCGCAGTAGACACTGTAGCCAACGCCTCGCTCGGGAACGATCAACACCGGCGCACTGGTCAACCTCGTCCTCAGCTCCACAAAGGTTCGCTCACAAGTACCATCCCACATGAACGGGATGACCTTCTGTATCAGTCTGGTCAACGGTCCGGCAACTCTGGAGAAGTCCCGCACGAACCATCTGTAGTACCCTGCCAGGCTTAGGAAACTACGAACCTCGAACATTGTCCTCGGTCTCTGCTACTGTACCACTACCTCGACCTTGGCTGGGTAAACTGAGATCCCTGCTGCCAACACCATATGTCCAAGGAATCCCACCTGTGCAAGCCAGAACTCACACTTGGAAGCCTTGGCATATAGCTGATGCTCCCGAAGTAACTGCAACACTGTCGCCAAGTGTCACCCGTGCTCCTCCTCTAATCGAGAGTAGATCAGAATGTCGTCGACGAACACCACCACGAACTGGTCTAGAAACGGCCGAAAGATCCTCTGCATCAGATCCATGAAAGCTGTTGTGAGGACTTGCCCCTCTACCTCTGTGGCTCGTTGTAGACTGCAAGGGAAGTTTGGTAAATTACGCCTTGTTGGTTTGTTTCACACCCGCGTGTGCACACACTGACCTTGTTTGTGTTATTGTTTGTTTAGAATGGTTAGGTGGACCCGGGATCGGAAGATCCGAGCTTGGGCTTGTGTTTTAGCCCAAGTTTGTATTTCTGGGCAAGAAGATCGATCTTTTTTGCTAAGAAGATCTATCTTCCTTGCTAAGAAGATCGATCTTCCTTGGGAAGAGATCGATCCTTCTGTGCCAGAAAGTCCTGGCGGTGATCTTGAGAGGACGGCCGCCGTTGGCCATTACTCTCCCCTGTCAGAGGGAGAGAGGACTTTCTCTCCTCTCCTCCCCCTTTTCCCCTCCTTCCCCGGCTTTCCCCCTTCCTTTTCTTCCTCTTCTTCCTCCTCTCCTTCTCCTTCTCCTTCTCCTTCCTTCTTCCTTCTTCCTTCTTCCTTTTTCTTCCCGCGGTTCTGTTTCCTTTGTCTTCCGGTAGCCTCTTTCCTCTCCTCCGGCCACCGTTTTGGGTGTTTCAAGGCTCGTTGGAACCATGGTGGCGTGAGGAAGATCTCTGGTGTGGTTTGAAGCTTTGTTAGTGACTGGTTTGCGGGGAATCAGCCGAGGTTTAGCGTTTCCGGTAGGTTTCTACCTAATTTAGTTAGTTTAGGGGTTTTCTTTGGATCTAGCCGTTAGATCTTGTTGTTCTTTGTGTTGTTGGATTCCTCATACTTAGTATAATTTCTGGTTTAAGTTTCATAAGCTTTGGTTGAGATTTTAGTAGGATTTAAGCATGTTTAATCTCGGATTTTCCGGTTTTTGCTGTTCTATAAGAACAGCCGGTTTCCGGCACGTTTCCCGATCCGTACGTCCATGTTCTTGGGTTGTGATGAACATAAGAGTGGTAGATCAGTGAATCTACTCTTAAACCCAACTGATTTCATAATTTTCTTATTTTCCTACGATTTGTTATGAATTTCTTACTGGAGGGTTGCGTTGCAGCAAGTAATGGTAAGTTTGTTTGATTAGCGGTTTTGATTAGTGTTTTTCCGTTAATCTAGCCGTTGGATGTTTTCCGCTATTAGATATGTTGATCCCGGCATATTGATCTACTGATGTCTAAGTTGGATCTCGAATCCAACGTTCTTTGGATGTCGGATCGACGGGGTCAATTAGCCTCTAAGTAGAGGATTTTGGTGATTTAAATAATATTATATGTTCGAAACATATAATATTATATTTTAAGGTTCATCGGGGTTTTTGGGGTTACTTCCCGTTGCAGGAGTCCGTGGTTGACGGCCGCGGTACCATCGTAATGCCGGGACCCGCTGCAGATCGGCCGGCAGCGGTTGGTAGTACCGCTGCAGCGATCCGGTTGGACTTGTATTATGCCTTATCATACTGTTGCATGCTTATCTCTTATCTGTGTATGTTCATAGCATGCATTCTCTATTGTGCATTAGTTGCATGGTTAGCGCGTGGGCGATTTGTGGGTCACCGTCCCGAGGCTGGAAGCTCGGATTTAGCCCTAGGACCGGGGTTGGGTAGTTTAGACCCAGTTCGAATTGTGGTGTCCAGTCAAACTTGATGATAAGCTTAGATTACTGGTACAGCTGTTGATCGATGATTTAGAGGTCGTGTCGGCCTCGAGCCAGGTGTTGAGGGTGCAGCCGGTGTCGGTCCTTCTCCTAGTAGTGTCGTGTTCATGCTAGTGGGACAACAGTGTTGTTTTTCTGCTTTAATGAGTGTGGGACCTGGACAGGAGCTCTCAGTGACGTACGGTGGGGTTGTGGGGCCCCGTAGCACACCTAGGCCTAGCTTGGGGGCGACACTGTTGTGTTTACCTCTTCCTTCTGTGTGTCGTAGTGTAGAACCCTACTGAGTTTTATGCTCACTCGTACCCGGGTTGCGTTTTACAGGTGCAGGCGTCAGTTCTTCTTCTGTGGCCCCTACCGGGCAGTTGGTCGGCGGTGCGGCGGCGCCAGGTGGAGTCTGAGAGGTAGTGATCTTTTACTGCGTTTATCCTATGTTAGATAGCCTCCTACTGGAGTAATGTTGTATTTGGATCTCCCCCTCTCCGAGAATATGTATATTAAATTCACTTGGGTTTTGTAATCTGTGGTTCAAGACTTGTAATTTAATTATGCTTTTTAAATTAAGGGTGTTTTGATGAATTGCTTGGGAGACCAATAGGTTAGAGGGACCCCTCGCCAATATCTTTTCCGCGTTTCGTTAGGTTCCGGTTCGCGTCGCCCGGCCCGGTTGGGCTTTCGCGGGTCGGGTTGCAACAACTGTGGTGCGTTCGTCAGCCCAAACGGTATCACCACGAACTCGTACAGGCTGTACCAAGTCTGGAAAGCCATTTTCGGGATGTCGCAATCCCGAACCCTCAACTGGTGGTAGCCAGTGCGGAGGTCGATCTTCGAAAAGACAGAAGATCCTCGCAACTGGTCAAACATGTCATCAATCCGCGACATCGGATACATGTTCTTCTCCGTCACCCTGTTGAGCTGCATGTAGTCTATGCAAAGTCGAAGTGTACCATCCTTCTTCTTTGCGAACAACACTGGCCCCCCCAGGGAGACATGCTGAGACGGATGACGCCTCTATTGGTCAGCTCGTCCAACTGGGTCCTCAACTCGCTCTTCTCTGCTGGTGCCATCATGAAAGCAGGGAGAGAGATCGGTGTGGTACCTTGTACTAGGTCGATCTCAAAATCGACCTCTCTGGATGGTGGAAGCCCCGGCAACACCTCGGGAAACACGTTTGCAAAGTCACACACGACCCTGGGAAAACTGCTATGCTGCACTCCCTCAGAACAAAATAGGGACAAGCTGGCCAACAAGGCTGAAAGCTCGCTGCCACGCCTTCCCACACCACAAGCAAAGGAATTGGCTGAAAACCGATCCCCAACAACACAAACTGTGTCCCGTCGGGTATCCAAGCGACCACCCTCCGGCGACCACAGTCGATGACAGCTCGGTATGCTGCTAACCAGTCTATACCGAGTATCATATCAAAGCCTATCATGTCTAGCACCCACCGGTCTAGACAGACACGGAGGCCTCCAACCTCCAAGGAACAAGATTGGCGGACCGGGTCTACCCTAACTGCCCCGCTGATCGGTGATTCTACTGACTGTGCCACCCGTAGCCAACTCGTCTCTAATCCTAACGATGCCACACACAAGCTAGCAACATAGGAATGAGACGCCCCAGAATCTATCAGCCCATCTACTAAAGAACTAAAAAGTTGAAAGATACCTATGAGTACGGATGGCTCTGTCGCTGACTACTGGTACTGTTGTGGTGGCTGGTACAGCTGAACGGTGTCCGGCTGCTCACGCTCTGGAAGGGCAAACACACGCCCTCACTGGCCGCCTCCACCTCTGGTGCGACTCGATCTAGCCCCTGATCCGCGCCTACCACTGCTCCCCTGCCAAGCACGGGACCCTTCGCCTCTACTGCCTTGCGGCATAGCGCCCCACGCTCCTCGCAGGTGACAGTCTCTACAGAAGTGTCCCAGCTTCCCGCACTGGAAACACGTGACTGACTCACCACCAGGATGCTGACCCTGGCCTCCTCCAGACGGAGCCTGCCCAGACGGCCCAACCGTCAGGAGAAACTGGCCTGCTGGACTTGGCAACTGCGGTTGGAACTGCTGAGGACGCCGCAACTGCTGCAGGAAGTGTCGCGGACGCTGCTGCTGGCCTCTGCCGAATACCCCTCTGAACTGGGTTCTCTATCGTGTACTAGTAGAGGATGCCGGTGGAACTGCCCGGCACCTCTCGTCCTGCAACTGCGCCTCCACTACTAAGGCGCAGTTCAGAATTGCTCGGTACGTTTGGAAGCGGTGGGAACACGTCTGCAGTCTGATCTCCGGTCGAAGCCCCCACTCGAACTGTCGTGCCCTGGTTGTCGGATCTGCTGCCACTGCCTCCTCAAAACGAACCATGTGAGGACCCGTTCCTCTATTCCTGTGGCTCGTCGCTGACCGCAAGGGCAATTTGGTAAATTGCGCCTTGTTGGTTTGTTTCACACCCGCTCGTGCACACACAGGCCTTGTTTTGATGTATGTGTTTGATTAGGATGGTTAGGTGGACCCCGGGATCGAGAGATCCGAAATTGGGCTTGAGCCGGGCCTAATTTTCATTCCCAGCGCAGGTTGGATTCGGATCGATCCGACTCGCGCTAGGGAGAGTTGCCGCCAGTGGGACTCAGATCGATCCGAGGTGGAGTTCGGATCGATCCGAATCGCACTGAGCGTCAGTATAAGAACGGACGCCGGGCTTCTTCTCTTCTCTTTTCCCGATCTCGTCGCCGGCGATTTCTTGGAAGGAGATCGGAAGATCCTAGGCTCTGCTTCGTGGATTGAAGCAGCTCTCGTGAGGTAGGGTTCCTACCTACGGCATTCGTTGGGTTTGGCTCATGTTCATCGTCGTTCTCGCCAGCTTTTTGATGGGTTTTGTATAGATCTCCTTGTTTAGGCGATGTTTTTCGGTTTTGAAGCCATGAGTAGCTTCGTGAGCTTTGGCACATCCTACTCACCAAGTTTGGTGACGTTTGGCTCAGCTTTCCGGCCGTGATCGCCGTCGGAAGCTGGCCGGAGAGCCGGGAGGGCTTTTGTTGCGCTTTGCGGAGACCTCAGGCGATGTATTTATTTCTGTTTGAATAATTGTAAATGTTGTAAACTCTGTATAACTCTGATGTATTTGGTGTTTTATTATAGTTAATGTTAACTTTTCTTCCGCCCTTTATTTTATTGTATTCTGTCTCCGCTGTTGGTTGTCAGTAGAGGTAGCTTTCCCCCTCGTGTCCTGGTCCGGGATGGGTTTCCTGGGTCGGGGCGTGACAGACCAGATGTGTGAATCGGGTGGCATACTGCTGAACAGAGCGAGTACCCTGCAGAAGGGACTAGTACTCACAGGTCAGGGCGTCACGAGTACTCTCCGGGAAATACACGTCCAAGAACAACGCCCTGAACTCCTCCCACAGTGGCTCCTCTCCGCCATTAACGTGCTGGGTAGTGCATCACCAGTCAAGAGCGTCTCCGTCGAACTGAAACGCCGCGAGGGTGACCCGGATCCGGTCATCCTCGACGAAGAGAGCGTCCAGGACGCGCGTGACTCCCTTGAGCCAGCTGTCCGTTGTAGTCGGATCTCCAGTCTCACCACTGAACCTAGGCGGGTTCAGCCGCTGAAAATCCATTATGAACACCGCCGCAGCCCGCCCATCGACCGGAGCGAGGGCCCCCTCATCGGCGAGAAAGGCCTCCTCCTGTGCGACCGAAACCGTCGCTGGTGATGGCTCAGCCCGTCTAGCTCTGACCTCCCTTACAGGTGCTACCCTATCTGGTCGGGCGGGTCGACCAGGTCGTGCCCCACCCCGACCAACAACCAAAGGTCGGCCTCGAGCTCCCGACATCTGCGCAATCACCAACGACAAACGAGCGTCCACTCGTCCGAAACCACAAAACAAGCAACATAGTGCTAAAGCGAAAAGCACAACACATCAAAAGGAGCATGCACGGATGTTCTAGACATAGAACTAACCCGTCCCACGCTCAATCTCAACCGAATCCCGATCCTATCCCTGGGACCTACATCCTATGCTCTGATACCAAGTTGTCGCGCCCTGACCCGCGAAGGCCCAACCGGGCCGGGCGACGTGAACCGGAACCTAACTAATGCGGAATAAATTTGGCGAGGGGTTCCCTCTAATCTACTGGTCTCCCTAAGCAATTCATAAGCACCCTTATTGAAACAATAATTAACAATCTCAAAAGATATAATGTAATATTGAAATCCTCAAAAGGGTTTATATTTATACAATATACTCCCATAGGAGACTATCTAAACAAAAAGTGTGTAGAAGACTATCACCGCTCCTCAAGCATCGCCGGACGCCACCGCGCCACCAAACACCTGCCCGGTAGGGGCCACTGAAGAAGAGCTAACACCTGCACTTGCAAAACGCAGCCTGGGTAGGAGTGAGCATAAAGCGCAGTAGGGTTCTACACTACGACACACAGAAAGGGAGGGAACACAACAATGTCGCCCCCAAGCTAGGCCTAGGTGTGTTACGGGGCCCCACAACCCCACCGCGCGACACTGAGAGCTCATGTCCAGGTCCCACCCTCAGTAAACATGGAAACCAACACTCTTGTCCCCCTTGTAGGAACCCGACACTGCTAGGGGAGGGACCGACACCGGCTGCACCCTCAGCACCTGGCTCGAGGCCGACACAACCTTTAAATCATCGATCAACATGTATTCAAGTCATCTAAGCCAATTATCGATATCGACTGAATACTACAATCCAACCTAGACCTTGCTACCCGTCACAGTCCTAGAGCTAAATCCGAGCTACCCGAAAGCCTCGGATCGCCGATCGACCCATCGCCCGCGCCCTAATTTTATTCATCTAATGCACAACATAATGTATGCTATGATCATACGCAAGTAAGAGATAGGCTTGCAACAGTATGATAAATATAACATACAAGTCCAACTTGATCATTGCAGCGATATTACCGATCACTGCCATCCAATCCGTAGCGGGTCCCGGCATTACGACGGTACTGCGACTATCAACCACGAACTCCTGCAACGGGAAGGAACCCCGAAAACTCAGATGAACATATAATATAATAATATATGTTCAGAACATATAATATTATTTAAATCACCTAGATCCTATAATTAGAGGCTAAGTGACCTCGTCGATCCGATGTCCAAACGATGTCGGATTCGAGATCCATCTTATAGACCCACAGATAAACATGCTTGGATCAACATATCCAAAACTGGGAAATATCCGACGGCTAGATTACCCGTAAAACACTAATCAAAATCACTAATCTCACTGATTACCTTTAATTGCTGCAACGCATCCCATTCGTACGAAATTCATAACAAATCATAGAAAAATCATCAAATTATAAAATTGGTTGGGTCTGAGAGTTGATTCAAAGATCTACAACTCTCATGTTCATCATAAACCAAGCTCATGCATGTATAGATCGTAAAATGCACCGTAAACCGCAGTTCTTCAAGAACAGAGAAACCAGAAAACTCGAGTTTAAACATGCTAAAAACATACTAAAATCTCAATCAAATCTTATGAAACTTACAATAGAAATTAAGCTAAGCAAGAGGCACCCAACCATACCAAGAACACCTAGATCTACCGGCTAGATCAAGAGAAAACCCCCTATTAACCCACGTAGGTAGAAACCTACCGGAAACACAATCCTCGGCTGATTCCCCGCAGTACGACTACGAAACTGGATTCAAACCAAGCCAGGGATCTTCCTCTCGCTGCCACCAATCCAACAAGCCTTCAAGTACCCAAAATGAGAGGGAAAACGAAGGGGAAGAAGATGGCTACTAGAAACAAGGGAAATAGGGCCGTGGCGAAGAAGGAGAAGGAAGAAGGAGAAGGAAGAAGAAGGAGAAGGAAGAAGAAGGAGAAGAGGAAAAGCCAAGGAAGGGGGAGAATAAAAGGATAAGGGAGAGGAGAGGAGAGAAAGTCTTCTCTCCCTCTGACAGTGGAGAGCGACGGCCAACGGCGGCCATCCTCTCAAAATCCACCGTCAAGAGTTTCTGGCACAGGAAGATCGATCGTCTTTTCAAGGAAGATCGATCTCCTTAGCAAGGAAGATCGATCTTCTTTGCTCAGAAACTCAAACTTGGGCTAAAACACAAGCCCAAGCTCAGATCTTCCGATCCCGGGTCCACCTAACCATTCTAATCAAACTGATACGATGCACCTTCTCAAGGGCTTTCGTACCGGGTCTCTTGCCTTATCTCAGATCCTCTTTAGCCAAATCTATGGCTAGGTCGAGAGATACCTTTAGGGTTTTAGGAGAAGGACCCTAGGTATTCGACGAGGAAGGCGAAGACTAGAGGAGGAGACGGATGAGAAGAGGGATACCTTGCAGCTTCTCTAGGGTTGGTTGGCTTCTCTTGGAGATCCAAGCCTTGGAGAACGTGGGGGAGGGAAAGCACGGCAGCCAAGGGGACGCTGGTGATGGGGACGTGCACTGTAGATGGCAACGGTGGACGGCAATGGATGGTGGTCGGCTGGTGGAGAAAGAATCCAGCAGGAGAGAGATGAAGGTGGCTGGTGGATTTCTGTGGAAACTAGGGTTACAGCTACTCCTATATTACTTCTACTCCTAAGATTTATCTCTACTAAATAATTACTCTCATAAATTCGTCCATGCATAATTACAAGCTATGGAGGTCCTTTTATAGAGGCCTCAAGAGAGTTCTACTACAACCTGAATACTACCTTGCTTTAATCAGCAAGTAACCAGACTTTCCTAATAAGACTCAATCTTATCTCAACTTCCTAATAACAAGGACTCATAATAGGAACTGATTTAAGCAAATCATAAACTGAACTCAATCTAGGAAACTGACTCAATCAAGATAACTACTAACTTGGAAATCAACTGAGTAAGCAAACCGCTAGGGAATAAGAATCCTTTTGGCTGGTTGGGCTTAGGACGACCAAAGTGACCTGGTTGCAGCCAGCTCCTTGGCGTGGGCCCACCCAAGCAAGGACGTGGGTCCCTTCTTGGATTGGCTCAGTTCGTCCTCGTATCACAAACACTAACACAAACAAGGTCAGTGTGTGCACACGCGGGTGTGAAATAAACCGACAAGACGTAATTTACCAAATTGCCCTTGCGGTCTACAACAAGCCATGGGCCCGACCAGGCGGTCGACCCAGGAGGAGCGGTGATCTGTTTTTCCTTAACCCTAGTATAGTTAGCCTCTTACGGGAGAGTTTAACTGTTTGTACTTGATCTTCCCCTTTTCGAAGTTTTGTATATTTTATTTGAGATTTGTAATCTTTTGTTTGAGGTTTTCTATAAATGATAGTTACCCCGCAGGTAACCGACAAGGCGCAATTATACTAGCAACACAACGATTAGAGCAAAGCGATAAACACATATATACAATAGTCTTCAGCGCTCTCCGGCATCTGACAGACTAAGATTCCACAGTTACCCCGCAGGTAACTGGCCAACGGCCAAGCAACAACAACAGAGCCAATTTAGGCATTACAACGGCGCGCAGTACCAGCAGCCGTTGCAGTTCCAGCAGCCGTTGCAGTGTCAGCAGCAGTTGCAGTACCACCAGCCTCAGCAGTACCAGCAGACCGCAGCAGAGCCGTCCGTCCTCAGAGGTATCTTTCAGCTTTCTAGTTCTTTGGTAGATGTGTTGATAGACTCTGGGGCGTCTCATTCCTACATTGCTAACATGTGCGTGGCATCGCTAGGATTAGAGACGAGTCGGCTAAAGGTGGCATAGTCTGTAGACTCACCGATCGGCGGGACGGTCAGGGTGGACCGGGTCTGCCGATCTTGTTCCTTGGAGGTTGGAGGCCTCCGGGTCTGTCTAGACCTGCGGGTGCTAGACATGACCGGCTTTGACGTGATACTCGGTATGGACTGGTTGGCAGCATACCGGGCCGTCATCGATTGTGGTCGCCGGAGGGTGGTTGCTTGGACACCCGACGGGACACGGTTTGTGCTGTTGGGGGATCGGTTCTCCACCGATTCCTTTGCTTGTGGTGTGGGAAGGCGTGGCAGCGAGCTTTCAGCCTTGTTGGCCTGCCTGTCCCTGTCCGATTCTGATGGAGTGCAGCAGCAGTGCAGTTTTCCGAGGATCGTGTGCGACTTTGCAGACGTGTTCCCCGAGGTGTTGCCAGGGCTTCCACCGTCCAGAGAGGTCGACTTCGAGATCGACCTAGTACCAGGTACCGCACCGATCTCTCTTCCGGCTTTCAGGATGGCACCAGCAGAGCAGAGCGAGCTGAGGACCCAGTTAGATGAGCTGACCAGCAGAGGCTTCATCCGTCCCAGCATGTCTCCCTGGGGGGCGCCAGTGTTGTTCGCAAAGAAGAAGGATGGTACCCTTCGACTTTGCATAGACTACAGGCGGCTCAACAGGGTGACGGTGAAGAACAGGTATCCGATGCCGTGGATCGACGACCTGTTTGACCAGCTTCGAGGATCTTCAGTGTTCTCGAAGATCGACCTACGCACCGGCTACCACCAGTTGAGGGTTCGGGATTGTGACATCCCGAAGACGGCATTCCGGACTCGGTACGGCCTGTAGAAGTTCGTGGTGATGCCGTTTGGGCTGACGAACCCACCAGCAGCGTTCATGGATCTCATGCAGAGGATCTTCCGGCCTTTCCTAGACGAGTTCGTGGTGGTCTTCGTCGATGACATCCTTATCTACTCCTGGTCAGAGGCGGAGCACGAGCGGCACTTGGCGACAGTGTTGCAACTACTTCGGAGGCATCGGCTCTTTGCCAAGGCCTCTAAGTGCGAGTTCTGGCTTGCACAGGTGGGATTCCTTGGACACGTGGTGTCGGCAGCAGGGATCTCAGTTGACCCCGCCAAGGTCGAGGCCGTGGTACAATGGCAGAGGTTACTCAGAGGCTGAGTACAGCCAGTTCGAGTATGTGACAGGTGCATGGCAGAGGTTGGAGAGGCTTCACTCACCGGTCCAGACATCGTCAGGAGGTCGTCAGAGAGGTTAGTACAGATCAGGCAGAGGCTTCTGACGGCTCAGAGTCGGCAGAAGAGCTATGCAGATCGGAGGCGACGACCGCTTGAGTTCGCAGTTGGCGACAGTGTGTTCCTGAGGGCAGCACCGTACAGAGGGGCTGTTAGGTTTGGCAGCGGGGGCAAGTTGGCTCCGAGGTTCGTCGGACCGTTCGAGATCCTAGAGAGGGTCGGCGAGGTAGCTTACCGCCTTGATCTTCCTCAGCACATGTCAGTTGTGCACCCGACTTTCCACGTGTCGATGCTGAGGAAGTATCACCCAGACCCGTCTCATGTCGTCAGAGTGGATGACATCGAGCTTGAGGCAGACGCGACTTTTGTTGAGCAGCCAGTTTGCGTACTTGACCAGAGGGATCAGGTCTTGCGGGGCAAGACGATTTCCCTTGGTCAAGGTACTGTGGAGGCACAGAGGCGTCGAGGAGATGACTTGGGAGCGCGAGGCGCGCATGCGGCAGGAGTATCCGCATCTGTTTTCTTCTCAAGGTACCTTTTGTCCTGTCTGCTAGTGTAGCTTTCCTTTGTTCCGAGCCCTACCTTTATCGAATCTCGGGACAAGATTTCTTTTAAGGGTAATAGGATGTGAGGACCCGTCCCTCCCCTCCTGTGGCTCGCTGTGGGCCGCAAGGGTAATTTGGTAAATTGCACCTTGTCGGCTAGTTCCACACTCGCGCTTGTACACACACTGACCATGTTTGTGGTAATGTTTGCTTAGAATGGTTAGTGGAACCCGGGATCGAAAGATCCGGACTTAGGCTTGAATTCTCGCCTAAGTTTAGCTTTCAGCACAAAAAGGATCGATCCTCTCTAGCTAAGAGATCGATCCTCTTGTGCCAGAAAGTCAAGTGTGATCGTCATGAGGTGATCGATCCTTTCTTGGGTAAGGATCGATCCTTCATAGGTCGGTTCGTTTGCCTATAAAGCAGACGAACCTTCTTCCTTGAAACCCTTTTGAAATCCGGCGATTTGAGCTCAGATCTTGGGATTTTGAAGGCGTTTGAGGACGATCCAAGGCCTAGCTGCTTGGATCTAAGCTGCGTTTGCTCCGGTAGGGATCCTACCGACATCTCTCTTCGGGGTTTTGAGTTTTCCGGTTTGATCTGTGGTTTATTGCTTAGATCTGCGTATATAGTTGTTGGTTTTCTGTGTTTTTGCCGGTTTTAGACTTGTGGGGTTCTGATCTATCAGATAGAGTTTAATGAAGTTTGGATGAGTTTTCCGGCGGTATTCCTCGTCGGAAGTACGCCGGAGAACCCATCGGGATCGATCCTCCTTTAGGAAGGATCGATCCCCTTTGGTGAGTCATGCCCAGCCCGTGCGGGATCGATCCTCCTGGAGGGAGAGATCGATCCTTTGGTGGCTGGGAGACGACGGGTCTCTGGTTACAAGAGGATCGATCCTCTTGATGAGAAGGATCGATCTCTTTGGTTCACAGAGACGTGTTTTCCCTAAGTCCTGAAGGGATCGATCCTCTTGATGAGAAGGATCGATCCTTTAGTGGCTGAAGGGTGTTTTAAGTGGGTTTTGCCCGCGGGGCTTTGTATGACAGTTTTTCCTTACTGTCTTGATATCTTGTACATATGATTAAGCATGTTAGTCCTATAATAGGGCAGTGGTGAACCGGGAGAGTGATGACTCCCGGGATGTTTAGAATAAACGGGTGGGTAGCCCTACAGCTTTCCATAGCCTTGCATGCCGGTGTGCGCCGAGGGCTTTCACCTGCTATATTGTAGCTGTTGTTTGCGGGGTTGTTTCTCGGTGCAGGTGTTGTGGTGGACTGCTGGCAGTTGGTGGTGGTACCACTGCAGCAGTCCCTAGACCTTAAATTATTGCTCACCACCCCGGGCCGGCAGGGTGCCGCGCCTAGACCTTGTTTTTATATCATCACATCCTGCTGCATGCCTATATGTATCTATTTTCTGTGCATGTTCATAGCATGCATTGTGTTGTGCACTAGTTGCATCTGTTTAGAGCGTTGCCGATCCGGGGCTTCCGGGTAGCCCGGATCTATCTCTTAGGACCGTGCGGGTAGCTTGGTCCAGGACTCGATTTGTAGTATTCAGTCTTTTCGATGATAGGGTTAGTTGGACTTGAATACATTTTGTGTTTGATGTTTAGAGGTCTTGTCAGCCTCGAGCCAAGTCCTGGTGTAGCAGGTACCCAATCCTTCTAGAACTCTTGGGTGGCAGGTGTGACTACCCAGCGGTGCTACCCGCCGACAGTGCCCAGGATCCTGTCATGAGTTGGCAGTGCCGTTTCCTGTCTGACTGAGTGTGACCCAGTGTGTGACCAGTTCGCTGGAAGACCACGACTGGGGCACTCAGGGGTATCCGGTAGGGTTATGGGACCCCTGTGATACACCTAGGCTTTGCTTGGGGACGACACTGTTGTGTTCCCTTTCTTTGTGAGTGTCGTAGTGTAGTGTCCCTGCTGAGCTTAGTGCTCACTCCTATCCGGGCTGCGTTTTGCAGGTGCTGGCGCTAGCTCTTCTTCGGTCGCCCCTACCGGGCAGGTATTCGGTGACGTGGCGGCGTCTGGCGGAGCTTGAGGAGCTGTGATCTGTCCGTGTACACCTTGGTTAGATAGTCTCCTACGGGAGCGATTTTGTATAACATTCCCTGTTTGAGGATTTGTATTATATTCCAGCTTTGTGTGTTGAGCTTTATAATTGCTGTATAATACAGGATGATTATGCTTATTAGGGTAACCACTACGATTAGAGGGAAACCTCGCCAAATTTTCCGCAGTAGGTTAAGTTCCGGTTCGCGTCGCCCGGCCCGGTTGGGCCTACGCGGGTCGGGGCGCGACAACAACGGCGTCCACCACCGTCAACTGAAATTGCTACAAGTAGATACAACCCCGACCAAGCCAACAACCCACACATACAAGATATATAATCTACCAGTACAACGGGTTATGCCCCCGGCGCACGCCGACAATCAGCGGGGCTATTAATCAAAGCAGTAAATCTATACTAAGCAGGCAGGGCACACCTCCGGCCCATTTATATTAAACATTCCCGGGCGTCGTCACTCCCCCGGTTAACTATAAAGTGATAGAGCAATCACAAACTATATTTATATAGGTATAACATGCTTTATCGAGAAACTGGTTGAAAATCGGTAGAAATCGGTAAACCGATCCGGAATACAAATCACGGCGTAATCTAAGGATAAACCCGTTAAAATCCCGATTAAAATATTATAATAATCCTTACCTATCATCGGAAAAGTCACATGAGAAATCTGGATCGAAAAGAAACCGAAAACGTCAAATTCGAATCAATTATACAAATCAGCATATAAAGGATCGATCATCTTACCCAAGATGATCGATTATTTACATGGGTGATCCCTCTCAAGGAGGGGTGATCAAGGAAGATCGATCCTCCTTAAAGGTGCTCCCTGCCTGGGAAGGAGGGATCGATCTTCCTTCACAAGAAGATCGATCTCCCTCAGGATGGTGTTTTGTCTGGGGAAGAAGGATCGATAATCTGTCACTAGAGGATCGATCTTCCTCAAACACACCCTCTGTCAAGATAAATGATCGATCTTCCTTTATCATCCTTAGACGAGACAGAACGCTCCAACATAGGTGATCGAAATGATCGATCCTTCATAATCGGCAGCGCAAAGTGAATAGTGCCTGAGATCTAATTTCTTGGACTTAACCTATCAAAATGTATTGAAATCAAACCAAACTTGGTAGACATGTGCAATTGTATGTGGGGAATCTAATGACACTAAGAAATCCAAATTTGGATGATCAAATCCTCAGAATTAAATCAAATAGCCCGGAAGTTGACGAAACAGATGAAAAACGAAATTTGTTCGATTTGATCTATCAAACAACGATGGAATCCAGTCAAACTTTGCAGGAAGGTCTAAATGATGGTGGGGAATTCATTCATATAATAAAAACCAAACTCAAAAAATATCAGATCTGAGTCCGACCCCATCGAAAAATCGACAAAAATACGAACTCCGTCCGAAAGAATACAAAAATGAAACCACAACTAACTTCTAAACATGCTAAGGAATAAGAATACCGAAAATCAAAAAATTCCAATGCACATAACAGCCACAAATCACAAAAAGGTGATCCTAGGGTTATCAACTCATAGGAATTGGGTAGAAACACCTACATGTAGTAACAAGCAGGCGATCTACGAGATTCTCAACTCTGATCGCCGCGGATCCACGCCGAAAAGCCGCAACCCGAAGCTCCAGTTGGCAGCCCACGAGGAGAGAGAGAGGAGAGAAGAGAAAGAAAGAGAAGAGAGAGAAAAGCAAGGGCTATTTATAGAAAGCTGGAATCGATCACAGCCCAAGTGAGGAGAGAGAAGGAGAGGAAGATAAAAGAAAGAAGGAGAGAGAAGAACAAGGGTTTAAATAGAAAGCTGGAATCGATCACAACCGTCCGATTCGATCTCTCCCGATCGAGCTCCGATCTTCCGATTGGAAGCGCCCTTAAAATTCTAATCAATCACATACATCAATCAAACGCAGTGTGTGTAAATTTACCAAAATGCCCCTGGGGTCAAAAACAACGATATGATCAACCGATCGCATCCCAAGGCCAACCAAGCCAAACCACAAAACCAGACTCTCGAGCTAACGCGGTCGGACCGGGTTGGAGGTACGGGTCCTCACAAGTGGTCTTCGCCATGAAGACCTGGCGGCATTACCTTTATGGCAAGAAGTTCTCTGTCTTCTCGGACCATAAGAGTTTGAGGCACATTTTCACCCAACGTGACCTCAACCTGAGGCAGCAACGCTGGATGGAGCTACTGGAGAACTATGACTTTGAGTTGCATTACCATCATGGTAAGACAAACATCGTAGTGGATGCACTGACCAGACAGGCGAGAGAGACCAGAGCAGCAGTAGCAAGGTTGTCAGCATGGCAGTTGCAGGCATTAGAGACAGTGGTCCTGCCCCTCTACCCCTGTGGCCCGTTGTAGACCGCAAGGGCAATTTGGTAAATTGCGCCTTGTTGGTTTGTTTCACACCCGCGTGTGCACACACTGGCCTTGATTGTGTTAAATGTTTGTTTAGAACGGCTAGGTGGACCCGGGATCGCAAGATCCTAGCTCGGGCGCGCGGAAGCTTGCCTTTGGGCAGCTGACGGCCCTTGAGCGATCGATCGCTCCTTGGGGCGATCGGTCGGACTCCTGAGCGAGTCGGTGGGTTTCGATCCGGGGCGAGAACGATCGATCGCTCCTTGGAGCGACCGATCGGACTCGCGTCGGTGGCTTTTCTGCTTCGCGAGGACGGCCACCGCTGGCCGTCGCTCTCCTCTGTCAGAGGAGGGGAGACTTCCCCTCCCCTTCCCTCACATTTCCCCCCTTCCCCCGGCTTTCCCCTTCCCCTTTTCCCCCTATTTCTTCCCCTTCCCTTCCTCCTTCTTCCCCTTTCTTCTTCCTTCCTTCTTTCTCTCCCGAAGCCCTGTTTTTCCCCTGTTTCCGGCAGCCACCTTCAAAACCTCCGTTCTCCCTCCTCCGGCCATCTTTTCCGGCGTTCTAAGGCTCGTTGGATTCGTGACAACGAGAGGAAGATCCCTGAAGAGGTTTGGAGGCTTGTTGGTGATCAAATCGTGGGGAATCAGCCGAGGAAAGCGCAGCTAGGTAGGGTTATATCTACTGTGTTCATTTCGGGTTTTCTTGAGATCTAGCTGTTGGATCTTGTTGATCCTTGTTTTGTTGGATTTCTTATACCTGTTAGAATAACTGATTTAAGTTTCATGTTAATCAGTTGATATTTGAGTAGGTTTTATGCATGATTAGTCTCGGATTTCTGGTTTTCTGCTGTTCTTGAGAAACAGCCGGCTTGCGGCGAGTTTTCCGGCCGGCGAGTACATGATCATGGCTTTTCATCAACGTAAGAGTTGTAGATCTATTCGTTAGCGTTCCATGCCATCTTGTTTTGTATTTTTCCGATTTGTCTACGATTTCTTATGATTTGTTTTCTGGAGGGCTGCGTTGCAGCAATTAAAGGGCAAGTTGGGTTTTGATTTGTATTTTCCCGTTAATCCAACCGTTGGATCATTATAAAATTTGGATATGTAGATCCTGATATATACACCTACTAATGGCTAAGTTGGATCTTGAATCCGACGTCGTTTAGATGTCGGATCGACAAGATCAAATAGCCCCTAAGTAGAGGTTTTGGGTGTTTGAATATAATATTATATTTCAGAATATAATATTATATTGTTACTGTTCATTCAGCGGTTTTCGGGGTTGCTTCCCGTTGCAGGGGTTCGCGGTTGACGGTCGTGGTACCGTCGTAATGCCGGGACCCGCTGCGGATCGGCTGGCTGCGGTTAGTTGTACCGCTGCAGCGATCCAGTAGACTTATATGATGTCCTGTCATACTGTTGCATGCTTTATTTCTTATCTGTGTATGTCATAGCATGCATTCCTCTGTTGTGCATTAGTTGCATTGGTTAGGGCGTGGGTGATCTTTGGGTCGCCGTCCCGAGGCTGGAAGCTCGGACTTAGCCCTAGGACTGGGGTTGGGTAGTTTGGACCCGGTTGAATTGTAGTGTCCAGTCAAACTTAATGATAGGCTTAGATGACTGGTTCACTGGTTACTTGATGATTGTAGAGGACGTGTCGACCTTGAGTCGGATGTTGAGGTGTAGCCGGTGTCCCACTGTGCTGACCCTGCAGTGTCGAGTTCCTGCAGTCGCCGTCGCCAGTGTTGTTCCTGCTACTGAGTGCTGCTCCTGGGCACCAGGGACACGCGGTGGGGTTATGGGGCCCCTGTATACACCCAGATCCTACTCGAGGGTGACACTTTTGTGTTTCCCTCTTCCTTCTGTGTGTCGTAGTGTAGATCCCTACTGAGCTTAGTGCTCACTCCTACCCGGGCTGTGTTTTGCAGGTGCAGGCGTCAGTTCCTCTTCTGTGGCCCCTATCGGGCAGTTGGTTGGCGGTGCGGCGGCGCCAGGCGGGCCTTGAGAGGTGGTGATCCTTTACAGCTTTTATACATTATGCTAGATAGTCTCCTACGGGAGTGATGTTGTATTTGAACTCCCCCTCTCCGAGGATATGTATATTAAACCTTTTTGAGTTCTTAAATCTGTGGTTCGAGGCTTCTTTATTATATTGTTGTTTTAATTGGGAGTGCTTTGGAGAACTATAGGGAGACCAATAGATTAGAGGGAACCCTCGCCAGCTTTTCTTCCGCGTTGGTTAGGTTTCGGTTCGCGTCGCCCGGCCCGGTTGGGCTTTCGCGGGTCGGGGCGCGACAGCTTGGTATCAGAGCATAGGTTGTAGATCCCAGGGTTTAGGATCAGGATTCGGTTGAGATTGAGCGTGGAATGGGTTAGTTCTATGTCTAGAACATCCGTGCATGCTCATTTTGATGTGTTATGCTTTTCCGCTTTATGTTGTGCTATTTTGTCTTGGGTTACTGACGAGTGAACGCTCGTTGTCGTTGGTGATTGCGCAGATGGCGGGAGCGCGAGACCGGCCTACAGTTGTTGGTCGAGGTGGGGCACGACCTGGTCGGCCCGCTCGACCAGACAAGGTAGCACCTGTCAGGGCGGTCAGAGCTCGACGGACTGGTCCATCACCAGCGACGGTTGCGGTCGCATGGGAGGAGAGCCCTCTCACCGAGGAGGGGGTCCTCGCTCCGGTCGACGGGCGGGCCGCGGCAGCGGTCATGATGGACTTCCAGCGGCTGAACCCGCCTAGGTTCAGCGGTGAGACTGGAGATCCGACCACGGCAGACGGCTGGCTCCGAGGAGTCACGCGCGTTCTCGACGCTCTCTTCGTCGGGGATGACCGGATCCGGGTCACCCTCGCGGCGTTCCAGCTCGATGGTGACGCCCTTGACTGGTGGTGCACTGCCCAGCACACCAGTGACGGAGAGGAGCCGACGTGGGAGGAGTTCAGGGCGTTGTTCTTGGACGCGTACTTCCCGAAGAGTACGCGTGACGCCTTGTCTCGCGAGTACCAGTCCCTCTTGCAGGGTACTCGCACCGTGCAGCAGTACGCCACCCGGTTCACGCACTTGGTCCGTTTTGCGGGGGCAGTGGCAGCAGATCCAGTGGCCAGGGCACGGCAGTTTGAGTGGGGTCTTCGTCCAGAGATCAGGCGCCAGACGTGTTCCCATCGCTTCCAGACGCACTCAGCAGTTCTGAACTGCGCCTTAGTTGTAGAGGCGCAGTCGCAGGACGAGAGACGCCGGGCAGTTCCACCGGCGGTCTCTACCAACTCGCAGCAGCAAAGGCCCCAGTTCAGAGGGGGATTCGGCGGAAAGCACCAGCGGCGTCCGCGACACTTCCAGCAGCGGTCGCAGCGCCCGCAGCAGTTCTAGGCACAGTTGCCCAGTCCGCCAGGCCAGTTTCTCCTGACAGCCAGGCTGTCTGGGCAGGCTCCGTCAGGGGGAGGCCAGGGTCAGCAGCCTGGTGGCGCGCCAGCCACTTGTTTCCAGTGCGGGCAGCCGGGACACTTCCGCCAGGACTGTCCCATGCGAGGGGCGCGGAGCGCTGTGCCGCAGGGCAGTAGAGGCGGAGGGTACGGTGCTCGGCAGGGGGGCAGTGGGGGTCGCGGGCCAGGGGCTGGACCGGGCCGCTCCAGGGGTGGAGGCGGCCAGCGGGGGCGTGTGTTTGCTCTTCCGGCGCGTGAGCAGCCGGACACAGTTCAGCTTTACCAGCCGTACCAGCACCCGCAGCAGTACCAGCAGGCAGCGGCAGAGCCATCCGTCCTCAGAGGTATCTTTCAGCTTTCTAGTTCTTTAGTAGATGTGCTGATAGACTCTGGGGCGTCTCATTCCTATATTGCTAGCATATGTGTGGCATCGCTAGGATTAGAGACGAGTTGGCTAGAGGTGGCACAGTCTGTAGACTCACCGATCGGCGGCACTGTCAGGGTAGACCGGGTTTGCCGATCTTGTTCTTTGGAGGTTGGAGGCCTCCGTGTCTGTCTAGACCTGCGGGTGCTAGACATGACAGGCTTCGATGTGATACTCGGTATGGACTGGTTGGCAGCATACCGAGCTATCATCGACTGTGGTCGCCGAAGGGTGGTCGCTTGGACACCCGATGGGACACAGTTTGTGTTGTTGGGGGATCGGTTCTCAGCCGATTCCTTTGCTTGTGGTGTGGGGAGACGTGGCAGCGAGCTCTCAGCCTTGTTGGCCAGTCTGTCCCTGTTCGGTTCTGAGGGAGTGCAGCAGAGCAGTTTTCCCAGGATCGTGTGTGACTACACCGACGTGTTTCCCGAGGTGTTGCCAGGGCTCCCATCGCCCAGAGAGGTCGATTTTGAGATCGACCTAGTACCAGGTACCGCACCGATCTCTCTCCCAGCTTTCAGGATGGCACCAGCAGAGCAGAGTGAGTTGAGGACTCAACTAGATGAGCTTACCTGCAGAGGCTTCATCCGTCCCAGCATGTCTCCCTGGGGGGCGCCAGTGTTGTTCGCAAAGAAGAAGGATGGTACCCTTCGACTTTGCATAGACTACAGGCGGCTCAACAGGGTGACGGTGAAGAACAGGTATCCGATGCCGCCGATCGACGACCTGTTTGACCAGCTTCGAGGATCTTCAGTGTTCTCGAAGATCGACCTCCGCACCGGCTACCACCAGTTGAGGGTTCGGGATTGCGACATCCCGAAGACGGCATTCCGGACTCGGTACGGCCTGTACGAGTTCGTGGTGATGCCGTTCGGGCTGACGAACGCACCAGCAGCGTTCATGGATCTCATGCAGAGGATCTTCCGGCCCTTCCTAGACGAGTTCGTGGTGGTGTTCGTCGACGACATTCTCATCTACTCACGATCAGAGGCGGAGCACGAGCGACACTTGGCGACAGTGTTACAGCTACTTAGGGAGCATCGGCTTTATGCCAAGGCTTCAAAGTGCGAGTTCTGGCTTGCACAGGTGGGATTCCTTGGACACGTGGTGTCGGCAGCAGGGATCTCAGTTGACCCGGCCAAGGTCGAGGCAGTGGTACAGTGGCAGAGACCTAGGACAGTGTTCGAGGTCCGTAGCTTCTTGGGCCTGGCGGGTTACTACAGGCGGTTCGTGCGAGACTTCTCCAGAGTTGCCGGACCGTTGACCAGACTGACACAGAAGGCCGTCCCGTTCGTGTGGGATGATGCTTGTGAGCGAGCCTTCGTGGAGTTGAAGACCAGGTTGACCAGTGCACCGGTGCTGATCGTCCCCGAGCGAGGCGTTGGTTACAGTGTCTACTGTGACGCCAGTGGATAGGGTTTGGGGTGTGTCCTCATGCATGAGGGCCACGTAGTTTCCTATGGTTCTCGCCAGCTGAAGAACCATGAGAGGAACTACCCGACCCATGACTTGGAGCTTGCAGCGGTGGTCTTCGCCCTGAAGACCTGCCGTCACTACCTCTATGGCGAGAAGTTTTCTGTCTTCTCGGACCATAAGAGCTTGAGGCACGTTTTCACCCAACGTGACCTCAACCTGAGGCAGCGACGCTGGATGGAGCTACTGGAGGACTACGACTTCGAGTTGCATTACCATCCTGGTAAGGCAAACGTCGTAGCAGACGCGCTGAGCAGACAGGTGAGAGACACCAGAGCAACAGTTGCAGGGTTGTCAGTGCGGCAGTGGCAGGCTCTAGAGACGGCGAGCCAGTTGGGGCTCGAGTTTGAGGATCGAGGATCCAGCAGCTTCCTCTACGCAGTGCAGAGTATGCCAGCAGTTCTAGCCAGAGTGTTGGAGGCACAGCACCGTGACCCAGAGCTCGAGGAGTTACGCACAGCAGCGGGTACAGAGGGCGCAGACGGAGACTGGACAGTATCGCCAGACGGAGGGCTACGGTTCCGAGGCAGAGTAGCGGTTCCAGCGGATCCAGTTCTTCGAGACGACGTCCTACGAGAGTTCCACCACTCTCGCTTTGCAGTTCATCCCGGCGGCACCAAGATGTACCAGGATCTTCGGCGACAGTTCTGGTGGTGCGGGATGAAGAGGGCAGTGACGGAGTTCGTATCGCGCTGCCTTACCTGTCAGAAGGTCAAGGCAGAGCACCAGCGGACTCCGGGGTTACTTCAGCCGCTTCCACTAGCTGAGTGGAAGTGGGAGCACATCACGATGGACTTCGTGACCGGGCTACCGAGATCCCCTAGGGGGAATGACGCGATTTGGGTCATCGTCGATCGATTGACCAAATCGGCGCACTTCCTGCCTATGCGGGTGACAGACTCGACGGACAGGTTGGGTAGCTTGTACGTCAGAGAGTTGGTCAGACTACACGGATTTCCAGTTTCTATCGTGTCAGACCGTGACCCCAGGTTCACCAGCAGGTTCTGGCGAGACTTTCAGGAGGCAGTTGGCACACTCCTGACTTTCAGTACGGCTTTCCATCCGCAGACAGACGGGCAGTCAGAGCGGACTATCCAGATCCTGGAGGACATGCTGAGGGCATGTGTTCTCGACGCAGGAGGCAGCTGGGAGGAGCACGTTCCCTTGGTGGAGTTCGCCTACAACAACAGCTACCAGTCCAGTCTTGGAGTAGCACCTTTCGAGGCGTTGTACGGTAGGCCGTGTCGTTCCCCAGTGTGCTGGACAGAGGTTGGAGAGGCTTCACTCACCGGTCCAGACATCGTCAGGCAGTCGTCAGAGAGGTTAGTGCAGATCAGGCAGAGGCTTCTGATGGCTCAGAACCGGCAGAAGAGTTATGCAGATCAGAGGCGACGACCGTTGGAGTTTGCTGTCGGCGATCGAGTGTTCTTGCGAGCTTCGCCGTATAGAGGTTCTGTCAGGTTTGGCAGAGGTGGCAAGTTGGCGCCGAGGTTTGTCGGGCCGTTCGAGATCTTAGAGAGGGTCGGCGAGGTAGCTTACCGCCTGGATCTTCCTCAGCACATGTCTGCTGTGCACCCGACTTTCCATGTGTCGATGCTGAGGAAGTATCACCCAGACCCGTCTCATGTCATCAGGGTGGATGACATTGAGCTTGAGGCAGACGCGAGCTTTGTTGAGCAGCCGGTTCAGGTACTTGACCGGAGGGATCAGGTCTTGCGGGGCAAGACGATTCCCTTGGTCAAGGTACTGTGGAGGCACAGAGGCACCGAGGAGGTCACTTGGGAGCGCGAGGCGCGCATGCGGCAGGAGTTTCCGCAGCTACTTTCTTCTCCAGGTACTTCTTGTCCTGTCTTCTAGTGTAGCTGCTTTGTTGTTCCGAGCCCTACCCTTATCGAATCTCGGGACGAGATTTCCTTTAAGGGTATTAGGATGTGAGGACCTGCCCGTCTACCCCTGTGGCCCGTTGTAGACCGCAAGGGCAATTTGGTAAATTGCGCCTTGTTGGTTTGTTTCACACCCGCGTGTGCACACACTGGCTTTGATTGTGTTAAATGTTTGTTTAGAACGGCTAGGTGGACCCGGGATCGGAAGATCCCAGCTCGGGCGCGCGGAAGCTTGCCTTTGGGCAGCTGACGGCCCTTGAGCGATCGATCGCTCCTTGGGGCGATCGGTCGGACTCCTGAGCGAGTCGGTGGGTTTTGATCCGGGGCGAGAACGATCGATCGCTCCTTGGAGCGACCGATCGGACTCGCGTCGGTGGCTTTTCTGCTTCGCGAGGACGGCCACCGCTGGCCGTCGCTCTCCTCTGTCAGAGGAGGGGAGACTTCCCCTCCCCTTCCCTCACTTTTCCCCCCTTCCCCCGGCTTTCCCCTTCCCCTTTTCCCCCTATTTCTTCCCCTTCCCTTCCTCCTTCTTCCCCTTTCTTCTTCCTTCCTTCTTTCTCTCCCGAAGCCCTGTTTTTCCCCTGTTTCCGGCAGCCACCTTCAAAACCTCCGTTCTCCCTCCTCCGGCCATCTTTTCCGGCGTTCTAAGGCTCGTTGGATTCGTGACAACGAGAGGAAGATCCCTGAAGAGGTTTGGAGGCTTGTTGGTGATCAAATCGCGGGGAATCAGCCAAGGAAAGCGTAGCTAGGTAGGGTTATACCTACTGTGTTCATTTCGGGTTTTCTTGAGATCTAGCCGTTGGATCTTACTGATCCTTATTTTGTTGGATTCCTTATACCTGTTAGAATAACTAATTTAAGTTTCATGTTAATCAGTTGAGATTTGAGTAGGTTTTATGCATGATTAGTCTCGGATTTCTGGTTTTCTGCTGTTCTTGAGAAACAGCCGGCTTGCGGCGAGTTTTCCGGCCGGCAAGTACATGATCATGGCTTTTCAAAAACATAAGACTTGTAGATCTATTCGTTAGATTTCCATGCCATCTTGTTTCGTATTTTTCCGATTTGTCTACGATTTCTTATGATTTGTTTGCTGGAGGGCTGCGTTGCAGCAATTAAATGGTAAGTTGGGTTGATCAGCGGTTTTGATTTGTATTTTCCCGTTAATCCAACCGTTGGATCATTATGAAATTTGGATATGTTGATCATGATATATACACCTACTGGTGACTAAGTTGGATCTTGAATCCGACGTCATTTGGATGTTGGATCGACAAGATCAAATAGCCCCTAAGTAGAGGTTTTGGGTGTTTGAATATAATATTATATTTCGGAATATAATATTATATTGTTACTGTTCATTCAGCAGTTTTCGGGGTTGCTTCCCGTTGCAGGGGTTCGCGGTTGACGGTCGTGGTACCGTCGTAATGCCGGGACACGCTGCGGATCGGCTGGCTGTGGTTAGTTGTACCGCTGCAGCGATCCAGTAGACTTATATGATGTCCTGTCATACTGTTGCATGCTTTATTTCTTATCTGTGTATGTCATAGCATGCATTCCTCTGTTGTGCATTAGTTGCATTGGTTAGGGCGTGGGTGATCTTTGGGTCGCCGTCCCGAGGCTGGAAGCTCGGACTTAGCCCTAGGACCGGGGTTGGGTAGTTTGGACCCGGTTGAATTGTAGTGTCCAGTCAAACTTAATGATAGGCTTAGATGACTGGTTCACTGGTTACTTGATGATTGTAGAGGACATGTCGACCTTGAGTCGGATGTTGAGGTGTAGCCGGTGTCCCACTGTGCTGACCCTGCAGTGTCGAGTTCCTGCAGTCGCCGTCGCCAGTGTTGTTCCTGCTACTGAGTGCTGCTCCTGGGCACCAGGGACACGCGGTTGGGTTATGGGGCCCCTGTATACACCCAGATCCTACTCGAGGGTGACACTTTTGCGTTTCCCTCTTCCTTCTGTGTGTCGTAGTATAGATCCCTACTGAGCTTAGTGCTCACTCCTACCCAGGCTGCGTTTTGCAGGTGCAGGCGTCAGTTCCTCTACTGTGGCCCCTACCGGGCAGTTGGTTGGCGGTGCGGCGGCGCCAGGCGGGCCTTGAGAGGTGGTGATCCTTTACAACTTTTATACCTTATGCTAGATAGTCTCCTACGGAAGTGATGTTGTATTTGAACTCCCCCTCTCCGAGGATATGTATATTAAACCTTTTTGAGTTCTTAAATCTGTGGTTCGATGCTTCTTTATTATATTGTTGTTTTAATTGGGAGTGCTTTGGAGAACTATAGGGAGACCAATAGGTTAGAGGGAACCCTCGCCAGCTTTTCTTCCGCGTTGGTTAGGTTTCGGTTCGCGTCGCCCGGCCCGGTTGGGCTTTCGCAGGTCGGGGCGCGACAGGTCCAGTTGGAGCTCGAGTTTGAGGATCAGGGTTTCGGCGGTTTCCTCTACACAGTATAGAGTATGCTAGCAGTTCTAGCCAGAGTGATAGAGGCAAAGCGCGGTGATGCAGAGCTCTAGGAGTTGTGCATGTTAGCAGGCACGGAGGGCGCATGCGGGAACTAGACAGTATCGTCAGACGGAGGGCTACAATTCAGAGGCAGAGTAGCGAGATGTACCAGGACCTGCGACGGCAGTTCTGGTGGTGCGGGATGAAGAGGGCAGGGACGGAGTTCGTATAACGCTGCCTTACCGGTCAGAAGGTCAAGGCAGAGCACCATCGAACTCCATGGTTACTTCAACCCCTTCCACTGGCTGAGGGCGTGTTTGGTTCACATGAAGTGGCTCGGAAGTCACTTTTTAAAGTGACTTCCGAGCCACTTCATGTGTTTGGTTGCTCGGAAGTGGACCTGAAGTGACTTCAGCCCCACTTCCAAATCACTATAGCCAAAGCTACCACTTCCCATTTCGACTTCGGGTCTTTTTGACCTGAGTCATTTGAGTGGCATTTGAAATGGGAAATAATATTAGTAATATTATACTATAATAAAATATTAATATAAGTAGGTCTCACATATCACGTGTCACCTCGTGATTGGTCCACGTCATTTAAAATAGTATTAATAATGTTATAATATAATAAAATATTAATATAAGTTATTAAATTATTAATATTTTAAGATTAAAATATTATTTTAATTTTAATATTTTAAATGGCAAATAATGTTAATAATATCATACTATAATAAAATATTAATATAAATGGATTACACATGTCACGTGGCACCTCGTGATTGGTCCACGTCATCTAAAATAGTATTAATAGTATGGCTAAAGTATGCGTTTGGTACCTGGGTTTTCAGGAAAATTTTTATGTGATACCCGTGTTTTCAATAGTAAACATTGAATACCTATGTTTCTCGAACCATTTTTAATTGATGCCTCCGTCCACCTGCCGTCTGCCGGTCTAACGGCGGTCCGAGCGAACCGGTCACGTGTAGGCACGTGACCGGTTCGCTCGGACCGTCGTTAGACCGGCAGACGGCAGGTGGACGGAGGCATCAATTAAAAATGGTTCGAGAAACATAGGTATTCAATGTTTACTTTTGAAAACACGGGTATCACATAAAAATTTGCTTGAAAACCCAGGTACCAAACACATAATTTAGCCTTAATGGTATTATACTGTAATAAAATATTAATATAAGTTATTAAATTATTAATATTTTAAGATTAAAATATTGTTTTAATTTTAATGTTTTAAATGGCAAATAATGTTAATAATATCATACTGTAATAAAATATTAATATAAATGGATCCCACATATCACGTGACACCTCGTGATTGGTCCACGTCATCTAAAATAGTATTATTTTTAATATTTTAATATAGGGAAATTATTAAAATATTAAATAGTTGGGGGTGACCATATCCCACTTCAAACACCAACCAAACACCAGAACTCAGAAACCCCCAGAAGTCACTTCACTTCACTTCACTCCCCATAAGTCACTTCACTTCACTCCCCATAAGTCACTTCACTTCAGCTCACTTCTCAGCAACCAAACAGACCCTGAGTGGAAGTAGGAGCACATCACGATGGACTTTGTGACCGGGCTATCGAGGTCTCCTAGAGGGAATGACGCAATTTGGGTCATCATGGATCGATTGACCAAATCGGCGCACTTCCTGCCTATGCGGAGGACAGACTTGACAGACAGATTGGGCAGTTTGTATGTCAGAGAGGTGGTTAGACTACACGGAGTTCCAGTATCTATAGTGTCAGACCGTGACCCCAGGTTCATTAGCAGGTTCTTGCGAGGTTTTCAGGAGACAGTTGGCACACTCCTGACTTTCAGCATGACATTTCATCCACAGACAGACGAGCAGTCAGAGCGGACGATCCAGATCTTAGAGGACATGCTGCATGCATGTGTCCTCGATGCAGGAGGCAGCTGGGAGGAGCACGTTCCCTTGGTGGAGTTTGTCTACAACAATAGCTACCAGTCCAGTCTTGGAGTAGCACCTTTCGAGGTATTAAAAGGTAGACCGTGTTGTTATCCAATGTGCTGGACAGAGGTTGGAGAGGCGTCACTCACCGGTCCATACATCATCAGGAAGTCGCTAGAGAGACTAGTGCAGATAAAGCAGAGACTTCTGATGGCTCAGAGCCGACAAAAGAGTTATGCAGATCAGAGGCGACGACAGCTTGAGTATGCAGTCGATGACAAAGTGTTCATGCGAGCATCACCGTAGAGAGGGTCAGTCAGGTTTGGCAGGAGTGGCAGGTTAGCGCCGAGGTTCGTCGGGTCATTCGAGATCCTAGAGAGGATTGGCGAGTAGCTTACCGCTTGGATCTTCCTCAACACATGTCAGTTGTGCGTCCAACATTCCACGTGTCATTGTTGAGGAAGTATCACCCGGACCCGTCTCATGTCATCAGGATGGATGACATCGAGCATGAGGCTAACGTGACGTTCGTTGAGTAGCCAGTTCAGTTACTTGACCGGAGGGATCAAGTCTTGCGGGGTAAGACAATTCATTTAGTTAAGGTATTGTGGAGACACAGAGGCGTCGAGGAGATGACCTGAGAGCGCGAGGCGCTCATGCGGCAGGAGTATCCGCATTTGTTTCCATCTCGAGGTACCTCTTGTCATGTCTTCTAGTGTAGCTTCTTTTTATGTTTTCGAGCTCTACCCTTATCGAATCTTGGGACGAGATTTCCTTTAAGGGTATTAGGATGTGAGAACCTGTCTTTCTACTCCTGGGTCGACCGCCTGGGTCGGGCCCGTGACTCGCTTACTTGTTTCGCGTAGAGCGCGCGATCCCGTGGATGGCATTGTTTCGTGGGTTGCAAAGGTACGCGTGTGCACACACTGGGCGTGTTTGTGATAATGTTTGTTTAGAACGGTTAGTTGGACCCAGGATCGAAAGATCCGGGCTTGGGCTTCTGTTTCAGCCCAAGTCTAGCTTTCTGCACAAAAGGATCGATCTTCTCTTGCATGAAAGTCTTTTGCATCATCATGAAGGATCGTTCATAGGTCAGTTCGTCCATCTATAAAATGGACACAATCCCTTCTCTTTTTCTCCTTTTGAAATCCGCCGTTCTTGAGCTCAGATCTGGCAAGATTTTGGAGGAGATTGAGCATGATCCTATGCTCAACGACGCGGATTGAAGCTGCTCTAATCTAAGTAGGGATGCTACCTACTTGTCTTCTAGTTTTTGTGAGTTTTGAGCTTGTCTGTGTTTGTTTTGAGTAGATCTCCTTAGATGCTCTTTGGTTTTTGGTTCAAGTACCAGTTTTGGACTCGCGATCTGTGAGGATTTGTCCCTCTACTCTTGGGTCGACCGGCTGGGTCGTACCCGTGGCTCGTTTGATTGTTTCGCGTCTAGCGCGCGATCCGGTGGATCGCATTGGTTCTTGGACCACAAGGATAATTTGGTAAATTACGCCTTGTTGGTTTGTTTCACACCCGTGTGTGTACACACTGACCTTGTTTGGTGTTAGTGTTTGATTAGAATGGTTAGGTGGACCCGGGATCGGAAGATCCATGTGAGTACCCGTACCTCCAACCTGGTCCGACCTCGTGAGGTCGAGGGTCTGGGTTTGTGGTTTGGCTCGGTTGCCCTTGGGATGCGATCGGTTGATCGCATCGCTATTTTTGACCCCAGTGGCATTTTGGTAAATATGCTCCCTGGTGGTCAGTTTCACACCCGCGTTGCACACATGGCCTTTGATTGATGTATGTGTTTGATTAGAACCTTTAGGGCGCTTCCGATCGGAAGATCGGAGCTCGATCGGGAGAGATCGAATCGGACGGCTGGGATTGATTCCAGCTTTCTATTTAAGCTCCTTCTTTCTCTTTCTTTCCTTCTTTCTTCCCCTGCTGTTCTCTTCTCTCTTCTCTCTCTCTCCTGCGGCTGAGCTAGGGCTCGGAGACGTGGCTTTCGAGGAGCGGATTCCGGCGATCGGAGTTGGGGGATGCGTGGAGGAGCTGCCGTGCTTGTTCAAGCAGGTGTTTCTACCTCGATCTTAGGATCGGGTTCTCTTAGGATAGGTTTAATGCCTTTTCGCTGTAGGAGTACTTATTACAATGTTGTGTAATTTGTTGTGCATGTGTTATAGATGCTTTGAAGTATTCCTACCTCGCGATTTCCGTATTTTATCGGCTGAATCTTGTATTGTCGCCGTCTATCGATTTTCGGCCGTTTTGACCTAAATTGGAGATTTAACCATCAAAAATGTGATTTCTTTATACCATTGGATTCCCCATCGAGAATTACACTTGCTTGCAAAATCTCATTGTTTTCCAACTTGATTTGATCCTTGAAATCCAAGAAATTGGATTTCCGGCACTGTTCTGATGAACTGTGCCTAAGGCTCGACGGTCGATCGGTGCATCAACCGTCAAGTATTGATTTGCATCTTTCGGGCCTGACGGTCGACCGTCAGATCGACCATGGCCTCATGGTCGACCGTCGGATAGACCGTCGCACTGACCGTCGGGCTCTGTCGGGATTTTAGCCTCCTAGGGTCGATGCATGGATCGACCGTGGGATCTTCCCTTTTCGCCATTTACCTGACGGTCGACCGTCGCATCGACCGTCAGGCGGTGTTTGGTTTTGGGCTTCCCAGGGTCGATGAGTGGATCGACCGTCGCCCCTTTGGTTTTCTTCGCCTTGGTCTCACGGTCGACCGTCGCATCGACCATGGCCTCACGGTCGACCGTCGGATCGACCGTCGCACGACTGTGGGCCCTTGAACATGGTTTTATGGCCTTTCTTGGATGGTTTTCAATCGTGATTGATCTTTAAACATGTTGGGAAGTTTACAAGTGGATTTTGTAGAGTTTTCAAAGGATTTCTATCGAGTTTGAGGATCGATTCGAGTAATTCCCTTTTTGGGCAAATCTGTGGTTTTGATTGCATTTAATACATGTTGGATTGTAGTTAAATGGTTATTTGATTGCCTAACCATTAGCTACCTATGAGTGCTAGCTAACGAGGAATTGTGGAACCTTAGTCTGTTGCCGGCGAGTGCCGAGGGCTATTGTATAACTGTGGCCAGTTACCTGGGGGGTAACTGTGGAACCTTAGTCTGTCATGTGCAAGAGAGCACTGAAGACTATTGTATACCTGTATTTTAATGCTTTGCTCATATGTTTGTTTGGTTAGCATAGATATTCTGTATTTGAGGCCTTTGCTATGCTTACCCTTTGGCTAGCTATAAGCCATGTGTGAGGACCCGCCCCTCTTTTCCTGTGGCTTGTGGTTGACCACAAGGGCAATTAGGGAAATTGCGCCTTGTCGGTCGCTTCGCACCGCTTGTGTGTGCGCTGACCTTGTTTGGTGCTTGTGTTTGTTTAGAAAGGTTAGGTGGACCCGAGATCGGAAGATCTGGGCTTGGGCTTGTGTTTCAGCCCAAGTTTGCCTTTCTGGGCGAAGGAGATCGATCCCATTTCCAAGGGTGATCGATCTGGCTTTGCTAGCCGGATCGATCAGACATGCCATGCGGATCGATCTCACTTGCCCCAAAAGTCTTCTTTGGTGAAGTCCGAGAGGACGGCCACGGCGATGGTCGTCGCTTCCCTTGTCAGGGGAGGGGAGACTTTGCTCCCCTCCTTTCCCCCGGGCTTCCCGGCTTTCCCCGGCCTTATCCCCTTTCTCCCTCCCTTCTCCTTGGTTGTGGGCTTCCTCTTCCTTTCTTCTTCCTTCCGGCTCTGCTTCTTCCCCTTGGCTGGCTGAACCTTGCTCGCCGCCGTTCTCCCTCCTCCGGCCACCGCTCTAGGAGCTTGAAGGCTCGTTGGAACCGTGACGGCGTGAGGAAGATCCTAGGCTTGGCCTCGTGGATCGAAGCAGCTCGGTGGAGGTAGGGATCCTACTCAAAACTCTGGCTTGTTTTTTAAGGGTTTTGGAATCCGGTTTTGATTTCAATAGATCTCTTTGTGTAGTTGATGTTTTCCGGTTTTGAAGCCTTGAGTAGCTTCGTGGTACTTGGATCTACCAGCCCACCTAGTTTGGTGAGGTTTGGTTGCGGTTTCCGGCGGCATTCATCGTCGTCCGGCCGCCAGCGAACCCATCCGGATCGATCTCATGGGATGAGATCGATCTCGTTTGGGGTGACACGCCCCGCCCGAGCGAGAGCGATCTCCCTGGGAGGGAGATCAATCTCTTGGCAGTTGGCGTCGATGCGTCAAGGGTCACATACGAGATCGATCTCCATATGGGTGGAGATCGATCCCGTTGGGGTGACCAGGACGGGTGCCTCTAGCCTCGATGCAGATCGATCTCATTGCTACATGAGATCGATCTCCTTCGATGCAGGGAGACTTTTATTTGTTTTGAAATGCCGTTTTGCCCTCGGGGCTTACTATGTTCTCTTATCCTGCATAATTGCTTATTATTACTGCTTTGTAGTTGAACCGAGAGGGTGATGCCTCTCGGGATGTGTAGAATAAATGGGCTGACGGTTTGCCCTTTACCGCTTTGTGGAGAACCGAAGGAGTCATGACCCTCGGGAGTGATTAGTAATAAATGGGCCGAAGGTGTGCCCCTGCTGTGTTGTTTGTAACTGTCTTCCTTATTCATGACCTGCCCTGCTTCCTGTGCATTAGACATTGTAGGCTAGGCTGGGTGGGGTTGACCCGTGGACTCTGGTAATCCAAGGCTAAGTGGTGGAAGCCGTTACCCGACTTGTGTCTCCATGCTGGTGTCCAGCATGGAGGAGGGTGACTTAGTCTTTGGTCGGGAGTTAGGGGTCGTGTTGGCTTTGCTGCTTGGAGTGCTGAGAGATGGTAGTCTTAACCTCGGTCGTTCCGCCAAGTGTGGAGATCCCGCTTGGAGAAGGGTGTCCTACTAGTAGCGCCATGTCCACCCTGTGACAGGGATTGTCGGAGTTGTCCACCCCTGAGCAGTGGCTTTCGGAGGAGTGTACTTGGGACAGGAGCCCTTCGGGTTATTGACGGGATTTATGGGATCCTTGACAAGCCTCAGTACTTGGCACAGAGCTTGTTCGTTTGGTGTTGCCTTCTTTGCGAGAGTCATAGAGTTGGACCCTACTGAGCTGTTGCTCATTCCTACCTGGACTGTGTTGTTTGCAGGTGCAGGTCCCAGCTCCTCTCCGGTGCTTCCCCGTCGGTCGTCTCGTGGTAGCGCGCCGGCTCCTGACCATGTCTGAGGGTCAGGAGGGTTTCGTTTGTGCCTTTGCAGAGACCCCGGTGGGGGTTGTTCTTTTTGGAGACTGTTGTTGATCCCTTGTAAACCTGTTGTACTAGAACCCTTGTTTAACTCTATTATATCTGTTTTGTAATAGATGTTAGTAGACGTTGTTCTTTTGCTTCCGCCTTATTCTTGTCTTTAGCTGTTTCCGCCAACTGTGTATTAGTTTCAACTGTTTCTTTTGCTTGGAGTGTTGAGAGATGGTAGTCTTAACCTCGGTCGTTCCGCCAAGTGTGGAGATCCCGCTTGGAGAAGGGTGTCCTACTAGTAGCGCCATGTCCACCCTGTGGCAGGGATTGTCGGAGTTGTCCACCCCTGAGCAGTGGCTGTCGGAGGAGTGTACTTGGGACATGAGCCCTTCGGGTTATTGACGGGATTTATGGGATCCTTGGCAAGGCTCAGTACTTGGCACAGAGCTTGTTCGTTTGGTGTTGCCTTCTTTGCGAGAGTCATAGAGTAGGACCCTGCTGAGCTGTTGCTCATTCCTACCTAGACTGTGTTGTTTGCCGGTGCAGGTCCCAGCTCCTCTCCGGTGCTTCCCCGTCGGTCGTCTCGTGGTAGCGCGCCGGCTCCTAACCATGTCTGAGGGTCAGGAGGGTTTCGTTTGTGCCTTTGCGGAGACCCCGGTGGGGATTGTTCTTTTTGGGGACTGTTGTTGATCCCTTGCAAACCTGTTGTACTAGAACCCTTGTTTAACTCTATTATATCTGTTTTGTAATAGATGTTAGTAGACGTTGTTCTTTTGCTTCCGCCTTATTCTTGTCTTTAGCTGTTTCAGCCAGCTGTGTGTTAGTTTCAACTGTTTCCGCCAGTTGAAGCTAGTAGATGTAGGTCTTTCCCCCTCGTGTCCCGGCCCGGTTTGGCGTCCGCGGGTCGGGGCGCGACACCATGCCTAGCCCTGTATGATTAATGACATCCTGTTGCATGCTTATATCTTGTTATCTGTGCCTGAGCATTGCATGCATCTTGACTGCATTAGAGGCATTTGAGGTTAGGCGGGAGATGGGTTGATCGCCGATCCGAGGCTCTCGGGTAGCTCGGATCTAGCCTTAGGACCGTGGGTGGGTAGTCAGGACTAGGGTGTGATTGTATAATCAGAATCTCTTGTTATTGAGGATTTACGATAGTTGACTCTGATCAGTGTTTGAGGTTTAGAGGTCGTGTTGTCTTCCAAGACCAAGTGCTAAGGATGGATGTTGATGCGTTCCCGACGTGTTTCCCCAAGGTTTGGTACTCCAGCTTGGGTAAGGGTGATCTTGCATATTACTGTTCCTTGGCCTCCTGGTAACTTGTTCAGGAGAGAGGTTTCATGACAGGAGCCCTTGGGACATCAACTGGGTTATGAGACCCATGGCATCCGTTAGACTTGAGCTGGGAGACAACACTGTTGTTGTTTTCCTCCCTTCAGTGTGTCGTAGAGTAGAACCCTACTGAGCTTATCGCTCACTCCTACCCCGGCTGCGTTTGCAGGTGCAGGCGCCAGCTCTTCTTCAGTAGAGCCGGCGGGATTAGCTTTTGGTGGCGCGACTACATCCAGAGGTGCTTGAGGTTGTTGGAGGATTATCGGTTGTACTTTTGGATAATGTTATATGTTGTAAACATTTCGAGGACTTTTGGGATTAATGTATTATATCTTTTCCTTGGAGGTTTTTGTATCAAATCTTGTATCAGTACAACTTGATGTATATTAAAATTGAATCACTGTTTCACCTCTGGAATATAAATTGTCTAAATTTATCCGTCTTTCCGCATTTGTATCGCGCCAATTGAAGATGAATAGTGATAGGAACCCTCACGCCTCGGCCTGGATGGGTTTTCTGGGTCGGGGTGTGACAACTTGGTATCAGAGAAGGCTGTAGGTCCCAGGGATAGGATTAGGCTTGCGGTTAAGGTTTTGAGTGTGGAATGGGATAGTTCTAGGTCTAGAACATCCTTGCATGTCTGGTTGCGATTGTGTGTGACGTGCTTATCTTTTTGTTTGTTGTTGTGTTTTGTTACTTCCCGGTTGCGTCATGACGTCTCAGGGGGAGATGTGCATGCGCACCGGTGTCGTCTGTTCCCTCGCCTGACAGTATCTCCCCTCTTGCTGGAGATGAGCGAGTAGGGAATCGGACGCGTGTCGTCTTGTACTTTCAAAATCTCGAGAGTTGAACCTGCTAGGGTTCAGAGACGGTGTTGGAGATCCTTCGACAGTAGAGGACTGATTGAAGGAGGTGTCCCGGATCCCGGATGTTTTGGACATCCTGGAGTATCGCTTGCTTGGGGAGTTGTTGTTTTCTTGCCTTCCCAGGAAGCGATTCGTAGTGGCGCTTGTCGGGGCCACTAAGGACACTGTTGGTTGTGTGTTGAGAACAGTTCGCGTACTGTTCTCTGGCACCTACCCTTGGCGGGTGGTGCAGTTGGGAGTGCGCTCCTCTGGTTCTGGATACTCGCACCACGTGGCGACACGTGGGTTGGCTGGTTCATCTGGCTCGGTGTGCTAGGGCGACAGCAGGGTGCACCCTGAACTGTGTACTTGCTTCTGAGACAGGTAACTTGAGGGTTGACACCGGGCAGTTGGTCGGTGGTCGTGGTGAGTTTCGGGGTTGTCGTTCCTGCTTCTGGGGAACGCAAGGTAGCCGTTGGCAGAGGCAGTGGTTTCAGCATCAGCGACAGCCGTGGCAGCAGCAGCGTCGTGCCGTCCTTTGAGGGGTAGCCTGGACCGCCATACTGAGAGGTATTCCACCGGGTGCTCGAGTGCTAGCCGTTGTGGGTCTTTCCGCCGACGGTGCTGGTTGCGAGGGGCGCTGGGCGCTTACAGCAGAGCAGTCGGGTGTGACGCACGGCGTGGGCCAGAGCAGTGGACTAGTACCTCAGTTGGGGCAGGTACCTGGAGCAGACACAGGAATTCAGATTCCAGATAATAGCTTCAGCAGCAGCCAGTTTCAGAGCCGCCAGCTTCGACTTTCAGCGTTCAGCCTTCAGCTTTCGGAGCTTCTCGCAGCTTGCGATTTCCTTGTGGCTCTAGGTTTCCCCCTTGTGACTCGTTCCCGTGTGGTCGTGTTGGCTTGGGACTGGAGTCGGGTGTGGCTTTGAGAGTAGCCACCGATTGGGACAAGAGCTTGGGTTGGTTGCTCTTGTCGAGGCGTTTGCTAGAGGTTGGAGACCTCTAGGTGTCCGTCGCCCACGTGTGGTACACGTTGGAGTCCGACGGCTTCCTCGGTTGCGTCGGTTGGCCACGCACCGGGTTGTGCTTCTTTTGCCGTGGGAAGGTATCGTGGGTACACCTGACGGCGTTGTTTCGCTCTCGTTGAAGATCACAGTTCGGCGATCCTTCTGTTTGTCGAGAGCTGGGGTTTGTTCACCGGCTTGTGGTGAACTTCCTCCCCGTTGTTGTCGAGGGTGCTCTGGAGAGCAGCTTCTCCTCGTGTTGTTGTTGTTGTTGTTTGTGCAGCTGTCCTTTCTGAGGAGCTTTCTAGTTGTCACCGTCGCGGGACACCGAGTTTGAGGTTGAGGTTCCTTTGGGCAGTCTTGAGCGTTGCGGGTTCGCACGTGGATGCTAGCAGCGTTTGGAGAGTCGAGGGCTCAGTCGGCCGAGTCAGTAGCTCGGGACTTCGTTCGCCCAGGTGTGTTACCTCATAGGGTATTCCGTTCTCGTTATGGATGGTTCCCTCCAGAGATGCATAGGCGTCATGAAGCTGGACAGTGTTGCAGCACAGAGTATGCGCACGCTGCAGTGTAACTATGATGTGTTAGCAGTTGAGAGACTCGTCGACCGCTTCAGAGTTTGATCTTCGCATCAACTCCACCAGCTGAGGGTTCGGGATTGCGACATCCCAGAGACAGCCTTCCGTACGAGGTACGAACTGTACGAGTTCACAGTGATGCCGTTTGGTCTGACAAACGCACCAGCAACCTTCACAGATGTGATGTGGAGGATTTTCAGGCCGTATCCTGATCAGTTGCAGTGGCGTCGTCGACAACATCACACCTACTGGCGCGCTGAGGAGGAGCACGAGCGATACTTGGCGTTAGCATCACAGCTGCCGAGGGTGTATTGGCGTTATTTGGCTCCCAGCGCGAGGTTTTGACCTTCAGAGGCAGGTTTTGACGGATGGGCAGTCTCAGTGGCAGACATTTCGGTTGATTCAACTGGGCTCGACACAGATGTGCGACGACAGAGGTCGAAGACGGTATTCGAGATTCAGTAGAGACATCTCCAAGACCGCGGGACCGTTGACCAGAGTGGCCAGGGGATCGGAGCTTTTGCCTTAAAGTCACTGCGTCAGTGCCTTTAAGGGTAATAGCCACCGGCAGTTGTTAGAGAGGCTAGAGCAGATTTGGTGGATTGGCAGCTCAGCGGAAACAGACAATCAGTCGGATCAGGTTTTGAGGATCAGATTCCAGATGACCTTCCCTTTGGTGTTTACGGCATCCCAGCTCTCCCGGCCAGAGTGATATAGACCCAGAGTAGATATCCGGAGCTTGTGGAGATCCGTGCTTCGGTTGTTACCGAGTACATGATAGAGGACTGGACAGCGTCAGCAGACCGCAGATTGTGCTTCGTTAGCAGTGTTGCAGATCCGACGGATCCATTGCAGCTCCTTCCAGTGTCAGAGTGGGAGCGGAAGCACACCATGGCAGACGTCATCACCAGATTGCAGGAGGCAGCTGAGAGGGGTATCTTCCTTTGCTAGAGTTTGCCTAATACAGCGATCATCAGTCCAGACAGATGCAGTGACATTCTAGGTGTAGCACGGCAGTTCGTGCCGTTCATCTGATTGCTCAACCGAGGTTGTTGAGGCATCCTCCACCACCCCAGGCGTCATCAGACAGTCCTCAGGGAGATCAGCACAAAGCAGACGAGAGAGCTACTCAGGTCGGAGGCGATGATCTTTGGATTTCTCAGTTCCTGGCAGAGTTTTCCTGAAGGTTTCTTCGTTTAGAGGACCAGTCAGAGTTGGCAGAGAGCAGAGACCAGATGAGGTGGAGGCCGAGGCAACTCTACTCCGAGAGTCTGCACCAGAACCATGACGGCGTGGAGCGACAGCGATATCGAGCATGTAGAGATTCCTGACGGCTTTAGCAGACAGTTGATTGTACTCCAGTGGTGGAGTAGTAGATCCAGAGTTGCACGAGGACATCCTACGTGAGGTTCACTCCTCCCCTATTTCTGTTCATTCAGAAGGCATTGAGATATATCATGGATTTCGTCATCAGCTGGTTGGCACCAGATGCAGAGATCATATTCAGGATCAGACGCAGAGATCAGGTGCAGGGATCAGATGCAGAGGTCAGATGCAGAGATCAGATGCAGAGATCATATTCAGGACCAGATTCAGAAGTCATATCCAGAGACCAGATGCAGAGGTCAGGTCAGCACATATACCATATGTGATGAGTATGTGTGCCACATCATAGTCCGCATGTCAGAGAGGTGATCAGATGGCGTGATATTTCAGCTTCTATCACTTCAGGCCATGATTCCAGGGTCACAGGCATGAGTCTGGTACAGCTCTTAGGAGCCGATGATCACATCGTTGACGTTCAGCATAGCATCTCGCGGTACATATGGACAGACAGTCAGAGAGGACCATTCAGATCCATGGTGACGTGCATAGAGCACGCATTGTTGATGCAGACGTCAGACGACGAGAGCATATCCTCATGGCGGAGTTTGCCTACTTCAGCAGTTGACGGCTCAGCACCAGCGTTGCACCTTTTGAGGTAGAGAGCTCAGTGCAGATCAGGTCAAAGGTGACAGCCGTTAGAGTTCGCAGTTGGCGACAGAGGGTTTGCTTACAGATAGACACTATTTACGCACTTGTCAGTTGCATATCCCACCGCCACATGTTCGGTGTTGAGGAAGTACAGTCAGTATCAGTCCCACATGATCAGACACGACGACACCGTAGTCGAGGAGGACGTCGCCTACATAGAGCAGCCAGTGCAGATTGTGGGCAGACGAGATCATATGCTGAGATGCAGATCGGTACCGTTGGTGATGATCAGATAGAGGCATGGTAGTGCAGAGAGCTTCTCGCGGGGGCGAGAGGATCGCGTGCGTCGGGAGTTTCCCCAACTGTTCACCCCAGCAGGTAGTTTCCTTTGTGTGGACGTTCGTGCCAGTAGGACTAGTTGGTTCTTCTTTTCCGGCCCTACCCTTGAATTTCGGGACGAAATTTCTTTAAGGGTAATAGGTTGTGAGGACCCGTACCTCCAACCTGGTCCGACCGCGTTAGGTCGAGGGTCTGGGTTTGTGGTTTGGCTCGGTTGGCCTTGGGATGCGATCGGTTGATCGCATATCTGTTTTTGACCCTAGTGGCATTTTGGTAAATATGCTCCCTGGTGGTCAGTTTCACACCCGCGTTGCACACATGGCCTTTGATTGATGTATGTGTTTGATTAGAACCTTTAGGGCGCTTCCGATCGGAAGATCGGAGCTCGATCGGGAGAGATCGAATCGGACGACCGGGAATTAATTCCAGCTTTCTATTTAAGCTCCTTCTTTCTCTTTCTTTCCTTCTTTCTTCCTCTGCCGTTCTCTTCTCTCTTCTCTCTCTCTCTCTCCTGCGGCTGAGCTAGGGCTCGGAGGCGCGGCTTTCGAGGAGCGGATTCCGGCGATCGGAGTTGGGGGATGCGTGGAGGAGCTGCCCTGCTTGTTCACGTAGGTGTTTCTACCTCGATCTTAGGATCGGGTTCTCCTAGGATAGGTTTAATGCCTTTTCGTTGTACGAGTACTTATTAGAATGTTGTGCATGTGTTATAGATGCTTTGAAGTATTCCTACCTCGCGATTTCCGTATTTTATCGGCTGAATCTTGTATTGTCATCGTTTATCGGTTTTCGGCCGTTTTGACCTAAATTGGAGATTTAACCGTCAAAAATGTGATTTCTTTATACCATTGGATTCCCCATCGAGAATTACACTTGCTTGCAAAATCTCATTGTTTTCCAGCTTGATTTGATCCTTGAAATCCAAGAAATTGGATTTCCGACACTGTTCTGATGAACTGTGCCTAAGGCTCGACGGTCGATCGGTGCATCGACCGTCAAGTATTGATTTGCATCTTTCGGGCCTGACGGTCGACCGTCGGATCGACCGTGGCCTCACGATCAACCGTCGGATAGACCGTCGCATCGACCGTCGGGCTCTGTCGGGATTTTAGCCTCCCAGGATCGATACATGGATCGACCGTGGGATCTTCCCTTTTTACCATTTACCTGACGGTCGACCGTCGGATCGACCGTCGCATCGACCGTCAGGCGCTGTTTGGTTTTGGGCTTCCCAGGGTCAATGAGTGGATCGACCGTCGCCCCTTTCGTTTTCTTCGCCTTGGTCTCACGGACGACCGTCGCATCGACCGTGACATCGACCGTTGCCTCACGGTCGACCGTCGGATCGACCATCGCATCGACCGTGGGCCCTTGAACATGGTTTTATGGGCTTTCTTGGATGGTTTTCAATCGTGATTGATCTTTAAACATGTTGGGAAGTTTATAAGTGGATTTTGTAGAATTTTCAAAGGATTTCTATCGAGTTTGAGGATCCTTTCGAGTAATTCCCTTTTTGGGCAAATCTGTGGTTTTGATTGCATTTAATACATGTTGGATTGTAGTTAAATGGTTATTTGATTGCCTAACCATTAGCTCGCTATGAGTGCTAGCTGACGAGGAATTGTGCAACCTTAGCCTGTTGCCGGCGAGTGCCGAGGGCTATTGTATAACTGTGGCCAGTTACCTGCGGGGTAACTGTGGAACCTTAGTCTGTCAGGTGCAAGAGAGCACTGAAGACTATTATATATCTGTATTTAATGCTTTGCTCAGATGTTTGTTTGGTTAGCATAGATATTCTGTATTTGAGGCCTTTGCTATGCTTACCCTTTGGCTAGCTATAAGTCATGCCTAGCCCTGTATGATTAATGACATCCTGTTGCATGCTTATATCTTGTTATCTGTGCCTGAGCATTGCATGCATCTTGACTGCATTAGACGCATTTGAGGTTAGGCGGGCGATGGGTTGATCGCCGATCCGAGGCTCTCGGGTAGCTCGGATCTAGCCTTAGGACCATGGCTGGGTTGTCATGACTAGGGTGTGATTATATAATCAGAATCTCTTGTTATTGAGGATTTACGATAGTTGACTCTGATCAATGTTTGAGGTTTAGAGGTCGTGTTGTGTTCCAAGGCCAAGTGCTAAGGATGGATGTTGATGCGTTTCTGACGTGTTTCCCCAAGGCTTGGTACTCCAGCTTGGGTAAGGGTGATCTTGCATGTTACTGTTTCTTGGCCTCCTGGTAACTTGTTCAGGAGAGAGGTTTCATGACAGGAGCCCTTGGGACATCAACTGGGTTATGGGACCCGTGGCATCCGTTAGACTTGAGCTGGGAGACAACACTGTTGTTATTTTCCTCCCTTCAGTGTGCCGTAGAGTAGAACCCTACTGAGCTTATCGCTCACTCCTACTCGGGCTGCGTTTGTAGGTGCAGGCGCCAGCTCTTCTTTAGTAGAGCCGGCGGGATCAGCTTTTGATGGCGCAACTACATCCAGAGGTGCTTGAGGTTGCTGGAGGATTATCGGTTGTACTTTTGGATAATGTTATATGTTGTAAACATTTCGAGGACTTTTGGGATTAATGTATTATATCTTTTCCTTGGAGGTTTTTGTATCAAATCTTATATCAGTATAACTTGATGTATATATGAATTGAATCACTGTTTCACCTCTGGAATATAAATTGTCTAAATTTATCCATCTTTCCGCATTTGTATCGCGCCAATTGAAGATGAATAGTGATAGGAACCCTCACGCCTCGGCCTGGATGGGTTTTCTGGGTCGGGGTGTGACAATCCAAGCTCGGGCGCGTAGAAGCCTGTTTTTGAGCGGCTGGCAGCCCCCGTGAGTGACCTATCGCTCCTTGGAGTGATCGATCGCTATCGAGTCGGTGGGTTTTTTTTTTGAGAGGACGACCTCCGTTGATCGTCACTTTCCCCTGTCAGAGGGGGAGAGGGCTTTCCCTCCTCTCCTCCCCCTTTTCCCCTCCATCCCCGGCTTTCCCCTTCCTTCTTCCTCCTCTTCTTCTTCCTTCTTCCTTCTTCTTTCTTCTTCCCGCGAGCTCTGCTTCCCCTGTTTTCGGCAGCTGCTTCTTCTTCTCCGTTCTTCCTCCTCCAGCCACCGTTTTGGGCGTTCCAAAGCTCGTTGGATTCGTGGCGACGTGAGGAAGATCCCTGGTGTGGTTTGGAACCTTGTTGGTGACTGGTTTGTGGGGAATCAGCGAGGATTTGCGTTTCCGGTAGGTGTTCTGCCTACGTGAGTTAGTTTAGTGGGTTTCTCTTAATCTAGCCGTTTGATCTTGATGTTCTTTGTGTTATTGGTTTCCTCTTCCTTAGTATAATTTATGGTATAAGTTTCATAAGCTTTGATTGAGATTTTAGTAGGATTTATGCATGTTTAATCTTGGATTTTTTGGTTTCTGTTGTTCTTCAAGAACAACCGGTTTGCGGCGTGTTTTCCGATGGCACATAAGAGTTGTAGATCCTTGAATCTACTCTCAAACCCAACTGATTTCATAATTTTCTGATTTTCCAACGATTTGTTATGATTTTCTTACGGGTGGGCTGCGTTGCAGCAAGCAATGGTAAGTTAGTTTTGATTAGCGGCTTTGATTAGTGTGTTCCTGTTAATCCAGCCGTTGGATGTTTCTAGAGTTTGGATATGTTGATCTACTGGGATCTAAGTTGGATCTCGAATCTGACGTCATTTGGACGTCAGATCGACGGGGTCAATTAGCTCTAGGTAGAGAATTTTTTGGTGTTTTATATAATATTATATGTTCGAAACATATAATATTATATTTTACTGTTCATCAGCGGTATTCGGGATTGCTTCCCGTTGCAGGAGTCTGTTACGAGCGGTCTACTCGTGATCCTCTCGTAATGGGTCTCTACTGCTCCAATCGAGCAGAATCGGCATGATCGGACTTGATTTGAGTCCAATGGGCTGATTTGGCTAGCTAGATCGGATTTGGCTTGAGCTGGATCGGATCTGATTGAGCCTGATTGGATGGGACTTGACTGGGTCAAGTCTGATGTGATCTGGATCAAGCTGACCAAGTTGGATTGGGCTGGATCCGGATTGACTGGCTTGGTTGAACCGGTTAAGTGGGCTGGGCCAATTTGGCCAAAGCTGGCTGGGAAGATCCGACGGCTGAGGAGTTGCTGGAGTGGATCGCCGCCGTAGGGGCGGCGGCTGCGGTTGGGATAGTGGCAGGGAAGGTCGCGGGATGATGGGGAATAGATCCACCGGAGTGGATTGGTTGGAGGAGGGCTAGATCGGCGGGATCTAGAGGTCGACGGCGGCGGGGTTGGGTTTACCGGCGTCGGGGACAACGGGGAGCTTGGCTGGAGGCCGGGAATGGCCAGGCAGGGTCTAGATCTGGTAGACGGAGGCCTGGGAAGGGTTTTAAGATGGTTTGGAAGTGGGATAGGGGTCGGACGCGGTTTGCCGGTGATGGCGACGGAGATCGGGTTCGCCGAGGACGGCGCCGAAGGCAATGGAAGACGGCGGGAAAGGGCTGGCCGGAGTCGTGGGAGGTAGGGGAAGAGATTGGCGGTCTTAGGTGGCGACGGGGGGGTGGCCGGAGAGGCTGGACGGAGGTATGGGCGGCGGTAGGGTAGGGTTTGACCACGGAAGAGGAGAGAGGAGGAAGAAGGAGGTGACGTGGCACTGACGTGGTGGTGGGGTCGCTGACGTGACGAAGAGAGAAAGTGACGGGGAGAAAGAAGATGGAGGTGAAGGCGATGCTGGCTGCGGAGAAGATGACCGACGGGGAAGAAGGTGGATCTATGGTAGATATCTGGTGGAATCTACTTTACTTCTACTCCTATGATATTCTACTCCTATGATAATTTATCAACTACTCTTAATCATTCATCTCATGCCTTACCTAATACAAACTAATGAGGTCCTTTTATAGAGACCTTAACATAGTCCTAATCCAACAAGAAAACCTCCTTGCGTAATTAGCAAGTAATAAGGTTTCAAACTCAACTCAACTTCCTAACTCAAATATCAACTAGGACTCAATTAAATATAAAAGACTAATGATAAATACTAATTAAATACTCTAGTTTGAACTAAGGAAGACCAAGTGAAACTAGGAAAGAGGCTGAACCAGTTTGGTTCCTCTTCTGGGTTCGGGTCCAGTTGATCGAGTCGGATCGACTCGTATCATCCCTCCTTCCTTCAAAATTGGCCTTGTGCTCAAGGCCAGAGTTAAGTCAGGTAGGATGGCTGTCACACCCCGACCCAGAAAACCCATCCAGGACGAGGTGTGAGGGTCCTAACACTATTCATCATCAACCGGCGCGATACAAAGCGGAAAAGATAATTAAATTACACAATTGTATTCCAGAGGCGAAACAAATTCAATCTATAATATATCATCAAGTTGTACAATGTCTAAGTTCCAATATACAGATTTATACAAAATCCCAAAGGTTCTCCAAAATATTTACAACATATACACATATATATATATCAAAAGTGTACAACTGGTAATCCTCCAAGCAACCTCAAGCGCCCCTGGATGTACTCGCGCCGCCAAAAGCCGATCCTGCCGGCTCCACTGAGGAAGAGCTACCGCCTGCACCTGCAAACGCAGCCCGGGTAGGAATGAGCGATAAGCTCAGTAGGGTTCTACTCTACGGCACACTGAAAGGAGGAAAACAACAACAGTGTTGTCCCCCAGCCTAAGTCTAACGGATGCCACGGGTCCCATAACCCAGTTGATGTCCCAAGGGCTCTTGTCATGAAACCTCTCTCCTGAACAAGTTACCAGGAGGCTAAGAAACAGTAACATGCAAGATCACCCTTCCCAAGCTGGAATACCAAGCCTTGGGGAACCACGTCGGGAACGCATCAACATCCATCCTTAGCACTTGGCTTTGGAAGACAACAATACCTCTAAACCTCAAACACCGATCAAAGTCAACTAGTGTGAATCCTCAAAGACATGAGACTTGATCAACAATCACACCTTACTCCTGACTACCCATCCACGGTCCTAAGGCTAGATCCGAGCTACCCGAGAGCCTCGGATCGGCGACCTAAACTATCGCCCGCCTAACCTCAAATGCCTCTAATGCATACAATGTATGAGCCTAGGCAAACATCTATCCTAGATGTCTCTACATGCCATATCAACAGATATACAATAGCCCTCGACACTCGCCGACAAGAGGCTAAGGTTCCACAATTCCTCATTAACTAGCATTCATAGCTAGCTAATGGCTAAGCAATCAATAAGCATTTAACTACAATCAATCATGTATTAATTGCAAGTAGAACCATAGGTTTTCTAAAAAGGAGAGGACAATGGAATCAATCTCAAACCAAATGGAAATCCTTTGAAAACCTCATCAAACCCCCCCCCCCACATGCTTCCCAACATGTTTAGATACTAATCCCCCATCAAAACCAACCAAGAAATACCAGAAAACCGAGTTTAAAGGGTCACGGACGATGCCACGGTCGATCCGGGGATCGACCGTGAGGCCACGGACGATGCCACGATCGATCCAGCGATCGACCGTGAGACCCATGCGAAGAAAACCAAGGGCGACGGTCGATCCACCCATCGACCCTGAGAAGCCCAAAACCAAACAGCGCCTGACGGTCGATGCGACGGTCGACCGTCAGGTAAAAGGCGAAAAGGAGAAGATCCCACGGTCGATCGATCCATTGACCGTGGGAGCCCAAAATCCCGACAGAGCCCGACGGTCGATGCGACGGTCGATCCTACGGTCAACCGTCAGGCCCAGAAAGGGTAAAACAACACTTGACGGTCGATGCACCGATCGACCGTCGAGCCTTGGCACAGTTCATCATAACAGTGCCGGAAATCCAATTCTTTGGGTTTCAAGTATCAAATCATGTTGGCATTAAATGAAATTTTGCAAACAAGCATATTTAGCAGGGGAGAAGCTAATGGAGTGAAGAAATCCAGTTTTCGACGGTTAAATCTCTTATCTAGGTCCAAATGGACAAAACCGACAAAACGGCGATAATACGGAAACCAACCGTTCAAATACTGAAATCTCAACGTAGGAATACAGGAAATGAGTTACTCTACACATACAAAGAGTTACAAACCATTCTAACATGTATTCCCATAGCGAAAGCACAATAATCCTATCCTAGGAGAACCTGATCCAAGGATCGAGGTAGAAACACCTACTTGAGCAAGTAGGGTAGCTCCTCCACGCGTGCCACCAGCCGAGCCGCCAAGATCCAAGCTCCGAAAGCCGAAGTCTCCAACCCTAGCTCAGCCGAAGGAGAGAGAGAGGAGAAAACGACAGGGGGAGAAGTGAAGGAAAGAGAAGAAAGAGACAGGCCTTATATAGAAATTCCAAATCTATCTCAGTCGTCCAAATCGATCTTTCCCGATCGAGCTTCGATCCCCCGATCCGACGCACCCTAGGGATTCTAATCAAACACATACATCAATCAAAGTCAGTATGTGGAACGCGGATGTGAAACCAACCACCAGAGGGCATATTTACCAAAATGCCCCCGGGGTCCAAAACCGCCATACGATCGCCCGATCGTGCCCGACGCGGAACCAAACCAACAGGAAACCGGCTCTCGACCCACGTGGTCGAGTCAGGTCTGAGGGACGGGCCCTCACAATGGCTCTATGTGGCTGGACCGAATCAACTTGCTTCTGTTGCTCTGGACTCGGTAGCGAGAAACCAGGTCGATCCCATGGCGGGTCCAGTGGTAGCAGTACCAAGTATCTGATGGATTGTGCAGAGGATGGAGCATCTGGAGGTTGATCTGACGGCTCAGGTAGCTCCAGGAATATGATCTTCAATGGCTCTCCTGGATCATCCTCATCATGTCCCATCAGTAGTGTTGCCCATGACCATAGGATGGGATCTGATCTCCATGGTCTGATCAGCTGTGCAGGGACTTGGCTTTAATCTGGGTCAAGCTGGCTTTGGTCTAATCTGAAGTGAGGATGGCTGGACCATGCTTCTGCTGCACTAGTCTGGGCTAGAAGTTGGTTGAACCAAGTTGAATCTTCAGCTGTGCTGAGTCGTACTCTGGTCCAAACCTGTCTGATTTGGTTGGCTCTAGTGGTGTCAATCTGGACTTGAGTCAGTTGAGCTAGCCCGGTGTTACCATCATAGTCAGATCTGATCAGATTGAATATGACATCTGGATTAGGAGGGTAGCTCCTTTGATGGCTCATATCAACCTTTGAATGTTTGATCAACGGCTGAGAATGCATCTGGATCACTTGGAGTTGATCTGGATGGTCCTGACTGCTGGGGACTCTTGGATCAGGTTCAGATCGAAGATCGGAACCACTGGATCGAAGATCAGGCTGATCAAACGGCTGGATCAAGTTGCAGTCTTGATCGGACGGCTGAGAAGCTGCGGGAGCTGGATCAGCGGTGAAACGAGCTCGTCGGAGAGTGGCAACGGCGCAGGAGGCTTTGCAGGGACGTGAGGGTTCCATCCGTACGATCTGATCGTCGGATTGGGCCTCGTACACGCCGGATCTTAAGGTGGCGGCGCGGTGGAGGTCGTCACCGATGATCGTCGGTGAAGGAGTGCTCCACGGTGCTCGATCTTGTCAAAGCAAGGTACGTGAAGGTCTTGGGACCTTTCTCATGAGGTTTGATCTTGGGATCATCCTCTGGAATTGGCGGAGTGAAGGACACCGGAACAGGGGCTTTTGCCGGAGTTGGGTTCTGCTGATCCGAGCTTCAAACGTGGTCGTGGTCGGCCACGGTGGCTTCGGGAAAGGACGCCGATGTTTCCCCGGTGTATAGGCGGAGAGGAAGGCGTCGCAGGGCGGCGTTGGGGTGGCGGCTCGGGGGCGAGCCGTCGGCGTGGATGATGTGCCGGGACGAAGGGTGGTCGACTCCAGAGCGAGCTGGGCGGAAGGTAAGGGATGAGCCGCGGCTCGAGCCAAACCGGGAGGAGAGAAAATCAGGGGAAAAATCTGAAAAATTAGGTAAAATTCCAGAAAAATCATGGGAAGGTTCTAGAAGGTGTTCACCTGGATCTGGCAGAGTTAAACTCGGAGTTACAATGGGAGTTGTAGTAGGAGTTGCAGCCGAAGTTGCAGACGGAGTCATAACCCGAGTTGGCTCGGGGTCAGGTTCCATAATCTGGATTGCAGTTGGAGTAGGGGTCTGACTCGAAATCTGAATCCCTATGGGACTTGTTTGAGTAATAGTTGACCATCTACTGGTAATTTGCTCCCACTGCCTACTGGTGCGCTCCAAGTTTCTGCTTTGGCATTCCATCAAAGTTGAACAGAGGTTCAACTGGGACTGCAAAATCTTGAATTGCTGCTCCAAACTTTCCTGGGGTACTCCGTACATGGTGGCGAAGTTTCCAGTAGGTTCTGAACCGCACAGTCGGTGGAACGGAGCTCTGATACCAAGTTGTTACGAGCGGTCTACTCGTGATCCTCTCGTAATAGGTCTATACTGCTCCAATCGATCAGAATCGGCCTGATCGGACTTGATTTGAGTCCAATGGGCTGATTTGGCTAGCTAGATCGGATCTGGCTTGAGCTGGATCGGATCTGGTTGAGCCTGATTGGATGGGACTTGACTGGGTCAAGTCTGATGTGATCTGGATCAAGCTGACCAAGTTGGATTGGGCTGGATCCGGATTGACTGACTTGGTTGAACCGGTTAAGTGGGCTGAGCCAATTTGGCCAAAGCTGGCTGGGAAGATCCGACGGCTGAGGAGTTGCTGGAGTGGATCGCCGCCGTAGGGGCGGCGGCTGCGGTTGGGATAGTGGCAGGGAAGGTCGCGGGATGATGGGGAATAGATCCACCGGAGTGGATTGGTCGGAGGAGGGCTAGATCGGCGGGATCTAGAGGTCGACGGCGGCGGGGTTGGGTTTACCGGCGTCGGGGACGACGGGGAGCGTGGCTGGAGGCCGGGAATGGCCAGGCAGGGTCTAGATCTGGTAGACGGAGGCCTGGGAAGGGTTTTAGGATGGTTTGGAAGTGGGATAGGGGTCGGACGCGGTTTGCCGGTGATGGAGGCGGAGATCGGGTTCGCCGAGGACGGCGCCGAAGGCGATGGAAGACGGCGGGGAAGGGCTGGCCGGAGTCGTGGGAGGTAGGGGAAGAGATTGGCGGTCTTAGGTGGCGACGGGGGGGTGGCCGGAGAGGCTGGACGGAGGTATGGCCGGCGGTAGGGTAGGGTTTGACAACGGAAGAGGAGAGAGGAGGAAGGAGGTTACGTGGCACTGACGTGGCGGTGGGGTCGCTGACGTGGCGGAGAGAGAAAGTGACAGGGAGAAAGAAGATGGAGGTGAAGGCGATGCCGGCTGCGGAGAAGATGACCGACGGGGAAGATGGTGGATCTATGGTAGATATCTGGTGGAATCTACTTTACTTCTACTCCTATGATATTCTACTCCTATGATAATTTATCAACTACTCTTAATCATTCATCTCATGCCTTACCTAATACAAACTAATGAGGTCCTTTTATAGAGACCTTGACATAGTCCTAATCCAACAAGAAAACCCCCTTGCTTAATTAGCAAGTAATAAGGTTTCAAACTCAACTCAACTTCCTAACTCAAATATCAACTAGGACTCAATTAAATATAAAAGACTAATGATAAATACTAATTAAATACTCTAGTTTGAACTAACGAAGACCAAGTCAAACTAGGAAAGAAGCTGAACCAGTTTGGTTCCTCTTCTGGGTTCGGGTCCAGTTGGTCGAGTCGGATCGACTCGTATCAGAGTCCGCGATTGACGGTCGTGGTACCGTCGAAATGCCGGGACCCGTTGCGGATCGGCTGGCAGCGGTTAGGGGTGGCAATTCGGGTTCGCGGGTCGGGTTCGGGTTGGATCATACACTGACCCGTTTAACAAAACACCAAACCCGAACCCGACCCGTTTAATAAACGGGTCAGGTTTTTAAACCCGAACCCGACCCAATTATAAACGGGTCAACCCGACCCGACCCGCCTAACCCGTTTATTAAACGGGTTGGATCGGGTTTTAACAACAATTAAACATATCAAATTACAACTAACTAAAATCTGATCAAAATACATCTCAATAGTTACAAGTTACAACCATACAAATAATCATATCAAATTACAATTAAATTACAACTAATTACAAACTGGCCGGAAACAGCCGGATCTGGCCGGATCTTGCCGGATCTGGCCGAAAACAGCCGGATCTGGCCGGATCTAGCCGGATCTAGCCGGATCTGGCCGGATCTGGCCGGATCTGGCCGGAAACAGCCGGATCTGGCCGGATCTGGCCGAAAACAGCCGGATCTGGCCGGATCTAGCCGGAAACAGCCGGATCTGGCCGGATCTGGCTGGGTAACAGCCGGATCTGGCCGGAAACAGCCAGATCTGGCCGGATCTGGGCGGATCTGAGTCGTAGCGGCGAGGAAGCAGCCGGATCTGGCCGGGATGCAGGCGGATCTGGATGGCAGTGGAGCTTCGTGGTCGTGGTCGGCGCTGAGGTGACCTCGCGGAGGCCGTGGAGGAGGCCGTGGAGGACGGCGACGGGAAGGAGTGCCTTGGGGGGCGGAGGCCGTGGAGGACGGGAAGGAGTGGGGGCCGGAGGCGGAGGCCGTGGAGGACGGGAAGGAGTGGGGGGCGTGGAGGAGGCCGTGGAGGCGACGGGAGGAGGCCGTGGAGGCGACGGGAGGAGGCCGTGGAGGAGGTCGTGGAGGCGACGGGAGGCCGTGGAGGCGACGGGAGGAGGCCGTGGAGGAGGTCGTGGAGGCGACAGGAGGAGGCCGTGGAGGAGGCCGTGGAGGCGACGGGAAGGAGTGGGGGGCGGTCCGGGCGGAGGCGGAGGCCGTGGAGAGGGGGGGAGCAGAGAGGCAAGGGAGGAGGTGGAGAGGGTGAGAGGAGCGGAGGCCCGGAGGGAGGAGATCGGGCGGCCGGGGGGGAGAAGAGAGGAGTGGAGGAGAGGGTGAGAGCCTTAAGGGTAGGTGGCTGGGTAAGAGTAGTGGCTGGGTAACAGGGTAAGGGAAGTGGGTAGATGGCTGGGGCTGGGTAACTAATGGGTACGGGTTAACGGGTTGACCCGCCTAACCCGCGGGTCAACCCGACCCGACCCGTTTATAAACGGGTCATAAACGGGTCGACCCGTTTATGACCCGAACCCGTTTATACCAAACCCAAACCCGTTTATCTCGGGTCGGGTCGGGTCGGGTTCACGGGTCATGACCCAGATTGCCACCCCTAGCAGCGGTTGGTAGTACCGCTGCAGCGATCCAGTCGGACTTATATGATGTTTTGTTATATTGTTGCATGCTTGTATCTAATCTGTGTATGTTCATACCATGCATTCTTTGTTGTGCATTAGTTGCATGGTTAGGGCGTGGGGGATTTGTGGGTCGCTGTCCCGAGGCTGGAAGCTCGAACTTAGCCCTAGGACCGGGGTTGGGTAGTTTGGACCCGGTTCGAATTGTAGTGTCCAGTCAAACTTGTTGATGGGCTTAGATGACTGGTACACCTATTGCTTGGTGATTATAGAGGTCGTGTCGGCCTTGAGTCGGATGCTGAGGTGTAGCCGGTGTTCCACTGTGACGACTCTTGAGTAGAGGAGTCACCTACTCAACGGTGCCATTTCCCGCCATTAGTGTTCACGTTGTCCTGCTTGTGAGTCTACAGTATTTGTTCCTGCTTACTGAGTGTTGACTCTGGGCCTCAGGGACACGCGCTGGGGTTATGGGACCTCTGTATACACCCAGGTCTTACTTGATGGCGACACTGTTGCGTTTACCTCTTCCTTCTATGTGTCGTAGTGTAGAACCCTACTGAGCTTAGTGTTCACTTCTACCCGGGCTGCGTTTGCAGGTGTAGGCGTTCGCTCCTCTTTGGTGGCCCCTACCGGGCAGTTGGTCGGTGATGCGATGGCGCCAGGCGGAGTCTGAGAGGTGGTGATCTTTTATAGGTTTTCTACCCTATGTTAGATAGTCTCCTACGGGAGTTTAAATGTTGTATTTTAATCTTACCCTCTCCGAGGATATGTATATTAAATTCGCTTTTGGGTTTGTAATCTGTGGTTCAAGGTTTGATTATTTAATTTTTGTTTTAAATTGGGGGTGTTTGATGAATTGTTAGGGAGACCAATAGGTTAGAGGGAACCCTCGCTAATAATTTCCGCGTTTCGTTAGGTTCCGGTTCGCGTCGCCCGGCCCGGTTGGGCTTTCGCGGGTCGGGGTGCGACACGATCCTTCATACTACTAGATCCAAAAGTTTTGTGGGATTTGGTACCGTTTTCCGACGGTAGTTTCCTTCATTGATTCGCCGGAGAACCAATGAAGATCAATCTTCCTTGAGGAAGGATCTATCATTCTTGAGGCATCATGGCTGGCCCGTGCATGATCGATCTTCTGGTGGAAGAAGATCGATCTTCTGCTTGGCGGCATGGACGGGGTCCTTGGTCATGAAGGAGATCGATCTTCCTGGAAGATCGATCCTTTTTGGCTTGACAGGGAGAGAACTCCCTGTTTGCTAAGAAGATCGATCCTTTCTAAGAAATGATCGATTCTTTTGGTCACAAGGAGGTGTTTTCGTCAACTTTTGCCCGCGGGGCTTTGTATGTACGGTTTTCTTTACCCCTTTATACCTTGTACATACCTTTGAGCATGTTAGCCCCATAATAAGCGATAGTAGTAAACCGAGAGAGTGACGACTCCCAGGGTGTGTAGATAGCATGTTGTGTGAAGGCCCGTCCCTCAGACCTGACTCGACCACGTGGGTCGAGAGCCGGTTTCCTGTTGGTTTGGTTCCGCGTCGGGCACGATCGGGTGATCGTGTGGCGGTTTGGACCCCAGAGGCATTTTGATAAATATGCCCCCTGGTGGTCGGTTTCACACCCGCGTTGCACCCACGGCCTTGGACTGATGTATGTGGTTGTTTAGAATGGTTAGGTGGACCCGGGATCGGAAGATCCCAGCTCGGGCGCGCTGAAGCTTGCTTCTGGGCAGCTTACGGCCCTTGAGCGATCGATCGGGCTCGTGAGCGAGTCGGTGGGCTTTTGACCCGTTGGTTAGGTCTGGCCCATTAGTGGCCTGGTTAGTTGGGGGCAGTTGGCGCAGTTGGCTCCACCTCACCCCTTCTCCCCTTTTCCCCCTCTTCTTCTCTTTCTTTCCCCCGGCTCCCTTCTCTTCTCCTCCTGCCAACGCCCCTTCTTCTCCCTTCTCCCCTTCTCCTCCGGCTGGGCTAGAGCTTAGAGGGCTGAGCATTGCGGAGCGGATCTTCACGGCACGACTGGCTGGACGCGTGGAGGAACCTCACTGTTTGCCCAGGTAGGTGTTCTACCTCGATCCTTGGATCGGGTTCTACTAGGTTAGGTTGTCTGTGTTTTTGCTGTGGAATACCTAGTAGAATGCTTGTAGCTCCTTGCATATGTGGTGTGCTTCTTTCCCTTGTGTTCTTACGCCGTGAATCCAGGTTTTTTGCCGGTCGTTTTCCGTATTGTCGAAGCTTCGTCAGTTTTTGTCCATTTTCCACCTAGATAGGAGATTTCAAGATTTAACCGTCAAAAACGGGATTTCTCTACATCATTGGATTCCCCATAGTTAAATACACTTGCCTACAAAGTTTCATTATTTTCAAACATGTTTTGATCCTTGAAAACCTAGAAATAGGATTTCTGGCATGTTGCGTCGCGAGCCCGACGGTCGATCGGTGCATCGACCGTCAGGCTCGACAGGCGATCGATGTATCGACCGCTAGGCTTTAATATGCTTACTCTGGGCCTGACGGTCGACCGTCGGATCGACCGTCGCATCGTCCGTCAGGCTCTGTCGGGATTTTGGCCTCCCACGGTCGATCGACCGTGGGCCCTCTCTCTTTTTCACCCCGCCTCACGGTCGACCATCGGAGCGACCGTCGCATCGTACGTGCGGCTCTGTCTCGTTTTGGGCTCTCGACGGTCGATGGGCCGATCGACCGTCGCCCACGTTGTTTTCCTTGTTTTGGCATCACGATCGACCGTGGCATCGACCGTCACATCGTCCGTGGTCTCACGGTCGATCCTTGGATCGACGTGACATCGTCCGTGACCCTTTGAACTTGGTTTTCAGGCATTTCTTGGATGGTTTTGATGGGGTATTAGTACCTAAACATGTTGGGAAGCATGTAGGGGGATTTGATGAGGTTTTCAAAGGATTTCCACTTGGTTTGAGATTGATTCAAATGTTCTTTCCTTTTTAGAAAACCTATGGTTCTACTTGCAATTAATACACGATTGATGGTAGTTAAGTGCTTAGTTAATTGCTTAGCTATTAGCTAGCTATGAGTGCTAGCTAATGAGGAATTGTGGAACCTTAGCCTCTTGCCGGCGAGTGCCGAGGGCTATTGTATATCTGCTGAACTTATAACTGCTGATGTGACATATAGAGACATCTAGGATAGATGTTTGCCTAGGCTCATGCATTGTATGCATTAGAGGCATTTGAGGTTAGGCGGGCGATGGTTTGGGTCGCCGATCCGAGGCTCTCGGGTAGCTCGGATCTAGCTTTAGGACCGTGGATGGGTAGTCAGGAATAGGGTGTGATCTTGGATCATCTGAATCTCTTGTGATTGGGGATTGCGATAGTTGGCTTGAATCAGTATTTGAGGTTTAGAGGTTGTGTTGTCTTCCAAAGCCAAGTGCTAAGGATAGATGTTGATGTGTTCCCGATGTGGTTCCCCAAGGCGTGGTACTCCAGCTTGGGTAAGGGTGATCTTGCATGTTACTGTTCCTTGGCCTCCTGGTAACTTGTTCAGGAGAGAGGTTTCATGTCAAGAGCCCTTGGGACATCAACAGGGTTATGGGACCCGTGGCATCCGTTAGACTTAGGCTGGGAGACAACACTGTTGTTGTTTTCCCTCCTTTCAGTGTGCCGTAGAGTAGAACCCTACTGAGCTTATCGCTCATTCCTACCCGGGCTGCGTTTGCAGGTGCAGGCGGCAGTTCTTCGTCCGTGGAGCCGGCGGGATCTGCCTTTGGCGGCGCGAACACATCCAGGGGCGTCTGAGGTTTTGTTGGAGGATATGACTGTTGTACCTTTTTGATATATATATATGCATGTTGTAAACCTTTGAGGATTTTTGGGGATCTTGTGTTATATCTGTACCTTGAAGGATTTTGTATCAAATATTGAACAGTACCACTTGATGTTATATGAATTAAATATCTGTTTGCCTCTGGATTATAAATTGTTTAAATTTATCCGTCCTTCCGCATTTGTGTCGCGCCAATTGGAGATGAATAGTGATAGGAACCCTCACGTCTCGGCCTGGATGGGTTTTCTGGGTCGGGGCGTGACATGTTGTATTGTTTGCCGTGTTTGCCGGGGTTGCTTCCCGTAACATGATGTTCTTTTGTGGACTAGATGCAGTTGGCGGGGTTACCACTGCAGCAGTTCCTTTGACCTGTATAACTGTTCACCACCTTGAGCCGGCAGGGTGCTGAGGCCAAACCTTGTTTATTATATCGTCACATATGTTGCATGCTTACATGCTTTCCTGTGTATGTCCATAGCATGCATCTACTTGTGCATTAGCTGTATAAGGTTAGGGCGTGGGAGATCTATGGTATCGCCGTCCCGAGGTCTTAGAAGCTCGGATTAGCCTTAGAACCGTGGCTGGGTAGCTTGGTCCAGGTTCGAATGGTTGTGTTCAGTCGAATTCGATGATAGGCCTAGATGACTTGAACACTTATTGATCGATGATTTAGAGGTCGTGTCGGCCTCGAGCCGGGTTCTGAGGTGTAGTTGGTGTCTGGTTTTCTTGTCTCTTGAGTAGAGGGTGTGCCTATTCAACGGTTTTGTCTTTCAGCCTAGCAGTGCCAGTTTCCTGCTCATAAGATGGCAGTGTTGGTTTCCTGCCTCGCTGAGGGTGACCCAGTATTTGACCAGCTCGGCTGGAAGACCATGACTGAGGCCCCTCATGGGCACACAGTGGGGTTATGGTGTCCCTGTGTACACCTAGACCTTGCGAGAGGGCGATATTATTGCGTTTCCCTCTTCATTATGTGAGTCATTGTGTAGTTTCCCTGCCGAGCTTAGTTGCTCTTTCCTATCCGGATTGTTTTTTGCAGGTACATGCATTAGCTCCTCTTTGGTGGCCCCTACCGGGCAGTTGATTGGCGGCGCAGCAGCGCCTGGCGAAGTTTGAGGAGTGGTGATCTTTCTTTCTACAGAACCCTTTTGTTTAGTTAGCCTCCTATAGGAGTGTGTAAATGTTTGTACTTGATTTCCCCTCTTCGAGGTTTTATAGACTTGTATCATTTGGGTTTGTAATCTTTAATCTTGAGGTTTTGGTTAATTTTAGAATTGTTAATTGAGGGTGTTTAATGAATTCTTAGGGAAACCAGCCGATTAGAGGGAACTCTCGCCAAAATTTCCACAACTAGTTAGGTTCTGGTTCACGTCTCCCGGCTCAGTTGGGTTTTCGTGGGTCGACGCGCGACACATCGTCACTGAGATTTCGGACCCCTCGGAAGATCAACCGAAGCTGTATCCAAGGCTATCATCGACCATCGTCACCCTCCTCGTCAACCAGAAGAAGTTCTAGTACATGGGATGATACGAGTCGATCTGACTCGACCAACTGGACCCGAACCCAGAAGAGGAACCAAACTTGTTCAGCCACTTTCCTAGTTTGACTTGGACTTCCCTAGTTCAAACTAGAGTATTTGATTAGGATTTATCATTAGTCTTTTATATTTAATTGAGTCCTAGTTGATATTTGAGTTAGTAAGTTGAGTTGAGTCTGAAAGCCTTATTACTTGCTAATTAAGCAATGGGGTTTTTTAGTTGGATTAGGACTCTGTCAAGGCCTCAATAAAAGGGACCTCATTAGTTTGTATAGGATGATGAATGATGAATAGATTTATTAAGAATAGTTGATAGAATATCATAGGAGTAGAATATCATAGGAGTAGAAGTAATGTAGTTTTCCACCAGAAATCCACCATCGATCCACCTTCTTCCCCGTCGATCACCTTCTCCGCAACCGGCACCGCCTTCACCAGATTTTCTCTCTCCCCGTCACTTCCTCTCTCCGCCACGTCAGCGTCACGTCATCACCATCTTCTTCCTTTCTTCTCTTCCGCGTGCTGCAACCCTACCGTCGACCGTCCTTCCCTCAGCCTTCTCCGGCCGTCCCCGTCACCTTCAAGGTCCATCTTTGACCTCCCCTGTAGCCCACGACCTCGCCAAGCCGCTCCTCCGCCTCCGTCGTCTCCCCCGGCGTCTTCCCCCGGCAACCCGACCTTTGTCCTCACCGCCATCAACCAAGTCTGATCCCTATCCCACCTCCAAACCATCCTAAAACCCTTCCGCGCCCTCCGTAGACCAGATCCCGACCATCTTCCCGACGTCCCAAGCCTCCTTCCGAGCTCCCCGTCGTCCCCGACGCCGGCGAACCCAAACCCGCGCCGTCGACCTCCAGATCCCGGCGATCCAGCATCCTACTGGAAAATCCACTCCGATGGATCTCTTCCCCAACGTCCTACGACCTTCCCTACCAAGATCCCGACCGCCGCCGCCGCCCCTACGCCGGTGATCCACTCCGGCGACACCTCAGCCATCGGATCATCCTAGCCAACCTTGACCAAATTGACTTAGCCACTTCACCCAATCCTAGCCGGTTCAGCCAAGCCACTTAGCCCAATCCGAGCCAGATTCAATTCCTTGAGCCAATCAACCAATCAGACTTGACCTAGCTAAGTTCTATCGAGCCAGGCTCAGCCAAATCTGAACCAGCTCAAGCCAGATCCGATCCAGCTACCCAGATTCAGCCAATTGGACTCAAATCAAGTCCGATTAGGCCAATTCTGATCGATTGGAGCAGTAGAGACCCGATATGAGAGGATTACGAGTAGACCGCTCATATCATGGGAAGGGCCATAGTCAAGCCAAAAGCAACATGGGAGGTATTCACTAATTTCTTGGATCGTTATCCTTACTTCGGCCTTAACCACAAGGCACTTTTCGAAGGGGAGGGGATGATACGGTTGACAACCAAGCTCAACTTGGGCTAGCCGAACTCACGCCCAACCATGGGGCGGGACCCACGGGCTACGTGGATCCAGGCGGGTCCCATGCAGGATCGGTCGCACCTCCTGGAAGCACTCGACCATGGACTCGGTTCCAAGCAAGGGCCGGCCACTAGGGATTCTTATTCCTAGTTGGTTTGCTATCTTAGATAGTTTCCTAGTTAGTTATCCTAGTTGGGTTTCCTATTTATTTGAGTCATAGTTATTATGATTTATTTTATTAGAGTCCTAATGAGTTATAGCCTCAATAATTGAGGGAGTTTGAGTAATAGTAGAAGAATCATATTTGTGAGGACCCGTACCTTCAACCCTGTCCGACCGCGTTTGTCGAGGGTCTGCTTCTGTTGGTTGGCTTGGTTGGCCTTGCTTTGCGATCTCCTTTGATCGCTGCGACTCCGGGGGTAATTTGGTAAATTACCCTTGGCGGAGTCGGTTTCACACACGCGTTGAACACACACGACCTTGTGATGATGTATGTGTTTGATTAGACCATTAGGAGTACCCTAGAGCTGAGAATCTAAGTTTGATCATGAGAATCGAGATTTGAGCGGCTGGGATATGATTTGGTTGATTGGACGGCCAGGATCTATGATCAAGCTGATCATATATAATTCCTTTTAACCCTTTTCTCCCGTTAGGTCTCGATTGTGAGAGAGAGAAGAGAGGAGAGCGGCGACCCGATCGGAGGAGAGAGATAGAGTCCCGCGGCTAGAGGAGAGACCGCGTGACCGCGACCGAAGAGGAGCTTGGTGCCGACGTTGGTGACCGTGGCTGGAGAGGAGCTTGGCGACGGCGACGACGGTTGGAGAGGAGCTTGGTGACGGCAACGGCGACGGCGGCTGGAGAAGAGAGAAGAAAGGTAGGGATTTCTACCCTAACCCTCGGTTAGGCCTTAAGGGTTGGTTTGATGTATGCTAGCCTAGGATCTCCTTCTCTCTTTGATGTCGTGGTTTGAAGCTACGGATTAGTGGTGGTTTCCTTTACGAGATTTCTTCCATGTTCTCTCCTAATGGTATGCAATGCTATGCTCTGTTTTCCCTGTCGATGTTGTCTCCTCTCCTCGCTGCCATTGTTTGTACCCATGGAATATTGGGGGATTTCATTGAGATTTGCTTTCCTTTTGTTTCCGATTTGATGGATTTCGAAGCTAAGTTTGTGGTTTTGTCGGATTCTCTTTGGGTATGCAAGGCTTTCTTCCCCTGTTCTAGGTTGTCTGGATGCCTGAGCCCCTCCTTCAACCCCTGTCTGACCCTTCCCTGGTGTTTGTGATGATCGGTTTGGTCTTCCTGGCGATGGATGTACCGCGATGAGATTTCTCCTTCTCTTGGGGTTCCTCTCCGTGTTCTTGGGTGGCGAGAGGCTAGAGGAACTGCTTCAAAGCTTTCCTGATTCCCTTTTTAACCTACTATCGGTTTTCTTTGGATCAACTAGTTATAGTTGAGATTTCTCTTGGATTGTTGCAACTGAGTTTTGGATTTCCTTTGGGATTGTTATGCCTGTTGGATCGCTCTATTTTTGGATTGGGTGGTAGCCGGGCATTGGTACTGGCTGGATCTTTGTGTTCTTTCGAAGCCGGTTGGTGGAGGTCCTTACATGTTGTTTTGATGGCTCAAAGTGATGGTTTCCTAAGTCCTGACTTCCAAATTCTTACGTCTTACTGAATTAAATTGAATTATGGTGTTGCTTTGAGTTTACGGATTTTAGCTGGGCTTTGTCGAGAGTTCTTTTCTTTAGATCCTCGCGTTCCTTCTTCTTAGCTTCCAATCAAATTCATCTCATGCTATGCCTTATAGTTGTTGTTGAAATATTAGGCTACCTATTGATTAGTGCTATAAGTCCCTGTGATCATGGTATATGTATATCAACCATGTTAGTTGCATAATATCGTAGCTGTTCGCGAATAAAACGTCGATCTCGCGGGGACGAGATCTCTATCTTATTTTCGAGCATATCGTTTTTTATTTCAATTTCGTTCAAGGAAATTGCGGGCACCACACCCCTGGATCGCCAAATAGGCAAATCCATCATTTACATCCCCGTAGGGAACACCTCCGATTCTAGATCCAAATAAATATTTTTTACATATAAGAAATAAATGTGAAGTCCTTGGACGGCCACCTTCACCGCTGGATTTTTGTCAACGGGGCTTTGAGGCTGCCGGCGTTATCCAAGTGTCGGAGCTGGTGTTGTCAAAGCCGGTGGCGTCGAAGGTTGAGGAGACGTCGGATAAAGTTGAGGAGGCGTCGGAGATAAAGTTGAGGAAGACGCCGGAGATAAAGTTGAGGAAGACCGCTCGAGTTTTGAAGCCGCCGGCACGTCACAGATAAAGTTGACGAAGCTTCTTGGTCGACAGCGTCCAAGCTTCAAGGTTGGTGAAGATAGGGGAAGCCGCAGCACCTGGATCTGGGCTTCGTCACTGTGGAGGTATGGCAGCTAAATATCTCCGATCCTGGAGTCCTTAGGCCGTTGGATCTGAGGGAGCACCCGGTCCGATCTCCGTCGCCGTCGAGGGGATTAGCTGGAAACAGAGAACAGGGGAAGCACCGTTGGGGGTTGATGATGAGGCGTTGGAGAGGGTGATGCCGGTGGAGTATGGGTTTGGCCGGATGTGGAGTTTGATGCGGCGGGCTTCGATGGGTTCCGCCGGCTGGAGCAGAGAGGATGACAAGTTCTTTGGGTTCCTCAAGCTGGAACAGAGGTGGTCGACGGCGATGGGTTTGCTCGGGCTGGATCGGTGGACCGGCTCGAGGAAGACGACGACGGCGACGATATCCTTTGGGTTGGGCGACGACGGCAAGCTCCTCAGCTGGATCAAGGAGGCCGACGGCGAGCTCCTCCTTTGGCGGCAGCGATGGGTTCTTTGGGTTTCCGCCGGTTGAAGAAGGTGACGGGGCTCCTTGAGGGGTGGCGATGGATGGTTTCCTCCGGCTGGATCAACGAAGGCGACGGCAATGGATTCCCCGACGAGCTCCTTGGGCTGGATCGAGAAGGCCGACGGTGGGTGTCCTCGGGCTGGAGCAGAGATGAGCAGCGACAATCTCCTTCTTCCTTCCTTTCTTCTCTCTGCTTCTTCTTTCTTTCTTTGCTATTTCGCCCGCCACTCTCTCTGCTTTCTCTATTTTTTGCCAGCCAGCCCGATCTGTTCCACTTCTCCTCTTCTTATAGGAATCGGGGTGTTTGGAGGTCTGTTGATAGCCCGGTCAGATACGCAGGAGCGTATCATGGGATCTCAGGGACGTTGAGATTTGATCCCCGGCCAGATTGTTGGGAGGTTGGGATGTTGGGTGTTGAGATTTGATTCTCAGCCAGGTGGTTGGGAGGCTGGGATGTTGGGTGTTGAGATTTGATTCTCAGCCATGTGGTTGGGAGGCTGAGGATGTTGGGATTTGATCTGTTGAGATTTGGGTGAGGTTAGGATTTCCTAACCATTTAGATTAGGGAGTTGGGATTTGGCATTTAAATTTCGAATGTATGTTTGAATGTCCCATTTAAATTTCAAATTCATGTGCGAACTTGCTTGAATTTTGAATATTTATTAAATTTTCAAGTATTTATCTTGAATTTGAATAATTATCCGGTTGTCGGACATTTGTCCAAATTTTGAATGTCTTGTTTGAATTTTAAATTTCATGTGATATTTGGAGAATTTACTGAAATATCCCCCGGGCATGCCGGTTGTAAATTACCAAAATACCCTTTTTATCGGTCATATGTATTTTGGACCGAAATGCCCCAGGGTAGAGAAAATACCTATATTTTAGATTTCCACACCCCTAAAGATGTGAAATGGCTAAAATGCCCCTTGGGGTTAAATGACCAAGATACCCTTTTGGTCTGGTTGTTTTAGGCACGACTCATGGCAACGCGACTTTTGTGTATGTCATGGACACGTGCGCGCATTATGTACCGCACGTATGTTTTTGCCGAGATTTGGGCATATTTGAATTTGACCGCGATGCATGACGACGCATCTATGTTGCACGTGTCATGGACACCTGCACGTGCATTATGTGACGCGCATATTTTAGACTTGATGTATGCAAGTCATGTGCGCGCGCATGGCACGCGCATCGCCCAGGCCGGGGCTTAGGCGAATTTGAGTTTGGGTATTTGTTTGGGTTTATTTTGAATTTTCGGAATTTTCCTTTATTTATTTTAGGGAATTTTCTATAATGCTCCTGATGTTGTGGAAAATTACCAAAACGCCCATATATTTACATAGCTTATTTAGGATGCCGTCAAAGCTATGTAAAGGCTATTTTGGAGTGTAGTGGGAGATTTAGACATGTATTTTAGTCTAAATTCCCAAAATACCATTGGGTGGATAAAATTACCAAAATACCCTTGTTCCTCCGGTTTGTATAGGATGTCGTTAAAACCGGGAATATGTAGGTAATTTGGATGGACTCGACTATGTATGAGCTAGTTTGGATTTGGTGCATACGGATTCAGTCAGGGGAATTCCGCAAATATTATCGACTTAGCCTTAGCTAAAATCGATGTCAACAGTCGCATGTTTCCTTTTCTGTTCAATTCCTTTGAACTAATGTTAACTTCGCAAATCGTATGATCTCGTGTTAATTGTCCAATCATATCCTCCTATCTTGTTTATGCCTGGGCCGAAGGTGTGCAATTTGTTGTGAATGATATTGTGAGGACCTGCCTCTCTATCCATGTGGCTCGTTGTAAACCGCAAAGGCAATTTGGTAAATTGAGCCTTGTTGGGTTGTTCCACACCCGCGTGTGCACACACTTTGTTTGTGTTAGTGTTTGATTAAAAAGGTTAGGTGGACTCGGGATCGAAAGATCCGGGCTTGGGCTTGAGTTTTAGCCCAAGTCTAGCTTTCTACATCTAAAGGATCGATCCTTCCTTGCTAGAAGCTCGATCTTTTAATGCCAGAAAGTTAAGGCGCGATCGTTATGAAGGATCGATCTTTCCTCTTGGAAAGATCGATCATCCATAGGTCGGTTTGTTTGTCTATAAAATGGACGTAACCCTCTTCCTTGAATCCCTTTTGAAATCCGCGTTCTTGAGCTCAGAGCTGCCGAATTTTGAGGAGATTAGGGACGATCCAAGGCCTAGGAGCTGGGATTGAAGCAGCTATTGCCTAGGTAGGGATCCTACCGACGTTTGTTTTCCGGTTTTGTGAGTTTTGAGTTGATTGTGTTTGGTTTCACTTAGATCTCACTGAATACATGTTAGTTTGTAGTATTTCCACCGGTTTTGGACTCGTGGTCCTTCGTACTACTAGATCCTAAGGTTTTGTGAGATTTGATAGAGTTTTCCGACGGTATTTCTCGCCGGAGGTTTGCAGGAGAACCCAACAAGATCGATTTTTCTGGGAAAAAGATCGATCCTTCATTGTTGGTCATGTTGAACCCGAGCATGATCGATCATCGGGTGAGGATGATCGATCCTTGTGCCTTGGGTAGTATGGGATCCCCTTTGTCGCGAGGAGGATCGATCTTCCTGGGAGGAAGGATCGATCTCCCTTGGCACGACAAGAAGGATATCCTCTATCGCGAGGATGATCGATCTTCCTGGGAGAAAGGATCGATCATCCTTGGCACGATATGGAGGGATGCTCTCTGTCGCACTCATGATCGATCTTCCTGGGAGGAAGGATCGATCATCTTTGGTTCGACAAGGAAGTAAGCTCTCTGTCGCTTGAAAGATCGATCTTTCCTTAGGAAATGATCGATCCTTTGACGGCAGAGAGGGATTTTCTTGGTTTTGCCCGCGGAGCTTTGTATATACAGTTTTCTTTACAGCTTTATCTCTTGTACATACTCTTAAGCATGCTAGCCCTATATTAGGGGCAATGGTGAACCAGGAGAGTGATGACCTCTGGGATGCTTAGAATAAGCGAGCGAGTGGCCCTATCGCTTTCCATAGCCTTGTATGCCGCGCGTGCGCCAAGGGCTTTTACCTGCGTGGTTTGTCTCTATTGTTTACCGGGTTGCTTCCTGATGCAGGTTGCTGGTGGACTGGCTGGCAGTTGGTGGTGTACCACTGCAGCAGGCCCAGACCTTAAATATTTGTTCACCACCCCGGACCGGCAGTGTGGCGAGTGCTAGTCTCTAGCAATTCAAAGCGCATAGAATATAATTAAGCACACCAACGGTTTAAGGATGTAGACATGCATGATAAAAATTCTACCTTATCAAGTCAATAGTGTTTTATCCAGTACAGAGCATGAAAATTTCTTATACTCATACACATACTACCAACACATGAAATCAACTTCTACACATCAAACATGCTAATCACCATCCAGAAGAACACATGTGACGTGACAAATAAATGTTACGTGCAGAGGCAACTTCTACCCACCATTAGTCCAAACACACTACCATCTTCATGACCAATCATCCAACCCTCGCACTTTAAGTACAGCATGCTCTTTCTTTCTTTTTTCTTTTCAACTATCAGACATTTTGCCTTTTTACGCGAGCACTCTCCGCTTCTTGAGGCGCAGAGACCCGGTTACTTAGCAAAACACTTAATAGTTTTTTTTTTAATAGCTATAAGTGGTTCTACCTTTTTACGCGAGCTCCCCGCTTCCTGAGGCAAGAACACCCGGTTACTCAGTAGATCACTTAATAGTTGTTTAGGCACAGCTTGATCAAGCTCCAGAACTTTTTCTCTCTTTTTTTTCTTTTCTGCATGCAATACTCAACACTAGCTAATGTTGAAATCATGGTATCGATTGACAATAGCATGCTCATTCCTCTAGTGAGTATAATTACCACTGCACATAAGGTGTTCGTGTGTGGATCACATGATGTTATACGTTCAGGTTATCACGCATGCAATCAATGTATTGGTCAATCCATATGAAAGCAACATGCATAACAAGCATAAAAATTTCAGCTCATGTACAATTTCTAGTATCATATTCAATTCAACACTATTAAGCTCAATAAGGTAGCATGCATAAGGTCATGCATGCCTACACCCCCCAACTTGAAATTCACATTGTCCTCAATGTGTGCTAATCATGTAAATAAGCAGAAGGGTGTTGGCTGAATTTTCATATATGACAGAAATAAAAATAGGAAATCGAAATAAGAGTGAGGCCACCTGACAGAATATTGATTATCTCCTCAAGGCTCCTCATGGTGGCTGAATTTCTCATCTCCAGAATAGTGGTCGAATTCCTCAAGCAAGGCAAACGGTGGTCCAACATCCTAAGAAATAAGAGAGCAAACAAAAACAAATGAAAACAAAAGCAAACAAACTAAAACAAACTATCCTAATCAAAAAGGGAAATGATAGATAGGAGAAAGATCATCCCTCGTAGACAGGGTCTACGAGAGAAACGGTGTGCTCCTCAGGATCCGCTTTCTCTGAAATCTGTTTCAAACGCTGTCCATTAACCGTAAATAACCTCCCATCCTTTGGGTCTTCAACTTTCACAGCCCCATTCTCAAATATTCTACTAACGGTGAAGGGGCCTGTCCAGCGTGATCTCAGCTTCCCAGGATGAAGATGCAGGCGTGCGTCATACAGATAAGCTTGCTGTCCGACTTGAAATGTCTTCCGCAAGATCTTCTTGTCATGGTATGCCTTTGTCTTTGCCTTGAAAATCCTAGAACTCTCATAAGCATCATTCCTGAGTTCCTCTAGCTCAGACAGCTGGAGTTTCCGTTCCTGACCTGCAGCATCCAAAGTAAGATTTAATGACTTAATAGCCCAATATGCCTTATGTTCTAATTCGACTGGAAGATGGCATGATTTTCCATAAACAAGGCGAAACGGCGACATCCCCAGGGTAGTCTTGTAGGCAGTGCGATATGCCCACAACGCGTCTGATAGCCTCAAGGACCAGTCCTTTCGGTTGGGGCTCACTGTCTTCTCCAGGATTTGCTTTATCTCTCTATTGGCTAATTCAGCTTGGCCATTCGTCTGTGGATGATAAGCAGTGGAAATCTTATGTGTCACTCCATACCTGCGCATCAAAGCCTCAAAAGAGCGGTTACAAAAATGGGATCCTTGGTCACTAATAATGACCCTAGGAGTACCAAATATAGACAAAACATGCTCTTTAAGAAACTTGATGACAGTGGAATGATCATTATTCCTACATGCAATAGCCTCCACCCACTTAGACACATATTCCACAGCCAACAATATATATAAATAGCCAAAAGAAGAAGGAAAGGGTCCCATAAAGTGTATACCCCAACAATCAAAAATCTCTACAGCTTGAATGGGGTTCAAAGGCATCATATGTCTCCTAGATAAAGCTCCTAGTGTTAGGCATCTATCACAGGATTTGCAGAAAATATTAACATCACGAAACATAGTAGGCCAGTAAAAACCACATTGAAGAATTTTAGCAGCAGTCTTTTTCATCGAAAAATGGCCTCCACATGCATGAGAGTGACAGAATGTAATGATGCTTTCGATTTCATAATCAGGGACACACCGCCGCATAAGCTGGTCAGGACAATACTTAAATAGACAAGGATCATCCCAATAAAATTTCTTTACCTCAACAAAAAATCTACGCTTATCCTGCGCACTCCAAAAGGAAGGGATCTCACCTGTCGCTAAGTAATTAACAATGTGCGCATACCAGGGCAGTCTTGCAACTGAAAAGAGTTGCTCATCAGGGAAGTCATCCATGATTGGTGGCTCATCTTCCGCTACTTCCACCATCAGCCATGATAGGTGATCAGCGACAACGTTCTCCACGCCCTTTTTATCTTTGATGGAGATATTGAATTCCTGTAAGATTAATATCCAACGAATTAGACGCGCTTTAGCATCCTTCTTGGTGAGAAGGTACTTAAGCGCGGCATGATCAGTGAAAATAGTAATGGGAGAACCAATCAAATAAGCACGAAACTTGTCTAATGCAAAGACTATAGCCAATAGTTCTTTCTCAGTGGTAGAATAATTCATCTGTGCATTATTCAAGGTTCGGCTAGCATAATGAATAACATGAGGTTTACCATCTTTTCGCTGTCCTAAAATAGCTCCCACAGCAAAATCACTTGCATCACACATCATTCAAAAGGAAGGCTTCAATCGGGTGGTTGCACAATAGGTGCGGAAGTCAATTTATCAATCAAGGCTTGAAAAGCCTTCTGACAATCAATAGTCCACTCAAAAGGGGTATCCTTTATCAACAGATTACATAAAGGACGAGCAATGGCAGAAAAATTTTGAATGAATCTCCTGTAAAAACCAGCATGCCCTAAAAAGGATCTAACATCTTTAACGGTATTTGGCACAGGAAGATTTGAGATGAGATTGATTTTTGATCGATCTACCTCAATGCCTTTGGAAGAGACAATATGGCCCAACACAATGCCTGAGGGCACCATGAAGTGACACTTTTCCCAATTAAGCACAAGGTTCTTCTCCTCACACCTGCTCAAGACTCTCTTTAAGTTTTGCAAGCATGCATCAAAAGTATTACCAAATACAGTCAAGTCATCCATATATACTTCCATACATTCCTCGATCATATCAGCAAACATACTCATCATACAACGCTGAAAAGTAGCAGGAGCATTACATAATCCAAATGGCATTCTACGGAAAGCATAAGTACCAAAAGGACATGTAAAAGTAGTTTTTTCCTGATCCTCTAAAGCAATCTCAATCTGATAATATCCAGATTAACCGTCGAGAAAACAATAAAAAGGATGTCCAGCTACTCTCTCTAAAATCTGATCTAGAAAAGGCAGTGGAAAATGATCCTTACGGGTGGCAGCATTCAATTTTCTATAATCTATGCACATACGCCATCCTGTCACCAATTTAGTGGGGACAAAGTCTCCACTTTCATTTTTAACAACAGTGACGCCAGATTTTTTAGGCACAACCTGTGTAGGGCTCACCCATTTGCTATTAGCAATGGGGTAGATAATCCCTGCATCTAATAATTTCAACACTTCAGTTTTGACTACCTCTTTCATTGTAGGGTTCAACCTACGCTGAGGATCCCTGCGAGGTACAGCCCCTTGTTCGAGATTAATCATATGGGAACATATCAAGGGACTAATACCTTTCAGATCTGCTATACTCCATCCAATAGCTGATTTATGCTCATTCAAAATGCTAAGTAATTGCTCACCTTGCTCTGCAGTTAATGCTGAAGAAATAATAACTGGGTATGTATCACCTGGACCAAGATAGGCGTGCTTTAAACCTTGAGGAAGCGGCTTCAGGTCCAGTTTGGGCGGCTCTATTGATGATGGTGTTGGTGGCTGTCCTCTTTCTGGCAGTTCTTCAAACTTTGGATTCCATGGACATGCAAAAGAACAATCTTCCAAATTTTTACACATACCATCAACATCAACATTTTCATCCAAATCTAATTCAAGAGAATTAATTTCAGATGTAGCAAACTCCTCTTCAGTGAGCAGATCAATCTGGTAAGTCTGCTGGCATTCATCATCCTCATCAGGCTGCTTAGCAACATTAAAAACATTGATTTCTAAAGTCATATTCCCAAAAGTTAACTTCATTAAGCCATTCCTGCAATTAATTATAGCATTAGCAGTAGCAAGAAACGGTCTACCTAAGATAATGGGAATCCTAGAATCAGCAGTTACTATAGCCTGAGTATCCAAGACTAAGAAATCAACAGGATAATAAAATTTATCTATTTGAACAAGCACATCCTCAACTACTCCTCGTGGAGTTTTCGTGGATCTATCTGCCAATTGCAAAATCACATATGTCGACTTAATCTGTCCCAAACCAAGTTGCAAGTAAACAGAATATGGCATCAAATTAACACTCGCACCAAGATCTAATAAAGCTTGTCCTACTTCATGCTCTCCAATGAAACACGATACAGTAGGACAGCCACGATCCTTATATTTAGGAGGAATCCTGTGCTGAAGCAATGCACTAACCTGCTCTGTTAAAAATGCAGTTTTCTTTACATGATGTCGTCTCTTCATAGTGCATAAATCATTAATCACTTTAGCATATGTAGGAATTTGCTTAATAACATGCAAAAGAGGAAGGTTTACCTTAACCTGCCGAAGATGCTCCAAAATCTCGCTGTTGGGCTCCATAGTAAATTTAGTGGATTTCAATGCCTGAGGGAAAGGGACACGTACCTGAAAGTCACCTGGTGTAGGGCCATCTGAATGATCGGTCTCTACATGGTCCTCCTCAATTCGGTCCTCTTCTTCAATAGCAATAGGAGATTCTGTGGCCTCTTGGAAAGGGCTTTTTGTTGTTTTCCCGCTTCTTGTAGTTATGGCATTCATCTCCTTCACATTATTTTGCTCAACACTAGATACCTGCGTTTGTTGAGGTTGAGCTGGGAACTTCCCTCGTTCATGCACGCTCAAAGAGTTGATCAACTTTGTGATCTGGCTCTTGATCTCTTGAATATCCTCCTTCCTTTCCTGCACAATCATAGATTTCAGTTCCTGTAAATTATCATTAAATGTAGGCCTAGGAAAACCAGATGTATTATAAGGAGGGTTAGAAAAAGGCTTATTAGGTGGCGGTTGATGATGCTCGTTGCTCTGTGGAGCGTTCGACTTCCAGCTGAAGTTCGGATGCTCTCGCCATCCTGGATTATACGTCTCTGAATAGGGAGTGTACGGCCTCCTGAATCCGCCTACAGCGTTACAATGCTCGTCGTACACACCTCTCATCTCAGCATAGGTGGGGCAATCATCAATCTGGTGGTCCGCGCCTTGACAGATCGCACATGGCCCAGCCGGCCTTGTAGGTTCATTGTATGGAGAGGTTCGGGCTGCCATCATATCTTTGGTCTTTAATAGCTCCAGCTCCCTTGTTAGACTCTCCACTTTTGCCTTGACTGCATCCTCCTCCCGCAGCTGATAAATTCCTCCACCTTGTTGCTGCGGTGGTGGTCTGGCCCTGTTTGTACTTTCTGTTGCATTCGGTCCAGTCCATGTATGAGCTTTCTCAGCAAGCTCTGTCAAATACTCAATAGCTGCGTCAGGATCTTTTTGCAAAAATTCACCATTACACATCATCTCAACAAATTGGCGTTCTCTAACAGTTAAACCATCATAGAAATAACTAACAAGACGCCAACTTTCATATCCATGATGAGGACATAAATTCAACATGTCTTTAAATCGTTCTCACGCCTGATACAAAGTTTCACTATCCTTCTGTGTGAAGATCGAAATCTGTCTCTTAAGTGCATTGGTTTTGTGCTGTGGGAAATACTTGTTGAAAAATATCTGTGTCATTTCAGCCCAAGATCCTATAGATCGTGGCCTCAAGGAATATAACCAACTCTTTGCTCTATCCTTCAGTGAGAAGGGAAAGAATTTAAGTCGGATCATATCTAGTACACCTGGTTGGCCATGGAAGGTCGCTACTACTTCCTCAAACTCCCTAATATGCACATATGGATTTTCATTTTCCAACCCATGAAAGGTAGGAAGCAACTGAATCTTGCCAGGTTTAAAGTCAACATGTGCAGCATTAGGTAGAAACATGATGCATGAAGGTGTAGCAGTGCGTGTTGGATGCAAATATTCTTGCAAACTCCTAGGAGCTTGTTGTTCCTCGTGCTCAGCCATAATGAAAGTATGATGTGAGGTTTGTGACTGTGCGTCAAAAAGATCAGCAATATATGTCTTACTATCAGAAGTTTCAGAATCACCCTCGGGGCGTCTAGCAAATCTGCCTAGTTCGTCTCTATACCGAGGCATACACCAGCAAACACACGATCCAAAAGATGCAAACCAACTAAAAAAAAAAAAATCAAAACCAAAATAAAGAAATAAAGAAATAAAGACTAAAGAAAATGAACGAAGTTACCGCTTTCGGTGTCTACAATCACTGTAATCTGATTCTGGCGCTTTTCTGAATCGTTTCCCCGGCAACGGCGCCAATTTTTGATGTCGCTCAAATGTGTCACGCACAGCGGTCGCAGTGCAGTACAGCATAAGAGAGGTCGAATCCCACAGAGAGACAAGAAGGAAAGATCCAGAAACACAGATAGCAATGAATCGAAAACAATCAAGAGCGATGAAAGTTAAGAAAATAGATCGAAGATGTAATGGTAAGATAAAGTTAACGAAAGAAATCAGGATTTGAATGAGGCTAGGCTTCAGGAATCACGTCACTCGGATTTAGGCTCTTCTCTTCTCAATGGTCCATATAATACTCAGTTAAGGGATTCACATCCCAATCACCTTAATCGGAAGATATAGAATTATGAATCTGATAAAATATAAATGTCTCTTCTTATGATTGGTTCTTCCTTTTTATAGTCCTAACTTCATCCAACCAAACCTAAGAATACACGATACCGGCTTTCACTACAGGCAACGCGCAGTAAAAGTTCATCGGGACAAAGCCCTAACTCTAACCGGATCTCTAAGATTACACAATACCAACTCTCACAATCGGCAATGCATAGCAAAGATCTCACGGTATAGAGCCCCAACCTTATCTAACCAGATCCCTAAGAATACACGATACCAGCTGTCACTACGGGCAATGCATAGCAAAGGTCTCACGAGACTCGGCAAGAGAATCAAAGAAAATAACTATGGGATCACAATATCATAAAAGAAGCATGACTGAATTTATAATAATGTTTAACCACAAAGCAATCTGTGAAGATCCAATACATAAGAAGAGTTTAACAATAAAGATTAAAAACTATGAACCATTGTTGGAGAAGAAGCCCTAGTCCTCGCTAGATCATCCGTCCGCCATGCCCGTGGATTACTCGGCCATGGATGGAGATGTCTTCATCTTCTTCCTCTTGAAAAAGTCCTGAAAAGAGCCTCCAAAAACGTCCAAGAAGTCCCCCTTGATTAGCCCTAAGTTTCCTATTTATAGCCCCTAAGCTCTCCATCAACGGATTTGATCTAAACCGTTGATTTAATTCACTGGGAACGTCCGATCGATCCTCCTCGGGATGTTGGATCGATCGGTCTCATTAAAATCTCCAACTTCTATTTACGCCCGAGTCCGATCGATCGGACTAAGGGAGTCGGATCGATCGATTTCGTAAAAATCCTTCGTCTCTGGCTCTTCCCGAGTTCGATCGATGGACGGATCGATCGAACTCTGCTCCTCTAAAAAGCATACGTTCTGTCACCCTTTAATTCCCAAGTCCGATCGATCGAATTATGAGTGTTGGATCGATCGGTTGAGTAAAAATCCGCTGTTTTTGGCTTTTTCCGAGTCCGATCGATCGGACCATTGGTGTCGGATCGATCGGACCCCATAGGAGCGATGGAGGGATCGATCGGACCATGTTCAGCCAAAAAACACATGTTCTGTCACGATTCTGCGAGGTCCGATCGATCGGCGGATCGCTCGGACTTCCAGCTTATTTTCCTTTCTGCCATCCAGACTGCGCCATCGGTACTAAAATTGCCGTAACTTCCTCTAGGAAACTCGGAATCACGAACCGTAAAATTCCCCAGAATCTAGACTTCAAGAGCTTTCCAATTATATATGACACATCATCTGGTTCTTCACGAGCAGGTACAGATTAATTTGTGAAGTTGCTCTATATACTCTTTTCAGCTTCTTTTAACTCCAATTTCCTGCATTTTCCAAACAACCATGTGAAGCAACATATAGATATAAAAATAGTAATAAAGATGCTGATTAAGGATAATAATCTAGCAATTGAGATGGTTATAAAACTGTTCAGAGTGCACTTTCATGCACTCATCACACCCCCCAACCAGCTTATTAATTTTTGATGTCGCTCAAATGTGTCACGCACAGCGGTCACAGTGCAGTACAGCATAAGAGAGGTCGAATCCCACAGAGAGACAAGAAGGAAAGATCCAGAAACACAGATAACAATGAATCGAAAACAATCAAGAGCGATGAAAGTTAAGAAAATAGATCGAAGATGTAATGGTAAGATAAAGTTAACGAAAGAAATCAGGATTTGAATGAGGCTAGGCTTCAGTAATCACGTCACTCGGATTTAGGCTCTTCTCTTCTCAATGGTCCATATAATACTCAGTTAAGGGATTCACATCCCAATCACCTTAACCGAAAGATATAGAATTATGAATCTGATAAAATATAAATGTCTCTTCCTATGATTGGTTCTTCCTTTTTATAGTCCTAACTTCATCCAACCAAACCTAAGAATACACGACACCGGCTGTCACTACAGGCAACGCGCAGTAAAAGTTCATCGGGACAAAGCCTTAACTCTAACCGGATCTCTAAGAATACACAATACCAGCTCTCACAATCGGCAATGCATAGCAAAGATCTCATGGTATAGAGCCCCAACCTTATCTAACCAGATCCCTAAGAATACACAATACCAGCTGTCACTACGGGCAATGCATAGCAAATGTCTCACGAGACTCGGCAAGAGAATCAAAGGAGATAACTATGGGATCACAATATCATAAAAGAAGCATGACTGGATTTATAATAATGTTTAACCACAAAGCAATCTGTGAAGATCCAATACATAAGAAGAGTTTAACAATAAAGATTAAAAACTATGAACCATTGTTGGAGAAGAAGCCCTAGTCCTCGCTAGATCATCCGTCCTCCATGCCCGTGTATTACTCGGCCATGGATGGAGATGTCTTCATCTTCTTCCTCTTGAAAAAGTCCTGAAAAGAGCCTCCAAAAACGTCCAAGAAGTCCCCTTTGATTAGCCCTAAGTTTCCTATTTATAGCCCCTAAGCTCTCCATCAATGGATTTGATCTAAACCGTTGATTTAATTCACTGGGAACATCCGATCGATCCTCCTCGGGATGTTGGATCGATCGGTCTCATTAAAATCTCCAACTTCTATTTACGCCCGAGTCCGATCGATCGGACTAAGGGAGTCGGATCGATCGATTTCGTAAAAATCCTTCGTCTCTGGCTCTTCCCGAGTTCGATCGATGGACGGATCGATCGAACTCTGCTCTTCTAAAAAGCATACGTTCTGTCACCCTTTAATTTCCAAGTCCGATCGATCGAATTATGAGTGTTGGATCGATCGGTTGAGTAAAAATCCGCTGTTTTTGGCTTTTTCCGAGTCCGATCGATCGGACCATTGGTGTCGGATCGATCGGACCCCATAGGAGCGATGGAGGGATCGATCGGACCATGTTCAGCCAAAAAACACATGTTCTGTCACGATTCTGCGAGGTCCGATCGATCGGCGGATCGCTCGGACTTCCAGCTTATTTTCCTTTCTGCCATCCAGACTGCGCCATCGGTACTAAAATTGCCGTAACTTCCTCTAGGAAACTCGGAATCACAAACCGTAAAATTCCCCAGAATCTAGACTTCAAGAGCTTTCCAACCATATATGGCACATCATCTGGTTCTTCACGAGCAGGTACAAATTAATTTGTGAAGTTGCTCCATATACTCTTTTCAGCTTCTTTTAGCTCCAATTTCCTGCATTTTCCAAACAACCATGTGAAGCAACATATAGATATAAAAATAGTAATAAAGATGCTGATTAAGGATAATAATCTAGCAATTGAGATGATTATAAGACTGTTCAGAGTGCACTTTCATGCACTCATCAGCGAGCCCAGACCGTGTTATGCTATTATCACATATTGCTGCATGCTTTAACTATTTATATGTGTATGTTCATCACATGCATATCTGTTGTGCATTAGTTGCATGGTTAGGGCGTGGGCGATCTGTGGGTCGCCGTCCCGAGGCTTGAAGCTCGGATTTAGCTCTAGGACCGGGGTTGGGTAGTTTGGACCCGGTTTGAATTGTGGTGTACAGTCAAATTCGATGATAGGCCTAGATGATTGGTATACCTGTTGCTTGGCGATTGTAGAGGTCGTGTCGGCCTCAAGTCGGATGCTGAGGTGTAGCCGGTGTCCCACTGTGTTGACTCTTGAGTAGAGGGGTTGTCTACTCAGCGGTGCCATTTCCCGCCTGCAGTGTCGGGTTCCTGGTTGTGAGTCAGCAATGTTGTTTTCCTGCTTACTGAGTGCGACCCATCATGTGACCAGTCGTCTGGAAGACCATGATCGTGGGCCTCAGGGACACGCGGTGGGGTTATGGGGCCTATGTATACACACAGGTCTTACTTGAGGGCGACACTGTTGCGTTTCTCTCTTCCTTCTGTGTGTCGTACTGTAGTTTCCCTTCTGAGCTTAGTTGCTCACTCCTACCCGGGCTGCGTTTTGGAGTTGCATGCGTTAGCTCCTCTTCGGTGGCCCCTACCGGGCAGTTGGTCGGCGGTGTGGCGGCGCCAGGCGAAGTTTGAGAGGTGGCGATCTTTTACGGCTTTAAACCTTTGTTAGTTAGCCTCCTACGGGAGTAAATGTTGTATTTTAGATCTTCCCCTCTCCGAGGATATGCATATTAAATTATTTTGAGTTTTGTAATCTAAGATTCGAGGCTTGTTAAATTATTGTCTTTTAATTGATGGTGTTTTGGTGAATTGTTAGGGAGACCAATAGGTTAAAGGAACCCTCGCCAAATTTTCTGCATTTCGTTAGGTTTCGGTTCGAGTCCCCCGGCCCGGTTGGGCTTTTGCGGGTCGGGGCGCGACAGATATTATGCATGGTTTGGAAAATTATACAAGTAGAGTGTAAATCTAATTGCTGGATGTTTTGATGTATCTGTGGTGACCATGTGTTGGTTTGCACCTTGTGGAGGGTTGAGTGATTGTGGCCTCTAATTGCTCCCTCGTTCCTAGCTTATGCATATATGCTTCTTCCTCATATTGTTAGCTTGCTATCTCACCTTATTGGACAATTGATTGGTGATTTGACATGTAAAGACACCTAGGCCTAGTTGCTTGAATAGGCTCATGCATGTTGTATGCATTAGAAACATTAAGGCTAGGTGGTAGGCGATGGCTTCGATCGCCGATCCGGGGTTCTCGGGTAGCCCGGATCTAGCCCTAGGACCGGGATTTGGGTAGTCGAGGATTAGGACGTGATTGTCATCAATAATTATGTTTGCTAACATTTGAGGTTATCGCGATGGTCGACTATGTATTATATTCTTGTACTTGAGGTATAGAGGTCGTGTCGGATCCCTGAGGCCAAGCGCTAAGGATGGTTGTGGATGTCCCTGACATGTGTGTCCCCGCGAGAGATGGTATGACTGGGCAGGGTGGTACCTGGACAGGAGCCCGCAGTCTCTGTTTCCTCTCGTTTGTTCTTAGGTGAGGGTGGAACCTGGACATGAGCCCTCGGGAATCGCCCGGGTTTTGAGGCCCCTTGGCATACCTTAGGCTTAGGTGGAGAACGACACGGTTGCAGTTTCGCTTCCTTTCTGTGCGACGTAGAGTAGAACCCTACTGGGCATTGTTGCTCACCCTACCTGGGCTGCATCGGCGATGCAGGTCGATGCAGTTCCTTCTTTCAGGTGTTCTTCTAGAAGATGGCACGATATTTCAAGGGGATCGAGGACTTGGAGCTTCGAGGAGTTCTTTTACAGTTAATTTACAGTTTTAATCAATGATGTACAAATTGATGTATAATCTGATGTATCCAAGAACAGAATTGTATGATTATTAATTCAATTATATTTGAAAAATATTGTAATATTCTTTAGTGTGGATGTTGAGGAAGGTGATGATGTTGAGGAAGGTGATGATGTTGAAATTGTACAATTATAAAATGTACAGGTTTCTTGTGCTATAATTATAAAGGGGATTTTGTCGAAATTTTTTTATGAACTTGAGGACTAAATTGTTTAACTTCGTAGCAGTTATATTCTTGTGTGCCAATTGATGATGTAAACAGGTTTAGATGGCTCACGCCTCGATCTGGATGGGTTTTCGGGGTCGGGGCGTGACAATATTACTTGCTCATTAAGCAAGGGAATCTTTCGTTCTATGATTAGGATAAAATTGAGGCCTATACAAGGACCTCCATAGCTTGTACTTAGGTATGATGATTTTGATGAAGTAAAGCGTAGAGTATTTCATGAGTATAATGCTAAGTATGGGACGAGACCTAGTCAACCGGCATCTTCATCTCATTCTAGTCCAAGCAAAGGTAAGGATGCGGTGTGCATGTCAGCCATGGTTCATCACTTATTCAGCTTCGGATCGTCGATTAGAAGATTTGAAACATCCGACCTCCAACAATACTATAATTCTCCCCCATATGTTGTTGCATGTGGCAATGGTTTTGATGTTTTGGCATGGTGGAAAGTACAAGGATCAACATCATTTCCTATTCTATCCATTCTAGACAGGGACATACTCACCACTTAGATGTCTACCGTAGCTTCCGAGAGTGATTTAGTTTCAGCGGACGTGTGCTAGATGACTACATAAGTAGCTTGGAGCCAAAGACGGTCCAAGCTTTGATATACACCTAAAGGATTGGTGGGGTGCAGAGATGAGACTTCATGACATGCAAGCTGAAGATGGAATGATGGAAGAATTTGAAGATTTAGATGTAGGAACTTGAATGTAATTTTATTTCTATATATATAAGTTTGTGATTTTTGTTTTCAAGATCGAGGTGCAAATGATTTGCAGGTGGGCAGGTACCAACTTAGTTGGGATGTGCCCATTTTATTGTGATGCAATACCTCTCCTAAATATGTAATGTATTTGAAAAGAAATATTGAGAATAAATATAGTTTTTCTGATTTTTTTTTCCTGAATTTTTATGAATTTTCTTTGAATTTTTATTTGCTTAAAACATAAAAGAAGTAATTAATTAAATTAAATAAAAAATAAAAAAACTGGGCTTGGGTACTTTGCCCCGGCCCTAAACTCTTCCGGCCCGTCCAATACCCGGGCAGGGCCTGCCAGGGCAAGGCAGAGAGGCCTAAAAAGCCCGGCCCGATTTCCGGGACCGGGCCTTTTGTCCACCCCTAATAACATACTCTACTCTGCAAGTGTAGGTAGCTCAAGCTAGTTAGGGTAGCGCCGCCCGCCTCTAATGGCTCTCCGGTGTGGACGAGCCCTTCCGCTCCACTCATCCCAAGTAGCCAAACGTAAGCAACCACAACCCCTCCCCTTCTCCACCGCTTCTGTGCTTTACTCGAGCATTTCTCTGTATCATGCAGTTGGTTTTGGAGCGAGTTCTCGGTGGAACTTGGCGGCGGCCTTCTTCTCCACGGACGTTGATATAGTGGGCGACAAGCCTATTCTCGTGAGTCATCCGTGTCTCTCTTCTTTTTTCGTACCGTCTTGAAGTGTTATCATTGAGAAATATATCTCGACTTGATGTCAGGTTAGGGATTTCATCGGCTCCGCTCTTTACCATCCGGAGCATGGCTACTTCTCGAAGCTTTCGGGATCCGTCGGTGTGCTCGATAAAAGTATACGCTTTCATCAACTCGAAGGTGTGTATGTCGCGAATCCAGTAATTTTCAGTAATTTTTTATGCGTGCGATTTTGTGGGAAGGAGGGTTATTCTGTTACTGGAAAGTGAGTGAAATATGACCAAGTTATACCAAGCTATGCATTAGCTGGAGTAAGTAATGACTAGGGCTGTCAATTGAAACTCGAAAATAGCTCAACGCCTGATTGATTGATAATAGGTATGATGACATGATAACTAGTTCGCATTTGAGCTCGATCTCCTTAATGAGTTGATAATAAGGATCAGCTAGTGTGAACTGTGTTATAGTATTATATCATATAAGCATCTAGTGTACAGTTATTTGGCAGTGAACTATTCATTCTTGAAGATGCATAAAGTCAAAGTTTGTCCCACGAAAGTTAAATCCAGTCCACACCAAACAGAACAGTTTTGAATCCAAAAGATTTGAATCCAAATACATCTTTGATAGTCATGTTGCCAACTTTAGGTTACCATTTGCCAGTGGAATTCATAAGCGGGCATGAAACCTTAATATAAAATTAAATCAAAAGTTGGTCATGAAGAACATCGATCTTTTTTTTCCCCTCTTAAGGATCAACAATGAGAGAAGCAACTAAAAAGACAGCCCTAAATGACCTTCGAGTAGCTAGCCCCTTTTGTTTGCGGTTGAGTTTGGACTATATTGGGCTTCATTGAAAGTTTTCACTTGCCGTATGGGTGAGAACTGAAGCAATCACCAATATAGAGCTGTTTGAGCAATGAACCCTAGATGGGATTAGGTTATGGGGTCGGGTTCCAAAACATAAATTGGTCACTATCAACGGTTGAGTCCTACCATTTTTGAAGACCCATAGGACTTGCTAGATTTCATCATTGAAATAAGCAGCCTTTCAAGCTTCGTATCTTTGGCAAATCAGAGCAACTAGCTCTTGATGGATTTATAAACTGATTCTCCCCTCCAAGCTGTCAATCATTCGAAGGCTAGCTTTTGAATTCCTCGACCTAGGAGAAATCCTATTGCATGGGTGATTTCGTGATAGCTAAGCACATCTACCAATCCTTTCTGGATTAGCTTTGTTCAACCCTGCCAAAATTGAAGCCTACTAGATCATGGGCTCTGGTGCATTTGAATAGAGGAGATCATGTTCTTGACCTTTGAGTGCTAACTTTCGAGCATATGAAATAGAGGCAAGGCAAGTAAGGAAAAGGACTTTTTGCAAGTAGTCTTTTGAGAAGGAACTTTGAAAAAAGGTTAGTCTTCCAAGCTTTGGAGTCTTTGTTGTGCTAGAGTTAGGGGTGAGCATTAGATTCTCGGTTCGGTTCTCGGTCCAGAACCGAAGAATCGAACTTTTTTCGGTCCAGGAAAATGAGAACCGAACCGAACCGAAAAGTTCGGTTCGGTTCTATAGGCATGGAATGGAGGCGAGGACGGGAGCATCAACGGAAGACGACGATGGAGATGGCGAGGGTCGACGATGGAGATGGCGAGGGGGGCGGAGGGGGTCGACGATGGAGATGGCGAGGGTCAGCAGTGGGTGAAGTTGAGGGAGGAGGCTGCGAGGGGGAGGAGAGGGCGGTGGCGCTCGGAGCAGAGGAGGCGGGCGTAGCGGCGGGTGCGGAAGTAGGGGTGCTGGGGGCGGGGGGAGGTGATGGAGGCGCGCGTAGTGGCTGGTGCGCAAGCGGAGGTAGGGGTGCTGGGGGCGACCGGCGACGAGGTCGAGGAAGGAGGCCGACGGCGTTGGCGTTGGGCTCTCGTCAGGGGGAGAGCTTGGAAGAGAGGGAGAGCCCGAGCGGACGACAACGAGGGCGGACGGTAGCGCGAGCGGACGGAGACGAGGGCGGGCCGCGGGCGGACGACAACGAGCGCGAGCGGCCGGAGACGAGATGGTGGAGCTCGGGTGGAGGACGGGAAGAGCACCGATCACAAGCTCTTCGACGTCTTCGTGGTGGACGAGGAGCGAGGGCGAGTCTTCATGGCGGATGCGAGGAGCGAGGGTGAGGCAGCGGAGGAGGAGGTGGGCGAGATCCATGGCGCGACGACGAACCACCCGACATCGAACCAGCTAGGGTTGGAGAGCCCCGGAGGGGTTGGGGAAGCCGGTGGAGATGGTGGAGTTCGGGTGGAGGACGGGAGGAGCACCGACCACAAGCTCTTCGATGTCTTCGTGGCGGACGCGAGGAGCGACTGGGTGAGGCGAGTCTCCGACGCTTCGTGGCGGACGCGAGCAACGAGGCGAGGCTTCGTGGAGGACGCGAGCAGCGAGGCGAGTCTCCGACACTTCGTGGCGGACGCGAACAGCGAGGCGAGGCTTCGTGGAGGACGCGAGCAGCGAGGCGAGTCTCCGACGCTTCGTGGCGGACGCGAGCAGTGAGGCGACGCTTCGTGGCGGACGCGAGCAGCGAGGTGAGGTCGAGGGCCTCGAGGCAGGCATGCAGCAGAGGAGGAGATGGGTGACAGATTGACAGGGTGAGATAAACGAGATCTCAATAGATTTGGTTTGACTGGTTACTTGTATGGGTGTATGGGTATGGGTATGGGCCGTATGGGTAATGGATGGACTAATGGGTAATGGCTGTAATGGGCCTAATGGCTGGATCAAAATAAACCGAATCGAACCAGGTAGCTGGTTTAAGTTCGGTTTTTCGGTTTTTAACCGAAATTTTAAATTCAGAACCGAACCGAACCGTTTGAACCGAAAAACCGAACTGATTGGACCGAAATAATTCGGTTCGGTTTTTCTGTTTCGGTTCGGTTCTGCTCACCCCTAGCTAGAGTCTTGCCTACGAAGAGCCCTTTGAGTCCACCTTCTCGGAGTCTCATTGGTACTCGCGACATCAAGCATTTTCCTCTCTTATATGCTCTTATTTGTTCTTTTTTGCTTGGGGATGGTTATATATATAGTTCACCACCCACAATAAGGATGTAGGGACTTTCAATGTAGGTAAGCTCTGGCCCCGAAGTCATGCAATTAGTGGGTGGTTAAACCCCTGTCGCGTCCAATCTCAAGTCCTCATAGTTGGTTTTGCTCAGCATTTCATGCATCACTTCAATCCTTGGTTTCAAAGACCAATTGAGTGAGGTTTTCTTCCAGACTCGTATCATGTTATACCACCTTCAGGGCATTGTTAGAAAATCATGTACATGCTCCTCGTATGCACCAAACTTTTTATTTGTCCTTGTATACTAATTGCTGAATTTCTCTGTTCTTCTAGTTTTATGGTTAACACTTGTGGTATTATGTGAAGTTGAACCATGCAAGAATTAGCTTAGAAATGACTTTATAATCGGGAACCCACAACCAAGGATTGCCATCCCAGTGGTATGCGCCGTGCCGACAACCTTTCGACACGGTGTCAGAGCCTTGAGCTCATGACACGGGCCTTGCTGCACGGCAACAGGAGTTGGTGCGACCAAGTGCCCGATCGTGACTCATGTTCGGTGCCATGAGTCATATGAGACTAGGCGGCCTCTTGATAGCAAGCAAGACGTCCACAAGCATCTTCCCCAGCATTGGCATGAGAAACCTTGAAGATGGCGCGGCTGTCTGGGCCAAAACAAAACTTGGCGTGCCATGGTGCGGGACGCGCGACGAAGCAACCCAGGCGCGCGCATGGCACGCAAGATGACAGGGTAGAAGCGCGGTGCGACGAGGCATGGCACATCATGATGAGGAGTGGCACGACATGGCGACGACTCGAATCCAAGTGGGATTAGGAGTCCGAGTCCTACCAGGACTCAAATTCCTAGTACCACTAGGACTTTGCACATCATGGCGAGGAGCATGGAGAGTTTTGACACGGCAAAACGCAAATGGCGCGCGGAGTCCGAGTCGGACTAGGACTCGGCGTACGATGGTGCGCCGACAAGACGCGGTAGGCCATCGGGGCCAAACGAACCGTGCGTTTCTTGTAATTCCAGTTGGATTGGGATCCTGGAGGGACTTGACGCGGCAAAGGGAAGTTTTGGCGCTGGAGAAGTCCTTGTTGCGCGGGGG